>CM029630.1:18614078-19257772 GCA_017311315.1 Dendrocalamus latiflorus
CCCTGAGTGGGCTTCACATGCGCCCTACCTCATTTCGACAAGCATTGCAAATCCGTCGGAGTTGGTGCGAAACTTTTCTCCAAACAGGTTCCAACTGGTACGATGAGCTACGTGGGACGAAATTGAGACACGCAACGAAACTGAGTGCCAACATCCTGAATGGGCTTCATATGTGGCCTCGCTCATTTTAGCATGCATTTCGAATCCATCGGAGGCGGTGTGAAACTTCCCTTTACAACGCGATATGACGGCATCAGCAAATTGCGTGCGGACGAAATCACGACATGAAATGAAACTAAGTGCCAAACAGCCCGAGCGGACTTCACATCCGCCCAAGCTCATTTTGGCAACCATTTCAAATCTACATGAGCCGGTGTGAAACTTTTCCAGACAACAGGTTCCGACCAGTATGACAAACAACATGCGGACGAACTCGAGGTACGAAATGAATCTGAGTGCCAACACCCTAAATGGATTCCGTATGCGCCCTAGCTTATTTCGGCATGCGTTTCGAATCCGTCCAAGCCGGTGTGAAACTTTCCTTCGTAGTGGGTTACGATGGCATTAGTAAACGGCACGCGGACGAAATCATGGCACGAAAAGAAACTGAGTGCCAAACACCGCGAAAGTACTTCATATGCACCCTAGCTCATTTCAGCATGTGTTTGGAATCCGCCTGAGTCGGTGTGAAACAGTCCCCCCACGATGGGTTCCGGAAGGTGCTGCAAACTCTACGCGAATGAAATCGAATCACGAAACGAAACTGGGTGCCAGACACCAGTAATGCACATCATCTGCGCCCTAGCTCGCTTGACATGCATTTTGGTTCCATCCGTGTCGCTGTGAAACTTTCCTCCACAACGGGTTCCGATAGGTACTACAAACTCTACACGGATGAAATCGAGCTACGAAATGGGACGGAGAGCCAAGCACCACGAATGGACGTCGTATATGGTCTTGCTTATGTTGGAATGCATTTCGAATCCGTCTCTCTTGGCGTGAAACTTAACTCCACAACAGGTTCCGAGGGGTGCTATGAACTCCACGCGGACGAAATACACGCACGAAATGAAACTGAGTGGCAAACACCCTGAGTGGGCTTCACATGCGCCCTACCTCATTTCGACAAGCATTGCAAATCCGTCGGAGTTGGTGCGAAACTTTTCTCCAAACAGGTTCCAACTGGTACGATGAGCTACGTGGGACGAAATTGAGACACGCAACGAAACTGAGTGCCAACATCCTGAATGGGCTTCATATGTGGCCTCGCTCATTTTAGCATGCATTTCGAATCCATCGGAGGCGGTGTGAAACTTCCCTTTACAACGCGATATGACGGCATCAGCAAATTGCGTGCGGACGAAATCACGACATGAAATGAAACTGAGTGCCAAACAGCCCGAGCGGACTTCACATCCGCCCAAGCTCATTTTGGCAACCATTTCAAATCTACATGAGCCGGTGTGAAACTTTTCCAGACAACAGGTTCCGACCAGTATGACAAACAACATGCGGACGAACTCGAGGTACGAAATGAATCTGAGTGCCAACACCCTAAATGGATTCCGTATGCGCCCTAGCTTATTTCGGCATGCGTTTCGAATCCGTCCAAGCCGGTGTGAAACTTTCCTTCGTAGTGGGTTACGATGGCATTAGTAAACGGCACGCGGACGAAATCATGGCACGAAAAGAAACTGAGTGCCAAACACCGCGAAAGTACTTCATATGCACCCTAGCTCATTTCAGCATGTGTTTGGAATCCGCCTGAGTCGGTGTGAAACAGTCCCCCCACGATGGGTTCCGGAAGGTGCTGCAAACTCTACGCGAATGAAATCGAATCACGAAACGAAACTGGGTGCCAGACACCAGTAATGCACATCATCTGCGCCCTAGCTCGCTTGACATGCATTTTGGTTCCATCCGTGTCGCTGTGAAACTTTCCTCCACAACGGGTTCCGATAGGTACTACAAACTCTACACGGATGAAATCGAGCTACGAAATGGGACGGAGAGCCAAGCACCACGAATGGACGTCGTATATGGTCTTGCTTATGTTGGAATGCATTTCGAATCCGTCTCTCTTGGCGTGAAACTTAACTCCACAACAGGTTCCGAGGGGTGCTATGAACTCCACGCGGACGAAATACACGCACGAAATGAAACTGAGTGGCAAACACCCTGAGTGGGCTTCACATGCGCCCTACCTCATTTCGACAAGCATTGCAAATCCGTCGGAGTTGGTGCGAAACTTTTCTCCAAACAGGTTCCAACTGGTACGATGAGCTACGTGGGACGAAATTGAGACACGCAACGAAACTGAGTGCCAACATCCTGAATGGGCTTCATATGTGGCCTCGCTCATTTTAGCATGCATTTCGAATCCATCGGAGGCGGTGTGAAACTTCCCTTTACAACGCGATATGACGGCATCAGCAAATTGCGTGCGGACGAAATCACGACATGAAATGAAACTGAGTGCCAAACAGCCCGAGCGGACTTCACATCCGCCCAAGCTCATTTTGGCAACCATTTCAAATCTACATGAGCCGGTGTGAAACTTTTCCAGACAACAGGTTCCGACCAGTATGACAAACAACATGCGGACGAACTCGAGGTACGAAATGAATCTGAGTGCCAACACCCTAAATGGATTCCGTATGCGCCCTAGCTTATTTCGGCATGCGTTTCGAATCCGTCCAAGCCGGTGTGAAACTTTCCTTCGTAGTGGGTTACGATGGCATTAGTAAACGGCACGCGGACGAAATCATGGCACGAAAAGAAACTGAGTGCCAAACACCGCGAAAGTACTTCATATGCACCCTAGCTCATTTCAGCATGTGTTTGGAATCCGCCTGAGTCGGTGTGAAACAGTCCCCCCACGATGGGTTCCGGAAGGTGCTGCAAACTCTACGCGAATGAAATCGAATCACGAAACGAAACTGGGTGCCAGACACCAGTAATGCACATCATCTGCGCCCTAGCTTGCTTGACATGCATTTTGGTTCCATCCGTGTCGCTGTGAAACTTTCCTCCACAACGGGTTCCGATAGGTACTACAAACTCTACACGGATGAAATCGAGCTACGAAATGGGACGGAGAGCCAAGCACCACGAATGGACGTCGTATATGGTCTTGCTTATGTTGGAATGCATTTCGAATCCGTCTCTCTTGGCGTGAAACTTAACTCCACAACAGGTTCCGAGGGGTGCTATGAACTCCACGCGGACGAAATACACGCACGAAATGAAACTGAGTGGCAAACACCCTGAGTGGGCTTCACATGCGCCCTACCTCATTTCGACAAGCATTGCAAATCCGTCGGAGTTGGTGCGAAACTTTTCTCCAAACAGGTTCCAACTGGTACGATGAGCTACGTGGGACGAAATTGAGACACGCAACGAAACTGAGTGCCAACATCCTGAATGGGCTTCATATGTGGCCTCGCTCATTTTAGCATGCATTTCGAATCCATCGGAGGCGGTGTGAAACTTCCCTTTACAACGCGATATGACGGCATCAGCAAATTGCGTGCGGACGAAATCACGACATGAAATGAAACTGAGTGCCAAACAGCCCGAGCGGACTTCACATCCGCCCAAGCTCATTTTGGCAACCATTTCAAATCTACATGAGCCGGTGTGAAACTTTTCCAGACAACAGGTTCCGACCAGTATGACAAACAACATGCGGACGAACTCGAGGTACGAAATGAATCTGAGTGCCAACACCCTAAATGGATTCCGTATGCGCCCTAGCTTATTTCGGCATGCGTTTCGAATCCGTCCAAGCCGGTGTGAAACTTTCCTTCGTAGTGGGTTACGATGGCATTAGTAAACGGCACGCGGACGAAATCATGGCACGAAAAGAAACTGAGTGCCAAACACCGCGAAAGTACTTCATATGCACCCTAGCTCATTTCAGCATGTGTTTGGAATCCGCCTGAGTCGGTGTGAAACAGTCCCCCCACGATGGGTTCCGGAAGGTGCTGCAAACTCTACGCGAATGAAATCGAATCACGAAACGAAACTGGGTGCCAGACACCAGTAATGCAAACTCACAATTCTCGCCATGTACAACTCTGCGAGTTTATCCCCAGAGTATGTGGTCTTTACTGGAATGAAATGGGCGACTTTTGTCAGACGATCTACTATAACCCAAATTGAATCGTGCCATGATTTGGTCTTCGGCAATCCGGTTATAAAATCCATACCAATTTCTTCCCATTTCCACTCAGGGATCTGCAATGGTTGCAAGAGTCCGGCAGGTCTCTGGTGTTCAGCCTTAATCCGCTGGCACATATCACACAAAGTTACATACTCGGCTATTTCTCTTTTCATACCTGACCACCAATACTTTTCCTTGAGATCTTGATACATCTTGGTACTTCCAGGGTGAATTGAATATCTAGATTCATGGGCTTCCTTCAAAATTAACTCCTTTATTTCTTTCTTTTCAGGTACAATGATTCTTTTTCCAAACCAGATAATTCCTTCTTCATCTTCTGAAAATCCTGGTGCTTTTCCTTTTTGCAAATTGTCTCTGATTTCCTGGACATTATTGTCCTCTTTCTGGGCTGTCTTAATTTGCTCCTCTAAGGTTGGCTGAACCTCCAGAGTAGCTAAAAATCCTTCTTCTACTACTTCTAGATTAAGCCGCTGGAATTCTTCTTGAAGTGCAGGCATACTGCTCCTAATCCACAGCTTGGTACAATAACTCTTTCGACTCAAGGCGTCAGCTACCACATTAGCCTTCCCTGGATGATAATGTATTCCAATATCATAATCCTTTATTAACTCGAGCCATCTCCTTTGCCTCATATTGAGATCGGGTTGGGTGAATATGTATTTCAAACTTTTATGATCCGTGTAGATCTCACAGCGATTACCGATCAAATAATGCCTCCATATTTTTAAAGCATGCACTACGGCAGCTAGCCCTAAATCATGAGTTGGATAGTTCTCTTCATGGGGTCGCAATTGCCTTGAAGCATAGGCTACTACTTTTCTTTCTTACATTAGTACACAGCCTAATCCTTGTCTTGATGCATCACAGAAGACTTCAAAATCCTTTCGAATGTCCGGAAGCGTTAACACTGGTGCAGAGGTTAACCCCTTTTTCAGCTCTTGAAAACTATCCTCACACGATTTACTCCATTCAAACTTCCTTTCCTTCTTTAGCAACTGGGTAAGGGGTCTTGCAAGCTTGGAAAATCCTTCGATAAAGCGACGATAGTAACCTGCCAATCCTAGGAAACTTCTGATCTCAGATATTGACTTTGGTTGCGTCCAATTAAGCACATCATTTACTTTCTCAGGGTCTACAGATACTCCTCCTGCGGAAATCACATGACCCAGGAAAGCTACTTTCTTTAACTAGAACTCGCACTTGCTAAACTTGGCATACAACCGGTGTTCTCTGAGTTTTTCCAACACTATCCTCAAGTGTTCTGCATGCTCTTCCTCATTCCAGGAATATATCAAAATATCATCAATGAACACTACTACAAACTTATCCAAGTATTCCATGAACACCTTATTCATCAGATTCATGAAGTATGCTGGCGCATTCGTCAAGCCAAAAGACATCACTGTAAATTCATACAATCCGTAGCGAGTAGCAAAGGCTGTCTTCGGTATGTCTTTGGGTCTTACCTTCAACTGGTGATACCCTGACCGAAGATCAATCTTGGAAAAGGCACATGAACCTTTCAACTGATCAAACAGATCATCTATCCGGGGCAAAGGGTACTTGTTTTTGATCGTTACGTCGTTCAAGGATCAATAGTCCACGCACATGCGAAGGCTACCATCTTTCTTCTTCACTAATAGGACTGGTGCTCCCCAGGGTGACGAACTTGGTCTTACAAAACCTTTATCTTGCAATTCCTCAATTTGCTTCTTAACTTCAGCCAGGTCATTCGCAGGCATCCGATAAGGTCTCTTGGAAATTGGAGCTGTACCAGGTACCAAGTTGATAACAAATTCAATTTCTCGGTCTGGTGGCATTCCCGGCAAATCGTCAGGGAATACATCTGGATATTCACTTACTATAGGTACCTTTTCCAGAATCACTCCCTTCATACTGTTCAATCCACACCTACTCTGAGAGGATGGGTTTGACTTATACCTCACTTGAATTCCATCTGAGTTGGTAAGAGTAATGGCACGATCGGCACAATCTATCTGTCCTTTGTACTTGGTTAACCAATCCATCCCAAGTATTACATCTAAACTTTTGGAGTCTATTATGATAAGGTTCGCTAGGAACTTAACTCCATTTATATCTACAGTTGCGCTAGGGCAAATTGTGTTAGTCCTCATTTCCTTTCCAGGGGATTGGACTAGCATAGGGTTCTTTAGCAAACGCACATCCCAATTATATCTTTTAACAAAATCTTTTGACACAAAAGAATGCGAAGCTCCAGAATCAAATAATGCTGGTGCAGGTACTGAATTGACAAGGAACTTACCCAGAACTACGTCTGGTGCATCCTGGGCTGCTTCCGTGGTCACATGGTTGAGGTGCCCTCGGCTCACTACCTGCGGAGTTCTTGGAGTTTGAGGCGTCCCACGGCCTTGACCTGCAGTTGGAGTTCGTGCTGGCGTAGTCCCTAGGTTGAAACGAACTGGGGTCACAGCTGGGCGCTTCTGGGGACAGTTGCTGGCATAGTGCCCCATGTTCTTGCAGTTGAAACACTGCACTCCTGCTGCTGAAGTCCTGTTCTGCTGTGGTTGGCCACCATTACCTGTCCGGGGAACTTGTGGATTTGGGCAGGGTCCTGTAAATGGTGTCCTTAGCACACTTGGTTCCGAGGGTCTATGGAACTGAGGTGGATTGGGACAGAAGCGGGAACTGCCTGCTCCCTGCTGAGCTTGAAACTTCCTCTTCCTGGTTTCATACAGTTGACGCTGAGCATCTTCTTGCACGAATGCTTTGTTCACCATGTGTTGGAAGGTTGGATAATCATTGGACACCAGCTGCACCTTGAGGTTGGGATCAAGCCCCTGCATGAACCTCCAAATCTTGGTTGCCTCTGATGTGACTTCTTCAGATGCATACCTGGACAGTTGGGTGAACTTGTTCAGATACTCGGAAACACTGAGGTTTCCTTGCTGCAGTTGGTAAAATTCCCTCTTCTTCATTTCCATTATTCCCGTAGGAATATGTGCAGTACGGAAAGCTTCAACAAACTCATCCCAAATGATGGTTTGTGCATTCTGATGGGCGGCGCGGTAGTTTTCCCACCAGTTCGCAGCAACTCCTTTGAGCTGATGAGCAGTATACAACACCTTTTCGTTGTCACTGCACTGGGCTAGGACCAACTTTCTCTCCACATCCTTGATCCAATCATCTGCCTCCAAGGGATCTACTGAGCCAGCAAAGGTAGGGGGCCTTGTCCTCATGAATTCTCCCAACTTAGACTGAGTAGCCTGATTGGGTGCCTGGGGAGCTTGCTGTACTTGATTCTGTGCCAGGGCTTGAAGAAGCTGTAGTTGCATGGCCATCATCTGCTCCAAGTTGGGGGCTTGAGGAGGAGGTGGAGGAATATTGCTATCTGGCTGGGCATTGTCATCACTGCTGCTACCAGGGTTGCTCCTTGTGTTCACCATCTGAAGCGGTTTCCAGGGTTAGCAATAGGTAAGAGGGAACTAGCATAGGTAAGAGACTTAGGGGAAAAACTAAACCACATCCCAAACCAACACACAAGAAGGAAGCACACAATCAACTTAGCAAAAGGAACTTATATTGAAATCAAATTAGATTTAGGAATGGCTGTACCACAAGTGCACATAGGCTTGATACAGTCCATCTAGCACACCAAAACATAGTAAAACGTTCTAATACGTGGACATTTATTTGGGTACTACTAACTCTAAAGACTACCAATCCTCCAAGATGATGCGCTCCTCAGGGTCCTCCTCTGGTTCTTCTTCAGGTTCTTCTTCAAGTTCCTCGCGCTCATTTACATGATGCCGCAAATAATCACAGGTTGCCGAAGTGCGGGAACGAGTATGGTTACGGCTGGAGGCAGTCGAACGCGAGCGGGAATGAGAAGGCTTGCGCTTCTTGAGGGTGATGACAGGTGGCGGGCTAGGGCGCCGCACACTCTTGCGCGCGGTGAGCGTAGTGCGAAGTCCGGGACGTCGAGTTGGCACTGGCGAGGACGGCGTGTAGTCGGATGCAGCTTTGAGACGTCCAAGCTCGAACTCAGCTGCCTGACTCCGAAGAAGCTGGGCCCGAAGAGTGTCAGAGTGGTCGTAGCTAGAAGTGAGAAGCATGCGAAGCTGTCCAATCTCCTCCAATGCTCTAGCATAGGGGACTGTCATCGCCTGCGTGAGCTGCACCTGGTGCGACAGTCGAGGATCATCAGCTGGAATGTCAAAGGGATTTGGGTACCTTTGTCCTGATCGAGGGTTGATGAAGAAGCAGAAGGGCGACTGATGCACAGCATCCTTGTGCATATGGCACAATTCATCAATGGCCAAGCGTGCTACATCCTGGACTGCATCAAAACAGCGGGACCGAGGATGCTTGATGGGGTAGGTGTGGGAGTTGAATTCCCCATCCCGTGCATACAGGAATACCTCCATCGACCACGAGTCTCGATCCAGGATCCGTGTCATTTGCCCCCTGAAAATGGGCGGCTGACGGTACTCCAGACACTGCATGAGCTGACGAAGAAGGCTAGCAAATGCTCCAGGATCCTCACCATGAGAGTAAAAGTCCCACGTGGCAGCAGAGGATGAACCGGCCATCTACAAAGTTGAAATAAAAGAGACGATTAGTAAAAGGTTTTAATAAGTGAGTATAAAGACAAGAGCAGAATGCTAAGTAAGAGGAGAGCAGAAGCAAAGAGGCTTATGTATTTTTAATATACTCTTTTATGAATATAAGTCCTTATGGTTTACCATTCCTATTCTAGGTCACGTCCTACAGTCAAATTGGCTCTGATACCATCTCTGTCGGGACCCCGGATTTCCGAACCCGGACCCTCTGTGTATTACTGCACTAGTCCCAGATCAAAGCTAGTGCACACAGTTAAACAGAAATGAATACATCACCAGCATCGTATTATTACAATAATTGAGTGTACTGACCGAAAGGTCTCATTATTACAATTAAGGTTTCAAGACCTCGCACACACGAAAAACAGCGGAAGCAAAAGATAACTCGATGAAGACCCATCAATACGCCACAGGCAATTGACTGGGGAAGCGCGACCTAGTACTCCGGGAATCCTTCGTCGAATCCGCAAGCGAAGTAGTCGTAGTCATCTTCTTGAACTTCATATTCCTCTGGTTATTATTTTTGGGTGCAGCATGTGAGTACATAAAGTACTCCGCAAGTCTTGGGAAAATGCAATAGATGCAAGGGTTTGACAAAGGAAGGCGATATGGTTCTTTTGCACAAAGCAATATTTTAAATCTCAATTACTACTAATTATTTTCGAAGGCATCATTTTAATAAAGTAAATGTTTTAACAGAAACTATCATTAACTTTATAATGAAGGTTCCATCTACCAACACTAGTTAAATTAATCCTAACTGATCAAGTTAAAACTGCGGGTTCCATCCACCCTCTCTGGCTCCAACTGCCAGGATACCCTTCCAAGAGTTCCCTCCACTCTCGGAAAACAAAATTTTGATTTTAAAACCGAAACCAGAAATCTACCATGTGAATACATTTCTTGCCCGCCCTTGACCGTAGGCACGGCTATTCGAATAGTTTTACACTCTGCAGAGGTTGTACAGCTTTACCCACAAGAGATAAATTATCCTAAAAGTCAACACGCTTCCTTTGGCATGAGACCCAGATAAAATATCACAAAGCCTTTACCTTACTCTAATCTAGCTAGATACCACCCGCTGAGGTTTCACCGCAGGTAGGCTAACTGCCCGAACCGAAGCCCCCTCTTGCGCCATATGAGTACAGTAAATCCCTGTCCCTCGCCGTGAATAACCAGTCCATCCCTGTCACCCACTTTCCACTGGTGGCACCTAAACTAGACTATCATAAGTTAGTCAGCTAGGTCGTACCCATATAGACTTGTGGTTGTACGGTTAATGCTCAGTCTGGACAAACACAAGCGTCGGTCCTTAATTGATTAGGGTGGAACATTCACTTTTCAAGATCTCGTGCTAACTGCACCAAACCAAACCAACCATCCACCCTAATCTAAACCGAATTCCACATTTTATTTTATTTTATTTTTAAAAGAACAGTGGCAACTCCAATTACCACTAAGTTTGCAAACACAAGATTATTACCATAATCATAATTTTCCCTTTTCAATAATTTCTAAAGTATTGAATAGCAGGACTAAGCATTGTACTACCGCTCTAATACCAACAATTTAAATATATTACTCATTAATGAGTCAAGGGAATTTCTAGGGTTACAAAGGTACATGGCAACAAATTTCAATTGAGGGTATAACAAAATTGGGATAACTAATTCTTTAAAGTTTGAACTAATATTTTAGGTAAATAGCAATGCACATAATTTAAAATAATTAAAACATTTCAAATCATGGATTCAAAATGATCAAAGGAGACTTGCCTTCTTGTAGGTTCTCTGGGTCTTCTTGCTGTTGAGTGGAGTGATCGTCGACAACGTTGGATTCTACGCGCGAAAAGACAAAACACAAAACAAATAAATACAAATAAAATCCAAAAATTCAAAAGGAGGCCATATTTGGATAGATTATGATTTTAGATGAATTTAGAAATTTGAATGGCTGAATTTGGAGTTAAAATGAGAAAGTTATGCTCATTTGAGAATCTCAGCTTAAATAAATCCAGAAATTACGAAATTTCTGACACGTGGGACCCACTGAACAGTAAACCCTCTGGCGGTCGCTGACATGTGGGACCCCTCTGTCAGAGGCTGACGCAGACGGGTGGGACCCATGCGGCAGTGGCCAGCGCAGACCGGCGGCCGCTGACGGGTGGGACCCACTTGTCAGCGCGAGTAAATAACGAAAAAAACTCATCCTCAGCGTGCGGAGAGAAAGGCTCGAACGCGCGCCGAGGGAGTTAAGAGAGAGCGCTGTTAACCAGATGGGCGGGGGAGGCTTTGCCTACCCATATAGGGCAGCAAATCCTTTTGAGGTACCTGCCGGAGGGGGAGACCGGGGAAGATGACCGGAGGCGACAGCGCCGGCGGCGAGGGAAGGCCCGATGGCTTCGGGCGATGCGTGAAATGCAACCCTGAAGCGGAGTGGATCCGGTTGGAGGGGTCGGTGAGGCTCGGGGACGAACGGAGGTGACCGGCGACGAGGAAGGGCGACGGTGCGGTTTGGGTCTTCCGGTGCGACGGTGCTCCGGTGACGGTGAGGGACGGCCGAGGTGTCGGGGAGGATCGCGTGGACGCGAGGAAGCTCGGGGTGGCGTCGGCGGGCTCCGGGGTGACCGAGGCGGCGACGATTGCTCGCCGGAGTTCTTACTGCGCGCACGGGGGGCTCGCGGCGCGGCGGCGCTCGGGGCTCAGAGAGATGGGCGGAGAGCGCTGGGAGATGGTGCGGTAGGAGGCGGAGACCGAGGGGCTACTTATAGAGCTCGGGGAGGGATGAGGCGGCAGGGATTCCTTGCCGATGTCGTCGGCTGGCAATTCGTTTAAACCGGGGATA
The DNA here is from genome assembly GCA_017311315.1 of Dendrocalamus latiflorus. NCBI lineage: Eukaryota > Viridiplantae > Streptophyta > Magnoliopsida > Poales > Poaceae > Dendrocalamus > Dendrocalamus latiflorus. The sequence continues at coordinate 18,625,710 of CM029630.1, forward strand.
AGCCGACGGAGGCGACGCGGAGTCCGAATTTTTAGGGGATAAGGAGCTTATCTCCTCGGGAGTTCAAATCCCCGCACGAATCGAAGAAAGAGATAGAGTTCGGGTAGGATTCGGTCGCCGGGTTCTTCGGGAGTGAGGGGAAGGAGAGAGAGAGGTCGGCGTCCGCGCGGAGACGAAGGTCCTGACAGGCGGGACCCGCGGTCAGTGAGAGGAGAGGAGCGGGGTGCGAGCGGCGCGGATTGCAGCCACGTGGTCCGAAGGCGGATCGGGCGGCGGGCGTGCTTAAGTGGGAAGGGACGACCGGATGGACTGCGCGGGCGGCGTGGCGCACATCGGGCCGGCCAGGTGTCGGCCGAGGAGAAGGGGAAGGCGGGGCTGACGGGCCGGGCCCGCTCGGCAGAGGGAGAGAGAGAGAGAAGCGGCTGGGATGGTCCAGGCGGCGACATGGGCGGATCTGGGCCGTCCACGCGTCGGCCGGAGGGAGAGAATTGATTTTTTAATTTTGGGATTTGGTTTTTTTTAATCTTCAGAAAAAGCTAGAAAATTATTTACGCTTCAGAAAAATCTGAAAATGCCTCCAAAAATTCCAGAAAAATTCACAGAAGCTTCTGGAGATGTTTTGGACTTAATAAAATTATTACCAACTATAGTTGGTATTTAATTTTCATACTTTAAACTCTCCTTACATTTTTAAAAATAGATTTTAAACTCCAGAAAATCCAGAAAAACAATTAAAAGCCAAATAAAAATTCAAATACTTTAAAATAACTTATTTGAAATTAAATTTTTCCAGAAAGCAAATTTTGGGATGTGACAATACCTTCTTGCATCAGGGCAAGTACACTCGAGACCTCCTGAAGCGCTTCGATATAAGTGATGGTAAGCCGGTATCCACTCCTATGGCTACATCAGCTTCACTCGACCCAAATGAGGACGGCGAGCCAGTTGATCAGAAGGAGTATAGGAGTAGGATCGGCTCCCTCTTATACCTCACTGCCTCGAGACCGGACGTACACTTTGCTGTGTGTCTATGTGCTCGCTTTCAGGCTGCTCCTCGCGTTTCTCACCGCCAGGCGGTGAAGCGCATCCTTTGGTACCTTCGACCTCTACCATTGACTATGGTATCTGGTACTCTTCCTCGTCCTGTCTTTCCTTGAGAGCCTATTCGGATGCAGATTTTGCCGGCTGTAGGATAGATAGGAAGAGCACTTCGGGCACCTGCCAGTTCATTGGCACTTCTTTCATTTCCTGGTCTTCGAGGAAGCAGTCCGGTGTTGCACAGTCCACCGCAGAGGCCGAGTACATTGCTGCAGCCAGTTGCTGTAGCCAGGTGCTTTGGATGGTCTCGACCCTACGGGACTTTGGGTTAGCTAATAGCTATCGACAGTGTTCCACTCTTTTGTGATAACACTTCTGCGATTAACATTGCTAAGAACCCAGTGCAGCATTCTCGGAACAAGCATATCGATATTCGCTATCACTTCCTTAGAGACCATGTAGAGAAGGGTGACACCGTGCTCCAGTTTGTGGAGAGTGACCACCAGTTGGCTGATATTTTTACCAAGCCTTTGGATAGCTCTAGGTTTTCAGCTCTGCGGGGAGAGCTTGGGGTGGTTTGTCCTTATGGACTGTTGTGAGGGGGAGCTTTGTGCTTTACTGCTTTATTATATTGATTATGCTCTTACTCCATTCTGCTGCATTGCATACGGGAGCATTGGGTTTAGTCCTTCTAGCATAGATTAGAGTGCTTCTATCGTCTAGTTGTTCAGTCTTCTTACTCTTATCTTGTGATTCTAGGATGCTGCTTATTAGCTGTTTCTTTTCTCACTAGGTTGAGCTCACCCACTGCTTATAGGTTCTAGCGAGGGTTGGGCCACCCTTGGGTAGACAGGGTACGTGTTTGATCCTTAGCGTGTTAGATGATCAGTTGATAGTCCTAGAGTCTCATGGGGTAGATGAGAGTCAGTCTGAGCCATAGTATCCTCTATATCTTGTCTATGCTTTAAGGACTGTCCTTTCGGTTTTTCTTGCCAGCTTCTTGTATTTACTGCTTTGGTTCAGGGGGAGTTCATTTGGTAGCTTCTAGAGCTTAAAATTGACATAACTCAATTTGAACTAAAAGTGGCATCTCATGTTAAGGGGGAGCTGGATTTTCTTGCATTTTCAGCATTTCTGCATTGTAATATAACTGCATTAAGCCTTGATTATTATCCTTTTATGACATGTTTACATCGCTTTACATTCTGCCATGATTTGTGCTTCATTGCTAGATTGATCATGACTTCATATGTGTAGACTAGCTTTTGCCATGATAAGTTAATTAAACTTGCTCAAATTGACTTAAAACTTGTCATGTTAGCACTCGAGACTAGTCTTTCTTTAGTTATCCTTTTATGATTCATGCCATGTCAAATAGGCTGAGTTGAGCGTTGAATCTCTATTGAGCCTTAGATTGAGCTATTTTAGTCTCTTGATGCAGCATGAGTTAGTACAATCTTTTATGAAAGCAAAAAGATCTCTTTTGTGCGAAAAAAACTGATCTCACCAATTCTTTCTCATGAGACGGCTTGCCATTGCACTAGGCATGAACTCAGGGGGAGTTTTGGATGACCTAGACTATCTTCTTAAGCTTCTTGCTTTGAGTGGTCGCATAAGGCTTGAGATCTAGCACATGATAAAAATATTGATTGGAAACGACCACAAGCTTCAAAAGAAAATATGTCAATTGTGCTCATTTTGCTTAAGCTACAAAAAGAACCAAGTACTTGAACCAATGTTTCATTCTTGAGCATATAGCACTCTATTTGGATTCAATACTAGCTTCTTGGTTCCGCTTAGCTTATTGACATGGCATACATCATCCTTGGATATCTCTAGTTAGACTTTGCTTATTGATGACTTGACATGTTCACAAAATGCACTACATTTCAAATCATCATCTATGTGTTCTAGCTGGGTTATACATATCTTGTCATGATCAAGATAGCCTTTTATTGAGTTATGGCTTGGTGTAATACATTATGGTCATTTTGGATAATTCTCATGGCTCTAAATGCTTAGAATAGTCAAACTTCAGCCATTTTATCCATTTCCATGACTTGTTCTCTTCCTTGCATCATTGATGTGTTTATTGCCAAAAGGGGGAGAATTGTGGTAAAAAAAGCTATTTTGGGAGCTTTCCTTGTTCTTTCTTGTGCTCCTTGTGTCGACATGGTCATTAGCTTCATTTCCTTTTTTTGACCATGTTTGACTTCTTTCTTGCATTTCAAACTCAACTTTGTGCTTTTTCGGGGTTTCTCAATATACTCATCAAGTGGGAGATTGAGAGACCATGTGAAGGTCATCCCTTGTGTGTGATGAGTAATTGACATCAGTTTAGGGAAGTCGAGTTTGATTTGGTTGGTTCGGTCCTTGACGTTGCGTGGTACAATCGGGCTCGGTCGACTTGGTCAAACCTGGTCAAAATGGTTAGGATGCATATTATGTCGACTTGTTAGGTTTGGGCTATTTCATTAATGCATTTATGCTTACATGTATCGAGTGGTGCTATTTGATGTGTTTCTTGTCTGTGTTGGCTGCAGGACGTCGAGGCGGAGTCGTGGCGAGACACAAGGTGACCGGAATAGACACGGGCGGTGTCGAGGTCAGAACGGTCGGATGTGTCAAAGACGGCTAAGACTCGAGGTGGTTGCGAGGCTTGGACGACAAGGAACAAGGAAGTTCCCGAAAGGTGCACGAGGGGCGTTTCGGTAAAAATGCAAGGCTGCACAGGCGGGAGCGGGTTCCGTTAGATCTAGCGGGCGTAACGGGTTGGAGACCCGTTAGCCAAGGGCTATATAAAGGAGGGAGTGGCTGCATGCCCCCTCATGGCTTTGGGAGAGAGTTAGGGTTTGCTAGAGTCAAAAGAGCCTTTGAAAGGTGGTTGGGCTTTAGGGCTTTAGTTGTTGAGAGGCAGAGAGTGTCTCCTGGTTGTCTCCTCCCCTCTGTACATTGTGTTCTTCCAAGAAACATGTAGGGTTCTTGTTTTCTTGAGTTGAGAAGAGGGAGAGGATGGATTGAGACCCTTGTAAACATTCCTCTTGTTCTAATGTCCTTGCGTATGGGGACTCCTATGTAATCCTTGTTTGGTTAGGATGAAATTTCTGAAGTTTTCTCTCGTGCAGCCTCTCTGTTCTTCATTCCTCTCTTTGAGTGATTTCTTGACTTTTTGAGTTTTGAGTGGTTTCTTGCTGAGGAGTGCCAAAATGGGTTGCTATGATCCAGGAGATGCTCAAAAGCCATTTGGCTAGTCAATCCTAAGAGCATACCTTGTTTAATCTCAGATTTGGATTTTTCGCCTTCTCTGTTCTTACTTATCTTGTTTAGGGTTTTGGTGTTTTTCTTGTTTCCCTTCTCAAGTTGGCCTGATTTTTGGTCTGAGAAGTCCCTTGGCTATTGCTATCTTGACTGCAAAATCTCATAAGCAAAGGACTTAAGACCATTTAGTAATTTGTTTCTTTTGTGCCCCTCTCTGTAGTTTTTCAGGATTTTGGCATTTCTAGGGTTTGGTGCAAATCCTTGATTTTCTTCTTGAGGTGGGCTAAAATTTGGACTCCCTGGTTCTTAAGTTATTGCTATTCTATCTGCAAAGTTACTTGGACCAATGATGAAAGTTGAGATGACAATTTGAAGATTAGGGCTGCTATCTGAATATTTTCAGATTTTGGGTCAAATCTCAATTTCTTGGTCTTGAGTTGCTTTTTCTTGAATCTCTAGGCTCCTGTGGCTATTTTGGTTATAGCCTTGTCTTTCTGGGCAAAGAAATCCAAAGGAAATCTTTTATTTTTCCAGGTTTTGCTGTCTGAAAACCAGCACTTCTGGTGTCTGAACCCGTGAGCCGGTCAGACCGATGGTAATGAGGTGGTCAGACCGGCATATGACCGGCGGTCTGACCGGCGGCAAATGACTGGTCAGACTGGCCTGGAAATTGCAGTCTGACCGCCCAGAGCATTCAAGTCAGGCCGGCCTCTCTGTGGTTTGCACTTTTCTCTCGGTTTTTCTTTTGGGTATCATTTCACCTTCTCTGTTATGATTTCTTGAGGGTCCAGAGAAGTTAAGTCCTCCTCTTCATAGCTGCTTGTAGCCATTGGAGAGGAGACTAGCTGCTAGTACTTGTCGGGGGATAATTTTTAAATTTCGACATTCACCCCCCTCTGTCGCCATTTTGGTCCAACATTGTCTTAAAGCATTCAATCTTTCCTTCTTCTCTTTCTTAGCACGCCTAAAGCAAAATTCATGTAAGTGCCCATCTCTTCCACAGTAGGTGCAATGAAATTTAACATAACCAGAATTCTTTTAAGATGATGAGCTAGCACCTTCATTATTATTCAAAGAACTTTGCACAAAGCCAGCTGATTTAAACACAGTTTCTTTTGCTTCAGATTTTACTTCAATTTTTCCAGGTTCAAGAATCTTAACAACCTTAGGAGGGTTATTCTTGGCATGCTCAACAAAATTAAATCCTAGATCACGATTTTTCACACTTATTTTTGACTTGTCTAGAATCATATTCAAATTTTTCTTGCCAAAAGAGAATCTCTCTAAAGTGTCCTTAAGATACTCATTTTCCTTAGCCAAAGTGGAACAAGCAGTGCATTTAACAGGTTCATTCACAAAATTTTTGGAAACACTAGATTGAGCAAATCTTTCCTTTTCAGCGAAATCATTCAATTGCCTAGTCAGAGCATCAATTTCAATATTTAACTTAGGACAATTTGAACAAGACATATTCTCATGATAAAACATTTGTTGAATAGATTCCTGAGATGAATTAAGTCTAGTTTTTAGCAATTTACAATTAGAACAAGCTTTAGATGGAGCATTTGAAAGACTTGACTCTAAACATGTAGAAGAACTAGATTTGAGCTTTTCAATTTCATCATTTGCAAGTTTTAATTTTTCATCACAAGAGTCATGTGTCAATTTTAATTCATCAAATTTATCAGTTACATCTCTAAGTTGAACTAGGTTTGATGCACTAATAGATCTAACAGCCTCCAACTCAGAATGTAAAACTTGGGAAGACTCACATGAATCATCATCAGGAATTAAAGCTCTAAGTCTATTAATTTCAGAATTTAGGCTTTCAACAACACAATTATTTTCTTTCAATTTCTGTTTTGTCTTTTTTAATTCAATAGCAAGTTTAATCAAACCACCCTCAAGCTCATCATATGATGGTCTTACCTCATCGGGATCACTATAGCCATCATCACTGTTGTTGCCTGCCATGAAGCACATGCCCGTGAAGTCATCGTTGTTCTTCTCTTGCCTTTAGCATCATCATCGTCATGGTCATCGTCATCGTAGCTCTCATATTCCACATCGCTCAAATCAAGACGCTCAATAGCTGATATGATCTTTTCAGCAAGCTTGCGACGGAAATTGCCACCCTTGGTGTTGTTGTTCTTGGATGGTCGACGACGATAATTCTTCTCTTCCTTCACTATCTTTCCCTTGAGCTTGGGACAATCCATCTTAATATGGCCTGGCTCGCCACACTCAAAGTATCTGATCGGACCTGACACGCCACCTCGCTTCTTCATCCTCACATTGTTGAGTGCCTTGTATGCTCGTGAGGAGATCAATACCAAGTCCTCTTTAGGAAGCTGCTCGAACTGTTCCTCTGAAAAAGAAGACAAGGCAGACAAAGAAACACAAGACAAAGCACCCGACGAAGTAGCCTGCACGAGGTTAGTCACAAGTGCTAAGGATGAAGATTTATTAATCTTAGATGGCAAAGCTTCTACCTCATAGGTTTTCAATCTAGAATAAAGATCATCCATGGTTAAAGTATCTAGATCGACAGTTTGATTAATAGTTGTGACAACCATCAACCACTCAGAATCTAAAGATCTCAAAATTTTAGTTGCATTATCTTCATCAGCAGGAATAACACCAACACCGCTCAGATCACTTAATATTTTCTCAAATCGAGCAAAGAGATCATCAATGGATTCACCAGGTTTCATAGCAAAATCAGAATATTCTTTTTGATAAAGATTTTTACGCACCTTCTTGATTTTAGTGGTTCCTTCATGATAATCGCAAAGAGTTTTTCAAATTAAATGAGCAGAATTAATATGAGCTACACGATCAAATTCTTTGCGAGAAATTCCTTGAAATTGCAAGTTACGAGCTTGAGCATTTAAATCAACATCTGCTTTATTTAAATTAGTAACAGTAGTAGGAACCTCATATGGTGTAGAAACTTTATTCCAAACATCACTACCTTGAGCCTCAATATAAGCTTACATCCGACACTTCCAAAAAGCAAAATCAGTACCATCTAGCATGGGGGAACGATTCACATACCTCTCTGACGCCATAGCAACCCGCTCTGATACCACTTGTAGGATCGTCGATGGCAATCAGAAGGGGGTGAATGATTGCAGTGCACACGGAAGATTTTCTTTTGGAATATGCCGACTTTTGATTTTCCAACTTGTCTAAGCACCAAGAAAATAAAGGGAAAAAACAGCAAAGGACAAGGCAAATAAAAACAGCACTCTATGAATAGATCAGATTTCCCTTTTTTTTACTCACGGATGCAAATCAGAGAACAATCATGCATGCAACCAGCACGCATGCAACCAACCGAATTCTAATTAGCACAGTAATTAACTCTCTAATTATTCTGTCCGGCCGGCCGCTAGATAAATGCCAACCCAATGAAATTACGAGAGCCCACAACTCATCACAGCATGCATGCAATCAATACCGTAAGACTTAATGCAAAAACAAGAGAGAGAACAAAATCTAATTAGGGCATCTCCAATAGTCTGAGTCAGCTAGCTATATGCATGTACACATCAACATATATCCTATGTGGAGGAAAGAGAGTATGCAAAAAAAATCGAGCCAGGTCTTCCTTAAGCACTAGTCTATAACGCCAAACGAGGCAGCCTCTATAAATTCTGTGTATGCATGTAAGCATCAAATAGCTATCCTTATATATAGTTCTTTAGAATGCTAGTTTTAGTGTGTACTATATAAATGATGTGGAAATCTTATAGTTAGTTGCTAGCTATAACCATTGGAGATACCCTTAGCTTTACTTAATCACCTAGCATTTATTACCTAGCCTTCTAATCATAGCTAATGAAAATATAGCAATCTGGCAACTCTCGGCTGGACTTCTGTGCACATGCATGAACTCACGGACCTCTGTACACATGCATTAATCTTATGGGTGAAAAATGACAGGACAAGGGGCTGCTACGTCACCTGCGCCACGCGACGAGTAAAAGTAGACAGTGCAGACCGATTGATGAAAGGAGAGGTCACACGAGATCAAACGAGGACGACGCAAGGCAAAAAAAATCGGAGCCAACTTCGCACCTCAATTATCCATCGATCAAAGCGTCAAGTCGCCGCTCACTTTTTCTATTTCTTCTGTTCGCTCAATCACGGCCACCGCACTTTTTCTCTGCCCAAACAAAAGCGCGTTCCAAAAAGCCGTGCCTTGTCTCTCGGCCAGCCACCACTTTTTATTACGAAACAGAGTTTGCCTCCATTCTAAAACGGCGCCGTCTTCGAAATTAAATACAAATCTCAACTCTTAATCCTAATACGACTCGTCCAATTGGACCTGGATTTTTTTTCTTAACCAGTCTTTTAGCCCACTACTATTCAAGGGACCCGAAACTCTTCCTAACACAGGTTTTCACACTCTGACTTTTCAACCCATCGCGCGTCGAAGCCTCCAGGACCGCACCTCCTGTACTTCTCCACGCATCATCCACCTTTGATCTCCATGTACTCCAGCGTGAGCCCGACCACCTCGTGACATCCTCGACCGTTCGGACCTCAGATTTCCCCCTCCTAGTCCCGGTCTTCCTCGTCACCGACCATGACCGTCTCCACGCTCAACCTGCACATGCAAAGACCAAAGAATATTTTTTTCCGGCACAAGTTCTCACTAACTTGACCGATATTAGTCCACGCACACACGCACATGTCTCGAATAACAATATTAAGCAATGTTGTCAATTATTCATCATCATAAAAATTATAAACCTAGCCTCATGGTCTAACAAAACATCATGGTTGATCTAACATGGTTGAAATGTCGTGTTGATGAAGGTGGTCAAAACATCGTGGCTAACTAACGTGGTCAAAATACTGTAGTCGATCAACGTGGTCAAAACAACATAGTTAAAACATCATGATGGAAACGTTGAGATCGAAAAACGTGGTCGGAACATGTAGTTGACCAAGACATGGTGGATCAAGGTGTTCGAATCAGGTTGACACAACATGATCAAAATTAATGGTCGAGATAATGTGGTTGAATCAATGTGCTTGAAAAGACGTGATCGATTCAGGTGGTCGAAATATTGTGATGGAAACAGCATGGTTGAAACATCGTGATTGGACAACGTGGTCCACAAACATGATCAGAATATGGTGGTCGATCCAGCGTGTTTGAATTAACATGGTGAAATAACGTTGTTAGCTAATGTGGTTGAAACATCGTGGTCGACCAACCTGACCGAAAGAACATGGTGGAAAGATCGTGGTCGGAACAACATCGTTGAAACATCGTGGTCAAGATAATCATCATGCTCGAAACATCATGGTCAACAAATGTACTCGAACCAACATGGTTGAAACATCGTGCTCGGTCAACGTACTCGAATCAACATGGTCAAGACAAACATCGTAGTCAACAAATGTACTTGAACCAACATGATCGAAACATGGTGATTGGCCAACGTACTTGAGTCCATGTGGTCGACAAATGTGGTCAAAACATCATAGTCGAATCAACATGGTTGATCCAAATAGTTAAAACGTCGTGAACGATCAAGTGGTCGAAACATCATGGGCGGCCAGCGTGGTCGAAACATCATAGCCGATCAACGTGGTCAAAATAACATGGTCGAAACATCATGATAGAAACTTTGTGATAAAAAAATGTGGTAAATATTGTGGTCGAAACATCATGATGGAAATGATGTCATCGAAAAACATGATTAAAACAATATGGTCAAAATAATGTGGTTGAAACAATGTGATGAATTAATGTGGTCGAAGCATGATGTAGAAATGTGGTCGGCTAACGTGCTCAAACTAACGTGGTTGACAACCATGATCAGATCATCGTTGTTAAAGAATATGTTCGAAGGAATGTGGTCAATCAAGATGGTCAAAACATCGCAGTCAGCAAACATGGTCGGAATATCGTGGTCGACACACCGTGGTTGAAACAACAACATCCAAACATCGTGGTCGAGACACCGTGGTCAAAGAAACATGGTCAGCCAACATGCTCAACCAATCATAGTCAAAACATCGTAATCAGCCAATGTAGTCGAACTAAGATGACCAAAACAATGTGGTCGACCCAAGATAGCAAAAACCATGTAGTCGAACCACTGTGGTCGGAACAATGTGACCGAAAGAATGTGGTCAGGATGGTTACAACAACTTAGTCAACGAAAAAGGTTGAAACATCGTGGTTGACACAATATGCTCAAATCAATGTGGGTGACCAACTAAAATCCGTAAAGCTACAGGATGTAGAATGTGGGCAACCAACTAAAATCTGTAAAGCTACAGAATGTAGAAGGTGAATCTAGTGCGTTGGATTATCATATAACAGTCCTAAAATCTGACTAGTCTTGGCTCCAAAAACAAGTGAATGTTGTATAGACAGAGCCTATTTTTTATAGTAGTGGAGTTAGAAGGTTACACTGAAATATAAAAGATTACGTGTTTCAGTGTTACATAGCCTAAAGACAATCATGCGAGTTTGCTATGCAACTACACTACTTTGTTGCGCTATTCGCAGCATTAGCACTGGTGGTCTGCACAATAGAACAGTAATACTTTCAAATACTAAAGTTTGTTACTGTCAAAAGTGGCAATTTTCTTTATGCCTTACAAAAGGAAAGCTGTGATGAATTTTCAGAACGTCAGAAGAAGATATGTTCACATCTATGAAGCATCCGTTGAACTTCACCATAAACAAGATGGCAAGAAAATGGTATAAATCTATGTATTCGATGGTTATCGTTAATGTTTTAAGCATTGTTATAGAATATTATGGTAGTGTAAGATACCTATTGTGGCAGATTAGATTTGACATTAGGAACAACTCTTTTGTAGCTTTCTTTTTTTGGTCAGTGTGTTTTGTCCTGTAAAACAAAAGTATAGTAAGCGAGAGTATTAAATGAGAAATTCTAAGAACTTTGAAGGCATGAGTAATAAAGGGTGTAGGGTACCTCTTTTTTGCTTCTTGAGATGAATCACACAAAGCTCTTTCGTCAGCTACAACAGCTTCATGCATTCACTTTCCAAACTACGATAGAAATGTATACTTATAATAAGAACTTTGGCAATCTAGAATTTGTGTAACACTATGTAGAAAAAAATTGCGATACCAAATGCAATTACTACCTGTAAAGAAGCAGTTGCCGTTGGTGTTAAAGGAGTGGATGGTAGTGTAGACCCAACAACAGTAGTACCTGTTGGTGTTAACAAAATGGGATGAAGCTAATATTCAAAATTATTATTTTCCTGTGTTTCCTAAACGATTGATGATGAAGCTTTAGAACTGCTTGGTAAGAGCAATATTGTAAGGTCTGGTCGAGATATTATTGAGCGCACATGAAATGTAGGAGTATCACTTTGCAATGATCCTTTTAACATTTGAACAATACTTTCATATGTGCGTCCAATAATCGCTTTTATTTCTGGTAGAATATAATTTTCCTGGCCTTCAGCTATTGCAACTAAAGCATGGGAGGTTTTCCAACTAAAGCTTGGCATATATCACCGAAGAACATAAATTCTATAGTAATGGATTTGCCTTTGTTGCTAGTATCAGGATCTGCACCGTAGATGTTAATTTTGTACCTATTTTACAATTTCAGTAACATATTAGATTTTGCACTTTTTCCAAAGCTAGAGATCTTAATTGTGAGCAAAAATATATAGCATATGAAAAATACATTGATTGTCATACCTTGGCTCTACTATTTTAACACCACATCTTCAACATTCGTAATTATCTTCGTGTGGAGAAGGTTTTTTCCAATAGGAAGAACATGCTATATACCACCATGATTGATTTCGTACCAGATCTTTGAGAACAACGATGAGTTTATATGATAGGCGCCCCTGCTTATATCATAGTTATGAACAGCGCAGAATAAACAATCAGTGGAAAATAATTTGTGAACATGTGTAAAATTTGATTTTATTTTCATACCAGAGCTTCATTTCATATATGTTCTGTTAGTTCCTGAACTATTGTCGTGATTGGATTGGATTGATCAGGGGTTTCTCCTCGCCATTCGGTGCAATGCAAACAGTTGCTAACTCTATGTAATACAGTGTTATTTAGAATAAATTAATTGTAGGTAAATAAAATTCTGTATGAAGCAATCTCTATAGTAAGAAACATATTTTTCTACGAATAAAGTTGATGATCAATACGTGCCATGGAGAGTGTATATCTCAACTATTGGTATATTAATATACCATTTGGATGTAGAACAGTTTTGTAGCACCAATTGACCTACATATGTATAGAAGAATACCATAAATTACTATTAATCTCTAGAAAAATAGATTTAATTACATCATGTATGTTTTATTTGTCATGAATTAAATTTCTAGTGCTCAAAAGTAATCATTACTATTATAAAAGAACGAGTTGGTGGTTGTACATCCCTTCTCCTCCAACTGTCTCATTCTCAACTTTTTATCACTTTCCACTTTTTAACTGATCAGAGTGGCCCTTTTCCATAGCATGGTTCTCTATATATCTAATAAATTTCGTTGCAACGCACGAGCAGATGACTAGTTACTGTAATGAACCTAAGTATGTGCCAACAAATAGAGCTATAACCGGTGTGTTTTCAGATGTGGTCTACAGGATTTCAACATTGAATGTCTCAGCATGTCGACCCCATAAAGTTATAATTCCGCATTCATTGTATCATTTGTTGTTGTAGTATGGTTATTTATGTATAAAGAATAACATAACAGAAATATAAAATAAGATTAGTAAGTAATGTAATTGCAAAAAAGAGAACTATATGGAAAGCAAAAGTACCTTCCATCAGTTATCTGAATAGTTCGCTTAATAGTTTAGCCCAACTTTGTAATTGTATTGATAAGCGATGAAGCAACGGTTATAAGGACAACAATATCTAATAGATAAAAAACATTAAAACCAAGAAGGGTATCAGTAAACAAATTCAATCAAGTATGTATGCTAAGACAGTAGTATTATTGTATTAAATGGCACACTTGATAATAGAGTATTTTGGCTAATACATTCACTTAGAATGGAGAAAGGAACTGCGTTATAAGCATAAATATGGAAAGCTACTAGTTCTTGCAAGATTCCTTTGAGCTTAGTATATTTGGAGAATCGAACTAAGTTATTTCCATCAACACATCTATAAGTCTCTTTCGCTTGGATGACTTCGAAGTATTCGATTTCATAAATAGATCCTTCTTTCAATACGCTTGTAAATTTAGGAAGCCATTTTTGAGGAACTAATCCTTTCATGACATCTCCCTAAGCATAGACAAACAATAATACTGGTAATAAGATTAGAACGAATAATTTGTAAGGAACAAATAGCAAAGGGTGTAACCGTTGTACAATAGTAACAAAAACGTATATATTTAATGAGCTACACATTGCAAACAACAAAAAATGTAGTCACTATACAAAAGTAACATATTAGATCTGCAATTATAATAAAACTTTACAAAGTGACAAACCTGTTCATCTAACATGGTGAAGTCCAAATGGTATACATTTGTTAAATCTTGTGGGTTTGCAAATTCCCAGACACATGCTAAGTGGACAACAACTTTCTATTTGTGGGAATTCTGGTTTACATCTTTTAGTAGTGAATATGCCAGATAGAACCTTTGTAATAAATAGATACTCTGAATTAAATAATGTAGCTGTAAGAGAAGTACTGCATAAATAAAATTTTCAAAGCAGAATATACAAAGAAAAGCAGGAAAAAAGGAATAATAATCTATTTACCATTCAGATAAGACCACCGTAGAAATATACTGTCAAAAAAATTAGTTCACTTTAATACCATCTAATTTTTTTGAACTTGGGCAAAATACCATTTTGTCTGGTTCCATTTACATCTCCATTCGCACTACCCCCTGTCGTGGTCGAACACATGGTTGAAGCATCGTGGTCAAAGCGCCATGGCCGAAGACGTGGTTGAAGCACCGTCGTTGAAGCACCGTGATCGAAGACGTGGTCAAAGCGCCATGGTCGAAGATGTGATCAAAGCGCCGTGGGCAAAACGCCATGGTCGAAGGAGTCATCAAAGCTGGTCACCAAGGGCATTCTGCATGGTCGAAGCGTCGTATTCGAACAGTCATCGGAGTCAGTCACCAAGGGCATTTTGTATAATTTTGAGTTGCTCCAATGGGCATTTGGATAATCTAAGCACCATATGTAATGGAAGGTTGAAAAGGCGGTATTTTCAAAAACCTCCTGATGTCTTGCTGCTATTACAGTAAACTCGAATAGCATTAATACTGTAGTCTAATCACAATAAGACTAACAATATAGTCTAATCGAGTCCAAAAAGAAGACCCCTGTTGAGACAAAATAAGAACACGAAAGACTAACATAGTAGTCTAATCGAGTCCAAAAAGAAGAAGACCCCGTCGAGACAAAATAAAAGCACACAAAAAAGATGCGACAGGTCTAAACCCCATCGAGAGTATAAAGAACAAAAAAAGAATGTCGCCTATCTAAAAGATGCCACAGGTCTATACTCCGCCAAGAGTATAAAGCACAAAAAAAGAATGTCGCTTATCTAAAAGATACCACAGGTGTAAACCCCAACAAGAGTATAAAGCACAAAAAAAGAATGTCGCCTATCTAAAAGATGCCACAAGTCTAAACCCTGCCGAGAGTATAAAGCACAAAAAAGAATGTCACCTATCTAAACCAAAAATTAGGTAGGAAGTTAAGGGGATCCTCAATGAGGATAGCACTTAGGATACCACTTCAAGGAAAAATTGGAAGGAACAAACTGAAACCAGTACCTCACATGTGCACGAGAAGCGCGCTAGACGGACGCATGCACGATGCAAACAAACAACATAAGTTGAATGCAATGAAACCACAACCAAGATGATGGAGCCAGAAACAAAGCGAGGAGCATGTGAACCGAGGCCGAAGCAGAAACCCAAGAGGCAAACAGAAGGGAAACTACAGGAAGGAAACCCGTATAAATGTTGTCACGAAATCCGATCCAACGACTAAAACTGAACACACACCAGCAACTGAGTTGAGCAATGGAACGCAGCCAATGATGTGGTAAACAGATTCCTCTGGAAGCTAACAAGACATTGTAAGGAAGAGAGTAGTAAGGTAGCGGAAAAGCAACACAGTGCGAGGAAGACATGTAAATGAGGGTGCTAGTAGTATAGTGACACAAAGATTCGGGAGAATACACAGAGCTGGCCCGAAAGCCCTGCATTGCGCAGTCCGCCCGATCGAACGACAATGTAAAGGAGGGTTTTTCTGCAAAAAAAAACAAGGACGTATGTAGCAGGAATATAAACAATAAGGACCTTTTCATAATTATGTAAAAGTAGAGGACTTTTTTTTGCAAATCCGGTGACGTGGCATGGGGGGAGGCCGGGAATCCCCTAGGTTTAATATAGGGAGTATATGCAAGGCATGTTCACTAGAGGCATGTAACAATGCTCCGGATTCGAGTGCTAACACATTTCACATTAACTCACTAATAGTGTTAACACAATAGAAATCAACTCACTAGTTATGTCAAAATTCAAGGGCACAATCACATATTATCATTGCACAAGTTTTTGGTTGAGCATAACACATTCAAATATATACAACAAATCTAGCTTTAGTGCATGTCAGCCCAAGCCATTAAAAAAACCATGCTCTCGACATTTCCATAGTTATCTCCCCGCCATACAAGAAATAACAATTGTTTTACAACACAGTCCCCTTACAACAAATTTACATTTCAGTCCCTGGAAGTCACTAAAATTATAGATAAGGGCACAAATATTTACACCCAAGCCCTACACCATTTCCTTAACAGCCAAGCATTAGCTAGTTTACAAATAGGCAGCAGCCAACCAAATTAATTTAAGGAATGCTTAAGGAAATGATGCAATACAATGCTCTATATTGCATCCTCATTTCACAACTAGTGAAAGAGGATAAATGGTTCTTAACCATAAAAAAATTAATGTTCCATTCTTAGACTAGAATATTGGTAGCACTACATGCTTGAGTAGCAATTGATTTTTGGTTTAGCAGTTCATGTGGCTAGCTACATGCATTCTGGACTACCCTAAGTCTATACATAAACTTAATCAATCTGAGGTTAAAGATCATAATCATGTAATTATTTCATCTCTAGCTTTAGCCCTCACTCCTTGCCCAAGAAGATGTAAATAAGATTTAAATAACAATAGCAACTAGATGAACTTAGAGCAATTAAAACATGTTTACTTAGACATCTAAATGCACATTGCCTTACCATCACGTTACCAATAGCTAAGCTTCATATATAACTTCTCAATATAACCATGAGCATATGAATTTTAGCAATATGAAAATTACTGATTGACATTAAGATGAACTAATTAACAATAATCTGAATCAATAATAAATCTAACCATATGGAGTCGACAAATAGTGATAATATAAAACCATTAAGTGCTAAAGGGAATCATTATTCAACTAGGATTGTATGGATGGCATGAATTATTTCTAACAATGAATAAGTGGTCACTAAGTGAAAGAAAGAGCTATAAAGTATAACATCAACTTGTGCTATATCCCGCTCATGCATGTCATCATCAACGAGCACCTAAAAACAATAACAAAGCAAGGGTGAGTCTACAACTCAGCAAATATACAATAGAATAGAATAATAATTGAGGTAAATATCAAATTAACAATTCGTATCCATTCACCAATATTTTAATTTCACATATTCATTCTCATCAAGTTCCACACATATGTCTCATTATCGCATATCTCTTTTCATGAATGCAATGCATATGTCTTCAAGTCTTTTGCTTACACCAGTATAGCTAGGTGTTCACTTGTCGATGAACCACCCTTGCCCTATCCTTTTTCATACATAGTCTCAACTCCACTCCTACGGAGTATCTACCGAAGTAGGTTTTTCCTCACTCCCGTGGGGTGTCTACCAAAATAGATCTTTCTCTACCCACTCCCATGGGTCGCCCACATAAAGTAAGTTCTACAAGGCCACGCAAGTCACCTCTTTACAACATGAATACTCAACATGCAATGCAATGATTATATCTTCTATTAGTTAATTATCAGCATTAATCAATTAACATAATCATCATTTTAACCATCATCATCATCATTCAACCATAGGCATCATCGTCATTCTACCATAAACATATGAGCATTATAAGAATAAGCATAATCAAGTAAATCATCATGGCAAGTATTTATGTAAACATAATGACAAGTTCAAACACTCAAATGCTTTTCTACCATGCACTTTCCTTTTCTAGTTATGATGAATGGGTTAATTAGAAGATGACACCAACCCTAACGCTACTCCTCCTGCAATAAATACCTAACATCAATTGCAAGCTATAGCATTACGAGAACAACAATTAAATGATATCGCTCCTACACGCTTCCTAAATCCGCAATACTCCCTATTTACCGGATAGTCACCCCCTACTGTTCTGGTACTAAAAACAGCATAACTTTTAACTCCCAAGCCCTATCATGTAAAACACACCATTGTAGCCGAAGGAGACGACCCCATCGGTTGGGGTTCCACAGCACCAGAAACGGAGGAGGAACTGACATGGGCTATCGGTATAAGAAGGTAGGGAGAGGTGAGAGAGAGCACCTGAGGAGGTGGCCGACGGTGATGTAGACCATCAGATTTACTTGATCAAGGAAGTGGCACTGGGTTTAGGGGTGCCAGCGATTGTAGTTGTGTTGGCACGATCACGAGGTAGGAATAGACAGAGGGAGGAGAGGGGATGCTAAAGAGGTCACCAGTGGTGATGGATGCTGCCAGAGATTGTAGATCGAGGAGGCGATGCAATAGGACTGAGGTGGTGGCGTTTCAGGCGGCAATGGTTCAATTGGAGGTAGAGTAGTGAGGAAGGAGATGTGATATGCTACTGACGGTGGTGAGGATGATGGAGTTAGTGGATCTAGGTGTGGCACTACTCGGGCAGGTGGTGAGAGCAAGAAAGAGAGATGCATGAGATAGGTAGTGAGGAAAGTAAGGGGAGAGAGAGAGGAGAGGAGTAAAAATGAAAGGGATAGCTGATCGATGGGTCTCGCTAGCTTGTGGGCCTTGGCTGTTATCTGAGCTTAGTGGGCCGGTTGGTCAGGCTGTGATCGAGAGGGGGGTCGAGTTAGGATGAACCTGTTTGCAATAGTATTGCCTACAAATTATTTTCATATTATTAACTCTCTATGCTAACTTGTACATAAACATCCTTGAATTAATCTGATTCGATGTTAATCCTAAATGTAATAGGAAATAAGCATGTAAAACATTCTCAATTAAGAAAATTACAAAGTATGCATGAATAGGTTTTGCATCATACTTAGGAGCATGCATGACTAAGGCTTCGCATCATACTTAGAGCATAATACTTACAACGTAACTAGGGAATGCTTTAAAACTGAAATTTGAATTATTATTGGTAGTTGATTCTGAGGGCAGCCTAGGACATGTAGGACCCGTTTCTAGTGTGGATAAGCTAGTTGGAGCACCTTCAGGCAAGTTACCTTTTGATCATGTGTTCTAAATTAATTTGTCAGTTGCGGTTGTTCTGCAATTATTGCATGTGAACCAAAATGAAATTTCTAAAAGCAACTAAAACACATCAAGCAGATTGGGTAGATCCAATGGTTGATATTGAGGATAGACCGGGGAGGTCTAGCAGTCATGCCATAACTTGAGTAGGATTATGCGGTGGTGATACTATAACCCGGGTAGAGGGTTATGGAATTATTTGGTGGGTAGAGGAACTCAAGGCTAGCTAAAATAAAGACAAGCCAGGTAGGGTTGTGTTTTGGAAGTCAAGGTTCCTCTACATAGGAATAGTACTTAAGGACATAACCAACTAGAGATGACTTCAAAAGTGGTGCAAACCGTACTAACCATAGACCTGGAGTGGGATAAGCTAAACTAAGTAACCAACCAAGTAGTTGCCTTTGCACGGGTCTGAAGGTGGTTGTTCTTGGGTAGGGATAGCCACCTTAGGGTATGAGGTTATGCGCTAGGTGTCTCTGCCTATGTGCCTTTTATGGGGCTAGGTGGATAGCAGATGGTAGAGTACAGTCTAGCCAAAGGTTTTGGTTCCTTGGCTTAGTCATGCACGAAAGGTAGTGCAAAGGACTAGTGATAGTTTAAGCCAAGTGATGTTATGGGCAAAGCAATAAACTTCTAATCAGTGTAAAATGTAATATCACTCTCAATTTTCCTGTAACACATGTTGTAAGATCCCACGTCATGCTACCTCTAGTAGATTTCAGAAGTTAAAATTTGGTCTTATTCAAACAAGTGGGTAATGATATCTTTATTTTAGATATCAAATTACTTTTGGAAGGACGGATTGGTGGCCAGGGGTCACTACTACAGAAAACCGTATTACAGACGATTCAAAAATGTCATCACAGACGGTTTTCCAAACCGTCTGAATTTATGGGTCAGTGAAAATCGAAGGTTATCACAGACGATTTTCGAACCGTCTGTGGTGTAAATATCATAGACGGATTGTAACTAAAAACCGTTTGTGATAGCTGATAATCACAGACGGTTTGTAAGTAAAAACCGTCTGTGATAGCTGATAATCACAGATGGTTTTTAACTAAATTAATGTGTACTAGCGAATACCCAAAAATTGCGAACATGTTTCAAGGGCTTGGCCCCTTTCGCCGAGCCACGTGTCTATTCAACGTATGTGGCGAACGACCTTTGTTATTCGAAAAAGTTAGATTAGTTATTCGGAAGGAAAGAAAGAGTACAATGTAGTTATGTATGGAGAAAATGTACTTACCTATCGGGTAATTGGACGATAGCTGTGTACTCGGATTTGTTCTTACTTAGAGAATCAAGGTATATAGCCTTGTTCCATTTTGGTATAATTACAATTAAAATCCAGTGGAAGTGCTCATTGTATAGCATAAGAACAAATTCCTTATCACGGTGAGCCAGCAGTGTTGATGTAATATAGCTCTCGACGAAGGATGCATCCTCGTTGATGGTATCAATGGTGACCAAGCATGGGTCCAGGAAACCAATTGGTGATTTCGATGATCTAGCTTGGGTCAGCATGAATCTATATATACACACACAGAAAGGCAACAAATTATATATGACATATATTGGTATTACATGAACAGAGACTGTGATTGTACAGACTTACAGCATCCAGCATCGAACGAGTGAGGCGTCGAGAGCGTTGATCGTGAAAACATCAAATATATCATCAAAGGTCACCGCGAAGACATAATCTTGAATTTCGTGCTGGAAATGATCCCGCCTGAATTTGACAGTGATACCTGAGCGCCGTTCTGCCTGTGGCTTATTGGATTATTCCATATACCAAGCGTGTAATGTTTGGCAACCAAGTCCTAGGGTTAGGAGGTGCTCTTCCGGGATTATCATCGGCTCACGTAGCACGAATTTGCGGGCCAATGGCAGGTACGGGATATCATCGTCATCCTTCTTTGGTTTGCCCCTGCCACTGCCTCAGCTGTAGGCTGACTTTATGGTAGTCGACTGTAAAGGTAGCACCGGTGCAAGTTGCTTTGGCGAGAATAGCACCCGTGAAGATAGCACCGGTGCAGGTAGCGGTGGTGGGGATAAGTCTTGTGGAGATGGCACCAGTGCATGGAGCTCTGGTTCGCACTGCCCTTATGGTCCTGCCACCGGTGAAGAAACCTCCAGGGAGATGTCGCTTTTGGGCCACTGGATGAATGTTCCAATGGCCTACCCAAGAGTCACGATCTCGTTGTTGGGGGGCTTCGGTAGCGGACGACCTCAAAATTGACATGCACACCATCCACATTAACTTTTGCGAAGCCTGGTGCTATAGGTGTACAGTGCACCATGGCCCCGATAGCAGACAGATATGCCTGGCCCCAAGTAGCGTACAAGGGAACGGAGGCATATCTCACTAGAAGCCTGCACTTCGTAGACTCCTACATAACGATACAAAATTAGCTACTCCAATAGGCCTATCAATGGATCAAGCATTCGAGAGATAATAATTATTACCAGGATATCGTCCACAGGAAATCTGGCCTCGCTTTCCGTCGGATTGGACGCGCAACTACTCGGACGGTTGTGCGGGCTAGCTAGCACAGGAGCGGCGGCGGTGGCCTGCTAATTTTTTGTAAATCTCCGCATCTCATCTCTGACATAATCAGCCAGCTCCTCTCTAAGACATGCCTTGATCTCTTCTCGTAGCCGTGCCTCACGCTCGGCTTTGGTTCTCTTCCTACGCCGATACATTTCAGAATCATCTTGGAAACCATGTTTCCAAGGAACGTAAAGCCCAAGGCCTCTCGTACGACCTAGGTGCTCCTTGTTTCCCAAGGTCGCGGAGAGTATATCTTTCTCCCTTGTTCCCTGGAATGATCCTTGGGAAGATTCAACACTCAACGCTTCCTGCAAGAGCACGACATGTCATTTCACTTCCTACGAAGTTGTGGAGTAATTACAAGCTACGTAGTTCGATCGATATCTTACCAGGCGCTACGACACTTCCTGGTCTGCAGGGTTTCGGAAGGAGACATCCCCCGATGTCGTGGTAGATGACCTCACTCTAATCCAATTTCGAGCGTGGTCATCTGGGGACATTGGCAAATGGTGGGGCGGTGTCCTGTAGGATTGCCTGTTCGTCCTCCCTCCTCCACTGCGGGATTTTACCCGCATACCAAGCTGTGCCAAGTTTGTGGGGATGTGTGTTTTTTGCCTGGAGGGCATTGTGCGCCGCACTTGCACTTTTAAAATCTTCGGTCGTTTTCATCACCTTGAACTCTTCCCATTGTAGTTCTAGAATGGGTATTTATGAAAGGGCGTTTCATCCTTCTCCACATATTTGTTGACAAGCGTGCTCTTGAAGTTCTTCCATGCTTTGCACGCCGCTAGCAAGGCATGTCGTTGCACGGCGTCTTGGTATTCTTCTGGGATCTCGAACGATGCAAAAATTTATGTCAGCAGCTCACGTTTCCGAGTCCCAGTCACGCTCTTCCACGAATCGAATGTGATCTCAATCCATTCTCATGCAACTATTCCGATTATTCTTCGGAATGTGCATGCCGCTCGGTGAGGAAGGAGAGGGGTCCCAGATCCATCGACGTCTGTGATGGTAAATCAGTCCTTATGCTTTTTCGATAGCCCTCTTCCTTGGCGTTTTGATTTTGGAGCGAACGCATCCGGCGATGATGTTGAAGAATGCGCGGATGACATGTTGGCCTTCTCATATATGAAAAGTAAGCACAATGTAGCATATACATAAATAGTGCGGTATAAGCACATACTTAAATTTAATTCCAATATATGTATACATATACATTATATTCAACTTGAAGGATCGGAAACGACAACAGAGGGGGGGGTGAATGGTGCCTTTAAAAATTGCCCCGAAGTATCCACACGTTTTTCATCTCCGATAGCTATAGAAGCTATGAAGAAAGGAAATGAACGCTTACTGGACGCCAAAAGAGTTTATGCCAAAAAAAATATAAGGACTAGACGCCGCAAAGAAGAGATAGCCAAATAAGGAGAGAAGCAAAGCTGAAATATTCAGACTAAAAGAGAACAAGCCAGACTTGACCAAAATCAGCTCTGAAGAAGCAACATTGGATGGAAACCGGATTTTGCTAATAGAACTAATAACTGGCCAAAACTTCAAAGACTGCAAACAAAACGGCTTGCTGAAAACAAAATTCAGTTTTGTAGGCCAAAAATGCAGAGGAACCAAATTCAGTTTTGCTGCTAACAAATTCAGTTTTGCATGCTGAAAAACTGCAGAAAGCTGCACTGCTGAAAATGCAGAATAAAAGCTGAACTAGCTGCTGAAACTGGACTGAAAACAAACTAATTTCAGCAGCAAAAATAACAGCAAGAAGGCTGAAAACTGCAGAGAACTGCACTGCTGAAAATGCAGAATAAAAACTGAACTAGCTGCTGAAACTGGACTGAAAACAGACTAATTTCAGCAGCAAAAACAGCAGCAAGAAGAGGTTTAAATGCAGCAGTCGAATGCCTTTTTTTAGACTGAAATGCGACATAAGGCAAGAAGGAGCACAAAATGCTATTGACCGTACAGACTAACTACAGACTGAAAATCAGCAAACTGAAAACTTGAGATTACTGCAGGCTGTTGAAAAACTGAAATTGCCGAGAATTTGTTTGCTCTTTTCAGGTCAAATGATCTGAACCTTATACTAAATAGCACAATGATTCCAGAGAGATGAAAATGTAGGCAAAAGCTCACACACAAAAAGAAATCCTGAATTTTCTGAAAACTGACTTCAAGAGGAGGAGAAATCAAATTTCTTGAGATTCTCTTGTCTTTTGTTCATGAGGCTTCATATCTCCACAAGGAATGACCTCTCCACTCGAAAGCACAAATTTCATACAACCTTTTGCTAGGAAAAACAAGAACTCAAGAATCCTCTGTTTTCAAATGAACAGTAAACCCTAGATTACAAGAAATAGAGGAAGTGCATTCGGGGACCAAATGGTAGCAAAATGGAATTGAAAAACTTTTCTCTCGGGACATAGCTGGCCAAGATGGTCTTGTGATTCTATCCCAGTTCAGAGAAGATCAAGTTGCACTTTCTTGAATCAAGAAACAAATCCAGGAGAAGAAAGAACAGCAAAGAACTAAAACAGAAAAGAGAGAACAGAGACTCAAAATCTGAAATGAAGAACAGGACAGTACATCATCTCAAACACAATCATTCTCATATTGATCTTGATACAGAGAGAGGAATGCTTATACAGAATGTTTCTTACAGCCATCTCTCCAAACAAGAACACACACTCAAACCAGAGAGCAAGAACTCAAGAACCCATCTCCTATACACACGCAGGGGAGATACGACCAATAGAAGTCTGCTCTCTCCTACCAACTCCCAACAGAAAGCAAGAAGAGACACAAAGCCAAAGCTAATACACCCAAAAGCCTCTACTTCTCTCCCAAGCCATACATGCACCAGGAGATCCCTCTCCTATTTATAGTCTTTGCTTAACGGGTTTCTCCCTCGCTTTACCCGCTAAACCAAAAACCAAATCCGCTTCCTTATGCAGCTTTGCGCTTTTACCGAAACGCCCCTCCTGCATATTCTGGGAAGCTTCCTCATTCCTTGTTGTTCAAGCCTCGCAACCACCTTGAGTCCACGCCATCTTCGGCACACCTCGACCGCTTTGACCTCGGCACCACCTGCGCCTAGTCCGGTCATCCGTGCCTCGCCACGACTCTGCCTCGACGTCATGCAGCCATCATAGACAAGAAACACATCACATAGCACCGCTCAACATAATGTAATCAACAATAGCATTACGAGAAATCTTAAGCATGAAAAAGCCAAAACCTATCGAATCAAGAGAATAGACATCCTAAGCACTTCGACCAAGTTTGACCAAGTCCGACCGAAACCAATTGCACCGTGCAACGACATGGTCCAAACCACACAAAAACCAAACTCGACTTTCCTAAACACTCGTCAATTACTCATCACAAACATGGGGTCACATCCACATGGTCTATCACAACTAATACATTATATAGTCAACATTTTGCAGGCAATGAGAAGAGTGATGCATTCTGCTAAGAAATTGAAGAAAAGAAGTCTAAAGCTGAGGGTGATAATAGAAATATTGAAGCAACATGGTTGGTTTGAGCTAACTATAAAAAAGTTCTTGAGTTCCTTGCTTGTTGGCAACAACTACAATCCTACAAACACTCTTTAATATATAGAGGTGGAGGCAAAAGTACATTCACAGTTTCTAGTTAGCCTTATAAAGTAAGGTAGCAAAATAATGGCAATTTATAATATTGTGACAAGTTACTCTGATGGAGGTATAGGCTACAATGTCATAACTTTGTGGAAGAAATATACAAAACTATGAGAATGTAAATTTGAATCGTAAACTCGTAGTCCGATTTACAGAACCCTTTTTATAATACCAACAGAAACAATTGAGACTGCCCATACAGCATTAATAGGTTGGAGTTGTTCAGAATGCGCATACTAATCACTTTGCACGTAACAAGGTTTTGTAGCCAAATATTTGTTCATTGTACTAGCCCATTTGATTCATTTTTTGGCTATGACAAAATCTAGTTAAGAAAGAACCTCATCACTTGAATCCAATTTCTCATCCTCCAGTGAATAGTTGTTATTATGCCATGACAGAAGCGAACAAAGAGGACTGATTATCCACGGAGAAATGAAGACAACAGAAGCACCTACCAGGTTGTGGTAATTGGCGAGCTCGGGTTGGGCCGGTCGGCGGCGAGGCGGCGTCGCGCGAGGGGCTCCAGGCAGCGGTCGGCTTTGATGTAGCGTCGCGTGGGGGCTTGCGGTCCCGCTCCAAAACCCTACCTGGTGAGTGGCTGAGGAGGCGGCGGTGACGGCGGCGTGGATGGAGGTCTAAGGAGGTAGCAGAGACGGCGTGGGCTCAGGTCGACGGCGACTGGGGATGGAGGTCCGAGGAGGCGGCGGCGAGACGGGCTAGATCGGGAGAGCGGCGAGACGTGCTAGATCTATAACTGCAGCATACGCGCAAAACCCTAGCCTGAGGGTATTTATACGGAGTGATACGGGGTCGCCCGATCTTCTCGACGTAGGATGGATATTCACGGGAGTCTTGATGAATCGTAATGATCCTCCAATGCCAGTGCAAGGGACGAACACTCTTTAATCCGCCAAAACACACTTGTGTTGATTTCGCCGACCACCAAGCGAAGATCAATCGTGAACCCAATTCCCAGCGGAAAGGCTGAACGATCTTGATTGAAGAAGACACTCCTAATTCTCTAAGGAATTTTGGCAGCAATGCTAAACTCAAAAACTTTAGTAGATTGATTTTTTTCAAACGTGGTCTGTCTTAAACAAAAGGGATACAAGGGGGTTTTATAGTGCTTCTCCGAACTCACGCAAGGAAAGCCTTGGCCGAATCAATCTCTAATTCGGTCAAGGTTTCCTATTCTAATTCCAAAAACTTAGCAAGTCTTTTCCTTTAATTTTGGGCTAAGCCCCTATCCTATTACAAGACCGAGATTGAGGTGGATTCTGTCGGCTTTTAGGCACGCAGGCCACATCTTGTGCACACCATGAGATTTGTGATCACGTGGCCTTCCATTGATTTGATGGCTGCTTGGTTGAGACTTTCTTGGACGCATATATATTAGTTCCTTGCTCGCATGGACTCTCATCCTCTTGACTCGTGGCTGGTTGGACCTTCGTGATCGGTTTGAAACCATACACCACCTCAAATCGACACAATTGAGTTGTAGAATGCACCACCCGATTATATGCAAATTCAACATACGGTAGACAATCTTCTCACTCTTTCAAATTCTTTTTGATCATTGTCCGCAGCAGCATTGAGAGTGTACGGTTCACTACCTCCGTCTGTCCATCTGTTTGTGGGTGACAAGTCGTTGAAAACAACAACTTTGTCCCAAGCTTGGCCCACAAAGTCTTCCAAAAGTAGCTCATGAACTTGACGTCACGATCTGAAACAATAGTTCTTGGCATTCCATGCAACCTCACAATCTCCCTAAAAAACAAGTCAGCTACATGCAACGCATCGTTGCTCTTATGATAGGGAATAAAATGTGCCATTTTAGAAAACCAGTCCACAACAACAAAGACCGAATCCCTCCCCCTCTTGGTCCTAGGTAATCCCAACATAAAATCCATGCTAATATCTTCCCAAGGAACACTAGGAACTGAAAGTGGAGTGTACAAACCATGTGGATTGAGTTTTGACTTTGCTTTATGGCATTTGATGCATCTTTGAACAAATCTCTTGACGTCGTGCCTCATCTTTGGCCAATAGAAGTGATCGGCCAACATCATGTATGTCTTCTATCTTCCAAAGTGACCCATCAATCCTCCTGCACGAGACTCCTGCAATAGTAGCAAATGCACAGAAGAATCTGGAACACATAGTTTGTTCATGCGAAAGAGAAAACCATCATGAGCGTGAAACTTATCCCACCCTTTCCCATCCTTCAAACGCACATGAAAGTAGAATATGGTGCTAAAAAGTCATGATCAAAAGCATATAAATCTTTCAAACTTTCTAGCCTTGGAACCTTAACTTCCAATTGAGTGAAAAGCACATATTTTCTAGACAATGCATCAGATACCACATTTTCTTTGTCTTTCTTGTACTTAACAACGTATGGAAAAGTCTCAATGAATTCAACCCACTTAGCATATCTACAGTTCAGTTTAGCTTGACCTTTCAAATATTTCAAAGCTTCATGATCAGAATGAATGACAAATTATTTAGGCCAAAGATAATGTTGCCAAGTCTCTAATACGTGCACAAGAGCATACAATTCTTTGTCATAAACAGGATAATTCAATTGTGCACCATTAGGTTTCTCACTGAAATATGCAACAGGTTTTCTTTCTTGCATCAAAACACCACCAATACCTACATGCCTCTATGGTGCCTCTTTTAAAAATCGCCCCTCAAAATTATCCACATGCGAATCTCCTCTCTGATAGCTAAAGAGCTATGAAGAGTGAAGGCTCATGCTTACTGGAAATACTGATACACAGAGAAGGAAAGCAATGCAAATAAAAGAATTAACCAGTAACAACCTCAAGAGAAACTGGCAGCGAAAAACCACAGACAACAAGAACCAGCAGGGGCGGTCAGACCGCCTAGGCCGGTCAAACCACCTCACCTGGGCCGGTCAGACCGCCTACTGCCGGCCGGTCTGACCGCCTTCTGCCGGTCGGTCTGACCGGTAAGTCTGACCGACAGCAGAGATCAAGCAGAGCCCGAAACTGAAAATGCAGGTTCTTGCTGATTTAGGAGAAATTTGTGAAATGTTTCTATTCTCCTCAGGCCAAGAGATCAAGAACATGTTCTAAATAACATAGAGACCTCAAGAAACAAATGAATTCATCCCAAAAGCAAGGAATCGAGATTTATGCTAAAATCTGAAAATTGAGTAGATAGAGATGGTAATTTTCAGATTTCTCATGGCATATCCATCCTTTGTTTATGATATTTTGTAATCGACTTAGCAATGAACTCAGGACTTTAGAACTCAAATCTCATGCCATCTCTTGAAGGAAAATCAAAGATTCCAACATCCCCTGTCAAGGAAACCCTAGAAATGCATAACAGAGTAAATGAGCCAAGCATTGAAAAATTACATAAGACATTGAATCATTCATTTGCTCTTGGGAATGGAATGGCCAAGTGGTATAAAATATTTTCCCATCACAGAGAACCTCAAGTTGCAACTTCTTGTCAAGAATCAAACAAGAACTTCCAGAACTGAAAATAACAGCCAAAGCACAGAAAAGAGAACTGGAAGCTAATTCATCTCAAACATTTCTCATATTAATTTGAGGAAGAGAGATGAATGATTACAGACTAAGTTCTATGTCCCCATACGCGATTGGAAACAAGAGAAAAGCTACTTCCTCACTACATGCTTGAGAGAGGAACAAAACCCACACACATGTTCTGGAGACACTCCACTCTTGAGCTCTCTTTCTACACAAGAATGCCCCACTTCTTGCTGCACAACCTTCTCCTTTTAACACCAAGGGCACACCCTCAAGGAGAAATACAAGAAGTGTCATACCAACACACTCCCTTGCTCCATACACACAAGAGGCAAGGGTTAAAGTCAACAAGACCAGATTTTGGAGGGAAAAACCAGCCTCCAAACTATTGCTTAAGTCAAATCTCCAATTTGCCCCTCAAGCGCCTTCCCAGAAGCTTCCTGCATCCAGTACCTTTGACCGACTGGACCTCGACTCCTCCCTGAGCCTAGTCCGGTCCGCTTCGTTGCACACGACTGCACCCAGCATCCTGACCGTCTGGACCTCTGACTCCTCCCTGAGCCTAGTCCCGGTCCACTCGCCGCTGCCCGTCGTGTCCACCAGACACCGACCGAGACCTCCGACTCCTCCTGAGTCTAGTCCTAGTCTGTTCTGTCGCGCACGACCGCAACCGACCTCCAAACCATTCTAGACCTCTAACTCCCCCCTGAGCCTAGTCCCGGTTCTCTCGTCGTCGCCTGTCGTGTCTGTCACCGGTAGCTCCAGCTCTAGTTCCTCGTCTCCCGACTCGCAACCATCTCACTAGCATCCATCATCCTCGGCATCACCGACCATCTGGACCTCAACACCTCCTGTACCTAGTCCCGGTTCTCCTCGCCTCACCATGACCTAGCTCCAAAGTCCTGCAGTCACACAGACAAGCAAACCGTCACATAGCACCGCACGAAACAGCATAATCAATATTAGCAAGAGTAAAGGTACTCAACCCTAGAATACCCAAAACAAACTCAAACTCACTAATTCAACCGTCAATTACTCATCACAAACATGGGGATACCTCTACATGGTCTCTCAATCTCCCCCTTGATGAGTATATTGACAAGCACAGAAAAAGCATAGAATTGAGTTTGTTTGAGAGTCAAACATGGTCCAAGAGAAAGGAAATGAAGCTAATGACCATGTTGACAAAAAAAGAGCAAAAGAAAGAGCAAGTTTTCCTCAAAGCTCCCAAAAATGTGGCTTTTTCTCAACTATTCTCCCCCTTTTGGCAATAACATCATCAAGGTTCTTTGGAGGAAAATAAGTGTGATGTGGCTGAATTTTTTTCAATGCTAAGCAAATGGAGCCATGAAGATTATCCGAAATGACTATCAAGTATTACACCAAGCCATAACTCATATGAATGTTATCAAGATCACAACAAAATATGCATAATAAAGCCAAGCCACATAAGTAAGAATCTGAATATTAGATGAAATTGTTAACATGTCAAGCCATTCAAGATCAAAGTCTAGCTAGAGGTATCCAAGGATGATGCAAGCCATGTCAATAATCTAAGTGGATCCGAGAAGCTAGTATTGAGTCAAATTAGATTGCTATAAGTTCAAGAATGAATCATTTGATCAAGCACTTTAGTCTTTTTGTAATTAAGCAAATTTAGCACAATGAACATATTTGTCTTTGAAACTCATGGTCGTTTCCAACCAAAATTTTTAGTCATGTGCTAGATCTCAAGCCTTATGCGACCATTCCAAGCAAAAAGCTTAAGGAGATGATCTTGGTCATCCAAAACTCCTCCTGAGTTCATGCCTAGTGCAATGGCAAGCAGTCTCATGAGAAAGAATTGGTGAGATCAGTTTTTTCACAAATAAAGAGATCTTTTTTGCTTTAAACAGTTGTACTAACTCATGATATCATCAAGAACCGAGCATAGCTCAATCTAAAGCTCAATAACGATTCAAAGCTCAACTTAGCCTATTTGACATGGCATGAATCATAAGAGGATAACTAAAGATAGACTAGTCTCAAGAGCTAATCATGACATGTCTTAATTCAAGTTGTGTAATTTTAATTAACTTATCAATGGCAAAGGCTTGACGACACATATAAAGACATGATAAATCTAGCAATAAAGCACAAATCATGGCAAGATGTAAAGCCTTGTAAACATGTCAACTAAGGATAATAATCAAGGCTCCATGTAATTATATTACAATGCAGAATGCTGAAATGCAAGAAAATCCAGCTCCCCCTCAACATGTGATGCACTTTTAGTTCAAGTTGAGTTATGTCAATATTAAGCTCCAGAAGCTCCCAAAAGAACTCCCCCTGAACCAAATCTAAGAACTGAGAAGCTGGGAAAGAAATCAGAAAGGCAGTCCTTAAAGCATAGACAAGATATAAAGGATACTATGGCTCAGACAGACTCTCATCTACCCCATATGACACTAGGACTATCAACTGCTCTACTAACCCACTAAGGAGCAAACACGTTCCCTGTCTACCCAAGAGTGGCCCAACCCTTGCTAGAACCTATAAGAAGTGAGTGAGCTCAACCTAGTGAGAAGAGAGACAGCTAATAAGCAGCATCCTAGATCACAAGATGAGAGGAAGAAAACTAAGCCAATAGACAAGAGATACACTCTAATCTATGCTAAGAGGACTAACCCAATGCACCCCAAATGCAATGCAACAAAATAAGAACAGGAGCATAATAAACATGATAAAGCAGTAAAGCACAGAAACTCCCCCTCACTACAGTCCATAAGGACAAACCACCCCAAGCTCTCCCCGCAAGGCTGAAAACCTAGAGCTATCCAAAGGCTTGGTAAAGATGTCAGCCAACTGGTGGCCACTCTCCACAAACTGGAGCACTATGTCACCCATCTCCATATGGTCTCGAAGGAAGTGATATCGAATATCAATATGCTTGGTCCGAGAGTGCTGCACTGGGTTCTTAGCAATGTTAATAGCAGAAGTGTTATCACAAAAGAGTAGAACACTATCTATGACTAGCCCAAAGTCCCGCAAGGTCGAAGCCATCCAAAGTACCTGACTACAGCAACTAGCTGCGGCAACGTACTCGGCCTCTGCAGTGGACTGTGCAACACCGGACTGCTTCCTAGAGGACCAAGAGACAAGAGAAGTGCCAATAAATTGGCAGGTGCCAGAAGTGCTCTTCCTATCTATCCTATAGCCAGCAAAGTCTGCGTGCTAGTAGGCTCTGAGGGAAAGACAGGAAGAGGAAGAGTACCAGATACCATAGTCAATGGTAGCTCGAAGGTATCGAAGGATGCACTTCACTGCCTGGCGGTGAGATACGCGAGGAAAAGCCTGAAACTGAGCACAAAGACACACAGAGAAGTGTATGTCCGGTCTCGAGGCAGAGAGGTACAAGAGGGAGCCAATCATGCTTCTGTACTCTTTTTGGTCAACTGGCTCGCCATCCTCATCTGGGTCAAGTGAAGCTATGGATACCATGGGAGTTGACACTGGCTTACTATCACTCATGTCAAAGCATCTCAGGAGGTCGCGAGTGTATTTGCCCTGATGCAAGAAAGTACCCTCCCGAGTCTGCTTGATCTGGAAGCCAAGGAAGAAGGCCAACTCACCCATCATGCTCATCTCAAACTCGGTGCTCATGACATCCGAGAACTGTGAAACGAGAGCATGAGAAGAGCCGCCAAATATGATATCATCCACATAAATCTAGACGAGCAGAAGGTCAGTGCCATGTCTACGAATGAACAAGGTCTTATCTACCTTACCCATCTCAAAACTATCACTCAACAGATAGGACTTAAGCCTCTCATACCAAGCTCTAGGGGCCTGCTTAAGTCCATACAATGCTTCTGAAAGCTTGTAGACATGGTTTGGGTATTTGGGGTTCTCAAAACCTAGAGGCTGTCTCACATAGACCTCTTCCTCAGTAAACCCATTAAGGAAGGCACTCTTGACATCTATCTGGTAAAGCTTGAAACCCATAGAAGCTGCAAAAGCAAGCAGGATTCTAATGGCCTCAAGTCTAGCTACAGGGGCAAAGGTCTCCTCAAAATTTAAACCCTCAACCTGGGAGAAGCCCTGAGCTACCAGTCTAGCCTTGTTTCGAATGACTACTCCATCCTCACTCTGCTTGTTCTTGAACACCCACTTAGTCCCAATGACATTGTGACCTCGAGGGGGCTCAACAAGTGACCGGACCTTATTTCTCTCGAAATTCTCTAATTCCTCATGCATGTCATTGACCCAAGACTCATCAGATAGTGCATGACTGACATCCTTGGGCTCAAATGAGGCAATGAAGGCAGAATGGAGACAGAATTGTGACAAGCCAGACTTTGAGCGTGTGACGCGCTCAAAAAGGTCTCCAATTATCTGCTCAGAAGGATGGTCTTTTGGGATGTTTCGGGGAGGTCCTGGATGAGATGAAGTAGCCTCTACCTCATGAGCTGATGAGGTAGGAACAGAACCACTAGCTCCAGAGGAAGCAGAAGGCATGGGCTGATCTCCTCGAGATGCAATGAAAGAGGGCACCTCAAGGGTAGGATGAGGAACTGGATCAGGTAGACAACCCTCATCTCCATCGTCCTCATCATCCACAAAGATGGTTTCAGACTGCTCTAAAGAACCTGAGATATCAGGCCTAGTCCCCGGACTGGCCTCATCGAAGGTCACCTCGCAGGTCTCTATCATTTTACTAGTTTCGCAGTTCTACACCCTATAAGCTCGCGTAGAAGTCAAGTAACCTAGAAAGATACCATCACAAGAACGTGACTTGAACTTGTCTAGGTTCCCGGACTTCAAAATAAAGCACTTGCATCCAAACACATGGAAATGAGATACACTGGGCTTTCGCCCATATCTCAACTCATAAGAGGTGCGATGCAAGTGTGCCCTGAGAAAAACTCGATTTGAAACATGGCACGCGGTGGCTATAGCATCAGCCCAAAACTTCCTCGGTATAGAGTACTCATCAAGCATCATCCTGGCTATTTCGACCAAGGTATGGTTCTTTCTCTCCACAACGCCATTCTGCTGGGGGACATATGGAGAAGAGAACTAGTGCTCTACACCGGTCTCATCGCAAAACCTCTCAAAGTAAGAATTCTTGAACTCCGTGCCATTATCACTGTGGATCGCTCATAAGGCACCCGGAAGCTCATCAGAAAGCTTACTAAACAAACCCCGAAAATTGGTATATGTCTCATCCTTTGAGGCTAAGAAAAACACCCAAGAATACCTCGAGAAGTCATCGACCACAACAAGAACGTACCACTTCCCCCCTACTGACTGCACTCGAGCTGGTCCAACTGTGTCCAAACGGAGCAGCTGTCCTGATGCATCGGTCATAGTCACTGTGACCGGAGGGTGAGAAGCGGCAACCATCTTGCCGTATCGGCATGGAGCGCAAACAAGATCTTTGACCATCTTGAGTTTGGGCAGACCACGAATGAGATTATGGCCGCTAACTTGGGTCAAGTGGTCAAATCCGATATGACCAAGTCTCCTATGCCAGAAAGTGAGGTCACGGGACTCTGAAGCAACTAAACACCTGAGAGGATCACCAGAAAACTCAACAAAATCAGCACAAAAGATCCTCCCATAATGAGAAATCCCGTAAACCAGACTACCCGAAGAATCAAGAATTTTGCAATTGTTTTTCTTAAAGCTCACCTCACAACCGTCATCGGTAAGCTGAGACACAGAAAGCAAATTATAATGCAGCTTACTTACTAAGGCAACATTTTTTAAAATAAATGAATCATTAACGCGCACAGTACCTTTCGCGATGACGCGCCCAGACGAAGCATCTCCAAAGGTGATAGTCTCATCACCTGGAGCACGAGCTAGGGAAGAGAACCAACGGGAGTCTTCGGTCATATGTCGAGAACAACCGGAGTCTACAAGCCAACCTCTCCCTTTCTAGCCCGGCGAACCTGAGTCAAACAGAGAGTAAAGGCTCAGTATTGGGATAAATCAAAAGAGATTTTGGAACCCAACACTGAGTCACACGTCGAGCAGAAGAAGTAGCCACACACGACTGACCTCTATCTACCCTACGCTCTCTATCGCTCAAAGAAGCAGAAAGTCTACAAGCAGACCTGAAGCTGTTGTTGGATCCGACTGCTATGGGAGAGCAGTCGGAGTACCAACAACATGCTGATCACGCCGGGGTAGCCATCTCGACGGGGAAAATGAGATCTACCCTCAGAACGACGGAAGTCACGACCAGGGACATATCGAGGATGAAAAACAAAAAACTCAGTAAAACCAAGTCCTCGATGCTGCCCAAACCCATCAGCTGAAGCAACTCTCGACCTCGTGTTGGTCTTAGGTGCACTCAAGGTTTGGGGCTGACCCTGAATACGCCTAAGAGCATCAACATGGTCTCTACGCGCGATCTTGGCGCGCCTGAAGCATCGCTCGATCAAGTGTCCATCCTTCTGATAGAAGGTACAATGCTACTTCACCTTCGGAGAGGTAGAAGTAACATGATGAGGCTTCGCCTTCTGAGAGGCCGAAGCAACAGGTGGAACCACCTTACTGTCAGAAATCCCTTGGACAAAGCCCGCTGATTTGAAATGAACTTTCTCATATCTGGGCTCAATCTCGATCACACCTGCTGCTATGGGTCTAAGAACATTAGGTGGATGCTTCCTCATATCCTCAGAAAAATCGTATCCTAGACCTTGATTGAATTTGCAAATCTTGAATTGGTCTAGAATAAGATTTAGCTTCTTCTTGCCTCCTACAAACCTCTAGAGAGTGTTCATAAGATACTGACACTCCTGAAAGAGAGAGGTCCAAGAAGAGCAGGGGGAAGAACAGACAGCAGAAGGTAAGAGAGTAATAGAAGAAGAACCAACAGCAGAGGAACGAATGGCATGTGCACGCACATCCACCTCAGAAGGGACAGTCCTACTGCTAGACATTTGGTTCACGTCGCTAGGCGTCTCTACCAAACCCTCATGTTTTTCCCCACACAAGCACACACATCACAAGAGGATGATGTCTTTTCTAGAAGATCCTTAGTTAGCTTCACACATTTTTCATCTAATGCAATCACTACAACATATATGATCTTCTATGACAAATTCCTCGTGACAACAGAGGTATTCGTCATTACGTTATTTCGTTTTATGACGTTTGATATGTGGCGATGCGGCTTTGTGATGAAAATGAGGTGTTCGTCATTAAGACCAACTTAAAATCGTCATAAACTAATACAATGGCATATGATGACGAACGCTACTTTGTCACAAGAGGCCAACCTACAAGCATCACAAATTCATGACAACGTTGGTTCGTCCCGGCAAGCGTAAACCAGCAAGCGTAATTGCATATGTTTTCTTTTGAAAATATATTTGACCATAGGGAGTAATTGCATACAACTTGGCATAATATGAAATATGTTTTTTCACCTTTACCACATATGTTTTCATTTGAAAATTTTAAACCCTTTTCACCGATTTTCACTATATATATATCTTCATTTTATTAAAAATATATTCATGTAGGAATATACTGCTTATTTGCTCTAATAATTATTTTCGTACATTATTTATTTTTCCTATGCCAAAAAGAAAAGAAAATTAGAGGCAGTGGGCGCCAAACTTTCAGCCTGGCGGGAGGCCTTGCGCACAGGCCAACAAAAATTTCAAGGTGAAATGACCGTTTTGTCCAAACAGCTGCTGAACACAATGCCACACGCACCATGGTGATTCTGGTAAAATCACGTCATGGGATTGCTTTACTCCTGGTTCCCCCAACCCTAGCCGCCACAAACTCAGTCCACACCACATCCCCCAACCCTAGCCGCCACAGCAACACCACCTCCCCCAACCCTAGCGTCACAGACCACAACAACACCACCCGAGATGCCTCCTGGCAAGCGTACGTCGCCGACGAAGCCCAACGCCGAGATGCCTCCGGGCAAGCGTACGTCGCCGACGAAGTCCAATGCTGAGATGCCTCCTAGCAAGCGTAAACCAACAGGTAATTCCCTAGCTCTCTCTGCTCCCTAATTTGGCAGCTGTGCGTGCGTGTGTTGGGGCTGCGGCGGCTGTGGCCTGTGGGCAGCGCGTGCGTTGGGGCCGCGGCGGCTGTGGCCTGTGTGGGCAGCGAGCCTAGCTGAGCCGCGACTGAGGGCATTCCTGAGCTTCTAGCGTCATAGGCCACTTATTCTTCCCCAAAGTTGGCCGAGCCAATCCCGCCGATTGAAGCCGTCTCCGGCCGATTCCGCCGCCCGGGAGCCCCACCGTGGCCCCTACAACTCTCCCCCACCATCGCCTGGGCCTCCCAACACCGGTACCCCGCCGGCGACATGCGCCTCCTCGCACCGCCTAGGGCCATCGCCGCCCGTCCACCACGGCCATCTTCCCCACTCGGCCAACCCATGGTGAGCTTCCTCCTCCCTTGCTCTTGCTTCAGCGCCGCCCATTTTCCCTCCCCATCCTCCCGACCACCGGCACCCCTTCTCACCTCGTCGCCGGTCGCTTAGCCCTGCCGCCCGCCCGCCTCGCTGCCGTTCCGAGCCGTGCCACCTCCCCACTAGCCTCCTCGCCTACTCGCGGCTCCATTTTGCCAGCCGCCGCTAAACCCCCAGCCAACCTTCACCGGCAACGCCACTGCCTACCAGCACCGCCACATTCCTCTGTTTTAGTTCCCCACCGCCCGCTTGCTTCTTTAGCATTCACTTCCCCTAGCATAACATTAAGTAAATCTGAAGTATTCTCATAGCACAAGACATGTGCGTGTTCAAACTCATAATTAGGATAAACTCTAGATTGCTTCAAACTCGTAGCACAAGACATGTATGTGTTCTTGCTGGAAATTACACATTTTTTCAGCTCCCATCTGATCTTTTAGGTGCTAACCTTCACCCCCTCTTTACTGGCTCCTCTTTATTCCATCTGCCACCAGGAAACCTCACTCTAATGCCCATGAGTTCACAGGAAGTAATTAGGATTGACTGTTCTTGTATCCTAGTGTCTTTTTTTTCAGAAACTTAGGCATGTGACATGAGCATGTTTTCTAAACTTGAACACTTATTAGGAATTTGTAGAAAGAGTAATTTCTGAACTGAATGTAATAAAAATTTTGAAAAACTACATACGTATGCATGTGAAAGAAACATTGCAGATAGTCAAAACTAGCCAATCTGAATTTAG
This sequence comes from Dendrocalamus latiflorus, assembly GCA_017311315.1. NCBI lineage: Eukaryota > Viridiplantae > Streptophyta > Magnoliopsida > Poales > Poaceae > Dendrocalamus > Dendrocalamus latiflorus. The sequence continues at coordinate 18,663,495 of CM029630.1, forward strand.
TTTGCTATGTCTATGTTTCAGTTCAGATTATCGTTTTCTATGCCTATGCCCAATCTTATGCTATGAGTTTTGCTTATACTTAATTTCTTCTTTCATGCATGTAAAGAGGCAGTACCTAGTGGATATGAAAAGGTGAGGGCACAAACTATGATGAGGAACAATCAAGTGTTGCAGAGTCTTGGAATTAGTGCATTAGCTTCGATTCTTAACAAATCAAATGCAAAGAGCAAGGGTAGTGCTCGTGAAGACTCTGATTCGTTGTATGAACCTGAAGGTAACGAGGACATTGAACAAGGCGTAGTTGATAAGGTATTTGCAATGTTTCAGTGTTTTTACTCATTTGTGCTCAATATGCAACATGTTTAATTTGCTGTTATTTTTTCTGCATATAATGCCATGTAGGTTTCTAAAAATGTACATAGAAATGTCAACATGCCTTTAGGAGGAAGAAGAGTGTCAAAGAGAGTGATGGCAACTGTTGAACAAGATCAAGCAGCTAGAATGACTAGGCAGAGGACAAGGGAACAATGTTCAACTGAAGATGGTACAACTACAAATCCAAAAGATGGTTCCACAGAAGATGCATTGGTTGCTGCTAACTCTCCTAACCCTGATGACCAGATCCTAATGAGAAATGAAGGCAAGTATTGTACTCCTTTCTCAAAGCAATATGGTTTACATATTTGCATCAAAATAGTTTATGACTTCCAATAACTCTGAAATATTCATGATTGTCAGGTGAACCAAATGCCATGATTGATCGATGGAATAGGGGAAGAACTATGGGAAGAGATTTGGATAGGATAAGCCGAGGTTTGTGCACTAAGATTCCGGTGCATATTGCTGAAGGGAAGAGAAGACCAGAGGCACCACTACAAGCTGCAAAGCTAGCATCAGAGGGCGGGATTATACTTAGGCAGCACATACCAATCTTTCCGCATTGGAAGGATTACAAGAAGGACAAGTCTCAACTCAAAGACTATATGGGCAAAGTGGCTGTAAGTAGATCAAATCTTTCCTAATAGTGCAACTGTCTTAAATTTGTAATCATTTCCTGTAATGTTGTATGTTCATGGGTTGCTGTATGCTGATGTCAATGCGCTACTTTCCTATTGTCTGCTATATGAGCAAAAGCTAGTGCATGCTGATTTAGGGGCCATGATAAAATCAGGAAGTACTGTAATGAATAAATTTCTCGTATATGCCATTTTATTTTCTATAACTAAAAAGAAAAACTCTTGAAAACTAGACATGCAAATTTGGTATAAAAAAACTTCTTCCTAGCTGTTCCAAGAGTCAGATGCTAACTATTAGTTGTCAACTTCTAGTCAGTAAGTAGTTTCATTTGTTTCTTTCCATTAATTTAACTACATCACTTCCTAACATGTTAAAGATGGGAAATCTGAAATGAATCATATTATCTTCTGTGCTATATTGTTTTCTTTGCTCTCAAGTCTTAGTTCTGAAAATTGTAATCCAACTATAAAAAATTAGTCCAACTGTAAAAAACTTACTCTACACTGCAATGATGTGATTTTAGTAATTGTTGTTTTAGATCTGAGCTATATTGTTAGTATATCTGAAGTCACCATTAATAAATAAAGACTAGAACTTGCTCATACTCAACAGACATGCCATATTAGGCCTATTTAGTTCTAATGCCTCTTTTTTGGTGTTCATGCTCTTAATTAGGGTCAATTTACCATAGACACAGAGAGTAAGCCAGTCAAAGATGCATGCGCTGATTTGCTCAAGTGTGGACAGCGGCAAATGAGGTACCAGCTAAAGAAGGCTTACTTTAATGGTGTACCAGCAAACCAAGTGAGAACAACATCACCGTTGGAGAGTATGACTGACGAGCAATGGAAAGCACTAGTGGAGATGTGGTCAAACCCAAAGCACAAGGTATAGAACTAAGCTCTGTGTTATCTCATATACACTGTCTTTTGTATGTGTGATAGAACTAAGCTATTTGTCGTACTAATGTTTGTCTTTCTGTAGGACAAGTGTGTGAAAAACAAACTTAACCGTGAGAATGTTCAGTACCAGCAAAGGACAGGCTCTAGGAGCTACATTGCGCATTGCCATGTCGTGGTAAGATAAGAAAATTATACGAGTTCCATTTTAGTTCTTTGATAAATGAAATTAGTGCTCCATGATTTACTTTGTGCATGAGACTCCTTTGTATTTTGGAGTGTATTATAATACTTGGTAATGATAAAGATGTAGTCTAGAGTGTATTCTCAGATTTGGTAATATGAACTTGTTTAATTTGTACACTCCAAAATTAATACACTGTTGGTGATCAGTGCACATGCTATTAAAATTTATGGGTGTATCACTACAACAGAACAGAGATAAAGATACTACTAACATTCTTGGTCATATATTTTTTGCAATCTTTTTTATTATGTCTTGTGGATTTACAATCTGAAAATAAAGTTATTCAACATAAATAGCAAACTTTTACACAACTATATGCTACTGTAGTACATGCTTGTAACATATTTATTCATCATACAAATGATAGCATGTACATGCTTGTAACATATTTATTCATCATACAAATGATAGCATGTTGTATTTAACACTGATCATAACTTGATAGCTTGTTGTATTTACAAATTGCTTGCATGTAATTTCAGAAGCAAACTAAGTATAAAGATGTGCTGCCCACTGCAATTGATCTTTTCAAGGAGTGCCATTGCAGCAGCAAGATAGGTTTTAGTGAGCCTGTAAAAAACGTTATTGTGAGTTACATTTTCCTTTCTTCTTTTGTACTTATATTTTAAGGCTAATGGAAAGTAAGTTCTAAATTTTTGTCTTCTTATTGCTAGGCTGATATGGAAGCCATCATTGCTGATCCTGTACAAGAAGGGCAAACACCAAAAACTCATATTGAAGTTGTTTCTCAAGTTTTGCCAAAATCAAAGTTTCTTCAAAATGTTGGCCTTGAGTCAGCCACCTCTAAGAGAAGTGGCAAAGCTGTTGTTGCTGCACGTGTTGAAGAACTTGAAGCTGAACTTGAGGCAGAGAAGCAATGTGCAGCAGATCTTAGAGACACACTTGATGGTCAGCAGGATGAGTTGGATTCCTTGAAGAAGAAGGTAGACGAATCAGAAGCAGCAAGAAAGCAACAATTGGAAGAGATTGAAAATTTGAAGAAGTCATCAGAGGAGACCAATGCCCTTATTCGTCGTTTGATTAGCCTCAATACTACATCTTTTGGTCAGCCCTAGTAGCCTCTTCATGTTGCTTTTTCAATTCATGATGAGATGGTTGTAGTCTGTTGGTTAATGTGATTTGGACTTGTGACTTTGTTTTGGTTGGTGGCTGTGAATTATTTGGGCATGTGACTTAGTTTTGGAAAGTGACTTATGGCTGGACAGTGATGTAATGAACCTTGTGGCTAAACTTGGTCAGTGATGTGCTGAACTTTTATTTTGCTATCTAGGCTATGGTCAATGTACCAATGTAATGGAACCTGTGATGTAAATAATGATTATTTTGCTGGATTTGGTCAGTGAACATGTGACTGACTGTATTTGAACATGTGGTTGGATTTGGATGTTAATTGGGCTATAAATATTGTGTTGCATTAGATGTGATGTTAACTGGGCTATTAACCTTTATGTTATATGCGCTGTTACTAGCCATAATGCTTAGGCCTATATGGGCTTTGTGACGTTTCTTGGACTCGTTAATGACGAAAATGAGTGTCATAAACTCAATGACGAAAATGAGCGTCATAAAAGGATCGTCATTAGATCAATGACGAAAAAATACATTTTCGTCATAAAACATGATTAGAGACGCATGATAGGTGACGAATAAATTTTCGTCAAGTGAACGTCACAGATGTTGAAACATGACATAATTTCTAGTTTTCATGACGTAAATGAAACGTCACCTATCATAAGATTTCTTGTAGTGAATCAAATCAGATTTTAGCTTTTCACAATTATTGCATGGTGAGCTAACAGGATCCTTAGAAGCATACTGAGCCATTTTCTTATCATGATCAACTACTTCTTGGAATTGCTTAGAAACAAATTCAAGTTTAGCAGTTAATTTGGGATAGTTAGGGCCTGTTTGGGACTGCTCCGCTCCAGTTTTTCCAGCTCTGCTCCACCAACTCCACCATGGAGTAGCTCCACTGTGGAGTTCCTGGAGCACATGGTCCTGTTTGGCACGCAGCTAGCTCCAGCTCCAGGAATGTGAGGTTTCCCTGAGAAAGGTCCAATATGCCCCTGAATGATGTTTGGTGTATGTTTTGATGTCTACGGAGCATATGTAACTGAATTTTTTTTGTTGCCAATTGAAATATGATGTAAAATATTATAATCGCAATTAATTTATTCGAGAAAACCAAAAACAAATATTTTGGTCAAATAATTACTTTTGTCCCATAAATTGCAACGTGCATGATAGATAATTAACAAAGTCCATCATTCAAATACAAATAATTGTCCATAGATAACTAGAGAGTAGTTTAAACCAAAATGACTACGAATGCAAGTGTTCCAATACATAATTCTAGCTCCAAGCTAGAGAAATAGCGGTTGCCAACTCATCACGGAATGCATCCATAGTAGGAGCATTGGGTTCCATAGTAGACCCATTTGATGGAGCTACATATTTGTTATACCTTTCGGGTATTGTCGGGACAAAGTTTGGATCACGATCGAAGCGAGCAAAGTCCAAGTCTTCACCCCCATGCTCACGAATGAAGTTGTGAAGAACCATAGTAGCCACAACAATTATCTTTTGCTTGAACATAGGGTAGGATGACATCTTGTAGAGAATTTGCCACTTCATTTTAAGCACTCCAAATGATCTCTCAATAACATTGTGGATAGAAGAGTGAATGCGATTGAACCTTTCCTTAGGAGTCTTCGGTTCCATACCTCTATGCCACTCCGGCATATAATACCTCTCAGCCTTATAAGGGCAAAGGTATCCAGGACGATTAGGATATCCCGCATCAACAACGTAGTATTCGCCTATAAATGTGAAAAATGACATAAGTTAGAATTTGTCAACAATTAAACAAACAATAAACTACATGACCATATGTAGATAACCATGTTACCTTGTGGGGGATGTGGAAAGAATTTTTCATCCAATCTTATCGCAGTGTACAACACACTAGTGTCATGCATAGCTCCCGGTTGCCCCGTCGACACATACGTGAACCTCATGTCAAAGTCACAAATTGCTAGAACATTTTGAGTAGGTATCCCTGACTTCCCAATATATCTCACTTGATCGTCGGGTGACAAAGAAGCTCTAATATGCGTACCATCAAGAGCACCAATACAATCTTTGAAGTGTGGATATGCTCTACGGTCATCTCTTATCCTCCTATGAACAGTTGGAAAGTTGGGGTTCTTTGGTCTAATAAAATCTTTAGCCATGGCCATCAAAGAATTTAGGACCTCATCAAATTTTCTATGAATGGTTTCACCTGAGTGCTTGAATCGGTTTTGTCCCTTTCTATTGGATTCATTTCCAGCACAAATTAACAAGAAAATTCCCAACATCTCATAAGTGTTCATATGCAGCAATGATTTTAGACCGTACCTTCCCACCAACAAATCATGAAGGTCGTAGAACATTTCCGTGCTCATTCGAAGCTGCGAATGGCACTCACCCGGTGTCGTCAAAGTCTCTTGCAACCACCCCATACCACTGAGGTTTGATGTCCTCGGTGGATTTTTGTCAAGGTATAACTCAACATACATTTCAGCAACTTTAGCACCAGACATAATAAGATTCCAATATTCCATGCTCTCATTGTCGGAGTCATCACTATCACTATCATTATCAGTTCCAAACATCTGCAAATAGAGACAAAGGACATACATAGACCCAAATAAATAGAGATAAAGGACATACATAGAGCCAAATAAATAAAGACAACAAATAGTGCAACATTTAAACATACATAGAGCCAAATAATTGAGTTTCAATGGCATACATAGAGCAAAACAAATAGTTTCAAAGGCATACATAAAGGCAAATAATAAAAAGTTTAAATGGCACACATAGAGCCACACAACTAGCCCAAAGACAATTATTCCTAGTTTCCATACTTGTCATTGTGCCTCTTCCTAAGCCAATTGAACCTAATCTCTCTAGTAGGAAAAGTCATGAACATTTCCCTAAAATCCTTCTTCACAAACAACTGAGTGGTAATGTCATGCTCATCTGAACCATAGTCCGCACCACAATCCAAAACGAGATCCATCACTTCCTTGACTGTCACCCCCTCTTACTTCTTTGATGTAAAAGAGGTGGCAGATTCAGACATCTTTGTGATTGCTCCTTGAATAACAAGTGCAGTGCTTGACTTCTTTTTCTTGTCTACTGCAACACAAGGTCTTTTATTTTCATGCACATTGGAAGGATTCACCTCCTGGACCTCCTCCTCTCTAGTGTTGTGTGCATCAAAAGGTACTTCACGGACATCATCATCTCCACCTCCATTTTCATTGTCTATGTCAAAAGGTTGGTCTTGAGAATTAGGAATAATGGGATTATCACTCATAGGATTCCAATGATCTGCTTCCTCATTTGTAATGTTTCTAAACATATCCCTAAGCAAATCTTCATTTTGGATAGCCTTTTTCCTAAACTTGCCACTCCCGGGAATTTCCTGTAAAAATAAGAACCACAAACATCAGTGCATCGAGTAATGGTAGAAATTATCAAATTTAGAGACATATACACTCACAGCTCTTATCTTCTTCCACCACTCATTCTCCATGCTAATGACCCCCTTCGTATTGTTCCAACCTGTACCAGTTTGCCTCCTCTTCAATTTTTGCCAAGCAGTCCAATCAACCTTTAACTTGTCCCACTTGTTTTTTATTTGTGTCTTCGATAACATGATTCCGGTCATCTGGAAAAACCTATCCGACACCTCGGTATAACCTACAGAGTTCAAATGGGTGTTTGGGCGATTCCCTTTTCTAACTTGTTCGGCCATTAACTCACAAGCAAGTGTGACATGTGCATCGGTCCAATCCATTTGATCACCCTGACCATGATATTACACAACAATTTAGCTCTTCTGTTGTATACTTGTATTATTTGCAACAAAGTATACGACTGGCCATTGAAAGTGGCTCTTCTAACAGAGTATTCGCCATTGAATTAAGGTATTAGGTAGCAAATTCCATATGTATGTGGCTTGCTAAGAATCAAAATAACATAGCAAGATGTGGCTTGCTAAGAATCAGAATAACATAGCAAGATGCTAAATGAAACAATTGCATTGCATAAAAGGAATCAAGCAAATGCAAACACAAACACAAACAAAAAATAACAATAGTACATATCTGATCTATATACAGCATGTGCTTCTGCATCCAGCAATGGTTCATACTTTCAGGTCACTCTTAAGCCTAAACATAATTCAAGTACAAAAATCGCATAAGCACCTAAGTGCACATTCACTTTCTTGTGAGATTTTCCTGTGTTACCTAATAGAGAAAAAATTTTAATATACAGAGTATATTGAAGATGACTCCAGACAATATGAGCTTGCAGATTTTGCACTTTAAAAACAGATGGCTAAAATCTTTATAACATGCTGAATCTTAATCATTATGCTGATGTAGAGGGCAAAAGCATCAAGTTTCTACAATGGGGCCTTATGAGCCAGACAAAAATCTTGAGCTTTGCCAATCCTGAAATTTTCCATATGCACCTCAAAATCTGACCAAACAAGGAATAGCCACATCGGCCGGATCATATGTATGTGTACCATAAAAAGACCGAGCCTCTCGATCGATGATTATTAATAAAATCGAGTCAGGCAAGTGCATGATAACTGCACATGTACATGTGCCACTAGTACTGTTACAAAATGTGACGAACTGCAATAACAATAACACCAAAAGTACATACAAGTTTTCTATTTTTGCATTGCATACAACCATGAGCATTCAAAGTATTACCAGATCCTCCTTTTTCTTCTTCGTCGGCGGTGCACGCTTCCTACTTGCGGCTGTGGCTTGCGACTCTGGCACCTCGTCACGTGCAGCCATCCACTGGCCACCTACACCCACCTCTGAGAGGCTGTGGCCGGCCGTGGCCTGGGTGGCTGCAGGCTGGCCAGCAGCGGCCACAGCTTGGCCTGCGGGGCCTGGCCGCTGGCCGCTCGCTCCTGGCCACTGGTCGCCCGCTCGATCCATCCCAGCCATCACCTCGCCGGAGCGTCGCCTGGGGTTGCTGGAGTGTCTCGGTCACCGCGCCCGCAGAGAAGAGGGGCGGCGCGGGGGTGGGGGCGGAGAAGAGGCTGCGCACGGGTGGGGGGCGGAGAAGAGGCAGCGCGCGGGTGGGGGGGCGGAGAAGAGGGGCGGCGCGGGTGGGGGGCGGAGAAGAGGGGCAGCGCGGGTGGGGGTGGAGAAGGGGCGGCGCGGGTGGGGGCGGAGAAGGGGCGACGCGCGGGTGGGGGCGGAGAAGGGGCAGCGCACGGGTGGGGGCGGAGAAGAGGGGCGGCGCAGGTGGGGGCAGAGAAGAGGGGCGGCACGCGGGTGGGGGCGGAGAAAAGGGGCGGCGCGGGTGGGGGGGCAGAAAAGGGGCGGCGCGGGTGGGGGCGGAGAAGAGGGGTGGCGCGGGTGGGGGCGGAGAAGAGGGGTGGCGCGGGTGGGGGGAGGGGGCGGAGAAGAGGCCGCGCGGGTGGGTGGGGGAGAAGAGAAATCAGAGAAGGAAGGTGGAAAAGGAATCCAATCGTTACGGAGGAGAGGAATTGTGTAATGGCAGTAGTGGGTAATTTTTTACCAACTCCACGAGGAGTTTGGAAATCTTTGTTTGTGGAGTACCCCTTGAGGAGCTCCATAAAAAACGTGGAGTTTGCTAACTCCACCTTTTTCTTGGAGCGGAGTTTTTGGAGTTAGACCTGTTTGGTTAGCGATGCTGGGAGCAGAGCAGGAAAACTTGAAGCGGAGCAGTCCCAAACAGGCCCTTAATACAAGAATCAATGGGCTCAAGTAATGAAGCTTGTAGTTCAGCAATTTTATGATCTGCCCTTTTTAAATTCATCTTTAAATTATTGCAACTTTCACAATTCTCGGGCAGATTGAGAAGCATGGTATAAAGACATCTAAAAGCATTATCCTTATCCTCACATGAGGTGCAAGAAATAGCCTCAACAGTAGTAGATGAAAGAGACGCTACCCTACTCATCTTTAGTTCAGCAAAAAGACTAATATTCTCCACCTTAACCATGTCAAGCTCAGAGGACAGACTATCATGAGAGGTCCTTAATTTCTCTATGTCACCAAGCAAAGCACAACATGTATCACATTCGTCACGGGAGGGAGCAGATATAAGTGAAGTAAGCTCCCGTGACAGTCTATCTACTTCCTTCTCCAACTCGCTACACCTAGCTCTAGATCTAGCATGGAATTTACCTAGCTTAAGAAAAGCATCATTAAGCTGGTCGTATGAGGGGTATACCTCGTCGGAGTCGGAGTACAGCTCGCTGTCGCTCACGTCGCCCTCAAGAGCCATGAAGCACATGCCAGAAAAGTCGTCGCCACCCTTGGGATCTTGCTCATCCTTCCCATCATCGTCGCTCCACCCCTCAACCTCGCTGTGGTCGAGGTCGTCGAAGGCGGTGAGGACGCGATGGAAGAGCTTCTTGGCTTTGACAAGGTTGCGGAACTTCTTGTCTTTGCTTGGCGACTTCTTGTTGCGGTTCTTGTCGGTGTAGACATTCTTGCTCGAACCCCCGAAATCATTTTTGCCCTCCAGCTTGGGGCAGTTTGCCTGAATGTGGTTGAGGCCACCACACTCGAAGCAAATCACACGTCCTCCTCCTCTCTTTCTCTCTCTAACCCTCTTGTAAGCATGGGAGAATTTTCTAGCTAAGAGGGCTAGCTGGTTTTCTGGAAGCTGTTCTAGTAGGTCATCACTCTTCTCACAAACAGCAGCAAGAGAAAAACCAGAATCACCATCGGAGGGAAACTCAGAAGTCGAACTGGGATCAGTGACCAAGGCCATCGATTGTGACTTCGACTTGCGAGAGACAATGACAATCTCGTGAGTCTTAAGGCGTGAGTACAACGCATCAAGAGTCAAAGTCAAGAGGTCCATGGTATCCTTGATGGTGGTCACCTTCATCTCCCACACACGCAAGTCCAAGGCCGCAAGCATCTGACAAGCGTTGTCCGAGTCGGGGTATGTGAGACCGATCGCTCGGAGGTTGCTCAAAATCTTGTGGAATCTCGCAAAGCATTCACCCAAGGACTCTCCAACGAGCATTTCAAACTTGTTGTAATCTCACTTGAATTGGTCATGTCAAACTGTCTTAATTTGGGTGATGCCCTCATGGTAAGCATCGAGGGTCTCCCAAATGTCGAAGGCCGACGAAAGATGAGAAATGCAGTCAAATTCATTTCGGCTCAAACCTTGAATAATAATGTTCCTTGCCTTAGCATTTGCCTCAACATCAGCCATGTTTCTGGCATTGATGTTCTCATTGGCAGGAACAGCAAAGCGAACTTTGACCTTGCGCCAAATCGCATAGCCCTGAGCCTGTATGTAGGTCTCCATCCGACTCTTCCAAAAGGGATAGTCGATCCCATCGAAGATCGGGGGCTTGGTGGAATACTTATCGGTTACCATGGCTCACAGATTGGTTAAAGATCTATCAAGAAGAGCTAACCGTCTCTGATACCAATTGTAGGATCGGATATGGCAAGAGAGAGGGGTGAATGGTGCCTCTTTTAAAAATCGCCCCTCAAAAGTATCCACATGCGAATCTCCTCTCCGATAGCTAAAGAGCTATGAAGAGTGAAGGCTCATGCTTACTGGAAATACTAACACACAGAGAAGGAAAGCAATGCAAATAAAAGAATTAACCAGTAACAACCTCAAGAGAAACTGGCAGCGAAAAACCACAGACAGCGGGAACTAGCAGGGGCGGTCAGACCGCAGCTCATGGGCCGGTTAGACTGCCCAGGCCGATCAGACCGCCTCACCTGGGCCGGTCAGACCGCCCAGGTCGGTCAGACCGCCTACTACCGGCCGGTCTGACCACCTACTGCCGACCGGTCTGACTGCCTACTGCCGGCCTGTCTGATCGGTTAGTCTGACCGACAGCAGGGATCAAGCAGAGCCCGAAACTAAAAATGCAGGTTCTTGCTGATTTAGGATAAATTTGTGAAATGTTTCTATTCTCCTCAGGCCAAGAGATCAAGAACATGTTCTAAATAACATAGAGACCTCAAGAAACAAATGAATTCATCCCAAAAGCAAGGAATCGAGATTTATGCTAAAATCTGAAAATTGAGTAGATAGAGATGGTAATTTTCAGATTTCTTATGGCATATCCATCCTTTGCTTATGATATTTTGTAATCGACTTAGCAATGAACTCAGGATTTTAGAACTCAAATCTCATGCCATCTCTTGAAGGAAAATCAAAGATTCCAACATCCCCTGTGAAGGAAACCCTAGAAATGCAGAACAGAGCAAATGAGCGAAGCATTAAAAAATTACATAAGACATTGAATCATTCATTTGCTCTTGGGAATGGAATGGCCAAGTGGTCTAGAATATATTCTGTTGGATCGGACACGGCAACAGAGGGGGGGTGAATGGTGCGTTTTAAAATCGCCCCCAAAAGTATCCACGAAAAATCTCTACTCTCCGATAGCTATAAAAAGCTATGAAGCAGAGAAAAACAAAGCTCACAAAAAAATCAACAGAGATCAACGAATTTGAGCGGAAGACACAGGACGAAAACGGCAGAGAATAGCTACCACAGCAAAGAAATTAGCAGAATTCGCTGCCACGGTAAAGAAACAGCTGCAAGAGTTGTCACGACAGAGGATCCGCAAGAATTGCTACCATGGCAAGGAAAGTAGCTGCCATGGCTGTCACGGCCAGAAATCTGGCTGAAATTGCTGCCAGCCGAGAACTCATTTTGCTGCCATGAAATGGAAATAAAGAAGCAGTTTGGCTGCAGCAAAAGAAGGTCTAGAGCTACTGCCGCTTGCTGCCAGGAGAAGACAAAAAAATCTGCACTACCGCAGGGTACACAGTAGCCAAGCAAGAGGATTAACGGGGAACAAAAACTGCACTTACTGCGAAGAAAAGCACTGCCGAAAGCCTGAAACAAACAGTCAACAAGGAGGAAGAAAACCTGTTGGCCGAAACAATAAAAAGGAGCAAAGCATGCCAAAAAACGAAAATACAAGGGAGCAGAAATATGATGGCCAAAGGAACGACATGCTAGTTGGCCTAGAGCAAGTAAAATAGGAAATCTCAGTGCTCTTTTCAACACTGAAAAATGAGACTTCAAACCAAAGAAAAACCAAGTAGCAACCGAGAAGCAGTACTTCCTGTCCGAGAAGTACCTCCTGTCCGAGAACAATTTGCTCCAAGAAGTACTTGCTGCTAGACTGCACAAAAATCAAGACCAGAATACTCCAACCAATACAAGATCAACTCAAGGAGCAGAAAACATAGGACAACTAGAGATGAAGAACAGAGAGTAAAAGACTAAGAGAAGCTCAAAACCAAACAGCTCAAACGCATAAAATCTTGAACAACAAGACGGAGATATACATGATTAAAATAGAGGAATGATTACATAGTTGTTCAGCTCATCTCTCTCAATCTCCCACTAACAAGTCTCCATACATGCTTGAGAATCAAGAACTCATAGCACACATGCATAGGAGACACACCCACTCTCTCAACCACTAAAGTACAAAGCAAAAAGCCCTAAAACCCCTCCCCAAGTCATGCCAACAACCAGGAAACACACTCCTATTTATAGCATTCCTCGATGGGTTTACATTTTGCTTTGCCCGTTTTACCCTCCATGCTTTGCCCGCTAACCCGCTTCCTTTTGCAATCTTGCGCTTTTACCGAAACGCCCCTGCTGCAACTTCTGGGAAGCTTCCGTGTTCCTTGCCTCGCACGCCTCGCAACCACCTTGAGTCCACGTCGTCTTCGACACATCCCGACTGTTCTGACCTCAGCGCCACCTGCGCCTAGTCCAGTCCTCCGTGTCTCGCCACGACTCCACTCGACGTCCTGCAGCCATCACAGACAAGAAACAAATCACATAGCACCGTTCGAGATATTGTAACCATACATTAGCAGAAGAAATAATCAGAGCTCAAACCGATCGAGCCGAAGAATAGACGACTTAAACACATTCGACCTAGTTTGACCAAGTCCGACCAAGCCGATTACACCACGCAATGACATGGTCCGAACCACACAAATCAAACTCGACTTTCCTATGTCAATTACTAATCACACATACGGGGTTACCTCCACATGGTCTCTCAATCTCCCCCTTGATGAGTATATTGACAAACCCCGAAAAAAGCACAAAGTTGAGTTTGAAAATGAAAGAAAGTCACACACGGTCCAATCGAAAGAGCAATTGATACTTATGACCATGTCGACAAAGGAGCAAAAGAAAGAGCAAGTTTTCCTCAAAAGCTCCCAAAAAAGTTTTTTCTACCACTGTTCTCCCCCTTTTGGCAATAAACACATCAAGGATGCAAGGAAGAGAACAAATCATGGAAAAGGATGAAATGGCTGAAATTTGATTATTCTAAGCATTTAGAGCCATGAGAATTATCCAAGATGACCAACAAGTGTTACATCAAGCCATAACTCAATAGAAAGCTATCTAGATCATGACAAGATATATATAAGACAGCTAAACCAAATAGATGACAATCTGAAATTTAGTGCAAGTTGAGAGCATATCAAGTCATCCATGATCAAAGTCTAGCTAGAGGTATCCAAGGATGATGCAAACCATGTCAATAAGCTAAGCGGAACCAAGAAGCTAGTATTGAGCCTAATTAGAGTGCTACAAGCTCAAGAGTGAAACATTTGTTTAAGAACTTGGTTCTTTTTGTAGATTAAGCTAATGAAGCACAAGTGACATATTTTCTTTTGAAATTCATGGTCGTTGCCAACCAGATTTTTAATTAATCATGTACTAGATCTCAAGCCTTATGCGATCATGCCAAGCAAGAAGCTTAAGACAATGATCTTGGTCATCCAAAACTCCCCCTAAGTTCATGCCGAGTGCAATGGCAAGCAGTCTCATAGGAGAGGATTGGTGAGATCAGTTTTTTTGCACAAAAGAGATCTTTTAGCATTTATAAATGGTTGTACTAACTTATACAACATCAAGAACTAGCATAGCTCAACTGAAAGCTTAACAAAGATTCAAGACTCAACTCAGTCTATTTGACATGGCATGAATCATAAAAGGATAACTCAAGAAAGACTAGACTCAAATGCTAGCATGACAAGTTTTAATTCAAGTTGAGCAATTGTTAATTAACTTATCATGGCAAAAGCTAGTCTACACATATCAAGTCATGATAAATCTAGCAAATAAGCACAAGTCATGGCAAGGTGTAAAGCATTGTAAGCATGTCATAAATGGATAATAATCAAGGCTCCATGCAGTTATATTACAATGCAAAAAGACATGCAAGAAGTCCAGCTCCCCCTCAACATGTGATGCAACTTTTAGTTCAAGTTGAGTTATGTCAAAATTAAGCTCCAGAAGCTCCCAAATGAACTCCCCCTGAACCAAAGCAGTAAATACGAGAAGCTGGCAAGAAAAACCAAGAGGGCAGTCCTTAAAGCATAGACAAGATATAGAGGCAACTATGGCTCAGACTCTACCCCTCTCATCTACCCCAAATGACTCTAGGACTATCAACCGAACATCTAACTCACTAAAGAGCAAACACGTACCCTGTCTACCCGAGGGTGGCCCAACCCTCGCTAGAACCTACAAGAAGTGAGTGAGCTCAACCTAGTGAGAAGAGAAACAGCTAATAAGCAGCATCTTAGAATCACAAGATAAGAGCAAGAAGTTTGAACGCTAGACAAGAAGACCACTCTAACCTATGCTAGAAGGACGAACCCTAATGCACCCTGAATGCAATGCAACAGATAGGAGTAAGAGCATAATCAATATAATGAAGCAGTAAAGCACAAAGCTCCCCCTCACAACAGTTCATAAGGACAAACCACCCCAAGCTCTCCCCGCAGAGCTGAAAACCTAGAGCTATCCAAAGGCTTGGTGAAGATATCAGCCAACTGGTGGTCACTCTCCACAAACTGGAGCACTATGTCACCCTTCTCCACATGGTCTTGAAGAAAGTGATAGCGAATATCAATATGCTTGGTCCGAGAATGCTGCACTGGGTTCTTAGCAATGTTAATCGCAGAAGTGTTATCACAAAAGAGTGGAACACTGTCGATAACTAACCCAAAGTCCCGCAGGGTCGAGACCATCCAGAGCACCTGGCTACAACAACTGGCTGCAGCAACGTACTCGGCCTCTGCGGTGGACTGTGCAACACCAGACTGCTTCCTCGAAGACCAGGGTATGAGAGAAGTGCCAATGAACTGGTAGGTGCCCAAAGTGCTCTTCCTATCTATCCTACAGCCAGCAAAGTCTGCGTCCGAGTAGACTCTCAAGGAAAGACAGGATGAGGAAGAGTACCAGATACCATAGTCTATGGTAGCTCGAAGGTACCGAAGAATACGTTTCACCGCCTGGCGGTGAGAAACGTGAGGAGAAGCCTGAAAGCGAGCACACAGACACACAGCAAAGTGTATGTCTGGTCTCGAGGCAGTGAGGTACAAGAGGGAGCCGATCATACTCTTATACTCCTTCTGATCAACTGGCTCGCCATCCTCATCTGGGTCGAGTGTAGCTGATGTAGCCATAGGAGTAGATATCGGCTTACCATCACTCATATCGAAGCGCTTCAGGAGGTCTCGAGTGTACTTGCCCTGATGTAAGAAAGTACCCTCCCGAGTCTGCTTAATTTGGAAGCCAAGGAAGAAGCTCAACTCGCCCATCATGCTCATCTCAAACTCCGAGCTCATGACATCGGAAAACTGGGAAACGAGAGTATGTGAAGAGCTGCCAAAGATGATATCATCCACATAGATCTGGACGAGCAGAAGATCTGTGCCATGCCGGCGGATGAACAAGGTCTTGTCTACCTTACCCATCTCAAAACCATGACTCAAGAGATAGGACTTAAGCCTCTCATACCAAGCTCTAGGGGCCTGCTTAAGTCCATACAAAGCTTTGGAAAGTTTGAAGACATGGTTTGGGTATTTAGGGTTCTCGAAACCTGGAGGCTGTCGGACATAGACTTCTTCCTCAATGAAGCCATTTAGGAAGGCACTCTTGATGTCCATCTGGTAAAGCTTGAAACCCTTAGAAGCCGCAAAAGCAAGCAAGATTCTAATGGCTTCAAGTCTAGCTACAAGGGCAAAGGTCTCCTCGAAATCTAGACCCTCAACCTGGGAGAACCCCTGAGCTACCAGTCTAGCCTTGTTTCAAACAACCACCCCATCCTCACTCTGCTTGTTTTGAACACCCACTTGGTCCCAATGACATTGTGACCACGAGGGGGCTCAACAAGCGACCAGACCTTGTTTCTCTCAAAATTTTCCAACTCCTCATGCATGGCATTGACCCAAGACTCGTCAGAGAGAGCATGACAAACGTCCTTGGGCTCAAAGGAGGCAACAAAGGCAGAATGGAGACAGAATTGAGACACGCCAGATTTTGAACGAGTGACTCGCTCAAACAGGTCTCCAATAATCTGCTCAGAAGGATGGTCTTTTTGAATGTGTCTCGGAGGTCCAGGATGAGATGAAGAAGTGGCCTCTACCTCATGAGCTGACGAGGTAGGAACAGAGCCACTAGCTCCAGAAGAAGCAGAAGGCATGGGTTGATCGCCTAGAGGTGCGGTGGAAGACGGCACCTCGGGTGGAGGATAAGGAACTGGATCGGGTAAACCACCCTCATCTCCATCGTCCTCATTATCCACAAAGATGGGCTCGGACTGCTCTAAGGAGCCTGAGATATCGGGCCTAGTCCCCGGACTGGTGTCGGGACCCCGGATTTCCGAACCCGGACCCTCTGTGTATTACAGCACTAGTCCCAGATCAAAGCTAGTGCACACAGTCAAACAGAAATGATTACATAACCAACAACGCTTTATTACAATAATAGAGAGTACTGACCGAAAGGTCTCATTATTACATCTGAGGTTTCAAGACCTCACACTCACAAAACACAGCGGAAGCAGAAATAAATTCAGCGGAGACCCATCAATACGCCACAGGCAATTGACTGGGAAAGCGCGACCTAGAACTCCTGGAATCCTTCGTCGAATCCTCCCGTGAAGTAGTCGTAATCTCCTTCTTGGGCTTCGTATTCCTCTGAATATTATTTTTGAGTGCAACATGTGAGTACATAAGGTACTTCGCAAGTCTTGGGAAAAATGCAATAGATGCCAGGCTTGACAAAGGAAGGCTATATGGTTCTTTTGCACAAAGCAATGTTTTAAATCCAATTACCACTAATTATTTTCGAAGGCATCAATTTAATAAAGTAACTGTTTTAACAGAACTATCATTAACTATATAGTGAAGGTTCCATCTAACAACACTAGCTAACCAATTACAATTGATCGAATTTAAAACTACGGGTTCCATCCACCCTCTCTGGCTCCAACTGCCAGGATACCCTTCCGAGAGTTCCCTCCACTCTCGGAATACAAAAACTTTGATTTTAAAACCAAAACCAAAAATCTATCATGTGAATGCATTCCTTGCCCACCCTTGACCGTGGGCACGGCTATTCGAATAGTTTGACACTCTGCAGAGGTTGTACAACTTTACACCCAAGAGATAAATTATCTTAACAGTCACCACGCTTCCTTTGGCATGAGACACAGATAAATTATCACAAAGCCTTTACCTCACTCTAGACTAGCTAGAGACCACCCGCTGAGGTTTCACCGTAGAAGGGTTAAATCTGCCCAATCCGAAGCCCCCTCTTGCGCCATATGAGTACAGTAAATCTCTGTCCCTCACTATGAATAACCAGTAAATCCCTGGCACCCACTTTCCACTGGTGTCACCTAAACTAGACTATCACGAGTTAATCAGCTAGGTCGTACCCATATAGACTTAGGGTTGTACGGTAGTGCTCAGTCTGGACAAACACAAGCGTCGGCCCTTAGTTGACTACGGTGGTACATACACTTTACAAGATCTCGTGCTTGCCGCACCAACCCAAACCAACCATCCACCCTAATCTAAACCAATTTCCACATTTTATTTTATTTTTAAAGATCAGTGGCAACTCCAATCACCACTAGACTTATAAACACAAGGTTATTACAACAAATCATAATTTCCCATTTTCAAGATTTTCAAAGGTATTAAGTAGCGTGACTAAGCATTATACTACCATTCTATTATTCACAAATAGTTATAATACTCTCATTAATGAGACAAAGGAATTTCTAGGGTTACAAAGGTATATGGCATTCAACTTCAATTGAGGCATAACAAAATTGGATTAACTATACCTTAAGATTTGAACTAATGTTTTATGTAAATAGCAATGCACATAATTTAAAATAATTAAAACATTTCAAAATCATAGGTTCAAGATGATCAAAGGAGACTTGCCTTCTTGCACACTCTCGGGGTCTTCCTGCTGCGGAGTGGAAAGGACTTCGACAACGTTGGAATCTACGCGGGAAAAGACGAAGCAACAAAGCAAATAAATACAAACAAAATTCAAATAGAGGCCATATTTGGATAGATTATGATTTTAGATGAATTTAGAAATTTGAATGGCTGAATTTGGAGTTAAAATAAGAAAGTTATGCTCATTTGAAATTCTCAGTTTGAATAAATCCAAATATTATGAAATTTCTGACATGTGGGCCCACTGGCAGGATTTACTTTTTAATCTTTTATTTTATTGCTTTATTCTGAGTCTATGACAGGTGGGACCCACTTGACAGTGAGCCCACTTGCCCTGCCTCTGACATGTGGGACCCCTCTGGGCTCTGGGCCCATATGTCAGTGGAGAGTGCAGACGGGTGGGGCCCAGACGGCAGTGGCCAGCGTAGACGGCAGCCGCTGACGTGCGGGACCCAGCAGTCAGTGCGGAAAATAAAGAAATGGCTCAACCTCAGCGTGCGGAGCCGTGGGCTCGAACGCGCGCCGAGGGAGCCAAGGGGGAGAAGGGAGAGCAGTGCTAGCCAGTCGGGCGGGGAGGCGTTGCCTACCCATAAAGGGTAGGTAACCCTTTTGAGGGGGTACCTGCTGGAGGGGCCGGGCAGAGGTGGCCGGAGGCGACGGTGCCGGCGGCGAGGGAGGGCCAGAGGGGTTCGGGGAAGTTCAAAAACGGGGTCCTGGCACGGAGTAGATGATGACGGCGGGGTCAACAGGGTTCGGCGAGGAGCGGAGACAGCCGGCGACGAGGAAGAGCGGCGTCGCAGCTCGGGTCCTCCGGTGCGACGGTGCTCCGGCTGTGGGGAGGCTCGGCCGAGGCGTCGGGGTGGTTCGCATGGCCACGGGGTTGCTTGGAGTGGCAGTGGCGGGCTCCAGGGAAGATCAAGGCGGCGGCGATTGCTCGCCGGAGAACGGCGGAGCTCGGGGAGAGAGGTGGCACGGTGCTGGGGTGCTACGGAGCTCGGGAGATAGAGCGGAGGGCAGTGGGCAGTTGTGCGGAGGGAGGCGGAGCCTAGGGGGCCTTTTATAGGGGCGGAGAGGGGACACGGCAGTGGCAATTGCTCGCCGGTGCTGGCGGCCGGAAAAGGAGGGGAAGGGGAGGGAAGGAAATAGGGGCCACAGAAGGAAGGAGAGGCGCGGAAGCTCGGGGATTTGGTCGCGGGGTTCCAAAACCGTAGGAAGCCGGGGAAGGATGGTGGGGATCCGCGGGGGAATCGGTCGCCGGCGCAAGAAAGGAAAGAAAAGGGGGAAAGAAGGAAGGTGGCGTGCGGGAGGAAGGGGAAGACCCTGACAGGCGGGGCCCGCGCGCAGCGAGAGAGAGAGGGGAAGTGAGCGGGCGGCGCGGATCGCAGCCACGAGGCCCGAGGGCGGATCGGGCGACGGGTGCGGGCGCGAGCGGCTGACAGCCGGGGCCCAGGGGCAGAGAGAGGAGGGGAGAGAGAGGCGCGGGGAGGCTGACGGGCCGGGCCCACTTGGCGGAGGGAGAGGGGAGTGCGGCCTGGATGGGCCAGGCGGCGACGTGGGCGGATCTGGGCTGTCCACACGTCGGCTGGTAGGGGAGGGAAGGAATTTTATTTTTAGAATTTGATTTTGATTTTCAGAAAAGGCTAGGAAATTATTTAGGCCTCAGAAAAATATGAAAATACCTCCAAAAATTCCAGAAAAATTCACAGAAGCTCCTGGACATATTTTGGACTAAATAAAATTATTTTCAACTAATGTTGGTATTTAATTTTCATATTTTAAAATATCTTTTAAATTTTAAAAATAGGTTTTAAACTCCAGAAAAATCCAGACAATCAAATAAAAGCCAAATAAAATCCAACTACTTTAAAATAATTAATTTGAATTTAAATTTTTCAGAAAGCAAATTTTTGGGATGTTACAAATCTACCCCCCTTAGAAAGAATCTCGCCCCCGAGATTCGGACGGACTAGGAAAAAGAAAAGAGTGGAAAACGCAGCTCTTGGTTCCCTTGCTGTGCTCTCAAGCTGGTTCTTTCTTTGAACCAAATTGAAACTTACCAAGCATGACTGCTGCACCTGGGGCACCCTTTGTGGTGATATGGTTAACTCGTCCTCTTCCTTGTGATTGCGGAGTTCTTGGAGCTTTTCCTGTAGTTGGAGATACTTCCCGTCCTTGTCCTACAACTGGAGTTCGCGCTGGTGTATTTCCCAAGTTGAAAGGAATTGGAGTGGTAACCTGAGGCTTCTGTGGGCAATTGCCTGCATAATGCCCCATCTCGTGACATCGAAAACTGTAACACTCCAGCCAAACAATGACCTGGAATGCTACTAAACTAACAACATATTAAGGAAGGACCTATATTCACCTTACAAAATTTCGGCAGAACCTTCTTTGTTTAATGAGTAAATCAAAGGTTTCAACATGCATAAGCAATTGATCTGAATAATAGTAAACAATAAATATCCAATTCTAAACAAACTGAATTATATTTGCCACCACAATCTTAACCACAATACTTAAATAAAGAACGTAAGCAATGTAAATGTTCTAAACCTTTATTACATTCTAAACATGGTGATCTTTAATCAGTTACCACTTAAGCTATTCAACAAATAATGTTTAAGGTTCTTTATTTCTTCCAAGGTGAATGGACCGTGCAAGTGCAATAAAGCTAATCCATCTTTATCCTTATGCATGCCGGTCTCATGTAGGTACCTAAAACAAACAACAACCACAACAACAAATAAGTGTGAGTCCAACGACTCAGCAAATATAAATAGTGGCAACAAGAGTAAAAAGGAACATCACTCCTCATGTTCATCCATCAATCAAATAAATAAATCATGCTATGCAGTATGTTCAAAAAAATCTCTTTATCTCTTCTCTATCGCATTTTACCGGTAATGCGGAGTGTGCATCCGTCAATGCACACCCATGCCTGTACCATCTGGTACAGGGACCATTTGCCCATACTCCACATGTATGGGGACCTTTAGCCCATCATGTCCTCAACATGACGGGGACCTCAACGCTTGGTCGTCTCGTGACCAAGACCTCAATAATCAACATGATGCACAAACGTGAATATCTCAATAAATAAATTGCATTCACGATAACTATGCACCATAAATTCTCTCATTCGTTTGCAATCAGCGATAACCAAATTCAACATAGCATTAACATGATCAAAATCAAATATTCTCACAAGATAGATCAAAACTTCTACAAACCATCAATCATCCATAATCCATACTATGAAGTTTAGACCACTATTGTACTTGCCTTAACCACGAGAAAACGGGGAATGAGCAGAAGGTGCGGCTCCTAGAATCCGTCCTCCTCCTGAACAATAATTATAATAATTTCTAAGACAACAGTAACGAGTCTTTATATTAAACAAAAACACCCCCAACTAACCCAACATGTTTAACTTGACTCAAAACCCCAAATCTTTTCGGGCACCCTGTCCCCCTCTACAGACAGTCAACTTCAAAAATTCTTATCTAATGGTACAGAAGTCCGAACAGGGAGTTCTCAGATTTTCTGGAAAGATAATTAAATTATCTAACTAAATCTAGTTGGTGAGTCTCCCTGATTCGGCCAACTTCTACCCGCACCATCTAACTTTCTAGAACATCAATTCCGTAACGGGTTCTCTGGACAGCGCACTAAAATTGTCATAACTTTCACCCCGAGAGTCGGAATCAGGATTTCTTGACCTTTCTGGAAAGCTACAAAAAATATCTGAAACTTTCATAATATTGAGACCCTCTGATTCTCCTGATTTCTAATCGCCCAAACCCATCGACCGAAACCTGACAGGAAATTCCCCGATCTACAGGACAGTCCGACTAGAAAAATCATAACTTGTTCTACAGAGGTTCGAATGACTCGTTCTAGCACTTCATGGAAAGATAAAGATGTCCTCTACAAATATCTAGGAGAAGACCGGACCTGAATCCCCACGGATCTATATCAAAAAGACCGTCTAACAGAGGCTGTCCTGAGCAGATCCGAAAACCGACATTGCTAATCAACTAAATATGCAGCTAGCGGGGAGAATGAGGAGTAATTACCCTTAACGAATCGCTGAAGAACAAGGAGAACTCCACACGATCTCTGCCTCCCTTCTTTTTCCCGTCCTAATCTCCACCTTCCGGATCCACAACCCTTCCCGGCGGACGTTTGCTCTCCTCCTCTCGAACCGCGGCGATCGGGATCCCTTCACCAATCGCAGGGGGCGTCCA
Organism: Dendrocalamus latiflorus; assembly: GCA_017311315.1. Taxonomy (NCBI): domain Eukaryota; kingdom Viridiplantae; phylum Streptophyta; class Magnoliopsida; order Poales; family Poaceae; genus Dendrocalamus; species Dendrocalamus latiflorus. Next base: position 18,686,281 of record CM029630.1, read on the forward strand.
TGGAGGCAAGGGAGACGCTGCTGGACAAAGGGGCACAAGGAGGAAGAGGGAGGTGCGCACAAGGGAGGTGGAGGGGCGGCTAGGGGAGAGGGGCGGCTAGGGTTTGGGGGTGGGGCGCCTCCCCCCCCCTTTTCCCTTGGCCGGCCACCTCTTGGGCCTCGGCCCAAGCCCAGGTTGCCACTAAATTGCAAAATCCCCCCCCCCCTTATTTCCCTGATTAAACTATTATCTGACTAATGTCGCCCGGGATATTATAATAACATTGCACTCCTGCGGCTGAGGTGTTTCTTCTCTGAGGACGGACTTCGGTAAAGATGTGGGGTTCTTGCATCTCTGAACAGGGCACAGATCCTGGAGTTCTTGGTGCATTTGTTGCTGCTGGAGCTTTATTGAACTGGGGTGGATTCATTCGGGGTCATGAACTGCTTGCATTATACTGTGTCTGAAAAGCCATCTTTCTCTTACGAGAGTCCTGTAATTGATATTGAGCATCTTCCTGGACAAGGGCCTTATTTACTATGTGCTGAAATGTCGAAAAATCTTTGGACACCAACTGCACCTTGAGGTTGGGATCAAGTCCTGGCATGAACCGCCAGATCTTTATTGCGTCTGTTGCCACCTCTTCTAGTGCATATCGGGATAGCAGAGTGAACCTATTCAGGTACTCGGAAACACTAAGGTTTCCTTGCTGCAATTTGTAAAACTCCCTTTTCTTCATCTCCATTATTCCCATAGGAATATGTGCCGTGCGAAAAGCTTCAACAAACTCTGCCCATGTGATCGTTTGCATATCTTGATGAGCAGCACAATAATTTTCCCACCAATTAGCAGCTATTCCTTTAAGCTGTTGGGCGGCATACAACACCTTCTCTTGATCATTGCACTGAGCCAGAATCAACTTCTTCTCTACATCCTTGATCCAATCGTCAGCTTCCAACGGATCCACTGAACCAGCAAAAGTGAGAGGTCTGGTCCTCATGAACTCTCCTAGCTTGGACTGCGGTGCTTGGTTTGGCGCCTGAGGGGCTTGTTGCACCTGGTTCTGAGCAAGAGCTTGGAGTAGCTGCAATTGCATAGCCATCATCTGCTCCAAGTTAGGCGCTTGAGCAGGAGGTGGTGGAATGTTGTTGTCTGGCTGGGCATTGGCATCACGGCTGTTGCCAGGGTTGCTCCTTGTGTTCACCATCTGAAGCGGTTTTCGGGGTTAGCAAAAGGTAAGAGGGAACTAGCATAGGTAAGAGATTTAGGGGGAAACTAAACAACATCCCAAACCAACACGCAAGAAAGAAACAAGCCACAACTTAGAAGAAACTTAACTTGAAATCAAAATAGTTTTTAAGGACGACTGTACTACAAGTATACAAAGACTTGGTACGGTCCACCTAACACACAAGTAAGTAATATATAAGCGTTCTAAAATCGTAAGACTTTGCTTGCGTACTACAACTAACGAACTAGTCCTCGCTCCTTCATGATGACGCGCCTCTCCAGGTGCTTCTTAGACGCAACCTCACTGAGCCGTCTATAGAAATTACAAAGGGAAGGGGGTACAATTACCATTCCAAAAGAAATTAAGCAGATAGAAAAGGGAAGAATACATGACGAAGGTAAGGATAGAAAGACAAGAAAAGACAAGGATAGCACAATATTAAATTTTTATTTTATAAAATAAATTTTGAAGTTCTTCTTTTAACGACCATTCTAACTAGGTCACGTCCTACAGTCAAATTGGCTCTGATACCATCTCTGTCGGGACCCCGGATTTCCGAACCCGGACCCTCTGTGTATTACAGCACTAGTCCCAGATCAAAGCTAGTGCACAGTCAAACAGAAATGATTACATAACCAAGAATGCTTTATTACAATAATAGAGAGTACTGACCAAAAGGTCTCACTATTACATCTGAGGTTTCAAGACCTCACATTCACAAAACACAGCAGAAGCAGAAATAAATTCAGCGGAGACCCATCAATACGCCACAGGCAATTGACTGGGAAAGCGCGACCTAGAACTCCTGGAATCCTTCGTCGAATCCTCCCGCAAAGTAGTCGTAATCTCCTTCTTGGGCTTCGTATTCCTCTGAATATTATTTTTGAGTGCAGCATGTGAGTACATAAGGTACTCCGCAAGTCTTGGGAAAAATGCAATAGATGCCAGGCTTGACAAAGGAAGGCTATATGGTTCTTTTGCACAAAGCAATGTTTTAAATCCAATTACCACTAATTATTTTTGAAGGCATCAATTTAATAAAGTAACTGTTTTAACAGAACTATCATTAACTTTATAGTGAAGGTTCCATCTACCAACACTAGCTAACCAATTACAATTGATCAAGTTTAAAACTGCGGGTTCCTTCCACCCTCTCTGGCTCCAACTGCCAGGATACCCTTCCGAGAGTTCCCTCCACTCTCGGAATACAAAAACTTTGATTTGAAAATCAAAACCAAAAATCTACCATGTGAATGCATTCCTTGCCCGCCCTTGACCGTGGGCACGGCTATTCGAATAGTTTGACACTCTGCAGAGGTTGTACAACTTTAGCCCCAAGAGATAAATTATCTTAACAGTCACCATGCTTCCTTTGGCATGAGACACAGATAAATTATCACAAAGTCTTTACCTCACTCTAGACTAGCTAGAGACCACCCGCTGAGGTTTCACCGCAGAAGGGTTAAATCTGCCCAATCCGAAGCCCCCTCTTGCGCCATATAAGTACAGTAAATCCCTGTCCCTCACTGTGAATAACCAGTAAATCTCTGGCACCCACTTTCCACTGGTGGCACCTAAACTAGACTATCATGAGTTAATCAACTAGGTCGTACCCATATAGACTTAGGGTTGTACGGTAGTGCTCAGTCTGGTCAAACACAAGCGTCGATCCTTAGTTGACTAGGGTGGTACATATACTTTACAAGATCTCGTGCTTGCCGCACCAACCCAAACCAACCATCCACCCTAATCTAAACCAATTTCCACATTTTATTTTATTTTTAAAGATCAGTGGCAACTCCAATCACCACTAGACTTATAAACACAAGGTTATTACAACAAATCATAATTTCCCATTTTCAAGATTTTCAAAGGTATTAAGTAGCGTGACTAAGCATTATACTACCATTCTATTATTCACAAATAGTTATAATACTCTCATTAATGAGACAAAGGAATTTCTAGGGTTACAATGGTATATGACATTCAACTTCAATTGAGGCATAACAAAATTGGATTAACTATACCTTAAGATTTGAACTAATGTTTTATGTAAATAGCAATGCACATAATTTAAAATAATTAAAACATTTCAAAATCATAGGTTCAAGATGATCAAAGGAGACTTGCCTTCTTGCACACTCTCGGGGTCTTCCTGCTGCGGAGTGGAAAGGACTTCGACAACGTTGGAATCTACGCGGGAAAAGACGAAGCAACAAAGCAAATAAATACAAACAAAATTCAAATAGAGGCCATATTTGGATAGATTATGATTTTAGATGAATTTAGAAATTTGAATGGCTGAATTTGGAGTTAAAATAAGAAAGTTATGCTCATTTGAAATTCTCAGTTTGAATAAATCCAAATATTATGAAATTTCTGACATGTGGGCCCACTGGCAGGATTTACTTTTTAATCTTTTATTTTATTGCTTTATTCTGAGTCTATGACAGGTGGGACCCACTTGACAGTGAGCCCACTTGCCCTGCCTCTGACATGTGGGACCCCTCTGGGCTCTGGGCCCATATGTCAGTGGAGAGTGCAGACGGGTGGGGCCCAGACGGCAGTGGCCAGCGTAGACGGCAGCCGCTGACGTGCGGGACCCAGCAGTCAGTGCGGAAAATAAAGAAATGGCTCAACCTCAGCGTGCGGAGCCGTGGGCTCGAACGCGCGCCGAGGGAGCCAAGGGGGAGAAGGGAGAGCAGTGCTAGCCAGTCGGGCGGGGAGGCGTTGCCTACCCATAAAGGGTAGGTAACCCTTTTGAGGGGGTACCTGCTGGAGGGGCCGGGCAGAGGTGGCCGGAGGCGACGGTGCCGGCGGCGAGGGAGGGCCAGAGGGGTTCGGGGAAGTTCAAAAACGGAGTCCTGGCACGAAGTAGATGATGACGGCGGGGTCAACGGGGTTCGGCGAGGAGCGGAGACAGCCGGCGACGAGGAAGAGCGGCGTCGCAGCTCGGGTCCTCCGGTGCGACGGTGCTCCGGCTGTGGGGAGGCTCGGCCGAGGCGTCGGGGTGGTTCGCATGGCCACGGGGTTGCTTGGAGTGGCAGTGGCGGGCTCCAGGGAAGATCAAGGCGGCGGCGATTGCTCGCCGGAGAACGGCGGAGCTCGGGGAGAGAGGTGGCACGGTGCTGGGGTGCTACGGAGCTCGGGAGATAGAGCGGAGGGCAGTGGGCAGTTGTGCGGAGGGAGGCGGAGCCTAGGGGGCCTTTTATAGGGGCGGAGAGGGGACACGGCAGTGGCAATTGCTCGCCGGTGCTGGCGGCCGGAAAAGGAGGGGAAGGGGAGGGAAGGAAATAGGGGCCACAGAAGGAAGGAGAGGCACGGAAGCTCGGGGATTTGGTCGCGGGGTTCCAAAACCGTAGGAAGCCGGGGAAGGATGGTGGGGATCCGCGGGGGAATCGGTCGCCGGCGCAAGAAAGGAAAGAAAAGGGGGAAAGAAGGAAGGTGGCGCGCGGGAGGAAGGGGAAGACCCTGACAGGCGGGGCCCGCGCGCAGCGAGAGAGAGAGGGGAAGTGAGCGGGCGGCGCGGATCGCAGCCACGAGGCCCGAGGGCGGATCGGGCGACGGGTGCGGGCGCGAGCGGCTGACAGCCGGGGCCCAGGGGCAGAGAGAGGAGGGGAGAGAGAGGCGCGGGGAGGCTGACGGGCCGGGCCCACTTGGCGGAGGGAGAGGGGAGTGCGGCCTGGATGGGCCAGGCGGCGACGTGGGCGGATCTGGGCTGTCCACACGTCGGCTGGTAGGGGAGGGAAGGAATTTTATTTTTAGAATTTGATTTTGATTTTCAGAAAAGGCTAGGAAATTATTTAGGCCTCAGAAAAATATGAAAATACCTCCAAAAATTCCAGAAAAATTCACAGAAGCTCCTGGACATATTTTGGACTAAATAAAATTATTTTCAACTAATGTTGGTATTTAATTTTCATATTTTAAAATATCTTTTAAATTTTAAAAATAGGTTTTAAACTCCAGAAAAATCCAGACAATCAAATAAAAGCCAAATAAAATCCAACTACTTTAAAATAATTAATTTGAATTTAAATTTTTCAGAAAGCAAATTTTTGGGATGTTACAAATCTACCCCCCTTAGAAAGAATCTCGCCCCCGAGATTCGGACGGACTAGGAAAAAGAAAAGAGTGGAAAACGCAGCTCTTGGTTCCCTTGCTGTGCTCTCAAGCTGGTTCTTTCTTTGAACCAAATTGATACTTACCAAGCATGACTGCTGCACCTGGGGCACCCTTTGTGGTGATATGGTTAACTCGTCCTCTTCCTTGTGATTGCGGAGTTCTTGGAGCTTTTCCTGTAGTTGGAGATACTTCCCGTCCTTGTCCTACAACTGGAGTTCGCGCTGGTGTATTTCCCAAGTTGAAAGGAATTGGAGTGGTAACCTGAGGCTTCTGTGGGCAATTGCCTGCATAATGCCCCATCTCGTGACATCGAAAACTGTAACACTCCAGCCAAACAATGACCTGGAATGCTACTAAACTAACAACATATTAAGGAAGGACCTATATTCACCTTACAAAATTTCGGCAGAACCTTCTTTGTTTAATGAGTAAATCAAAGGTTTCAACATGCATAAGCAATTGATCTGAATAATAGTAAACAATAAATATCCAATTCTAAACAAACTGAATTATATTTGCCATCACAATCTTAACCACAATACTTAAATAAAGAACGTAAGCAATGTAAATGTTCTAAACCTTTATTACATTCTAAACATGGTGATCTTTAATCAGTTACCACTTAAGCTATTCAACAAATAATGTTTAAGGTTCTTTATTTCTTCCAAGGTGAATGGACCGTGCAAGTGCAACAAAGCTAATCCATCTTTATCCTTATGCATGCCGGTCTCATGTAGGTACCTAAAACAAACAACAACCACAACAACAAATAAGTGTGAGTCCAACGACTCAGCAAATATAAATAGTGGCAACAAGAGTAAAAAGGAACATCACTCCTCATGTTCATCCATCAATCAAATAAATAAATCATGCTATGCAGTATGTTCAAAAAAATCTCTTTATCTCTTCTCTATCGCATTTTACCGGTAATGCGGAGTGTGCATCCGTCAATACACACCCATGCCTGTACCATCTGGTACAGGGACCATTTGCCCATACTCCACATGTATGGGGACCTTTAGCCCATCATGTCCTCAACATGACGGGGACCTCAACGCTTGGTCGTCTCGTGACCAAGACCTCAATAATCAACATGATGCACAAACGTGAATATCTCAATAAATAAATTGCATTCACGATAACTATGCACCATAAATTCTCTCATTCGTTTGCAATCAGCGATAACCAAATTCAACATAGCATTAACATGATCAAAATCAAATATTCTCACAAGATAGATCAAAACTTCTACAAACCATCAATCATCCATAATCCATACTATGAAGTTTAGACCACTATTGTACTTGCCTTAACCACGAGAAAATGGGGAATGAGCAGAAGGTGCGGCTCCTAGAATCCGTCCTCCTCCTGAACAATAATTATAATAATTTCTAAGACAACAGTAATGAGTCTTTATATTAAACAAAAACACCCCCAACTAACCCAACATGTTTAACTTGACTCAAAACCCCAAATCTTTTCGGGCACCCTGTCCCCCTCTACAGACAGTCAACTTCAAAAATTCTTATCTAATGGTACAGAAGTCCGAACAGGGAGTTCTCAGATTTTCTGGAAAGATAATTAAATTATCTAACTAAATCTAGTTGGTGAGTCTCCCTGATTCGGCCAACTTCTACCCGCACCATCTAACTTTCTAGAACATCAATTCCGTAACGGGTTCTCTGGACAGCGCACTAAAATTGTCATAACTTTCACCCCGAGAGTCGGAATCAGGATTTCTTGACCTTTATGGAAATCTACAAAAAATATCTGAAACTTTCATAATATTGAGACCCTCTGATTCTCCTGATTTCTAATCGCCCAAACCCATCGACCGAAACCTGACAGGAAATTCCCCGATCTACAGGACAGTCCGACTAGAAAAATCATAACTTGTTCTACAGAGGTTCGAATGACTCGTTCTAGCACTTCATGGAAAGATAAAGATGTCCTCTACAAATCTCTAGGAGAAGACCGGACCTGAATCCCCACGGATCTATATCAAAAAGACCGTCTAACAGAGGCTGTCCTGAGCAGATCCGAAAACCGACATTGCTAATCAACTAAATATGCAGCTAGCGGGGAGAATGAGGAGTAATTACCCTTAACGAATCGCTGAAGAACACGGAGAACTCCACACGATCTCTGCCTCCCTTCTTTTTCCCGTCCTAATCTCCACCTTCCGGATCCACAACCCTTCCCGGCGGACGTTTGCTCTCCTCCTCTCGAACCGCGGCGATCGGGATCCCTTCACCAATCGCAGGGGGCGTCCATGGAGGCAAGGGAGACGCTGCTGGACAAAGGGGCACAAGGAGGAAGAGGGAGGTGCGCACAAGGGAGGTGGAGGGGCGGTTAGGGGAGAGGGGCAGCTAGGGTTTGGGGGTGGGGCGCCTCCCCCCCCCTTTTCCCTTGGCCGGCCACCTCTTGGGCCTCGGCCCAAGCCCAGGTTGCCGCTAAATTGCAAAATCCCCCCCCCCCCTTATTTCCCTGATTAAACTATTATCTGACTAATGTCGCCCGGGATATTACAAAAACATTGCACTCCTGCGGCTGAGGTGTTTCTTCTTTGAGGACGGACTTCGGTAAAGATGTGGGGTTCTTGCATCTCTGAACAGGGCACAGATCCTGGAGTTCTTGGTGCATTTGTTGCTGCTGGAGCTTTATTGAACTGGGGTGGATTCATTCGGGGTCATGAACTGCTTGCATTATACTGTGTCTGAAAAGCCATCTTTCTCTTACGAGAGTCCTGTAATTGATATTGAGCATCTTCCTGGACAAGGGCCTTATTTACTATGTGCTGAAATGTCGAAAAATCTTTGGACACCAACTGCACCTTGAGGTTGGGATCAAGTCCTGGCATGAACCGCCAGATCTTTATTGCGTCTGTTGCCACCTCTTCTAGTGCATATCGGGATAGCAGAGTGAACCTATTCAGGTACTCGGAAACACTAAGGTTTCCTTGCTGCAATTTGTAAAACTCCCTTTTCTTCATCTCCATTATTCCCATAGGAATATGTGCCGTGCGAAAAGCTTCAACAAACTCTGCCCATGTGATCGTTTGCATATCTTGATGAGCAGCACAATAATTTTCCCACCAATTAGCAGCTATTCCTTTAAGCTGTTGGGCGGCATACAACACCTTCTCTTGATCATTGCACTGAGCCAGAATCAACTTCTTCTCTACATCCTTGATCCAATCGTCAGCTTCCAACGGATCCACTGAACCAGCAAAAGTGAGAGGTCTGGTCCTCATGAACTCTCCTAGCTTGGACTGCGGTGCTTGGTTTGGCGCCTGAGGGGCTTGTTGCACCTGGTTCTGAGCAAGAGCTTGGAGTAGCTGCAATTGCATAGCCATCATCTGCTCCAAGTTAGGCGCTTGAGCAGGAGGTGGTGGAATGTTGTTGTCTGGCTGGGCATTGGCATCACGGCTGTTGCCAGGGTTGCTCCTTGTGTTCACCATCTGAAGCGGTTTTCGGGGTTAGCAAAAGGTAAGAGGGAACTAGCATAGGTAAGAGATTTAGGGGGAAACTAAACAACATCCCAAACCAACACGCAAGAAAGAAACAAGCCACAACTTAGAAGAAACTTAACTTGAAATCAAAATAGTTTTTAAGGACGACTGTACTACAAGTATACAAAGACTTGGTACGGTCCACCTAACACACAAGTAAGTAATATATAAGCGTTCTAAAATCGTAAGACTTTGCTTGGGTACTACAACTAACGAACTAGTCCTCGCTCCTTCATGATGACGCGCCTCTCCAGGTGCTTCTTAGACGCAACCTCACTGAGCCGTCTATAGAAATTACAAAGGGAAGGGGGTACAATTACCATTCCAAAAGAAATTAAGCAGATAGAAAAGGGAAGAATACATGACGAAGGTAAGGATAGAAAGACAAGAAAAGACAAGGATAGCACAATATTAAATTTTTATTTTATAAAATAAATTTTGAAGTTCTTCTTTTAACGACCATTCTAACTAGGTCACGTCCTACAGTCAAATTGGCTCTGATACCATCTCTGTCGGGACCCCGGATTTCCGAACCCGGACCCTCTGTGTATTACAGCACTAGTCCCAGATCAAAGCTAGTGCACACAGTCAAACAGAAATGATTACATAACCAAGAATGCTTTATTACAATAATAGAGAGTACTGACCAAAAGGTCTCACTATTACATCTGAGGTTTCAAGACCTCACATTCACAAAACACAGCGGAAGCAGAAATAAATTCAGCGGAGACCCATCAATACGCCACAGGCAATTGACTGGGAAAGCGCGACCTAGAACTCCTGGAATCCTTCGTCGAATCCTCCCGCAAAGTAGTCGTAATCTCCTTCTTGGGCTTCGTATTCCTCTGAATATTATTTTTGAGTGCAGCATGTGAGTACATAAGGTACTCCGCAAGTCTTGGGAAAAATGCAATAGATGCCAGGCTTGACAAAGGAAGGCTATATGGTTCTTTTGCACAAAGCAATGTTTTAAATCCAATTACCACTAATTATTTTTGAAGGCATCAATTTAATAAAGTAACTGTTTTAACAGAACTATCATTAACTTTATAGTGAAGGTTCCATCTACCAACACTAGCTAACCAATTATAATTGATCAAGTTTAAAACTGCGGGTTCCTTCCACCCTCTCTGGCTCCAACTGCCAGGATACCCTTCCGAGAGTTCCCTCCACTCTCGGAATACAAAAACTTTGATTTGAAAATCAAAACCAAAAATCTACCATGTGAATGCATTCCTTGCCCGCCCTTGACCGTGGGCACGGCTATTCGAATAGTTTGACACTCTGCAGAGGTTGTACAACTTTAGCCCCAAGAGATAAATTATCTTAACAGTCACCATGCTTCCTTTGGCATGAGACACAGATAAATTATCACAAAGTCTTTACCTCACTCTAGACTAGCTAGAGACCACCCGCTGAGGTTTCACCGCAGAAGGGTTAAATCTGCCCAATCCGAAGCCCCCTCTTGCGCCATATAAGTACAGTAAATCCCTGTCCCTCACTGTGAATAACCAGTAAATCCCTGGCACCCACTTTCCACTAGTGGCACCTAAACTAGACTATCATGAGTTAATCAACTAGGTCGTACCCATATAGACTTAGGGTTGTACGGTAGTGCTCAGTCTGGTCAAACACAAGCGTCGGTCCTTAGTTGACTAGGGTGGTACATATACTTTACAAGATCTCGTGCTTGCCGCACCAACCCAAACCAACCATCCACCCTAATCTAAACCAATTTCCACATTTTATTTTATTTTTAAAGATCAGTGGCAACTCCAATCACCACTAGACTTATAAACACAAGGTTATTACAACAAATCATAATTTCCCATTTTCAAGATTTTCAAAGGTATTAAGTAGCGTGACTAAGCATTATACTACCATTCTATTATTCACAAATAGTTATAATACTCTCATTAATGAGACAAAGGAATTTCTAGGGTTACAAAGGTATATGGCATTCAACTTCAATTGAGGCATAACAAAATTGGATTAACTATACCTTAAGATTTGAACTAATGTTTTATGTAAATAGCAATGCACATAATTTAAAATAATTAAAACATTTCAAAATCATAGGTTCAAGATGATCAAAGGAGACTTGCCTTCTTGCACACTCTCGGGGTCTTCCTGCTGCGGAGTGGAAAGGACTTCGACAACGTTGGAATCTACGCGGGAAAAGACGAAGCAACAAAGCAAATAAATACAAACAAAATTCAAATAAAATCAAAAATTCAAATAGAGGCCATATTTGGATAGATTATGATTTTAGACGAATTTAGAAATTTGAATGGCTGAATTGGGAGTTAAAATGAGAGAGGGGAAGACCCTGACAGGCGGGGCCCGCGCGCAGCGAGAGAGAGAGGGGAAGTGAGCGGGCGGCGCGGATCGCAGCCACGAGGCCCGGGGGCGGATCGGGCGACGGGTGCGGGCGCGAGCGGCTGACAGCCGGGCCCAGGGGCAGAGAGAGGAGGGGAGAGAGAGGCGCGGGGAGGCTGACGAGCCGGGCCCGCTTTGCGGAGGGAGAGGGGAGTGCAGCCTGGATGGGCTAGGCGGCGACGTGGGCGGATCTGGGCCGTCCACGCGTCGGCTGGTGGGGGAGGGAAGGGATTTTATTTTTAGAATTTGATTTTGATTTTCAGAAAAGGCTAGGAAATTATTTAGGCCTCAGAAAAATATGAAAATACCTCCAAAAATTCCAGAAAAATTCACAGAAGCTCCTGGACATATTTTGGACTAAATAAAATTATTTCCAACTAATGTTGGTATTTAATTTTCATATTTTAAAATATCTTTTAAATTTTAAAAATAGGCTTTAAACTGCAGAAAAATCCAGAAAATCAAATAAAAGCCAAATAAAATCCAACTACTTTAAAATAATTAATTTGAATTTAAATTTTTCAGAAAGCAAATTTTTGGAATGTTACAAATCTACCCCCTTAGAAAGAATCTCGCCCCCGAGATTCGGACAGACTAGGAAAAAGAAAAGAGTGAAAATGCATCTCTTGGTTCCCTTGCTGTGCTCTCAAGCTGCTTCTTTCTATGAACCAAATTGGAACTTACCAAGCATGACTACTGCACCTAGGGCACCCTTTGTGGTGATATGGTTAACTCATCCTCTTCCTTGTGATTGCGGAGTTCTTGGAGCTTTTCCTGTAGTTGGAGATACTTCCCATCCTTGTCCTACAACTGGAGTTCGCGCTGGTGTATTTCCCAAGTTGAAAGGAATTGGAGTGGTAACCTGAGGCTTCTGTGGGCAATTGCCTGCATAATGCCCCATCTCGTGACATCGAAAACATTGCACTCCTACGGCTGAGGTGTTTCTTCTCTGAGGACGGACTCCGGTAAAGATGTGGGGTTCTTGCATTTCTGAATGGGGCACAGATCCTGGAGTTCTTGGTGCATTTGTTGCTGCTGGAGCTTTGTTGAACTGGGGTGGATTCATTCGGGGTCTTCAACTGCTTGCATTATACTATGTCTGAAAAGCCATCTTTCTCTTACGAGAGTCCTGTAATTGATATTGAGCATCTTCCTGGACAAGGGCCTTATTTACTATGTGCTGAAATGTCGAAAAATCTTTGGACACCAACTGCACCTTGAGGTTGGGATCAAGTCCTTGCATGAATAAAAGAATCATTAACCCGCACGGCACCTTTGGCGATGACGCGCCCAGATGAAGCATCTCCGAAGGTGATCGTCTCATCACCTGGAGCACGGGCAAGGTAAGAAAACCAACGGGAGTCTCTGGTCATGTGTCATGAACACCCGGAGTCTACGAGCCAAACCTTTCCCTTCCCTGCCCGGCGAGCCTGAGTCAAACAGAGAGTAAAGTCTCAGTACTGGGGTAAATCAAGAGTGATTTTGGCACCCAATACTGAGTAACACGTCGAGCAGATGAAGTAGTCAAACACGACTGACCTCTATCTACCCTACACTCTCTGTCACTCAAAGAAGCAGACGGTCTCTGAGCAGACTTGAAGCTGTTGATGGGTCCGACTGCTACGGGAGAGCGAGTCGAAGCACCGTCAACACGCTGATCACGCCGCGGGTAGCCATCTCGACGGGGGAAACGAGATCTACCCTCAGGACGGCGGAAGTCATGATCAAAGGGAGCATGAGGTCGAAAACCAGAAAACTCGGAAAAACCAAGTCCTCGATGCTGCCCAACCAATCAACAGAAGCAAGCCTAGACCTCGTGTTGGTCTTAGGTGCACTCAAGGTCTGGGGCTGACCCTGAATATGCCTAAGATCACGAACACGGTCTTTACGCGCGATCTTGGCGCACCTGAAGCATCGATCGATCAGATGTCCATCCTTCTGACAGAAGGTGCAATGATACTTCACCTTCTGAGAGGTAGAAATAGCATGATGAGGCTTCGCCTTCTGAGAGGCCGAAGCTACAGGTGGAATCACCTTGCTGTCAGAAATCCCTTGGACAAAGCCTGCTGACTTAAATAGGACTTTCTCCGTCCTGGGCTCAGTCTCGATCACACCTGGTGCTATGGGTCTGAGCACGGCAGGTGGATGCTTCCTCATGTCCACATAGAAATCGTATCCTAGACCCTAATTAAATCTGCAGATTTTAGATTGGTCTAGAATAAGATTGAGCTTCTTCTTGCCGCCTACAAATCTCTCGAGAGTGTTCATAAGATACTGACACTCCCGAAAGAGAGAGGAGCAAGAAGAGTAGGGGGAAGAAGAGACAGCAGAAGGTAAGGGAGCAGAAGAAGAATCAACAGTAGAGGAAAGAATGGCTTGTGCACGCACAGCCGACTCTGAAGGGACAGACCTACTACTAGCCAGTTGGTTCACGTCGCTAGGCGTCTCCACCTTACCCTGGGGCTTCTCCCCCACCTCAGCAATCACATCACAGTGGGTTGGTGGCTTCTCTAGTAAATCCTTAGTTAGCTTCACACATTGTTCATTCAAAGCAACGAGTTCAAGTTTTTGTTTATCACAACTAATGCATGGTGAGCTAACAGGATCCTTAGTCGCATACTGAGCCATTTTCTTGTTGTTGTCAATCATTTTTTGAAACTGTTTGGAAACAGATTTAAGTTCAGCAGTTAATCTAGGACAGTTCAAGCATGAAGCGGCTGGCTCAAGCAACCAAGCATACAACTCAGAAATTTTATGATCTGTCCGTTTTAGGTTCATTTTCAAATTATTACAACTTTCACAAGTTTCGGGCAGATCAAGGAGCATGGTATAAAGACCTCTAAAAGCATTGTCCTTATCCTCACATGAGGTGCAAGATGTAGTCTCAACAACAACAGATGAAATAGGCGCTACTCTACTCATCTCAAGCTCAGCAAGAAGACTAACATTCTCCACCTTAATCATGTCTAGCTCAGAGAACACACTATCATGCAAGGTCCTTAGTTTCTCCATGTCATCCAGCAAAGCAGAACAAACATCACAATCATCACAGGAGGGAGCAGATCTAAGTGAAGTAAGCTCCCGTGACAAGCTCTCTACTTTCTTCTCTAACTCGGTACACCTAGCCCTAGCTCTAACATGAAATCCACCTAGCTTACGAAAAGCATGATTAAGCTGGTCGTAGGTGGGGCATACCTCATCCGAGTCAGAGTACAGCTCGCTGTCGCTCAGCTCACCCTCAAGGGCCATGAAGCACATGCCGGAGAAGTCGTCGCCGCTCTTGAGTTCTTGGTCACCCGTCCCGTCGTCGTCGCTCCATCCCTCCACCTCGCTGAGGTCGAGGTCGTCGAAGGCGGTGAGGACGCGGTGGAAGAGCTTCTTGGCCTTCCCAAAGTCGCGGAACTTCTTCTTGCCTTGAGGGTACGCTGGAGGCTTCTTGTTGCGGTTCTTGTCGGTGTAGTCGTTCTTGCCCGAACCGCCGTAGTCGTTCTTGCCCTTCTCCAGCTTGGGGCAGTTTGCCCGAATGTGGTTGGGGCCACCACACTCGAAGAAAATCACAGGTCCTCCCCTCTTTCTGTCCCTCCTCCTCTTGTAAGCATGGGAAAACTTTCGAGCTAGGAGGGCCAGTTGCTCATCCTCGAGTTGCTCTAACTGATCATGAATTACGTCACAGAGAGCAGCAAGAGAGAAACCACACAGCGAATCAGAAGAAAGACCAAAAGCCGAACTGGGATCGGTGACTAGGGCCATCGACTGTGACTTCGACTTGCGAGAGACAATGTCAATCTCGTGACTCTTGAGACGCGAGTACAGCGCATCAAGAGTCAAAGTCGAGAGGTCCGTGGTGTCCTTGATGGTAGTCACCTTCATTTCCCAAACACGAAGGTCGAGTGCAGCGAGCATCTGACGAGCGTTGTCCGAGTCGGGGTATGTGAGACCGACCGCTCGGAGGTTGCTCAGAATCTTGTGAAAACGCGCAAAGCACTCATCGAGGAACTCACCAGCGAGCATTTCAAACTTGTTGTAATCTCGCTTGAATTGGTCCTGTCGGACTGTCTTGATTTGGGTGGTCCCCTCATGGTAAGCACCGAGGGTCTCCCAAATGACGAAAGCCGACGTGAGGTGCGAAATGCGGTCAAACTCGCTACGACTCAAACCTTGGATGATTATGTTCCTTTCCTTTGCATTCACCTCAACATCCGGCATATTCGCCACATTGATGTTCTCATCGGTAGGAACAACATATCGCACCTTAACCTTCCGTCAGATGGCATATCCTTAAGCCTGGATGTACGTCTCCATCCGGCTTTTCCAGAACGGATAATCGATGCCATCAAAAATTGGAGGCTTGGTCGAGTACTTGTCTGTCGCCATGGCTCTAGAGACCAGTTAAGATCTATCGAGAAGAGCTAACCGGCTCTGATACCAATTGTGGGATCGGACACGGCAACAGAGGGGAAGTGAATGGTGCGTTTTAAAATCGCCCCGAAAAGTATCCACGAAAAATCTCTACTCTCCGATAGCTATAAAAAGCTATGAAGCAGAGAAAAACAAAGCTCACAAAAAAATCAAGAGAGATCAACTAATTTGAGCGGAAGACACAGGACGAAAACGGCAGAGAGTAGCTACCACGGCAAAGAAATTAGCAGAATTCGCTGCCACAGTAAAGAAACAGCTGCAAGAGTTGTCACGACAGAGGATCCGCAAGAATTGCTACCATGGCAAGGAAAGTAGCTGCCATGGCTGTCACGGCCAGAAATCTGGCTGAAATTGCTGCCAGCCGAGAACTCATTTTGCTGCCATGAAATGGAAATAAAGAAGCAGTTTGGCTGCAGCAAAAGAAGGTCTAGAGCTACTGCCGCTTGCTGCCAGGAGAAGATAAAAAAATCTGCACTACCGCAGGGTACACAGTAGCCAAGCAAGAGGATTAACGGGGAACAAAAACTGCACTTACTGCGAAGAAAAGCACTGCCGAAAGCCTGAAACAAACAGTCAACAAGGAGGAAGAAAACATGTTGGCCGAAACAATAAAAAGGAGCAAAGCATGCCAAAAAACGAAAATACAAGAGAGGGGTGAATGATGCCTCTTTTAAAAATCGCCCCTCAAAAGTATCCACATGCGAATCTCCTCTCCGATAGCTAAAGAGCTATGAAGATTGAAGGCTCATGCTTACTGGAAATACTAATACACAGAGAAGGAAAGCAATGCAAATAAAAGAATTAACCAGTAACAACCTCAAGAGAAACTGGCAGCGAAAAACCACAGACAGCGGGAACTAGCAGGGGCGGTCAGACCGCAGCTCATGGGCCGGTTAGACTGCCCAAGCCGGTCAGACCGCCTCACCTAGGCCGGTCAGACCGCCCAGGTCGGTCAGACCGCCTACTACCGGCCGGTCTGACCGCCTACTGCCGACCGGTCTGACTGCCTACTGCCGGCCTGTCTGATCGGTTAGTCTGACCGACAGTAGGGATCAAGCAGAGCCCGAAACTAAAAATGCAGGTTCTTGCTGATTTAGGATAAATTTGTGAAATGTTTCTATTCTCCTCAGGCCAAGAGATCAAGAACATGTTCTAAATAACATAGAGACCTCAAGAAACAAATGAATTCATCCCAAAAGCAAGGAATCGAGATTTATGCTAAAATTTGAAAATTGAGTAGATAGAGATGGTAATTTTCAGATTTCTTATGGCATATCCATCCTTTGCTTATGATATTTTGTAATCGACTTAGCAATGAACTCAGGATTTTAGAACTCAAATCTCATGCCATCTCTTGAAGGAAAATCAAAGATTCCAACATCCCCTGTCAAGGAAACCCTAGAAATGCAGAACAGAGCAAATGAGCGAAGCATTAAAAAATTACATAAGACATTGAATCATTCATTTGCTCTTGGGAATGGAATGGCCAAGTGGTCTAGAATATATTCTGTTGGATCGGACACGGCAACAGAGGGGGGGTGAATGGTGCGTTTTAAAATCGCCCCCAAAAGTATCCATGAAAAATCTCTACTCTCCGATAGCTATAAAAAGCTATGAAGCAGAGAAAAACAAAGCTCACAAAAAATCAACAGAGATCAACGAATTTGAGCGGAAGACACAGGACGAAAACGGCAGAGAATAGCTACCACGGCAAAGAAATTAGCAGAATTCGCTGCCACGGTAAAGAAACAGCTGCAAGAGTTGTCACGACAGAGGATCCGCAAGAATTGCTACCATGGCAAGGAAAGTAGCTGCCATGGCTGTCACGGCCAGAAATCTGGCTGAAATTGCTGCCAGCCGAGAACTCATTTTGCTGCCATGAAATGGAAATAAAGAAGCAGTTTGGCTGCAGCAAAAGAAGGTCTAGAGCTACTGCCGCTTGCTGCCAGGAGAAGATAAAAAAATCTGCACTACCGCAGGGTACACAGTAGCCAAGCAAGAGGATTAACGGGGAACAAAAACTGCACTTACTGCGAAGAAAAGCACTGCCGAAAGCCTGAAACAAACAGTCAACAAGGAGGAAGAAAACATGTTGGCCGAAACAATAAAAAGGAGCAAAGCATGCCAAAAAACGAAAATACAAGAGAGGGGTGAATGGTGCCTCTTTTAAAAATCGCCCCTCAAAAGTATCCACATGCGAATCTCCTCTCCGATAGCTAAAGAGCTATGAAGAGTGAAGGCTCATGCTTACTGGAAATACTAATACACAGAGAAGGAAAGCAATGCAAATAAAAGAATTAACCAGTAACAACCTCAAGAGAAACTGGCAGTGAAAAACCACAGACAGCGGGAACTAGCAGGGGCGGTCAGACCGCAGCTCATGGGCCGGTTAGACTGCCCAAGCCGGTCAGACCGCCTCACCTGGGCCGGTCAGACCGCCCAGGTCGGTCAGACCGCCTACTACCGGCCGGTCTGACCGCCTACTGCCGACCGGTCTGACTGCCTACTGCCGGCCTGTCTGATCGGTTAGTCTGACCGACAGTAGGGATCAAGCAGAGCCCGAAACTAAAAATGCAGGTTCTTGCTGATTTAGGATAAATTTGTGAAATGTTTCTATTCTCCTCAGGCCAAGAGATCAAGAACATGTTCTAAATAACATAGAGACCTCAAGAAACAAATGAATTCATCCCAAAAGCAAGGAATCGAGATTTATGCTAAAATTTGAAAATTGAGTAGATAGAGATGGTAATTTTCAGATTTCTTATGGCATATCCATCCTTTGCTTATGATATTTTGTAATCGACTTAGCAATGAACTCAGGATTTTAGAACTCAAATCTCATGCCATCTCTTGAAGGAAAATCAAAGATTCCAACATCCCCTGTCAAGGAAACCCTAGAAATGCAGAACAGAGCAAATGAGCGAAGCATTAAAAAATTACATAAGACATTGAATCATTCATTTGCTCTTGGGAATGGAATGGCCAAGTGGTCTAGAATATATTCTGTTGGATCGGACACGGCAACAGAGGGGGGGTGAATGGTGCGTTTTAAAATCGCCCCCAAAAGTATCCACGAAAAATCTCTACTCTCCGATAGCTATAAAAAGCTATGAAGCAGAGAAAAACAAAGCTCACAAAAAATCAACAGAGATCAACGAATTTGAGCGGAAGACACAGGACGAAAACGGCAGAGAATAGCTACCACGGCAAAGAAATTAGCAGAATTCGCTGCCACGGTAAAGAAACAGCTGCAAGAGTTGTCACGACAGAGGATCCGCAAGAATTGCTACCATGGCAAGGAAAGTAGCTGCCATGGCTGTCACGGCCAGAAATCTGGCTGAAATTGCTGCCAGCCGAGAACTCATTTTGCTGCCATGAAATGGAAATAAAGAAGCAGTTTGGCTGCAGCAAAAGAAGGTCTAGAGCTACTGCCGCTTGCTGCCAGGAGAAGATAAAAAAATCTGCACTACCGCAGGGTACACAGTAGCCAAGCAAGAGGATTAACGGGGAACAAAAACTGCACTTACTGCGAAGAAAAGCACTGCCGAAAGCCTGAAACAAACAGTCAACAAGGAGGAAGAAAACATGTTGGCCGAAACAATAAAAAGGAGCAAAGCATGCCAAAAAACGAAAATACAAGAGAGGGGTGAATGGTGCCTCTTTTAAAAATCGCCCCTCAAAAGTATCCACATGCGAATCTCCTCTCCGATAGCTAAAGAGCTATGAAGAGTGAAGGCTCATGCTTACTGGAAATACTAATACACAGAGAAGGAAAGCAATGCAAATAAAAGAATTAACCAGTAACAACCTCAAGAGAAACTGGCAGTGAAAAACCACAGACAGCGGGAACTAGCAGGGGCGGTCAGACCGCAGCTCATGGGCCGGTTAGACTGCCCAAGCCGGTCAGACCGCCTCACCTGGGCCGGTCAGACCGCCCAGGTCGGTCAGACCGCCTACTACCGGCCGGTCTGACCGCCTACTGCCGACCGGTCTGACTGCCTACTGCCGGCCTGTCTGATCGGTTAGTCTGACCGACAGTAGGGATCAAGCAGAGCCCGAAACTAAAAATGCAGGTTCTTGCTGATTTAGGATAAATTTGTGAAATGTTTCTATTCTCCTCAGGCCAAGAGATCAAGAACATGTTCTAAATAACATAGAGACCTCAAGAAACAAATGAATTCATCCCAAAAGCAAGGAATCGAGATTTATGCTAAAATTTGAAAATTGAGTAGATAGAGATGGTAATTTTCATATTTCTTATGGCATATCCATCCTTTGCTTATGATATTTTGTAATCGACTTAGCAATGAACTCAGGATTTTAGAACTCAAATCTCATGCCATCTCTTGAAGGAAAATCAAAGATTCCAACATCCCCTGTCAAGGAAACCCTAGAAATGCAGAACAGAGCAAATGAGCGAAGCATTAAAAAATTACATAAGACATTGAATCATTCATTTGCTCTTGGGAATGGAATGGCCAAGTGGTCTAGAATATATTCTGTTGGATCGGACACGGCAACAGAGGGGGGTGAATGGTGCGTTTTAAAATCGCCCCCAAAAGTATCCACGAAAAATCTCTACTCTCCGATAGCTATAAAAAGCTATGAAGCAGAGAAAAACAAAGCTCACAAAAATCAACAGAGATCAACGAATTTGAGCGGAAGACACAGGACGAAAACGGCAGAGAATAGCTACCACGGCAAAGAAATTAGCAGAATTCGCTGCCACGGTAAAGAAACAGCTGCAAGAGTTGTCACGACAGAGGATCCGCAAGAATTGCTACCATGGCAAGGAAAGTAGCTGCCATGGCTGTCACGGCCAGAAATCTGGCTGAAATTGCTGCCAGCCGAGAACTCATTTTGCTGCCATGAAATGGAAATAAAGAAGCAGTTTGGCTGCAGCAAAAGAAGGTCTAGAGCTACTGCCGCTTGCTGCCAGGAGAAGACAAAAAAATCTGCACTGCCGCATGGTACACAGTAGCCAAGCAAGAGGATTAACGGGGAACAAAAACTGCACTTACTGCGAAGAAAAGCACTGCCGAAAGCCTGAAACAAACAGTCAACAAGGAGGAAGAAAACCTGTTGGCCGAAACAATAAAAAGGAGCAAAGCATGCCAAAAACGAAAATACAAGGGAGCAGAAATATGATGGCCAATGGAACGACATGCTAGTTGGCCTAGAGCAAGTAAAACAGGAAATCTCAGTGCTCTTTTCAACACTGAAAAATGAGACTTCAAACCAAAGAAAAACCAAGTAGCAACCGAGAAGCAGTACTTCCTGTCCGAGAAGTACCTCCTGTCCGAGAACAATTTGCTCCAAGAAGTACTTGCTGCTAGACTGCACAAAAATCAAGACCAGAATACTCCAACCAACACAAGATCAACTCAAGGAGCAGAAAACATAGGACAACTAGAGATGAAGAACAGAGAGTAAAAGACTAAGAGAAGCTCAAAACCAAACAGCTCAAACACATAAAATCTTGAACAACAAGACGGAGATATACATGATTAAAATAGAGGAATGATTACATAGTTGTTCAGCTCATCTCTCTCAATCTCCCACTAACAAGTCTCCATACATGCTTGAGAATCAAGAACTCATAGCACACATGCATAGGAGACACACCCACTCTCTCAACCACTAAAGTACAAAGCAAAAAGCCCTAAAACCCCTCCCCAAGTCATGCCAACAACCAGGAAACACACTCCTATTTATAGCATTCCTTGATGGGTTTACATTTTGCTTTGCCCGTTTTACCCTCCATGCTTTGCCCGCTAACCCGCTTCCTTTTGCAGTCTTGCGCTTTTACCGAAATGCCCCTGCTGCAACTTCCGGGAAGCTTCCGCGTTCCTTGCCTCGCACGCCTCGCAACCACCTCGAGTCCACGTCGTCTTCGACACATCCCGACTGTTCTCACCTCAGCGCCACCTACGCCTAGTCTAGTCCTCCGTGTCTCGCCACGACTCCACTCGACGTCCTGTAGCCATCACAGACAAGAAACAAATCACATACCACCGTTCGAGATATTGTAACCATACATTAGCAGAAGAAATAATCAGAGCTCAAACCGATCGAGCTGAAGAATAGACGACTTAAACACATTCGACCTAGTTTGACCAAGTCCGACTGAGCCGATTGCACCACGCAATGACATGGTCCGAACCACACAAATCAAACTCGACTTTCCTATGTAAATTACGCATCACACATACGGGGTTACCTCCACATGGTCTCTCATTTTCCTATCACAGAGCACCTCAAGTTGCAACTTCTTGGCAAGAATCAAACAAGAACTTCCAGAACTGAAAATAACAGCCAAAGCACATAAAAGAGAACTGGAAGCTAATTCATCTCAAACATTTCTCATATTAATTTGAGGAAGAGAGATGAATGATTACAGACTAAGTTCTATGTCCCCATACGCGATTGGAGACAAGAGAAAAGCTACCTCCTCACTACATGCTTGAGAGAGGAACAAAACACACACACACACGTTCTGGAGACACTCCACTCTTGAGCTCTCTTTCTACACAAGAATGCCCCACTTCTTGCTGCACAACCTTCTCCTTTTAACACCAAGGGCACACCCTCAAGGAGAAATACAAGAAGTGTCATACCAAACACACTCCCTTGCTCCATACACACAAGAGGCAAGGGACAAAGTCAACAAGACCAGATTTTGGAGGGAAAAACCAGCACCAAACCATTGCTTGAGTCAAATCTCCAATTTGCCTCTCAAGCACATTCCCGGAAGCTTCCCGCGTCCAGTACCTTTGACCGACTAGACCTCGACTACTCCCTGAGCCTAGTCCGGTCCGCTTCGCTGCAGACAACTGCACCCGGCATCCTGACCGTCTGGACCTCCAACTCCTCCCTGAGCATAGTCCCGGTCCACTCGCCGCTGCCCGTCGCGTCCACCCGACACCGACCGAGACCTCCGACTCCTCCTGAGTCTAGTCCTGGTCTGTTCCGTCGCACACGACCGCAACCGACCTCCAAATCATTCTGGACCTCCGACTCCTCCCTGAGCCTAGTCCCGGTTCTCTCGTCGTCGCCTGTCGTGTTCGTCACAGGTAGCTCCAGCTCAGGTTCCTCGTCTCCCGACTCGCAACCACCTCACTAGCCTCGATCATCTTCGGCATCACCAACCAACTAGACCTCAACACCTCCTGTGTGCCTAGTCCCGGTCCTTCTCGCCTCACCATGACTTAGCTCCGAAGTCCTGCAGTCACACAGACAAGCAAACCGTCACATAGCATCGCACGAAACAACATAATCAATATTAGCAAGAGTAAAGGTACTCAACCCTAGAATACCCAAAACAAACTCAAACTCACTAATACAACCGTTAATTACTCATCACAAACATGGGGATACCTCCACATGGTCTCTCACCTTCTCCACTTGATCTTCTGTTGCTTCAAATCTGAGAAGGCACAACATATTTGCATTAGGTAGTTTGCTATTCTCATCTAACGTAATAGAAGACTCTCTAAGAAACAAAAACACTTGTTGTTGAAGTAGTTTAGCTCTTGCTCTTGTCATAGGACCTTTCGGAGCCTCATCACTAGCTTTGTCATGCACACTTGGAGTGGATGATGAATGTGTAATAGAGATGTCCTCATCACGGAGGCTTATTACAAACGGTTTTAGTTTAGAATCGTCTGTGATATAGTTTTCACAGACGGTTCTAAACTGAGAACCGTCTGTGATAGTTATACTATCACAAACGGTTCTTAACATAGAACCATCTGTGATATTATAAATATCACAGACGGTTCTAAACTGAAAACCGTTTGTGATAAGCCTTTGCCCCCAGCTGTAGTTATTAATATAAACACCAACCAGCATTCAATAATACAAACACCAACCAGCATTCAATAAGACCTCACACAGTGTATTTCTTTACAACAGCTGGGTGTATTTCTTTGCAACAGCCCAATGAACATAGAGATACATTTGTAGGACTCATTCTCAAAATTTACCTATATATCACACATTTTCACATATACGTAAATACAAATTCACAAATACATCACACACATGCATTGTTGTATACATAAATGTCAATTCACATATACATCACATACATGCATTGTTATGTACATAAATGCAAATGCCCACATATATGTTGCACATTCTCATTCTACTTGCTTATTTCCTTTAAAAATTAGCCCTTCATGATGATCAATGCGTACGTAGCTAGTTTCGTCACGTTGTTCGACGTCGACCCTTATGCCATTTCCAAAAGGAGGTAACTCGTCAAATTGATTGTATTCTTTCTCGTCCACTACATTCTCTACTCCGACAATTTTCCTTTTTCCATTAAGAACTACATGGAATTTCTTATTTGCTGGGTCGGTTACATAGAAAACTTGAACAACTTGGTTGGCGAGTACGAATGGTTCGTCTTTGTACCCGACACGTTGGAGGTCCACGGTAGTGACACCGTACTTGTCAACCTTCACCTGTGGGAGATGCACCCAACGGCAGCGAAATAAGGGGATCTTGAAAACCACATAGTCGAGCTACCAAATCTCTTCTATGAACCCACAGTACGAGTTTCTCAACCCATCGGTACTGAACACATCTATGCAGACACCGTTGTTCTGGTTAGTGCTCTTTACATTCTGAGACTGTGTATAGAATGTGTACCCATTTATGTCATATCCTTGCCATGTCACAACTGTAAATGTTGGCTCTTTTGCCAACCATGTCAGCATCTCACTTGGCGAGCTCCTAGCGATTTGCTCCTTCAACCAGTGGTCGAACCGACTGTTGTGTTGCCTCATGATCCAAACATCCGGCCGCTCCGGATTCTGTTGCCGAAGCACATCCTTGTGCTGGTTGACATAAGGCGCCACTTCAGTCATGTGTTGCAAGACCGTGAAATGGGCTTGAGTATACACGTCCATATTTGGAGTGATTGCTTTTCTTCTGATAGTTCTGATACCCTTCAGCCTCCTCTCATGACGAGATTGAGGCACACCTATCGGCTGAATCTGACCCATATAATCGACACAAAACTCAATGACCTCTTCGCTTGCATAATCTTTGATGATGCTGCCCTCTGGCCGAGATCGATTCCATACGTAGGACTTGAGAATTCCCATGAACCTCTCAAATAGGTACATGCTACGTAGGAATACGGACCCGCACATTTTTATCTCCCATACAACATGAACAATGAGATGGACCATGATATCGAAAAACGAAGGAGGGAAATACATTTCAAGATGACATAGAGTCATCACTACCTCGTCCTGCAGAGCATCTAGTCCTTCAGGATCGATGACCTTCTGAGCAATTGTGTTAAAGAAATAACATAGCCTCATGATTGTCTCTCGGACTTTGATCGGCAAAATATTTCTAATTGCAATAGGGAGCATCTATGTCATCAGCACGTGACAATCATGAGACTTCATGCCACTTAACTTCAAATCTTGCATCGAAACAAGTTTCTTCACATTGCCCGAGTAACCAGATGGAACTTTGACACCATGCAAGCACTGGCACAGTTCTGTTTTCTCGGCCTTGGACAGAGTGTAACACACAGGGTGAAGGTACGTTCGTCCATTATCTGTTTTTGTCGGTGCTAACTCAAGCCTGATGTCCATATCTGCCAAGTCAAGCCGTGCGTTGACGTCGTCCTTTGTTGTATCACGAATGTTCAGTAAGAGACCAATCAAGCTGTCACATACATTCTTTTTTACATGCATGACGTCGATGCAGTGTCGAATATCTAGGTACTCCCAATAAGGTAAGTCCCAAAATATTGATCTCTTCTTCCAGGTGTTCTTCTCATGAGCCCTCAATTTACGTCTCTTTCCGAGGACAACATCTAAATCTTTAACCATATCATAAATCTTTTTTCCCCTTAAATGCCTTGGAGCTGAACCATCTTTCTTCTCTCCGTCAAATTGTTTCTTCGTCTTGCGGTATGGGTGAGCCCTCCGAAGGAACCGGCGGTGACGCATGTAGACGGTTTTACGTGAGTGTTTCAGCCACACACTCTCGGTACCATCTAAACAGTGAGTACAAGCTTTGGCACCTTTTGTACTCTGGCCCGATAGATTAGCAAGGGCAAGATAATCATTTATGGTGCAGAACAATAAGGAGCGCAAAGTGAAGTTCTCTCGTTTGTATGCATCCCATACATGTACCCATTCGTTCCACAGTACTTTTAGATCTTCCACCAACGGTGCTAGGTACACATCGATATCATGCCCATGTTGCTTTGGCCCTTGGATAAGTATGACAGCAAAATATACTTTCGCTTCATACACAACCAAGGAGGAAGTTTATAGATGCAGAGAGTCACGGGCCATGTGCTATGTCGGCTGCTCATGCTACTGAAAGGATTCATTCCATCTGTACTCAGTCCAACCTTATATTCCTTGGTTCTGCACCGAAGTCTGCAAAACTCCTATTGATATTTCTCCACTGGGTGGAATCAGCAAGGTGTGTTGTGGCTACAGGCCAAGCAGTAGAGAAGGGGACTAGTAGAGGAGGAAGAGAGAAGCCAGATCTATGGGAGAGTGGGTGAGAATGAGAGGATCCTCCTCCCCCTTTGCCCCTCCTGGGGGTTTATATATATGAGTGGGGTAGAATGGGAAATCTCCATTCTACCCCTTAGCATTTACAAAGGATGAGGGTACATTGGTATATTTACACTGTTATATTCCTCTACACTACTGGGCCTATTACATGTTGGACTAGTTGCATGGCCCAGTCACGGGGGGGGGGGGGGGGGTTGGGCCACCCCTACAACAGTACTCCCTCGACAGCAAGCGCTGAGGTCCCGATGGGCGAGCTGACGCGATCAACCACCCCAGCCCCCCGTTCCGTGACAACAAGCGCGAGGGTGCCGATGCAACTGGTAGCTCGCAGACCCTAGAGGCAATGCCTATGAAGAAATCAGTGAAGCGCCGAAGACCTCGTCGAGCGCCGAAGCCGTGCCGTCCTGCCGAGGCGATGCCTACGAGGCGGACGGTGGAGTCGAGCGCGAAGATGTGTCGTCGAGCGCCGAAGACATGCTGTCCCGCCGAGGCGATGCCTACGAGGCGGACGGCGGAGTCGAGCGCCGAGGACGTGTCACCGAGCGACGAAGATGTGCCGTCCCGCCGAGGCGATGCCTACGAGGCGGACGGCGGAGTCGGGCGCCGAGGACGTGCCGTCCCGCCGAGGCGATGCCTACGAGGCGGACGACGGAGTCGGGCGCCGAGGACGTGCCGTCCCGCCGAGGCGATGCCTACGAGGCGGATGGCGGAGTCGAGCGCCGAAGACGTGTCGTCGAGCCCTGAAGACGTGCCGTCCCACCGAGGCGATGCCTACGAGGCGGACGGCGGAGTCGGGCGCCGAGGACGTGCCGTCCCGCCGAGGCGATGCCTACGAGGCGGACGGCGGAGTCGGGCGCCGAGGACGTGCCGTCCCGCCGAGGCGATGCCTACGAGGCGGACGGCGGAGTCGAGCGCGAAGACGTGACGTCGAGCGCCGAAGGTGTGCCGTCCCGCCGAGGCGATGCCTACGAGGCGGACGGCGGAGTCGGGCGCCGAGGACGTGCCGTCCCGCCGAGGCGATGCCTACGAGGCGGACGGCGGAGTCGAGCGCGAAGACGTGTCGTCGAGCGCCGAAGGCGTGCCGTCCCGCCGAGGCGATGCCTACGAGGCGGACGGCGGAGTCGAGCGCCGAAGACGTGTCGTCGAGCCCCGAAGACGTGCCCCTACCTTCAAAAAGAGTGCCCGCGAAGAGCGGGCGCTTGCGGCGTAGGCCGAAGGCACTACGCACGCGGAGGAAAGGAGGCGAGACCGCCGTTCCCCTACCTTCAAAAAGAGTGCCCGCGAAGAGCGGGCGCTTGCGGCGTAGGCCGAGGGCACTACGCACGCGGAGGCAAGGAGGCGAGACCGCCGTTCCCCTACCTTCAAAAAGAGTGCCCGCGAAGAGCGGGCGCTTGCGGCGTAGGCCGAGGGCACTACGCACGCGGAGGCAAGGAGGCGAGACCGCCGTTCCCCTACCTTCAAAAAGAGTGCCCGCGAAGAGCGGGCGCTTGCGGCGTAGGCCGAGGGCCCTACGCACGCCGAGGTAGAGAGGCGAAGGCGTCGTTGCCCTACCTTCAAAAACAGTGCCCGCGGAGAGCGGGCGCTTGCGGCGTAGGCCGAGGGCACTACGCACGCGGAGGTAAGGAGGCGAGACCGCCGTTCCCCTACCTTCAAAAAGAGTGCCCGCGAAGAGCGGGCGCTTGCGGCGTAGGCCGAGGGCACTACGCAGGCGGAGGCAAGGAGGCGAGACCGCCATTCCCCTACCTTCAAAAAGAGTGCCCGTGAAGAGCGGGCGCTTGCGGCGTAGGCCGAGGGCCCTACGCACGCCGAGGTAGAGATGTGAAGGCGCCGTTCCCCTACCTTCAAAAACAGTGCCCGCAGAGAGCGGGCGCTTGCGGCGTAGGCCGAGGGCACTACGCACGCGGAGGCAAGGAGGCGAGACCGCCGTTCCCCTACCTTCAAAAAGAGTGCCCGCGAAGAGCGGGCACTTGCGGCGTAGGCCGAGGGCACTACGCACGCGGAGGCAAGGAGGCGAGACCGCTGTTCCCCTACCTTCAAAAAGAGTGCCCGCGAAGAGCGGGCGCTTGCGGCGTAGGCCGAGGGCACTACGCACGCCGAGGTAGAGAGGTGAAGGCGTCGTTCCCCTACCTTCAAAAACTCGCGGTGCACTCCCTGGTGCAACGCGCGCGAGGGCGCGATATGCGAGTGGTGCGCCGCCTAAAGCGAGGCACTCCCTAGTGTCTCGGCCGTGTCGCAATTTACGACTTAATTTATAGTCCGTAGACTCGCGCGTGCGGAGGCGGACCTCGACGCTACGTCTTAATTTATAGTCCGTAGACTGGTGCGTGCGGAGGCGGACCTCGACGCTACGTCTTATTTATAGTCCGTAGACTCGCGCGTGCGGAGGTAAACCTCGACGGTCACGTCTTTTTTAGAGTCCGTAGACTGGTGCGTGTGGAAGCTGAGCTCAACGCTACGTCTTATTTATAGTCCGTAGACTCTCGCGTGCGGAAGCTGAGCTCAACGCTATGTCTTATTTAGAGTCCGTAGACTGGTGCGTACGGAAGCTGAGCTCAACGCTACGTCTTATTTATAGTCCGTAGACTCTCGCGTGCGGAAGTTGAGCTCAACGCTACGTCTTATTTATAGTCCGTAGACTCTCGCGTGCGGAAGCTGAGCTCAACGCTACGTCTTATTTATAGTCCGTAGACTCTCGCGTGCGGAAGCTGAGCTCAACGCTACGTCTTATTTATAGTCCGTAGACTGGTGCGTGCGGAGGCGGACCTCGACGCTACGTCTTATTTATAGTCCGTAGACTGGTGCGTGCGGAGGCGTACCTCGACGCTACGTCTTATTTATACTCCGTAGAGTGCGCGCGGAGGCGTCCCCCCGTTGCGTCTTATTTAAAGTCCGTAGACTGGTGCGTGCGGAGCCGGACCTCGACGCTACGTCTTAATTTATAGTCCGTAGACTCGCGCGTGCGGAGGCGGACCTCGACGCTACGTCTTATTTAAAGTCCGTAGACTGGTGCGTGCGGAGGCGGACCTCAACGCTACGTCTTAATTTATAGTCCGTAGACTCGCGCGTGCGGAGGCGGACCTCGACGCTACGTCTTATTTAAAGTCCGTAGACTGGTGCGTGCGGAGGCGGACCTCGACGCTACGTCTTATTTAAAGTCCATAGACTGGTGCGTGTGGAGGCGGACCTCGACGCTACATCTTAATTTATAGTCCGTAGACTCGCGCGTGCGGAGGCGGACCTCGACGCTACGTCTTATTTAAAGTCCGTAGACTGGTGCGTGCGGAGGCGGACCTCGACGCTACGTCTTAATTTATAGTCCGTAGACTCGCGCGTGCGGAGGCGGACCTCGACGCTATGTCTTATTTAAAGTCCGTAGACTCGCGCCGACGCTCAAGGCAATCGTGCGATTTAAATTAAAAATGAGGACCAGAACAGAGGCACCGAAGAAAATGGCCGGAGAAATGCGACAATAACACGCTCCAGAACGCACGGCCAAATCAAATGCTCTTTACACTAGAGCCACAAATGCAATAAACAACATGCTGCATAACCACTTCCTTAAAGCCATGCACGCAAGAAACACAGCGGGAATTTAGTAGAACCTCGCAGGTACCTGTATGCAGTACGTACCATGTAGGACGGCTGCACGACGCTAGCGGAGGCACGACCAGCACCAGAAAGGTAGAGACCGCTGCGGCCTCTTCCTGGTTTCCGGCGATGCACGTGCATGGCCCTGCACGCGCCTGCGTCCATCGCTTCCATCCGCCGCACGACGCAGAGGCTTGACGTCGTATGAAGTCGATGCGAGGACTCGTCAGCTCGCGGGTGTGCGGAGACTCGACGGAGGCTGGCGAAGCTCGGCGAAGTCTTCGGGAAAAGCTGCTGACGTCGAAGTAGGCGACTGCGTACAGCGACGGAGGCCGGGCGGAGTCTCGCGTGGGGGGCGCGCGCGGAGACGGGTGCAGAGCCAGCGGAGGCGGCTCGGCGCAGACTTCATTTGGGGGATGCTTCACGGCTGCATGGACGGGTACATGTGCAGTGCGGATGCCGCGGCTGGAGGCGAGGTCTACGCGCAGCACCGAGCGGAGGTCGCCGCTTATCCGCTTAAGCGGCAAGAGGCACGGCAGCCGCGGAGGCAACGTCCGGGGGCCAGCGCACTGGTGCCGAAACCATATTGTGGCTGCGGACAGTCCGGAGCTGCTCACGCGGAGACCCAAGGGACTCGACGGAGACCTTGGAGAGCGCGATGGAGACTTCAGAGCTGCTCGCGCGACGTCAGTGAAGACCCCAGTGAACTTGCCGGAGACCTCGGAGAGCTCGACGGAGACTTCAGGAAGCTCGAGCGAAGGTCGGCGAAGCCGTCGTAGGGTTCATCGTGGCGAAGTCGGCCGAGGCTAGACTTCGGGATGACGTGCTTGACGTAGGCTTCGAGGGACGCGGACTACACCGCGAAGACCCCTCCGGGCATGGCAAAGTCTCCAAAGACGTTAGCGGAGAGCTCGGGTGCTTGGCGAAGACTCCAGGGACCCCGTCGGGGCGCCACCGAGGTGTCGCCGGTGTGAGGACGTGCGCGGTTTACTCCGGAGACCTTGCGGGACCTCGCCATGGCGGAGCTTGGGGGAGGCCTGCGATGCGCAGAGGCGTGGTCTGCTCCGAGGAGATCTCATCGGGATCTCACCGAGACGTGGCCGACCTCAGAGACGTCGCTGGGAGCTTGGTCGCTCGTGTGCACGTCTTCGGGACCGTGGCGGAGGCGAGCGAGGTAGAGGAGTCGGCGGAGACTGCCACGGAGGAGCGCACGGGGGGAGAGGTATCCTAGGGAAGCTGGCGGTGGCTCGGCGACTGCTCACGACGACGGAGGCTGGGCGGAGCACCGGGCAGGACCTCGTTGGAGCCGACTCCCTATGAGCCACGCGGAAACCGGAGCGCACGGAGACGAAGTCCTGAGGCGCGGAGGCAGCGGGGACTCCGCCCGTACTGAGGTGATACCGCCTGACGGCACGCGGAGGCGCCGGAAGCACAGGGCCGGTGGGTGCTAGGCGACGATCGATGCATGCCGACGGTGGCCGGACGCATGCATACGTGCGTGGACGCATGAACAGATGGGTACGCGTGCGTACGTGCACGCCCACGGGAATGAGTGGCTACGCATGCATACGTGAATGGAAACATGGCTGCCTACCAGAGCACGCATGGGTGTATGTGGTTGTATACATGCATGCATGGATGGACGACCACACGTGAATACTTATTTGTATGCATGTGCGAAGGTGTTGCATGCCTGTGTGGACTCCGAGCGGGGGGCTTCGGCGACCGGGGACTTCGGGTCGGCACGGACCCCAGGCGGGACACTGGGTCTTCGGCCAGCGCGCGGAGACATCGCTCGACGAAGACTTCGGCGTGGCACTGCCTGGCGGCCTGGAGTCGATGCGGAGTTGACGCGGAGATGAGTGCAGACATGATGCTGCGAAGATGTCCGACGCGGCGAAGCGCCTGACGTTGATGACCCGCGAGATGGAACCGAAAAGATCCATATAGCCGCCGCCGGATTGTAGAGCTCCTCTCAGGTTGGCGGTTTTAAGAAGGCACAAAGGAGATGGGCAGATGTTACAGTACAAACAATGGGATAAAGCAAGATAATGTTTTGAGCGAATCCACAGAAAGGATCCAAAACTGTTCCCTTTCTTACCTTTCCTTGCGAGCTGGAGAAATCTCTTCCATACGCAACTTCTAGTCGTCCGCACGGACGGCGCCATCTGTTGTGGCTACAGGCCAAACAGTAGAGAAGGGGACTAGTAGAGGAGGAAGAGAGAAGCCAGATCTATGGGAGAGTGGGTGAGAATGAGAGGATCCTCCTCCCCCTTTGCCCCTCCTGGGGGTTTATATATATGAGTGGGGTAGAATGGGAAATCCCCATTCTACCCCTTAGCATTTACAAAGGATGATGGTACATTGGTATATTTACACTGTTATATTCCTCTACACTATTGGGCCTATTACATGTTGGACTAGTTGCATGGCCCATTCACGGGGGGGTTGGGCCACCCCTACAACAAGGTGTCTTAGCATTCCATCCTTCTTGCGCTCCTCCGTGTGCCAACGCAGCAGTTTTGCCTCCTTTGGGTTTGCAAAAAACCTTTTCAAACGGGGAATTATAGGAAAATACTATGCCACCTTAGCAGGAGGTCCTTTCTTCACCTCTGTTCCCTCGCCATCATATGATTGATTGTTACGTTTGTGTTGGGATGTGTTGCACACCGGACATACATGCATGTTTGCATACTCTTTACGGTAGAGGATACAGTCGTTCGGACATGCATGTATTCTTTTTACTTCCATTTCCAAAGGACAAAGAACCTTCTTGGTTTTATACGTGGTTTTAGGCAACTCATTTCCCTCCGGAAGCATGTCTGCTAAAAGACCTAGCAGCGTCGTGAAACTCTTGTCGAACCAACCGTTGCTTGCCTTCAATTTCAATAGTTCAAGCACGGCTGACAACCTCGTGTACTTTGACCTGCAGCACATGAACAAAAGTTTCTCCGAGTCCTCCATCAAGCCCCGGAATTTAACATACTCTCTCTCATCATAGTTCTCTTCTACATCGCGAAGCATCTGATCCAGATTGTCATCGTGCAACCGATCCGAATCCGAGCAACAATCGACATCATCCGGCGTGAGAGACCATGTGGTCGAGATCCCATGTTTGTGATGAGTAATTGACAAGTGGTTTGGATAGCTTGAGTTTGATTTGAGTGTTTTCTGCAAAGTCGTAGGTCTTCAAGAGGGCGTACGACCGATTTTGACCGTTGTCGTTGCTCTCTGGCTGTGGTCGGAAGGCTGTACGACCACGTTGTGGTGTTTACGACCACTCTGGAAGTGGTCGTAGGTCACTAGAGTGGTTTACGACCGCTAAGACCGTGGTCGAAAGGCAGCAGCAAAGATTACGACCACGTTTGGTCGTGATCACAAGTCTCCAGGAGGTTTACGACCACGTTGGCCATGGTCGAACGCTGCTACGACCACGTTGGTTGTGGTCGAAAACTTGGTTCGCAGTTTACGACCATGTTGTGTCGTTTACGACCACCCTGGTCGTGGTCGAGCGCACTTACACCATGTTGGTCGCGGCCAGGAGATGTCAAAGACGACGAGGTCTGTGAGGTGGTTGCAAGCGTGATCGGCAAGGCAGGAGGAAGCTTCCGGGAAGGCAGCGGAGTGGCATTTTGGAGAAATGCGGAAAGCTGCAAAGGGAAGCTGTGTCTCTGCAAAGCATCAGAGTTGTTGGCGCTAACGGGCAAAGCAGTGGAGCCGTTGGGTTTAACGGGTAAAGCACTGGAAGCTCGTGGGTAAAGTGAGTTGAAAACCCGGTGTTAGGTGGGGGTTTTACGGGTTCCCCTTCGTTGGTGTGTGGCTATAAATAGAGAGGGTAGAGCTTGGGATCTGGTGAGATTCTGATCCCCGAGTTGCTCTGTTCTTCCTTGTTTATTTGTGAGTGCGTGGGTTCTCAGGTTGGAGCAAGTGTGCTTATGTATCTCCCAGTTGGAGTGGCTATAGAAACCTTCATTATCAATCATTCATCTCTCTTCCTCTATGTTGAGTTTTTGTTCTGTGAATTATTTGATTGTTTGTTTGTGCTTTCTCTGCTTTGTCCTTCCCATGTATGTCTGAGATAATGGTACTCAGTTGTGCTATGGCCTTCTTGATCTGAGCAAGCTCTTTGCTCAAGTTACCTTGCTTTCTTCTGCTCTGAACTGGGATCCATACTTAAGACCATTTGGTCAGGTTCTTCCCGAGAGCAGAGATTTCGATCGGGTCCTAGTACAAATGGTCGTGCGCGCTCTCTCTGTCTTCGGTCGTTACTGTGTTCTTTCTTTCGTCGATCGACATTTCACTGTGGAGTCTCGACTGCTCTGAAACTGCTTCGGGCACAGCAGGGAGTCGTTCGACTACATAGTAAGGGATCGACTGCTCTGGGTTTTGGCCAACTCCATCTTTCTTGATTAGTCTCAGTTGATTTCCTCTCAGTTTCCAGCGAGCACTCATCTTCTGTCTTCGTAGCTTCTGTAGCTATTGAAAAGAAGTTGGTGAGAATACTTGAGGAGTTTTTGAAGGCACCAATCACCCCCCCCCCCTCTGTTGCCATTTCGGTCCTACACGGCGGCATGTCATTCACTTCACCGACGATGTCATCCGGCAGCATATCATTCACTTCACCGGCGATGCCATCCGGCGGCATATGATCGTTGACTTCGCCATGACTGGTCCAACACGTATAACCCTTTTTGAAACCCCTCCGAATCAAGTGCGCTTCAATTTGCCTTCGGTTCTTAAACATCTTTAAATTCTCGCAGTCAGTGAATGAACAGTACATATATTCCACCCCTTATTCAACATATCCTCCTCGGCAGCTCTTGTAAAAGCAGACACGCCATTAATGTACTCTTCACTCACACGGTTCGCGGCATACATCCAGCTTCGGTCCTACGTTATGTATATATATATTACAACTTAGTATTAAAAATTAAATTAATTAATTATTACTACATATATACCACATGCATTGAGGCTTTGCTAGCTTAATTCATATTATAAACACAACAACTATTTCCCTAGCGATCGCTGAAAGTATATAACCAACAATTTTGACAAATTTGGCCTCCCACATGATGGGAACTGATCATGTATGGTCAAGTAGATGCATCCATCTTCAATAACACTCACCAAAACATAGATCTAAATTGTAATGCAAAGAAAAATAAATTTCATTACTAACCATATCTAGAGCATCCAGGAACGTATAAATCTTTAAAGCTCAATCTCTACCTCCTTCCACCAAATTAATTGGCCTAAAATCGCCTAGCTTGCCTCCTGAGCGAAAGAGTGCAGCGCTGGTTAAATCTGGATCGAAATGAAGACAGATACGGTTCTGAGTGGCGCAATAAATGTCTAGCGCCATTATCACAGACGGTTTTTTTATTAAAAACCGTCTGTGAAAATTCTAAGATCATCACAGACGGTTTTAATACAAACCGTCTGTGGTAATCAGCTTATCACAGATGGTTTTTAATAAAAAACTGTCTGTGATAATTCCAGATTATCACAGACGGTTTTTAATAAAAACTATCTGTGATACTAAAATATCACAGACGGTTCATCGGTAAGAACCGTCTTTGATACCCGTTTTCTCCGACACCATCAACACAGACGGTGTCCAAATTAAAACCGTCTGTGTTAGTGTCGGTCACAGACGGATTTGTCAAATCGTCTGTGATTTGGCGTCTAGTATTAGGCTTTCTGTAGTAGTGGGTATATACTAATTCATGATTTGCTGAGTACTTTCATACTCAGATTTTCTTCATTGTTGTTCTTTTGACTTTATGTTGTATGCTAACTCTGATGAGGTAGAGGCTGATACTCGTAATGATGCGGGTCTTTATTATGACGCTGATGTTGCTAACGAGGGTTATGACTACAAGGAAGCTAGCAACAAAGACCTTGAGGAGTAGCAAAACATTAGGAGGGTGGCTTTAGGGATTTTGGTAATAATAGGCGGGTGGTGTTGTATCACCATAGCCGGACCTAAAGAGGCACTATATGTGCCATACGAATAAGGTACTGTGTACTAAATGGTGAAAGCTTCTATTTATGCATGTCATTGTTTCCTTAGATGATCCTCGCGTAACTCTGTTATGTGACGATCTTCGTTATGTTTGACCTAGTCAAGCATAATGGGGGGTGTTACATCTAATTAACTAAGCATGATTACAAAGTGTTGAAAGAATTGGGCTGCTGTTTACATGAAGAGAATTACGACACAATGAAGTGTTTGTCAGACCCTGCATGGCGACATCCTGTCTAGAAAGATTGTCAGCTTCCATATTATTATCCCTATGTACATTAATGAATTCAACTGACATAGATTTAATTTCACCATCTCCCTGATCTGGAGAATGAGATAGGCCTGATACTCCAGAGTCCCGGGTTCACCGAGGGGTATTTTGCACTAATCGCCTGAGCCAGTTTATTGATAATCACAAAGAAAGAGCAAGATTACATCTGCAGAATACCCCCCTATTACGAGCAGGGGAATGCGCGCGCAGAGAGGCCATCCACATCGGCGTTTTGCCTCTGCGCGCTCACTCCGTTCGCCGCGTGTCTGGCCAAATTTTGGTACGGTAGGGAGACCGTTTTTGCGAAAAAGTCCCTGCGTTTTCCCGAAATTACGTAAAGATCCTTGATCCTCGCGAAAAGGTCCCTGCCAGTTTTTTTTAAAACACTTTTTTTGAAAACACCCCTCCACTTCACTGAAATTTTGTATACTTCGCAGGATAGCACCCCCGCGGATTTCTAAATTACGTACGGGTCCTCGTTTAGTTACGTACATGTCCTCAATTTTTTACGAAAAAGACCTGTGGAGTTACTGTGTTCTTTCTTTCTTCGATCGACATTACTGTGTTCTTTCTTTCGTCGATCGACATTTCACTGTGGAGTCTCGACTGCTCTGAAATTGCTTCGGGCACAGCATGGAGTCGTTCGACTACATAGTAAGGGATCGACTGCTCTGGGTTTTGGCTAACTCCATCTTTCTTGATTAGTCTCAGTTGATTTCCTCTCGGTTTCCAGCGAGCACTCATCTTCTGTCTTCGTAGCTTCTGTAGCTATTGAAAAGAAGTTGGTGAGAATACTTGAGGAGTTTTTGAAGGCACCAATCACCCCCCCCCCTCTGTTGCCATTTCGGTCCTACAATTGGTATCAGCGCCGGTTAGCTCTAATTCATAGATCTTAACCGGTCTCTAGAGCCATGGCGATGGACAAGTCAATGGCTTTGGTCACCGATCCCGTTTCTTCTTCTAGTCTTTCTTCTGAGTCTTCTTGCGGTTTCTCCCTTGCTGCACTCTGTGACATAACTGATGATCAGTTAGAGCAGCTCGCGAATGAGCAACTGGCCCTCCTTGCTTGAAGATTCTCCCATGCTTACAAGGGGAGGAGGGACAGAAAGAGAGGAGGACCCGTGATTTGCTTCGAGTGTGGTGGTCCCAACCACATTCGTGCAAACTGCCCCAAGCTGGAGAAGCGCAAGAATGACTACGGCGGTTCGGGCAAGAACGACTACACCGACAAGAACCGCAACAAGAAGCCTCCAGCGCACCCTCAAGGCAAGAAGAAGTTCCGCGACTTCGGGAAGGCCAAGAAGCTGTTCCACCGTGTCCTCACCGCGTTCGACGACCTCGACCTCAGCGAGGTGGAGGGATGGAGCGACGACGACGGGACGGGTGACCAAGATCCCAAGAGCGGCGACGACTTCTCCGGCATGTGCTTCATGGCCCTCGAGGGTGAACTGAGCGACAGCGAGCTGTACTCCGACTCGGACGAGGTATGCCCCACCTACGACCAGCTCAATCATGCTTTTCTTAAGCTAGGTGGTTTTCATGCTAGAGCT
This sequence comes from Dendrocalamus latiflorus, assembly GCA_017311315.1. NCBI lineage: Eukaryota > Viridiplantae > Streptophyta > Magnoliopsida > Poales > Poaceae > Dendrocalamus > Dendrocalamus latiflorus. The sequence continues at coordinate 18,723,921 of CM029630.1, forward strand.
AGGGCTAGGTGTACCGAGTTAGAGAAGGAAGTAGATAGACTATCACAGGAGCTTACTTCACTTACATCTGCTCCCTCCCGTGATAATTGTGATACATGCTATGCTCTGTTGGGTGACATGGAGAAACTAAGGACCTCGCATGATAGTGTGTCCTCCGAGCTTGATATTGTTAAGGTGGAGAATGTTAGTCTGCTTGCTGAGTTAGAGTTGAGTAGGATGGCTGTTACCCTACTTACTACTGATGAGACTACTTCACCCACCTCATGTGAGGTTAAGGACATTGCTGCTAGAGGACCTTATGCCATGCTTCTTGATCTGCCCGAGTCTTGTGAAAATTGCAATAACTTGAAGATGAACTTAAAACGGGCAGATCATAAAATTTCTGAACTACAAGCTTCTTTACTTGAGCCGATTGATTCATGCTTGAACTGTCCTAAGTTAACTGCTGAACTTGAAGCTGTCTCCAAACAGTTTCAAGATATGATTGATCATGATAGGAAGTTGGCTCAGTTTGCTTCTAAGGACCCTGTTAGCTCACCATGCATTAATTGTAACAAACTAAAATCTGACTTGATTGCATTGGATGAGAAATATGTGAAGCTAACTAAGAACCTTCTAGAGAAGCCACATTGTGCTTGTAATGTGATTGTGGAGAAGGGGGAGAAGCCCCAGGGTAAGGTTGAGACGCTTAGCGACGTGAACCAACTGGCTAGCAGTAGGACTGTCCCTTCAGAGTCTACTGTGCGTGCACAAGCCATTCTTCCCTCTGCTGTTGGTTCTTCTTCTGCTCCCTTACCTTCTGCTGTCTCTTCTTCCCCCTGCTCTTCTTGCACCTCTCTTTTTCGGGAGTGTCAGTACCTTATGAACACTCTCGAGAGATTTGTACGAGGCAAGAAAAAGCTCAATCTTATTCTAGACCAATCTAAGATCTGCAGATTTAATCAAGGTCTAGGATATGATTTTTATGAGGACATGAGGAAATATGCACCTGCCGTGCTCAGACCCATAGCACCAGGTGTGATCGAGACTAAGCCCAGGACCGAGAAAGTCCAATTTAAGTCAGCGGGCTATGTCCAGGGGATTTCTGACAGTAAGGTGATTCCACCTACTGCTTCAGCCTCTCAGAAGGTAAAGCCTCCCCGTGCTGCTTCTACCTCTCAGAAGGTGAAGTATCACTGCACCTTCTGTCAGAAGGATGGACACACAGTCGATCGATGCTTTAGGCGCGCCAAGATCGCGCGTAGAGACCGTGTTGAGTCTCTTGGGCGTATTCAGGGTCGGGCCCAGACCTTGAGTGCACCTAAGACCAACACGAGGTCTAGGACTGTTGAGTCTGTGTTTGGGCAGTATCGAGGACTTGGTTTTGCTGAGTTTTCTGGTTTTCATCCTCGATATGCTCTTGGTCGTGACTTCCGCCGTCCTGTGGGTAGATCTCGTTTTCCCCATCGAGATAGCTACCCGCGGCGTGTTCAGCATGTTGCAGATGCTCCGACTCGCTCCCTCGTAGCAGTTGGACCTAGCAATAGCTTCAGGTCTGCTCATAGAACTTCTGCTTTGAGTGACAGAGAGCGTAGGGTAGATAGAGGTCAGTCGTGCTTGACTACTTCATCTGCTTGACGTGTTACTCAGTATTGGGTGCCAAAATCACTGTTGATTTACCCCAGTACTGAGACTTTACTCTCTTGTTGACTCAGGTTCGTCGGGCAGGGAAGGGAAAGGTTTGGCTCGTCAACTCCGGGTGTTCACGACACATGACCGGATATTCTTGTTGGTTTTCTTCCCTAGCCCGTGCTCCAGGTGATGAGAAGATCACCTTCGGAGATGCTTCATCTGGGCGCGTCATCGCCAAAGGTACTGTGCGAGTGAATGATTCTTTCATTTTGAAAGATGTTGCCTTGGTTAGTAAGCTGCAGTACAATTTGCTTTCAGTTTCTCAGCTTACCGATGACGGTTTTGAGGTGAGCTTTAAGAAAAACAATTGCAAAATTCTTGATTCTTCGGGGAGTCTGGTTTGCGGGATTTCTCGTTATGGGAGGATCTTTCGTGTTGAGTTTTCTGAGTCTTCTGGCGATCCTCTCAGGTGTTTAGTTGCTTCTGAGTCCCGCGATCTCTCTTTCTGGCATAGGAGACTTGGTCATATTGGATTTGACCATTTGACCCAAGTTAGCGGCCACGATCTCATTCGTGGTCTGCCGAAACTCAAGATGGTCAAAGATCTTGTTTGCGCTCCATGCCGGCACGGCAAGATGGTTGCCGCTTCTCATCCTCCGGTCACAGTTACTATGACCGATGCATCGGGACAGCTGCTCCACATGGACACAGTTGGACCAGCTTGAGTGCAGTCAGCAGGAGGGAAGTGGTATGTTCTTGTTGTGGTCGATGACTTTTCAAGGTATTCTTGGGTGTTTTTCTTAGCCTCGAAGGATGAGACGTTTTCACATTTTCGAGGTCTTTTTAGTAGGCTTTCTGTTGAGCTTCCAGGTGCCTTACGAGCGATCCGCAGTGACAATGGCACGGAGTTCAAGAATTCCTACTTTGAGAGTTTCTGTGGTGAGACAGGTGTAGAGCACCAGTTCTCTTCTCCATACGTCCCTCGGCAGAATGACGTTGTGGAGAGAAAGAACCGTACCTTGGTCGAGATGGCCAGGACGATGCTTGATGAGTACTCTACACCGAGGAAGTTTTGGGCTGAAGCCATTGCGACCGCGTGCCATGTTTCGAATCGAGTTTTTCTTCGGGCACACTTGCACCGAACTTCTTATGAGTTGAGATATGGGCGAAAGCCCAGTGTGTCTCATTTTCGTGTGTTTGGTTGCAAGTGCTTTATTTTGAAGTCCGGGAACCTAGACAAGTTTGAGTCACGTTCTTGTGACGGTATCTTTCTGGGTTACTCGACTTCTTCGCGGGCTTATCGGGTTTGGAACTGCGAGTCTAGTAAAATGGTAGAGACCTATGAGGTGACCTTTGACGAGGCCAGTCCGGGGACTAGGCCCGACATCTCAGGTTCTTTAGAGCAGTCCGAGCCCATCTTTGTGGATGATGAGGACGATGGAGATGAGGGTGGTTTACCCGATCCAGTTCTTTATCCTCCACCCGAGGTGCCGTCTTCCACTGCACCTCGAGGCGATCAGCCCATGCCTTCTGCTTCTTCTGGAGCTAGTGGCTCTGTTCCTACCTCGTCAGCTCACGAGGTAGATGCCACTTCTTCATCTCATCCTGGACCTCCTAGACACATTCAAAAAGACCATCCTTCTGAGCAGATTATTGGAGACCTGTTTAAGCGAGTCACTCATTCAAAATCTGGCATGTCTCAATTCTGTCTCCATTCTGCCTTTGTTGCCTCCTTTGAGCCCAAGGATAGTTGTCATGCTCTATCTGACGAGTCTTGGGTCAATGCCATGCATGAGGAGTTAGAGAACTTCGAGAGAAACAAGGTCTGATCGCTTGTTGAGCCTCCACGAGGTCACAATATCATCGGGACTAAGTGGGTGTTTAAGAACAAGCAGAGTGAGGATGGTGTGGTTATTCGAAACAAGGCTAGACTGGTAGCTCAGGGGTTCTCCCAGGTTGAGGGTCTGGATTTCGATGAGACCTTTGCCCCTGTAGCTAGACTTGAGGCCATTAGAATCCTGCTTGCCTTTGCAGCTTCTAAGGGTTTCAAGCTTTACCAGATGGACGTCAAGAGTGCCTTCCTAAATGGCTTCATTAAGGAAGAAGTCTATGTGAGACAGCCTCCTGGTTTCGAAAACCCCAAATACCCAAACCATGTCTTCAAGCTTTCCAAAGCATTGTATGGACTTAAGCAGGCCCCTAGAGCCTGGTATGAGAGGCTTAAGTCCTATCTGTTGAGTCATGGTTTTGAGATGGGTAAAGTAGACAAGACCTTGTTCATCCGCCGGCATGGAGCAGATCTTCTGCTCATCTAGGTTTATGTGGATGACATCATCTTTGGCGGCTCCTCGCATGCTCTCGTCTCCCAGTTTTCCGATGTCATGAGCTCGGAGTTTGAGATGAGCGTGATGGGCGAGTTAAGCTTCTCCTTGGATTCCAAATCAAGCAGGCTCGGGAGGGTACCTTCTTGCATCAAGGCAAGTACACTCGAGACCTCCTGAAGCACTTCGATATGAGTGATGGTAAGCCGGTGTCCACTCCATGGCTACATCAGCTTCACTCGACCCAGATGAGGATGGCGAGCCAGTTGATCAGAAGGAGTATAGGAGTATGATTGGCTCCCTCTTGTACCTAACTGCCTCGAGACAAGACATACACTTCTCCGTGTGTCTTTGTGCTCGGTTTCAGGCTTCTCCTCGCGTATCTCACCGCCAGGCGGTGAAGCGCATTCTTCGGTACCTTCGAGCTACTATTGACTATGGTATCTGGTACTCTTCCTCTTCTTGTCTGTCCTTGAGAGTCTTCTCGGATGCAGACTTTGCTGGCTGTAGGATAGATAGGAAGAGCACTTCAGGCACCTGCTAGTTCTTTGGCACTTCTCTCGTTTCTTGGTCTTCGAGGAAGCAGTCCGGTGTTGCACAGTCCACTGCAAAGGCCGAGTACATTGCTGCAGCCAGCTGCTGTAGCCAAGTGCTTTGGATGGTCTCGACCCTGCGGGACTTTGGGTTAGTTATCGATAGTGTTCCACTCTTTTGTGATAACACTTCTGCGATTAACATTGCTAAGAACCCAGTGCAGCATTCCCGGACCAAGCATATTGATATTCGCTATCACTTCCTTAGAGACCATGTAGAGAAGGGTGACATCGTGCTCCAGTTTGTGGAGAGTGACCACCAGTTGGCCGATATCTTTACCAAGCCATTGGATAGCTCTAGGTTTTCAGCTCTGCGGGGAGAACTTGGGGTGGTCTGTCCTTATGGACTGTTGTGAGGGGGAGCTCTATGCTTTACTGCTTTATTATATTGATTATGCTCTTACTCCTATCTGTTGCATTGCATTTAGGGTGCATAGGGGTAGTCCTTCCAGCATAGGTTAGAGTGGTCTTCTTGTCTAGCGTTCAGACTTCTTGCTCTTATCTTGTGATTCCAGGATGCTGCTTATTAGCTGTCTTTCTTCTCTCTAGGTGGAGCTTACTCACTTCTTGTGGGTTCTAGCGAGGGTTGGGCCACCCTCGGGTAGACAGGGTACGTGTTTGCTCCCTAGGTTGTTAGTAGACCAGCTGATAGTCCAGGAGTCATATGGGGTAGATGAGAGTCAGTCTGAGCCATAGTTTCATCTATATCTTATCTATGCTTTAAGGACTGCATGTTTGATTTTCTTTCCCAGCTTCTCGATTTTATTGCTTTGGTTCAGGGGAGTTCATTTGGGAGCTTCTAGAGCTTAATTCTGATATAACTCAACTTGAACTAAAAAGTTGCATCACATGTTGAGGGGGAGCTGGATTTCTTGCATGTCATTTTGCATTGTAAATACTTACATTGAGCCTTGATTATTATCCTTTCATGACATGTTTACATCGCGTTACATCCTACCATGATTTGTGCTTCATTGCTAGATTGATCATGACTTCATATGTATAGACTAGCTTTTGCCATGATAAGTTCATTAAAATTGCTCAAATTAAATTAAAACTTGTCACAAAAATTCTCGAGACTAGTTTTACTCCAGTTATCCTTTTATGATTCATGCCATGTCAAATAGGCTGAGTTGAGCGTTGAATCTTGATTGAGCGTTAGATTGAGCTATGTTAGTCCTTGATGATGCATAAGTTAGTACAATCTTTTATGGATGCTAAAAGATCTCTTTTGTGCAAAAAAACTGATCTCACCAATCCTCTCCTATGAGACTGCTTGCCATTGCACTTGGCATGAACTTAGGGGGAGTTTTGGATGACCAAGATCATCTCCTTAAGTTTCTCGCTTGGAGTGGTCGCATAAGGCTTGAGATCTAGCACATGATAAAACAAAATTTTGGTTGGCAACGACCATGAATTTTAAAAGAAAATATGTCACTTGTGCTTCATTAGCTTAATCTACAAAAAGAACCAAGTACTTAAACAAATGTTTCACTCTTGAGCATGTAGCACTCTAATATGACTCAATACTAGCTTCTTGGTTCCGCTTAGCTTATTGACATGGTTTGCATCATCCTTGGATACCTCTAGCTAGACTTCGATCATGGATGACTTGACATGCTCAGAAATTGCTCTAAATTTCAAATTGTCATCTATTTGGTTTAGCTGTCTTATATATATCTTGTCATGATCTAGATAGCTTTCTATTGAGTTATGGCTTGATGTAATACTTGTTGGTCATCTTGGATACTTCTCATGGCTCTAAATGCTTAGAATAATCACATTTTGAGGCTTTCTTGGAGCTTTGAGAAAACTTTGTTCTTTCTTGTGCTCCTTTGTCGACATGGTCATTAGCTTCATTCTCTTCTTCTGGACCATGTTAGGCTTTTCATTTCAAACTCAACTTTGTGCTTTTTCGGGGTTTGTCAATATACACATCAAGGGGGAGATTAAGAGACCATGTGGTCGAGATCCCATGTTTGTGATGAGTAATTGACAAGTGGTTTGGATAGCTTGAGTTTGATTTGAGTGTTTTCTGCAAAGTCGTAGGTCTTCAAGACGGCGTACGACCGATTTTGACTGTTGTCGTAGCTCTCTGGCCGTGGTCAGAAGGTTGTACGACCACGTTGTGGTGTTTACGACCACTCTGGCAGTGGTCGTAGGTCACTGGAGTGGTTTACGACCGCTAAGACTGTGGTCAAAAGGCATTACGACCACATTTGGTCGTGATCACAATTCTCCAAGAGGTTTACGACCACGTTGGCCATGGTCGAACGCTGCTACAACCACGTTGGTTGTGGTCGAAAACTTGGTTCGCAGTTTACGACCATGTTGTGTCATTTACGACCACTCTGGTCGTGGTCGAGCGCACTTACGACCATGTTGGTCGTGGTTGGAAGTCGTTAGTCGGAGCTATGACCGCAGCGGTCGAAAGTCGACGCTCGAAGTTACGACCACGTTGAGTAGTCGTGGCCTACGACAATGTTATCGCAGGAAGCGGTCGGAAGCACTCGGGTGTAGTCGTAGTGCGATCGGTTGTGGTCGAAAGCCAGGCTGAAAGTCGTAGCTTCTGTTGTATGGTCGTATGGCTTCCAGAAGCGGTCGTTTCAGCTGGGAATCGGTCGTAAAGACTTATGAGGTGGTCGTAGACTTTGTGCATTAATGTTTAAGTGATTTCGACCGATGAAATACATGTACGACTTTGTGGAGTGTGGTTTGAGCTTTGTTTTCCGATGCAAATGGATGTTATCCTTGTCTAGTGCGGTGCTATGTGATGTTTTGCTTGGCTGTGATGGTTTGCAGGACTTTGAGACTAGTCGTGGTGAGGCATGGATGGTCGAGACTAAGCACGGGGGTGCTGAGGTGGTGAGCGGCCAGGAGATGTCAAAGACGACGAGGTCTGTGAGGTGGTTGCAAGCGTGATCGGCAAGGCAGGAGGAAGCTTCCGGGAAGGCAGCGGAGTGGCATTTTGGAGAAATGCGGAAAGCTGCAAAGGGAAGCTGTGTCTCTGCAAAGCATCAGAGTTGTTGGCGCTAACGGGCAAAGCAGTGGAGCCGTTGGGTTTAACGGGTAAAGCACTGGAAGCTCGTGGGTAAAGTGAGTTGAAAACCCGGTGTTAGGTGGGGGTTTTACGGGTTCCCCTTCGTTGGTGTGTGGCTATAAATAGAGAGGGTAGAGCTTGGGATCTGGTGAGATTCTGATCCCCGAGTTGCTCTGTTCTTCCTTGTTTATTTGTGAGTGCGTGGGTTCTCAGGTTGGAGCAAGTGTGCTTATGTATCTCCCAGTTGGAGTGGCTATAGAAACCTTCATTATCAATCATTCATCTCTCTTCCTCTATGTTGAGTTTTTGTTTTGTGAATTATTTGATTGTTTGTTTGTGCTTTCTCTGCTTTGTCCTTCCCATGTATGTCTGAGATAATGGTACTCAGTTGTGCTATGGCCTTCTTGATCTGAGCAAGCTCTTTGCTCAAGTTACCTTGCTTTCTTCTGCTCTGAACTGGGATCCATACTTAAGACCATTTGGTCAGGTTCTTCCCGAGAGCAGAGATTTCGATCGGGTCCTAGTACAAATGGTCGTGCGCGCTCTCTCTGTCTTCGGTCGTTACTGTGTTCTTTCTTTCGTCGATCGACATTTCACTATGGAGTCTCGACTGCTCTGAAACTGCTTCGGGCACAGCAGGGAGTCGTTCGACTACATAGTAAGGGATCGACTGCTCTGGGTTTTGGCCAACTCCATCTTTCTTGATTAGTCTCAGTTGATTTCCTCTCGGTTTCCAGCGAGCACTCATCTTCTGTCTTCGTAGCTTCTGTAGCTATTGAAAAGAAGTTGGTGAGAATACTTGAGGAGTTTTTGAAGGCACCAATCACCCCCCCTCTGTTGCCATTTCGGTCCTACACGGCGGCATGTCATTCACTTCACCGACGATGTCATCCGGCAGCATATCATTCACTTCACCGGCGATGCCATCCGGCGGCATATGATCGTTGACTTCACCATGACTGGTCCAACACGTATAACCCTTTTTGAAACCCCTCCGAATCAAGTGCGCTTCAATTTGCCTTCGGTTCTTAAACATCTTTAAATTCTCGCAGTCAGTGAATGAACAGTACATATATTCCACCCCTTATTCAACATATCCTCCTCGGCAGCTCTTGTAAAATCAGACACGCCATTAATGTACTCTTCACTCACACGGTTCGCGGCATACATCCAGCTTCGGTCCTACGTTATCTATATATATATTACAACTTAGTATTAAAAATTAAATTAATTAATTATTACTACATATATACCACATGAATTGAGGCTTTGCTAGCTTAATTCATATTATAAACACAACAACTATTTCCCTAGCGATCGCTGAAGGTATATAACCAACAATTTTGACAAATTTGGCCTCCCACATGATGGTAACTGATCATGTATGGTCAAGTAGATGCAACCATCTTCAATAACACTCACCAAAACATAGATCTAAATTGTAATGCAAAGAAAAATAAATTTCATTACTAACCATATCTAGAGCATCCAGGAACGTATAAATCTTTAAAGCTCAATCTCTACCTCCTTCCACCAAATTAATTGGCCTAAAATCGCCTAGCTTGCCTCCTGAGCGAAAGAGTGCAGCGCTGGTTAAATCTGGATCGAAATGAAGACAGATACGGTTCTGAGCGGCGCAATAAATGTCTAGCGCCATTATCACAGACGGTTTTTTTATTAAAAACCGTCTGTGAAAATTCTAAGATCATCACAGACGGTTTTAATACAAACCGTCTGTGGTAATCAGCTTATCACAGATGGTTTTTAATAAAAAAACTGTCTGTGATAATTCCAGATTATCACAGACGGTTTTTAATAAAAACTATCTGTGATACTAAAATATCACAGACGGTTCATCGGTAAGAACCGTCTTTGATACCCGTTTTCTCCGACACCATCAACACAGACGGTGTCCAAATTAAAACCGTTTGTGTTAGTGTCGGTCACAGACGGATTTGTCAAACCGTCTGTGATTTGGCGTCTAGTATTAGGCTTTCTGTAGTAGTGGGTATATACTAATTCATGATTTGCTGAGTACTTTCATACTCAGATTTTCTTCATTGTTGTTCTTTAGACTTTATGTTGTATGCTAACTCTGATGAGGTAGAGGCTGATACTCGTAATGATGCGGGTCTTTATTATGACGCTGATGTTGCTAACGAGGGTTATGACTACAAGGAAGCTAGCAACAAAGACCTTGAGGAGTAGCAAAACATTAGGAGGGTGGCTTTAGGGATTTTGGTAATAATAGGCGGGTGGTGTTGTATCACCATAGCCGGACCTAAAGAGGCACTATATGTGCCATACGAATAAGGTACTGTGTACTAAATGGTGAAAGCTTCTATTTATGCATGTCATTGTTTCCTTAGATGATCCTCGCGTAACTCTGTTATGTGACGATCTTCGTTATGTTTGACCTAGTCAAGCATAATGGGGGGTGTTACATCTAATTAACTAAGCATGATTACAAAGTGTTGAAAGAATTGGGCTGCTGTTTACATGAAGAGAATTACGACACAATGAAGTGTTTGTCAGACCCTGCATGGCGACATCCTGTCTAGAAAGATTGTCAGCTTCCATATTATTATCCCTATGTACATTAATGAATTCAACTGACATAGATTTAATTTCACCATCTCCCTGATCTGGAGAATGAGATAGGCCTGATACTCCAGAGTCCCGGGTTCACCGAGGGGTATTTTGCACTAATCGCCTGAGCCAGTTTATTGATAATCACAAAGAAAGAGCAAGATTACATCTGCAGAATACTCCCCCTATTACGAGCAGGGGAATGCGCGCGCAGAGAGGCCATCCACGTCGGCGTTTTGCCTCCGCGCGCTCGCTCCGTTCGCCGCGTGTCTGGCCAAATTTTGATGCTCAATTTTTTACGAAAAAGACCTTTGACGTTTTTGAAAATACGCATGTGCCCTCATTTTTTTTAAAAGACTCCTCACGAATTATCGCCTCTTTTACTTCGGTACATACGGTGACTGACGCGGCGTGGCGCCGCGCCTATGAGGCTAGTAGTTATGATAGTAATGCCTTTTAATAGCTGTAACTAGTTCGTACTTGGCAGAGTAATTGAGTCATCTAAAAGGTTGTTTAGATATAAGTTTCAAGAAAACGTGATTGAAACTATTATGCAGCCTAACTAAAACAAGTTTTTGGTTTTTTTTTTTACAAAATCTCATATATTACATAACTATTAGCCGGTTTTGTGCGCCGTCCGTCTCCATGGTACTTAAATAACTTGAAATCCATTTTTGAAATATTTATTCTCGAAGAAAGGCCCGGTAAAAAGAGAAGAGTAGTTTGGGCCTGTTCTTTTTTTTGCTGTGGTTTATGGTTTTTGGCTGAAATTTTTAAATTTTGGCTATTTACGTTACAGATTACGGAGAAACAGATACTCACTTGCAATTTTGGCTAGTACAGATGTTGGGCTTTTAATATGTAGATCATTTAACTTGTAGATCTCGTTTTAAAAAAATACTCTATTTAAAAGTTAGATATTATAACAGAAATCAAAAATCAATTTCAAAAATCCAAAAGAACATGCCCTTACAACGTAAGTAGATTGAGCTCGTGTTCTACTGTGCCCCGTATCTAGCCATCCGGAAGGGCTCACCGGTGGTGGCCCACCTGGCTACAACCACTTGCTGCTCCACCTCGGTGTCGCCGACTGTGGAGGCCGAGACGGTACCCAAAAGAGCAAACCTCCGCGCAAACTCTGCCCGCGCCCTTTCCACCGAACACCCACACACTGTCACATGGCCCCACCCCCTCCCGTACTCATCGGTCCACGCCCCAATCTCCCTGCACCCCGCCCACCCTCTCCCGCGCTCAAGTTGACAGAACAATTTCCCAATTCGGGTGGCAAACCCCTCCCCTATGCACCACCCGCCCACGTCCTCCACACTGCAGCCCTGCCCCACCCGGAGGGATTCACCTGTCAGGGAAACGTGACGCTCGCGTGTCGATTTGTAACCCTAGTTCGCGCGGCGGTCCACCACGCGAACGGCCGCCTCCATTTGTCCCCACCTCTCTCTCTCTCCTCTTGGTGGCGGAGGATTCTTCGGTTCATCAGCAGCTCCTCGTCGTCCGCCTCGAGACCCCGCCGATCTCGCGAGGCGCCGCCCCGCGGAGGTGAGACCTCTCTCTCTCTCTCTCTCTCTGCGCTCGATTCAATCCACCCCTGTTCGAGCTCTCCGTCTCCTCTTCGCCCGGATAGGATTCGGATTCCGTTCGGTCTGGTTTGATTCGTGCGGTTTCGAATTTTGTGCTGTGGTTACGGCGGCGACGCAATTGGGCTGTTCCTGGAGTAGTGGTTGGCTTAGGTTTTTGATTGGTGGATGGATTCGTATGAGGTGCGAGTTCAAAGGAATAGTTGGCGCATGGGGCCGCGCGATTCGCGGTCTTCTCGATTAGTGGCTAATTAGTTGGTTATGTAGGAGCATTTGCACGCAGCCGTTTTAATTTTGATGGAGGACTTGATGTCTTGACAGGAGGATTCATTTGTTTCCGGCTGAAAATTTCTGTTTCAGTGCATTCATTTGCTGTTTGCTCTAAAAAAAAGGGGAAATTTGTTCTGTAGCACTGAAAGTTCACTGCTTCGGGAAAATACCACCAAAAGAACCGGGTTTCAGAAATTACCACCAAAAGATTCAGGTCGCTTGGGGATTTAGCAGTCTGTTAGTTTTTCATGCTTATGGTGTTAACTGAGACAAAAATGCCCTTACCTGTTTGCTTGAACCATAGATGCTGGAGACCCAATCCAAGTCATCTGCTGTTGGATCTTTATTGTCATCTCTTCGAGTGCATTGAGGAGACTCTAATGCACTTTGAGTCCTAGTTAAGAAAGGCATCCTTCCCAAGTCTCCAATACTAAGAATCGGTTGTTCCCATTTAATCGGCATTGCACCATTCTCTGTTTCTTTTTGCCTTAAAATGTTACCGCTTTGCCCAGCTTCTATGTTTTTTTTACCATGAATGGATGCTTGCTCTTAGCAATAATAGCAATCTCATCATTTCTGGAATCGGCCATAAGGGTGGGTGGGTTCAGCAGTCTACCTGGCAGTAACTCATCACTTTTACCAAAGGGTCTCTGATTATTTTGAGGTGAAAATAGCTTCGGAGCCACTTGATTTGAAACCTGCAAAAAGAACAATCAGGTGATTTGGAACAGAAATGCGGATATGAGACAAAGAAACTTACAGACTGAACTCCTGAATTTATGAAACAAAGAAACTTACAGATTGAACTCCTGAATTTTTCATGCAATTGACACATTGAACTCCTCCGCTATCAAGTAGATCAAAAGAGTTATTCAAAGCAATACATCCGCAATGGAGACGCTGAAATAGCAAAGTTCATTAGAACGGCTGTAGCAAAACAGTTTAGCACAGGAACTTGCATACAATTCACAACATGTGTTGCCATCTCACCTTCCCACAACATGAGCAGTCCCTCCAGCCAGATCCCTTTGGTGAAATATATCACAAAAGACAAGCTGCTCATATGCCAACCTAGGTACAGAAGAAATGATATGATCAAAATAGATCAACCAAGGAAATTGAACTGCAAAATGGTAACCGGGGTAAAAGTAACATCCTTTCTCGGAAGAGAGCACTCTTATGTTATTCAATAAAATAAACATGTTTTTCCCATCATCAGAAACCAACCGCAAGAAAACGTCCAGTCCCATGCACAAACCAATTTGTCACTACAGCTAATTGTTGTCAAGCAAGCAGCAATTTTGATTTAGCCATACAACACAAAGAGGTTTGGCAAACAGACTTCTTTTCACCAAACTGCAGGTAATATTCATCCAGGCCAACGCTACTACTTCCACCTTGGTACCAAAATTCCTACTTGGGCTAGAATAGGGAATCACTAAGGAAAAAGACAATCTCAAGAAAACAAAATTCCACAAATCGCTGCACTTTAAAGAAATAAATAAAGCATCTTCCTTATAGAGAAAGGGGGGGGGGGGGGGTAAAACCATCGAAACAAATACACAAAACAACAACAAAAAACAGCATCAATTAATTCATCCAGCCAGCCATCCCCTTCGGATTTCGTAACAAACGAACTCCACGCACGCACACAGCAAGGGCAGAGGAGCGTCCGTACCCGCACTTGTTGCAGAGCACGGCGAAGGCGCCGGATCGCAGCGGCCAGCCCTTCCTCCACCCCCCTCGCGTTCATGCACCTCTTCGCCGCCGCCGCAGCAGCAGCAGCCATCCCCGCCGGCGAGCTCACTCCCCTCCGATCAAACTCCGCACCAAAGCGAGGAGAGGAGGTGGAGGATGAATGGGGATTGCGGACTGGCCGAGGGCCTGAGTGGCCGACTGGTCTGCCGCTCGGTCTCAAGTCATGAGGGCAAAAATGACATTACACATTCGTCATTTGATGAAAAATGAGAGTTACACGAACGGAAACTAACAGACTGCTAAATCCCGAAGCGAGGTGAATCTTTTGGTGGTAATTTCTGGAACCCGGTTCTTTTGATGGTATTTTCCGGAAGCAGTGAACTTTCAGTGCTACAGAACAAATTTCCCCCTAAAAAAAAGTATCTATATGGTCAAAGGTCTCTTTGTTGCGATGAGCGTGAGCGTTTTTTTATTGCAGAGGCATCAGCCCTAGGAGAGGAGGAAACTTCAGAAGCCAAGTCAACAAAGGTCTTGCGAGTTCCTGAGTGGAGGATCATTTTTGTCTGTGGAAGCAGAGCTTTGCACGCGTTTGTAGATGGAGAGAATAACCACCAACCAGCACTGCAGTTCTGGAGTTCCAGTAACTGTGCCATCGCCTCTGCCCGCTATACCAGCCGCTCTGGACGAATGCTTCCCGAGGCTCCCGGATGTGCAGAATCAGACTACTTTTGCTCCTCTTCATGGGCAGTTTCACTCCAATACTGGATCTGTTGGGCCTTTGAGTTCATCCCCGGCTGTAAGGTTCTCTTCGGTTTCAAACCCTGAACAATATGCCAGTGCCAACCCTTATGCTTCTCAAGCACCAAGTACGGGAAGTTCTTCGACGCCGAATTATGGATCACAGTATGGAGGCTTGGAACCTTCGTTCACCAATTTTCCAAGAGACGTTGGACCAACATGGTGCCCTGATCCAGTTGAGAGCATGCTTGGATACTCGGATGATGTCCCTGGTGGGAACAATTTGACTGAAAGCAGTTCTATTGCAGCTACAGATGAACTTGCTAAGCAAACTGAATGGTGGACTGATTTTATGAATTATGATTGGAAGGATGATGTTGGTAACACAGCTGGTACCGAAACTCAATCACAGGTATGCCAGTTGGTTCTGCCATTTTGGTGGCGGATTTGAGAAGTAACAGCCGCACTTATTTAACTACTAAACTATTTCCCTCTTATTTGTGTTAACTATTCCTAACTGCACCGTTGATTCATGTAGTGTTGTGTTCTTTGTCAGCTAGTATATCATATTAGTATAGCTCGATGTCTTAAAATCTTTAAGCTTATAAATGCTGCTTAAATATTCAAGATGTGGTGACCTCTGCAGGATGTATACGGGTTATCACTGATGAAATTGTTCTTAGAAGTGGCATGCAAACCAAAGAGTTTCTGTACTTTACCTGGTTTAACCAGTCCCTACTGTAGTATAGAGTTTGAATCTGAGGTTTTGAACTGGGCGTATAGACATGGTGATGTTTGACAATCAGACAGTTCTGAAATGCTAGATTATTTGTTGCAAGATAAAATGATGTACTAGATGCTACCTGATATTCTTCTTGGTTGCATACAACCAAGAAACAAGTATGATAAGTAAGCTGCATCTTGAGTTGTAAACGAACTCATATCGACTGAGCCCAGCTAGGCCTGACTTGGTTCAAGTTGCACTAAGGGCTTCAGCTTGAATTATGTATGTGCACAAACTAGGAGTTTCACTTGAGGGAAGATCGAAGAGGCTCCAGGTTTGCTCAGGAGAAGCTCAACAAACAACACTAAAAGCTGTAAGATCTCAAGCTCGAGATTGAGAGCTAGAATTCAAGTTCATCTTGGCTGGGTCACATTTTTGTTGCTATCCCTAACTGTATCATGCTATTTATTTACTTTTGATAATTTCTGCCAATTAGTTCAGTTCTAGACTTCTAGATGTTTTAAACATGGAATTGACTGGTGCTTTATATGTGCTTCGACATAGGTTGGACCACCTGCGCAGTCCTCCATCTCAGTTCACCAATCAGCTACCCAACAAATAGTTTTGTCTCAATCTGGAGAACCTTCTGCAGTTGCTGCAACCTCACCCGCTGCCAGTTCCAATACTTCCAAGACACGCATGAGATGGACTCCTGAACTTCATGAGCGCTTTGTGGATGCTGTCAATCTACTTGGTGGCGGCGAACGTGTGTATAGTTTGAATACATATTTTTGCTCCCAAGATTGAACTTATGAATTTTGACATTTATTTTAATTCCTGCAGAAGCTACTCCTAAGGGTGTGCTGAAGCTAATGAAGGCAGATAATTTGACCATTTATCATGTTAAAAGTCATCTTCAGGTCTGTTAGTTGGCTCTGTTGCTGGATATTATTGAAATGAATGCAAATTTATTCTTCTATTTGATTTTGAGTTAACTTGTTTTGCAGAAATACAGAACAACTCGATACAGACCAGAATTATCTGAAGGTCTGACGTGTTCCCCTTCCCATATATTCTATTTTCTGTAGAGTCCTTGCTGCAGTTTCCTTTAATACTGTGCCTTGTTCATCAATTTGAGATTTTCAGGTTCTTCAGAAAAGGTGGCCTCAAAAGAGGACGTACCATCTATAGACCTGAAAGGGTAAGTTCGCAACCTACATGAAACTCATTTAACTTGTGTTGATGATCCTGATGTCACTGGTCACGAGAAAACTGAATGCACTCTTGTGTGTTATTTTATCTTTTATTAGAACTGTGTGTTATTTTATCTGATCTGGAAACATATGTACAATCATATCGTCAGCAAAACTAGTTCAGTGGATGAGGACAATGAAAAACAGTGTTGCTTGCAAAAAAGAAAGCACAAATAGTTTGTAGTTCAAGCATTAAAGACAATGAAAAATAGTGTTGCTTGAAAAAAAAAGCACAAATAGTTTGTAGATCGAACGTTAAAGATATTTTGTTGAGCAGCAATCTGTTTAGATGATAGGCCACTTCGCATTACAACACTATGTTCCTTGCTGAAAGTGGCTTAGAATCACGTTCACTGTTGCCAAGATATTCATGAAACTCATTATGATTCGCGCTTCTTTTGTGGGTATATATTTGTTATTTAATTTCACAGGTTTCACCTTAGATGGGCTTTTCTCCTTTTGGTTTATGTCTGTTGTTTCTTCCTGTGACATGCAGTGGCGTATCTTGGATCAAAACCCTGTAGGGTCAATCCCTTCAAAATCTCTAAAATTTTGTGGATTTTTATGAAATTATCAATAGAAATAAATGTGTTTTGCAAAAACCTGTGGGGTGTAATGCCTCCCTCTGCCACTGGTGACATGCAGCTGCATCTCATGAACAGTGCAGCATCTTCCACAATAACATTTATTTGGCCTTTGTCTGTTCCAATTGTAGTATCTTTTCTTGTTTACATTTTTGCTACTATTCTGATTTCAAATATGGAATTGCCTAATGTTTTATCCAAGTTGTATTGTATGGGCATCCACAAATTACTTAGTTGTTACGGGATTCTGAGCATTAGTTCTTGTATTCTGTTGCAGGAGTTTTAATCTCACTGAAGCATTACGTCTCCAGTTAGAACTTCAAAAGCGGCTTCATGAACAGCTTGAGGTATGTAACATTGTAGCCAATTGGTATTTAATGCTAGGGAGGAAGGGAGGGTGCAGATGATTTTGTAGTTCTTTGATATCTGATGTGTTTGTAGTTAGTTCCACTTGCATAAAATAAGCAAGTAATCATTTAGTACTATCTCCGGTCCGAATTACTTGTCATTTGAGGTCCACACATGCAGAACAAGGGAAGAGTTAGTGGCTTAATGCTTTTGGCCTTTGACATATTATTAATTGTATACCCATCTGGCCATCTCTTTAACATAACTTTTAATAAGCAACTAATAGGGGCATTTGGTGGAAAAGGTTGCCTTGAAAAACCAAAACGGACAAGTATTTGCAAACCAAAACCAACTTCTTGAAACAGCATATTTTTTGGACCAGAGCTGGTATAATTATGAGGTGGTGGTAAATGCAGTTGTTATTATTTTGTTCCATCATTGTTTTTGTTTTTGTTTTTTGCTTTGCAACTTGATCTTGTCTAGATTTAGAAATGCGTAACTTTGAACTTCTTATTTTCTTTCCACATTCAAAACTATTCTCCTATTAGGCTGTCTACAATTTTAATTTCCTTTAATTTTGAACTAATATAAATAATAGCAATATCATCTTCCCCCCCAAAATGGTAACTTTCTGTTTAGCTAAATATTAATGCAGTAAACTGCAACTTAGCCAATTCTTGGGAGTACATATATACTAACATACTATATGGCAAAAAAAATTAATGACCATGTTTTTTTATAAATAGAGGGATTTTTTCGCTGGGCAGATTTGCTATAAGAATTTCCCTAGATAGTTGGTTCATCGTGTGACGGAACTTAAGCACTACATGCTAGCAGCTTGTCACATGTTTTGTTTTGAGTAAGCAGCTAAATTGATTCTCCCTCTCACCAATTCATGATTTCCTTTTTTTATGGGGCCATCCACAATTTCTTAGTTACTGGACAGATAATGAATGCCTCTGCTTTTGCCGTTACTATTTTGATCACCGTATGCAAAGCATTCTGATACATGAAATAAGGAAGTGTAACTTAAAGGGAATTTTTTTGTCTGACTGTATACCACATTTTCCCACATTTGTAAGATTATTTGGGTTTTGTTGTTAATAATTTTCTCCATAGATTCCCATCTATTGTAAAATTTCATCTGGTTCTTTTATTTTTCAATTTTATCAGCCAGCTTCTCCTCCCGAACTTGTCTCAGCTCCCTAGCATTGTTAGAAAGTTTTGTAGATAGCATACGAGCCCACCATAGGTCTCTAGAAGTCAGAAATAGGTCAGGATAAGTACATGAGATGCATTAAAATGGTGTGCTAATTCAACCTCTCAGTATTTTTAGAACTGAAATCTTGTAAAGTGTCTGCATGGACAGAAGTGGATGGGGGGAGAGAGAGGACATTTTGAATGAAAGGTAGCACTAAGAATTTTTGGCCTTCATGCAAGGCGTGTTGGGAACCACAGTCGTGTGGTTGGAACATTTTTTTTTGTGTGGAGAATTTGGTTCACAATATGATGAATGGAGGGCGATAGAGAGGGTAATGTATGTGCCATACCATTTCAATCTGTTAGATGACCTGTGGCGGAGCTGAATAATCTTTAAGATTTTCCTAGGAAAAGAGTCGTGTTGTTTTTGTTCGTGTGCATGTGTGGGTATTTTTGTGTTGGGGGTGTTGATACAAGGCTTTGGTTGTCTTCTGTGGTTGTGCCTATGCTATTAGCGATTTTGAGAACTTATGGTACTCCTATTACTGCATAGAGTTGTGTTCAGCTGGGTACATGGCTTCAAATTCCACTGGGAACTGGCTGGTTACCCATTGGTTCCTGGCATAGTTATTAAGTCGTAAAGTTAAGTCACCATGCCACCAACTTGCCGATTAGTCGTGTCGACTAGTTCACTACTACTTGCTGGTTGCTTCTACTAGTATTTGCCTTCTACCATTACTACTACTTGCTGCTGCTAGTACTGTGTGCTACTACCTACTACTACTACGAGAATCAGAGAGGAAGAATACCCAGATATTGATCTAGAAGAAAGCAACAAAACTGAGTCTGATAGAAGGAAGGAGAGGATGGAGAGAACAGAGCAGCAAAAAAAGAAACACACTAGGATCAAGATCTCGAGCAGAGCAGCAAAATGGAGAAAGAAGATGGGAGAGCAACCAGTAGGAAAAAGAAAGCAGCAAACGGATGAAGAATAGAGCAGCGAAACAGAGCAGCACCTGCTTCTTGCATGGGGTGGCGGAGGTGCACTGTCCGCGCCTCCGTGGTGACCCTCTCCGGGGCTGCGACGACGAGGTTGCCTGGGAGCTAGGGAGGGATCGCCCCATGCCTCTATCACCGGTTGAGCACATTTGGTGTGACAACTCTACAGGAGGGGAATGAAAACCTAGAAGCCCTTCACTTTCAGCGTGTTGGTTGCCCGCAGGGATCACGCCGTCGAGCCCGCGCGGGCCTAGCTCCTGGAAACGCAAACCAGATTCGTTTCTTTGGAGCCTGGCTGCGCGCCTCCAGCTGCACCTTACGGGCCTGATCTACCATCAGATGCAAGCAACCAATCAATGTCCCACTGCATTCCACAGGCCAGGCTGGGCGGGATGCAGGCAACCAAACGCGCTGTTTGAGAGCACCATCTGGACTAGCAAGGCCCGGAGCACCATCTGGGCCAGCAAGGCCTGGCCCAGTAGCCAAGTACATTAGCTGCCTACGAAGGACATAGGGCAGAGACACAGAGTTGTGACGCCGCCTATGGCCTCTGCTTCATGCACGCCGCCGTCGCCGCCTCTTCCTCCTCCCCTTCCCCCTCCCCCTTCCTCCTCCCCACTTCCCTTCCCCCCTTCGTTCTCCCCCCTCCCCTCCCCCTTCACCTCTTCTCCATGGCTAAGTCACCCGATTAATCACGATTAGTCATCGACTTGGATTCCAAGTCACTCGACTAAGCAAGTAGTCAAGTCGAGGTCCTCTAGTCATGCTACCAGGCCAACTTTGCGACTAATCGTGTGACTTGATAACAATGGTTCCTGGAAATCATGGTGGGTACCAGGATTTACGAAACCTTTGATAAGTCTATTTAATTTAATATTCTTCCTAATAAATAAATGTATAATTTAAATTTCAGTTATGGTTCTTGGTGGTTCATTCTTAGCCTACCCCCAACATGTTTGGGACAAAAGGCATTGTTGTTGTTGTTATGATTCCTGCTGGTAACCCGCTGATAAGCCAACTTACCAATTCAAATTTGAGCTACTAAACAATCTGATTCTATCCCAGCCAGGAACCTGCTTACCAGTCTATCGTCCTTGTATTTCCCCCCAAACTGATTCTTGGGACCTTGACTGCAATGCGTTGAATCTTTCCGCACTTTTACCCTCACTTTGGTTTGATCCTTGTTTGCACTGCAGATTCAAAGAAGTTTGCAGCTGAGAATTGAGGAGCAAGGGAAGTGCCTTCAGATGATGATCGAGCAGCAGTGCATACCTGGGACAGACAAGGTGCTGGATGGTTCGACCTCAGGAGAAGGTTCAAAGTTATCTTCTGATCTTCCAGAATCTTCTCTTGTGAAGGATGTTCCAGAGAACAGTCAAAATGGAATAACGAAGCAAGCAGGTATGAACATCGACAAATATGCTTGCGCATGTTGGTGATACCAGTCTTATGATGATGATGTTGAGATTACTGATGGTTGACTTTTTGTTTCAGAATCAGGCGACAGCTAATGAATATGTAACAAGGGTCTCAAGATGCGAACCCTACTGGCATGAAATGGGCTTGAAGATATGACTGGTTGTTGTCGAAACTCAAATCAAGTCGTTTTTGTCCTTTCGGAGACGAACATTACCACGAGCATCTTAGCAAAGCCTGTCCCAGACCGTGACTAGACGTTAGTTCTACAGTACCCACAATCACGGGACCGTATCCTATGCACACCGGGTAGCTGGTATACACATGCGCGCTACGTTTCTAGGCTAATGAACGCAGCGTTTCTAGGCTAATGGTCTCAGTCCGAGCGTTGCGAAGCGAGCCGTGTGTATTTTTACAGAAAACTGTCCACCTGCCACAATGTTTTTGCAATTAACCTCCCTGTCGGCGACAGAGGCAGCGGCGGATTGCCACGGCGTCTGCATCTCCCACCCCACTTTCAGCCCCTGCCGCAAACCCTACCATAGAGATTCCCCATCCCTCTCTCGCTCTCTTTTTTGCATGGCGGCGGCGGCGGCTGAATCTGTATCCACTTGGTGACGACGCTGGATCACGAAATTTCATTTCATGAGGCAACTAATTTCTGTTCCAGCTTAGATAATTCAAGAAAAATGCAAATTTTGGATGATCGAACTCTGACTAAAGTTTGTTTAATGTTGCAGGTGCTCGATGAGATAACACCATACCTTGCTGGCACAGAAGGTGGAAGCCTTGAGCTTGTTCAGAATTTCAGATTCACATCCCTCTTTGATTCACAGGATTTTTAAGGAAAAATATGGGATTTTGCATTCCATAGGATTGGCTTACAGGCCCTGAAGTTTGCGACTGATCTGGGCATTGGCAGGGTAATGAGACTGATGCGCTAAACCTGAAGCATGCTTTGCAAGGAATTGATCACGATTGTCTAGCATTGGAGTGCTCTTCAGAGAAGCAAAGTTCCTGCTTTAATGTCACTTTCTTGAGTTTAAGATTGAGCATTATAATCGGGTGTGCGGAGGTCGCCGTTGCCGCCGCACAGATAGAGGCGCGAGACCAACGGTGGTAGCCAGCGGGTGGAGCAAGATGGGATGGTCGTTGTCACCTGGTGTTGCCACAGCCTGTGATTGCCGTCGCCTCCGCACGGGTGGAGGCACGAGCTAGGGTTTGAGTTTGGGGAGGGAGGTGGCCCATGGGGGCTATTCGCAAAAACGGTAGCTTGTTGTGTGTAGGGGTGGGAAATGGTAACGGATAATCCGTTTTATTCGATGTTAGTATCCAAGAAAACGCGAAATGTGGTAAGCAAAATCTATATTAAAACATGTTCGTATTTATATTCGAGAATATCTGTATTCGTATTTTAGAATATTTGTATTTGAGAATATTCGTATTCGAGACTATTCAATTCGTATATCCGTTTTTTTATACCTATCGTCAGTAACCAGTTAAAAACCGGTGAAAAACTGGTAAAACCGTTAGTACATATAGTTACTTTAGATTGTATATATATCTAATATACTAATTAATTAATTCAATATTGTTGTAGGGGTGGCCCAACCCCCCGTGACTGGGCCGTGTAACTAGTCCAACATGTAATAGGCCCAATAGTGTAGAGGAATATACTAGTGTAAATATACCAATGTACCCTCATCCTTTGTAAGTGCTAAGGGGTAGAATGGAGATTTCCCATTCTACCCCACTCATATATATAAACCCCCAGGAGGGGCAAAGGGGGGCATCCTCTCATTCTACCAGCTCTCCCACAGATCTAGCTCTCCTCTTCTCCTTCTACTAGTCCCCTTGATTCCTGTTTAGCCCGTAGCTACAACAAATATTTAGTACTAAATTATTATATATGTAACGTAGGACTAAACCTGGATGTATACTGGGAACCGTGTGAGTGAAGAGTACATTAATAACGTGTTTGGTTTACAAAAGCTGCCGAGGAGGATATGTTGAATAAGGGGGTGGAATATATTAACTGTCCATGCATTGACTACAAAAATCTAAATATGTTTAAGAACCGAGCACGGATTGAAACGCACTTGATTCGAATGGGTTTCAAAAAGGGGTATGCATGTTGAACCAGTCATGATGAAGAGCAGATTACATAGGAAGATAGTAATAATGATATCACCAATGAAATCAATGATATAGCACCGGATGATATCGATTGTGGTTCCGATTCGGATAGTCAACATGATGACAATTTGGATTAGATGCTTCACGATACAAAAGAGAACTGTGATGAGGGAAAGTATGTTAAATTTCGGGGCTTGATGGAGGACTCGGAGAAACTTTGTTCACGTGCTGCAAGTCAAAGTACACGAGGTTGTCAGCCGTGCTTAGCTATTGAAATTAAAGGCAAGCAACAGTCGGCCCAACAAGAGTTTCACGGCGCCATTAGGTATTTTAGCGGATATACTTCCGAAGGGAAACGAGTTTTCCAAAACCACCTATAAAACCAAGAAAGTTCTTTGTCCATCGGGAGTAGAAGTAGAAAGAATACATGCATATCCGAACAACTGTATCCTCTACCATAAAAAGTATGCAAACATGCATGTATGTCCCGTGTGCAACGTATCTCGATAAAAGCATAAGAATCAATAAAATGACGACGATGGAATAGAGGTGAAGAAATGACCTTCTACTATGGTAGCATGGTATCTTCCTATAATTCCCTGTTTGAAGCGGTTTTTTGCGAACCCAAAGGAGGCAAAGCTGCTGTGGTGGCACTCGGTGGAGCGTAAAAAGAATGGAATGCTGAGACACCTTACTGATTTTGCCCAGTAGAGAAACATCGATAGGAGGTTTATAGATTTCGGTGTAGAACCGAAGAATATATGGTTTGGACTGAGTACAAATAAAATGAATTCTTTTGGTAACATGAGCAGCCGACATAGCACTTGGCTCGTGACACTCTGCATCTACAACCTTCCCCCTTGGTTGTGTATGAAGCAGAAGTATATATTGTTGTCGATACTTATCCAAGGGCTGAAACAACCTGAGAATGATATTGATGTGTACCTAGCACCATTGGTGAAAGATCTAAAAAAATACTATGAATCGAAGGGGTATAGGCATAGGATGCGTATAAGTGAAAGAACTTCACTTTACACTCCTTATTGTTCTGCACCATAAATGGTTATCTTACCTTTGCTAATTTGTCGGGCTAGAGTACAAAAGGGTCCAAATCCTGTACTTGCTGCTTGGATGATACCGAGAGTGTGTGACTGAAGCACTCGCGCAAAACTGTGTACATGCGTCACCGTAGGTTCCTTTGGAGGGCTCACCCACACCGCAGGATGAAGAAACAATTAGATGGGAGAGAAGGATGACGGTTCAGCTCCAAGGTATTTAAGTGGAAAAGAGGTCTATGATATGGTTAAAGATTTAGATGTTGTGCTCAGAAAGGGATGTAAATCAATGACCCATGATAAGAACGTCTGGGAGAAGAAATCAGTATTTTGAGACATACCTTATTGGGAGCACCTAGAAGTTCCCCACTGCATCGACATCATGCACGTAGAGAAGAATATATGTGACAGCTTTATTGGTCTCTTACTAAAAATTCGTGACAAAATAAAGGATGGAGTCAACGCACGGCTTGACTTGGTTGATATGGACATCAAGCTTGAATTAGCACCAACAAAGACCAATAAAGGACGAACTTACCTTCCCCCGACTTGTTACACTCTGTCCAAGGATGAGTGAACTGAACTGTGCTTGTGCTTATATGGTGTTAAAGTTCAGTCTAGTTATTCCATCAACACGAAGAAACTTGTTTCGATGGAAGATTTAAAATTAATTAGTATGAAGTCTCATGATTGTCATGTGCCAATGACACAGATGTTTCCTATTGCAATTAGAAGTATTTTGATGATCAAGGCCTGAGAGACAATCATAAAGCTATGTTATTTCTTTAACACAATTGCTCAGAAGATCATTGACCCCGAATGACTAGATGCTTTGTAGGACAAGGTGGTGACAACTCTATGTCATCTTGAGATGTATTTTCCTCTGTCATTTTTTGGTATCATGGTCAATCTTATTGTTCACATTGTGTAGGAGATAAAAATGCTCAAGCCTTTGTTCCTATGTAGCATGTACCCGTTCAAGAGGTTCATGGGAATTCTCAAATCCTATGTACGGAATCGATCTCAGCCGGAGGGCAGCATCGTCGAAGTTTATACAACCAAAGAGATTATTGAGTTCTGTGTCAATTATATGGCTTAGGTCAAACCAATAGGTGTGCCTCGATCTCACCATGAGGGGAGGCTCAAGGGTATCAGGACCATTGAAAGGAAAGCAATCACTCTAGATATGGATGTGTATGCTCAAGTTTATTTCATGGTCTTGCAACACATGACTGAAGTATCCCCGTATATCGACCAGCACAAGGATGTGCTTCGGCAAAGAATCCACAGTGGCGGGATTTTTGGATCACGAGACAACACAATAGTCAGTTCAACCAATGGTTGAAGGTGCGACTCTCTAGGAGCTCGTCAAGTAATATGCTGACATGGCTGGCAAAATGGTCAATATTTATAGTTGTGACATGGCAAGGATATGACATAAATGGGTATACATTCTATACACAGGCTTAGGATGTAAAGAGCACTAACCAGAACAGCGGTGTTCGCATAAATGCACTCAGTACCGATGAGTTGAGAAACTCCTACTATAGGTTCATAGAGGAGATTGGGAGCTTGACTATGTGCTTTTTAACATCCTCTTGTTTCGGTGTTTTGGGTCCATCTCCTATAGGTGAAGGTCGATAAGTACGGTGTCACTATGCTGGACCTCAAACGTGTCGAATACAAAGACGAACTATTCGTACTCGCTAACCAAGTTCTTCAAGTTTTCTATGTAACCAATCAGGCAAATAATAAGCACGATGTAGTTCTTCATGGAAAAATGAGAATTGTCAGAGTTGAGAACGTAGTGGACAAGGAAGAATCAATCAATTTGATGAGTTGCCTTATTTCAAAAACGGCATAAGGGCTGAGGAAGAATAACATGACAAAACTAACTACATATGCTCGATCATCATGAAGGGCTAATTTTTAAAGGAAATAAGCAAGTGGAATGATGAATGAAATGTTTATGTGTAATATGTTATGTATTTGTATTTATATATGTACTAGCTGAATGCCCGTGCGTTGCTACGGATTTAAAAAAATTAAAACATATTTGTATGCACGTTCCAACAAATTTTACCACCCATTAGTTTTAGAACATGTAGTATGATAAAAATTTTAAATCCGTAGCAACACACGACCATTCAGCTAGTATATACATGTGTGTGTATTACTTCTTAGAAGTTAGGTTAGAATAAAGACCACAGAAAACACCAATAAATTGTCAGTCAATGTTGCCGATTGTTGTTGGCCGGTTGCCATTCTGACATGATGCAGATTAGCATCTATAGCTGCTTATTGTAAGAATAATTGCCCATAGGTACAGAGTTAAAGATGGGCAATGATGCGCCATCGAGGCCTGATGTAATCTTACATAGTTTAGAAGAAACATACTGGCATGATATGCAGTTAGCTATTTATTTCCATAATAGAGAAAAATCATCCAAAAGTAAGCAATTCAAGTGCATATAGAATGTAATTATTTAGCAAGGTGAGAAAGGTTTGAACAGTCCATAAAATGTCATACACCAGCATAAAAGCCTGGTTGATGGAGCAAATAACCATCAAGGCCTAGGTGGTTATTTTAGCTGCATATCATTATAATTTTTTCTAGTTATCTCTCAACACTTTCTAGAGTTATCCAAAATTATTTTAGTAAAATGAAATACTATGGTAGCTAATAAAACTTTTGGCTTTATATATACCTCCAAGATATTATCAGTCTTCTCTAAAGGCTTTACCAAACCAGCCTGACGGCAAATCTAAGCAGCAATTTCATTGTGTGGGAGACCAGCAGCAGAAAATAGAGGGATCTTCTGACCACGAGCTATAGAATTCATGACATCGATTGTAGATATGCCAGTCTAAATCATTTCTTGCGTGTGTTCGTTCGCTGAGATTGATAGAACTTCTTGAACCAGATGAACAAAACAATGTCAAAATCTAGGTGTTCTCAAATCTTCTGCATATTTGAAACCAGCTAACTCTTACCAGAAATATCCAAGTATGCCTCTGGTAAAATTGGTGGGCCATTGTCTATAGGCTTCCCAGAACCATTGAAAATGCGGCCAAGCATATCCAGTGACACTGGAGTTTTTAGAACCTGAGTTGCACAAAAAGGACATAAAATGAACCAAAATTGAGCACGAATCTGCTTAAAATCTTCAAGCATTAAAACAAATTGCACTTAATCATAGTCAATTAAACCATTAGACCAGATATCATACAGAAGAATATTCATTGGCACTAAGAATTACAATTGTAAAAGAGCACCTTTATCACTATATATGAGCACAAGTTGCAGGGGAAAATGGTATTACCTCACCAGTGAATTGCACAGTTGTGTATTTGTTGTCAATACCAAAACGCCTTCTCCTTCTCCGCCACGCCTTCTCCATCTCTCCTCCGCTTGGGGCTCAGTGCGGCTGTGCCTGCAGGGGAGGAGGGCGGCTCGGGAGGGAAACCGAATTTCGTATCCCACATTCGAGGAGGAGGCGGCGGTGGAGCGGGGGAGGACGGGGCGGTAGCACTGCGGGGTGGGGAGGAGGAGGCGAGGACGGATGATGAGGACACCCCTGCTAATCCTAGTTCGTCCACTCCTATACAAGAAGCTCCAACTCCTCCAATTGAATCAACAGGGCCAATTACACGAGTACGAGCAAAGAAGCTCCAACAACAGGTGAATTTGTTCTTTAAAGAATATAATTTTGATAAGAATTTGCTACTGCCTAATTCTAGTGTGTTGTGCGTGCTTAGGTATGAGGAGGAGCTCACTCACGAAGGTCGATGCAGTTGAGAAGAGGGATTACGTGGTCTGGAAACTTTGGAGGCCATTTTGAGGGCCTAAATGACATTTTTTGGAGCCTTGCGAATGGATTTTTTGATCAAACTCTTCGTTAGCTTCGAAACAAGTACAAGAACGTCGAAAATGGAGCTCGTATGAAAAAGTTATGGCTGTTTCTTTGAAGGTCGCTCCAAAACAGAAGAAAACACGTGCCCGGCCTGCGTGCCACTTGGGCTAACCGAAACCCATCTAATTTTGGTCATGTATCTTGTTTTTACGAGTTGAGTCCGAACCATATCAAGTAGTTGTGTCCGAGTTGTTGCGGGATTGAATAGTAGAGTTTGATTCGGTCTCTTGGGCTGAACCAGATTGGAACTCGGCCTTAGGCCCAAACGCGTGTGTGCGTGAGGTTAGCGTGTGCCTTTAAGTAGCCGCCAGCCCCTCCATTAGGGTTCAAGACCACTTTTTCATATTGAAACTAGAATAGTATATTGCTTGTTTCTTTTCACCATGGTGTCCATGCAAGGATTACTTGAGAGGAATTGAGCGATCGTTCTTGAATCAAGGTCGTGTTTGCTTTTCCATTGGGAATTGAGGGCACGGCGTTTCCCCACTTGTGGTCTCGTGGAGAAACCTTGGTGTATTTTGGCGAATTTCCAAAGAGCTGTGAGTCCATGCATTGGCACGGGTGTGCAGCTAGAGAGATTGGTTGAGAGGCACTAGTTATCGTGATCCTAGGTCGAGAAGATCAGTGCTGCCCGTATCAGCAGAGCGAAGATGCGAGGGCGGAGTGGAGCGATTTCTATGGAGGAGGTGAGGCGGAGCGTTTTCTGCGGAGGAGACGTGACTCTGGGCCCACATGTCGGTGCATGGAAAAGGCCTGTGGAGAACGCGGGGTGGGAGGGAGGCGTCAGCGCGGGGTGGGGAGGAGGAGGCGGCGGCGGCACAGAGGAGCGTGGGAGGCGGCGGTGGTAGCGCGGGGTGGGAGGAAGGGGAGGAGGCGAGGGCGGAGCAGCGGAGGAGGGAGGGGAGGAGGCGAGGGTGGCGCGGCAGCGGAGGAGGGAGGGGAGGAGCGACGGAGAAATGAGGCGAGGGATTCGGTGGGGAGGCAAGGGCGGCGTGGGGAGGCGGAAGAAATGAGGTGGGGAGGCAGCCGCACGGGATTCGGTGGGGAGGCAGCGCACGGGTTTCGGGGTAGGAGGGGTCCACACGTTAGTCAGCATAATTTTTTGTGAGTAGGAGTAAGAGAACGAACCAACCACCAACTCCTTTTTAAGGAGTAAAGATATGAGAATTTGTGATATATATGTGAATTTGTATATATATATATAACAATGTGTGATATATATGTGAATTTGCATTTATGTATATGAGAATGTGTGATATATATGTCAGTTTGAGTAGAGAACATCACAGACAGTTTTAAAGTAAAACCGTCTGTGATACGTGTCATCACGTATGGTTCTCAAGTAAAACCTTCTGTGATGTTTGTTTATTACAGACGATTTTTCTTGAGAATTGTCTGTGATAATTAACATCACAAACGGTTCTTAAATAAAACCATTTGTGATTACTCCTCTATATATATTGTACTCTAGGGTTTGTCCCCAATGCACTAATGATACACCCCAAACCCACGTAACGTCGCCGCCTCCCCCGAGCCCATCGCTGCCTCCCCCGACTTCGGCGACCCTTCTCCCCCGTGCTCGGTGCCTCCTCTCCTAAGCACGCCGCCTCCCCTGAGCTTGAAGCTGCCTCCCTAGAGCTCAACACCGCCTCCCCTGAGCCTATCGCCACCTCCCCCGAGCCCGTCGCTGCCTCCCTTGAGCCGGCTGCCCTCCTCCCCACGCCCGATGCCTTCCTCCTCCCCCGAGCACAATGAGCTTTACTTTATGTTCTTGATTTCTACTGTGCATTAGTTGGCCATGCTAGTTTGATATCTGTTTATATCTCTAAAATTGGTAAGAAATTCTAGCACTAGGAGGACTCTTGCATGGTAGAATGTGGGCTTTGTGATTGCTCAATGAGGAAAACTAGTCATATGTGAGATCTAGGTGTCAATCTAGAAGTATTCTGCTAGTTTGAGTTGTTAATTGTTGATTTCCTACATCAGCTCAGGGTTCTTTATTTCTGTTTTGCACTGAATATTGGGAAATTCAATTGTCTATGCTATAGCACATACTCATTACATGTTTTGCTACTGCCGTAGCTCTATTGCTGATATTGCAGTAGCAATGTTTTGGTTCTTGTTTGTGCTTATTGAGGGTAATTGTTTGGTCACTCTTCTCAGGTAATGTTCATATTAATAAGCTAGCATAATATAGAGGGATTGTCATTTGATTGTTGATCTATTGACTAGAGTTGAGAAGGCTAAGTTTCATAACTTGTGTAACTCCTCATCTGAGAGCAAGGTCACAAATATGAATATGTGAACTATGCAGATCACAAAAGCTCATGTTTTAGTGTAGTTCAGATTACTGCCCTGGTTTTGGTTAAATGACTTGAATGTATTATCCTTGTTGAGAGATAATTGCTTAGATCTCATGTCATTTTCATATCTTAGGCATGCAAACTCTATATTTTCTTACTGCCAGTCAGTTCAATTTTGCTTACATATAAATTAATTGTTGTTTCAAAATGCTCAAGAATTGGCCCTACATAGTCTTGATTTAGCATTAAATTAGGCTTCACCACTTCCAGTATCTTTTGAAGATGTCATCCACTTGTTTTGCGTCTTCGTGGTCGAATGCGTGTGATGCACCATCCTCTAAAAAATCCAAGCGTCATAGAAGAAGACTATCGAAAAGGCCCGAGGGCCGATTTACCATCACGGATATCGATGCGTCTAGGTCCCCTCTCAATCCTCGCTGAGCAATGTCTGCATTCTGGAGAATGGTAGGAATAGTTGCACGGGAACGGATTGAGATCACGTTAGATTCGTGAAAGATCGTGACCAAAGTTCAGAAAGAAGAGCTGGTGACGGAAGTTTTTTCTATCGTTCGAGATCCCGGAAGAATACAAGGCCTCCGTGCAACAACATACATTGCTAGTGGCGTGCAAAGCATATAAGAACTTCAAAAGCCTACTTATCAAGCAATATGTGGAGAAGGATCTAATGCCCTTCCACAAGTATCCATTCCTGGAACCGCAATGGCAAGAGTTTGTGGCGATGAAGACGATAGATAATTTAGGAGTGAAAGTGCGGTGCACAGGACCCTCCAGGCAAATAACATGTACCCCACAGACTCAACACAGCTGGGTATGCTGGTAAAATCCTGCAATAGAGGAAGGAGAACGAGCAGGCAATCCTGCGGAACACCTCCCCGCCATTTGTCGGGATCCCTGATGAGCGTGAATGAAACTGGATAAGAGCGAGGTTATCTACCACGTCATCAGGGGCCATCTCCTTTCGAAACCCTGTCCCAACACCTAGTAGGATATCGAACTACCTAATTTGTAATTACTCCATAAGTTTTATAGGAAGTGAAATGACATGTCAGGCTCTTGTAGGAAGCACTGAGTGTAGAATCTTCCCAAAAATCATTCCAAGCGGTAAAGGAGAGATATACTCTCTACGGCCCTGGGAAACAAGGAGACATGAGCATGAGCATTGCATTGCATTGCATTGCACTAATAGAAATTAAGATGAGAAAAGATAATGATGGAAAATTGAGTAAATGATAAATTGACTATGTTGTTAATGCTGCTATTTTATTGTGTACTTATTGACTCATGAACTCACCCTTATTTTATTGCATTTTTAGGTGAGCGTTGAAGGCAAGATGTATAAGAGGTAGTAGCAAATGGATATTTTCACTTTATCGCTCTTTACTTCACCTAGTGATATATTCACTTTTAGTCATGAATAATTTAGCATAATTTACTATAATAATTGATTATTTGTGGTTTTCCTTGTTTTCCTTAATTTAGCATCATGTTCTTGGTATTTGCTTGGTTCGTATCAAATTAGATTTATGGTTTATTGTATTGCTAAAATTTATATTTAAATTCGTGTAGAATTTTATTTCTTGATATCTAGATATCATTAATACATGTTTATATTAGTTTAAATTGGTAGCGGTAATAGTAGTAGATGATATCTTACTTTGGTTAAGCCATGGTGTTACACTAATCACCACTTGTGCCCACGTGCCCGGGCCTGCGCCGGTGCTGCTTGGCTAGGGAGGGCGAGCGGAACCACCATTCTGGGACTTGGCCCCCACGTCTGAGTGGCGCTGGCAAGGACGCAGCCGCCCCCGTCCAACCGCCGCAGATCCAATCTTAGCTCAAATTTTTGCCCAAAAGTTACTACAAGAACTTGGATTCGTTATTTAGATTTCTCACCCGTGCGTAAAAAATGAAAGCTTTGGTTACGCAGGTCCCCAAAACCAACCTTAACTCGGCAAGATCGAACTTTTTTTTGGAGGTATTATCTTAGCAACAGCTCTCCTGATGATTCTATTAAGATAGAGAGCAAAAGAAATGTACAGAGCGGTGTCATGGAATCAACCCCAAACAACCAAACCAGCAGCTCATGCATGCTAAAGCCCACAAGCAGACTATGGCTCTAGACAATGGCCGAGAGCCACGAGGTGGACCGCTGACGAGGGTCCTTGCTGTCTTTGTTGGATATGGCCTATAAATTGACTCTTTTCTTTAGAAAATTCAAAGGCCCCGTTTGGCATAGCTCAGCTTCATTAGTGAAGCTGTTTTTTTTGTTTCAGCTTCACGAGCAGCTTCACCGATGAAGCTAAATCTGTTTTGGAAAACTGTTTGGCAAAACAGCTTCACCAACAGCTTCATGCATGGCTGAGAGAGGGCAATTGTCCAAGATGCCCCTGTCTACCTGACTTGTTCTAACATTTGGAGTTGTATGTTTGTATATGGTCATATGAATTAAAAAATAATATATTTGAATTAGTATGAATTAAAACATTAAAATAATAAATAATAAAAAATTAAAATCATTAGGAAGCAATATTAGTGCCTTGTTTATGTTTCGTGAACGGGAGAGGTGAACGGGATGGACTAGTGGCAAATGCGTGTAATTTTGGTGAACCAGAGGGGCAGTGGGTTCCTAGGACTGCGGGCCTGAGGGAGAGAGCTGTGAAAAGCTACTTTTTTCAGCTTCACCTCTCCCCATTCCTTTGTGAGAGCAGAAAAAAAGGAGCTTCACCCATGAAGTTGTTTGCAAAAAGGGTATTTGGCAAAAAAAACAGATCACAACAGCTCATAAAGCTGTTGGTGAAGCTGTGCCAAACAGGGCCAAAGTATATACGGTTTAGTTCTATATTTCTAGTTAAGTGGAGTACAATATAAAAGGTGAAATCCTTATCACTCGATAAAATATGTGATACATGACATTGGGATAACATAAGGAGGATTTTGGCCAAAGACACACGTGCGCATGCTAATTCACATATTTTTACGTGAAAAATTGCATGACAGTACCGTGTCGTAGCGTGTCTCCTGGCACATTAAATCCACATTATATATTGCTGACGTGGAAAATCGTGTGACCATGTCGTGTCATAGTGCATCTCCTGACGCATCAAATTCATATTTTATTTTGCTGAATCATGCATTCTCTCTTAATTATGTTTCATTATGATTTCAAACGGCTAGATTAATTCAACTTAATTTATTATTAATGGCATCAGTTACTAGAGAGTAATTGTCATGCACCTTTCAAAGGACCGGGAAATGTCTTGGTTCATGAATCGAAATTTTCATTCCTCTCTCACATCTTCTTCCTCTCTCTGGTAAGATATATTGGAGTGTTCATCAACTGAACCATGTCGGCCTTTCTCTTCGACGTGTACCCAGAAAGAGGGTGAGCATTATCTCTGAGTCGTTGCCGCATAGCACACCTATTGTTAGACCATGTGGTTAGGTCTAGGATATTTTGGTGATGAATAATTGACAATGGTTAATTTGTTATGATGAATAATCGATGATTTTGTTTAGCGTTGTTATGCGAGTTGTGTTGCATGTGTGCAGATTGATTTTGGTCAAGTTTGGACGAACTTGTGCCGGAAGAATATTCTTTGGTCTTTGCATATGCAGGTTGAGCATGGAGGCGATCATGGTCAGTGACGAGGTAGATCGGGACTAGGTAGGGAGATTCGAGGTTCAGACGGTCAAGGAGATCACGAGATGGTTGGGCTCATGTTGGGGCTCATGGAGATCAGAGATGGATGATACGTGTTGGAGCTACGGAGGTGCGGTCCGAAGGCTACGACACGTGGTGGGTGATGCGTGGAGAAGCTACGGGAGGTACGGTCCTGGAGACTTCGACACGTGACACGTTAGAAAAGTTGGAATCTTGGAAAACCTGTGTTAGGAAGGGTTTCGGGTCCCTTTGCTGTTGGAATTGGATTAGAACACGTGGGCTTAGGTTTAGCCCATGTTTTGGGCTCTAGATTATAAATAGAGAGGTGGGGTTGGAGGATAACCCGTGGCTTTTGGAGAGACTAATTTTGTACTAGGGTTTAGGGATGCCAGAAGAGAGCACTTTGTAGCCACCATGATTCAGAAATAAAATCCAGATTAATTTCTGTAGGATTGAAAATGGCAACAGAGGGAGGTGAATGGTGCCATCAAAAATCGCCCCCGAGTATCCACGGCATTTTCTTCTCCGGTAGCTAGCGAAGCTATGAAACAAGAAAATTAATACTCACTGGAAAACCAAGACCGACAAAATAGATGAAACCAACTTGGCTGAAAAGACTACAAACCAACAATTATGTTTCACAGGTCAGTAAAATAGAATTTTAAACCATGAAATAGATCTTGCAGAGAAATGAAAACAAGAAACTAAGTACGACTGAAAACCTGAAAATTTAAGTAGAGAAGAGGACTGAAATTGAATCAACAAAAACATTAAAACTAAAATTCAGAGACCCAGCCGAGAATAAAAGACATGACTGAGAAAAGATGCTGTTTCTGCAGCTAAAAACAGCAAGAAAAGTGCTATTTTTGCAGCTGAAAACAGCAAGCCGAAGTGCTGTTTCTGCAGCCGAAAACAGCAAGAAAAGCTGTTGTTTCTGCAGCTAAAAACAGCAAGAGAAGTGTTATTTTTGCAGCTGAAAACAGCAAGCCGAAGTGCTATTTTTGCAGCTGAAAACAGCAAGCCGAAGTGATGTTTCTGCAGCTGCAAGCAGCAAGAAAAGCTGCTGTTTCTGCAGCTAAAAACAGCAAGAGAAGTGCTATTTCTGCAGCTGAAAACAGCAAGCCGAAGTGCTGTTTCTGCAGCTGAAAGCAGCAAGAAAAGCTGCTATTTCTGCAGCTAAAAACAGCAAGCCGAAGACCCCATTTTCAGACCAAAAACAGCAGACCGAAGACCCCATTTTTAGACCAAAAACAGCAGACAAGAACAGAGCAATTGTACTGCAGTAAGTACTTTTAACCAATGAAAAACAGAGAAATTGACAAAAGAGAACATGTTAATTTCAGGTCAATCAATCATGACTATAAACTAAATAGCCATGGGACCTAAGACATCAAGGAAATTCAGCCAAAGAACAGGAAACAAAGATTTGGGCTGAAATCTGAGAAAGAATAGAGAATGAAACCGATTTTTTTCTTCAGATTTCTCATTATTCTTTAATTCCTTGCTTAAGAGCTTTTGAAAATCAACAAGATATGATCTCAAGACAAGGGCACACAAATCTTGAACCATCTTCTTAAGGGAAATCAAGAGAAGTAAGGATCTCCTGACATG
This sequence comes from Dendrocalamus latiflorus, assembly GCA_017311315.1. NCBI lineage: Eukaryota > Viridiplantae > Streptophyta > Magnoliopsida > Poales > Poaceae > Dendrocalamus > Dendrocalamus latiflorus. The sequence continues at coordinate 18,759,598 of CM029630.1, forward strand.
AAACCCTAGAATCTTATGAAACAGAGGAAAACAGCCCGCATAATAAAACTGAGAAATACTTTGATTCTTTCCATTGGCTCTCGGAAACAAATCAGCCAAGTGGCTTTGGTGAAGGTCTCCTAGTTCAGAGCAAACTCATATTGCAAGAATCAACCAAGAACATCTCTCTAGAACTTAAAAACAAAAGTAAACATAAAAAATACAAACTGAACAGAGATTCAACAGAAAGGCAAACACTTGAATATTTCCATCTCAAGGCTACTCAAATGGATTCATTCCCATAAATGATTACACATGAGTCCCCATACGCGATTGATACAAGGGAAAACACTACATACTTACACACAGAGCTCACTCCAGAATTACACACACAGTGAACACCCTCACTTTCTCTGGAATGCTTGAGCTCTACACACTACGGGAATGCATACCCATTTCCTTGCTCACTCACTCTACTAGAATGGCTCTCTAACCTGAATGCATTCTCTACAGGAATGAATACCTCTCCTTCACAGCCACCTCTCTTCTTAAATCCAACACCATAACCTCAAGAGAAATTTCAAGAAGTGGCATACAACCTCCACTCCCTCATCTCACACACCATATGAGGCAAAAGGAGGTCAAACCAGATTTTGGAGGGAGAATCACCTCCTCCACTCATTTGCTTGAGTCAATTTACCAAATTGCCCTCAAGCACCTTCCCGGAAGCTTCCCGCGTCCGGTACCTTGACCGTCTGGACCTTGACTCCTCCCTGAGTCTAGTCCCGGTCCGCTCCGTTGCACGCGACCGCAACCGACATCCAACCGTTCTGGACCTCCGACTCCTCCCTGAGTCTAGTCCCGGTTCTCTCGTCGTTGCCCGTCGTGTCCGTCACCGGTAGCTCTAGCTCCGATTCCTCGTCTCCCGACTCGCAACCACCTTACCAGCCTCGATCATCTTCGGCATCACCTACCGTCTGGACTTCAGCACCTCCTCGCCTCACCATGACCTAGATCTGAAGTCCTGCAGTCACACAGGCAAGCAAACCATCACATAGCACCGCACAAAACAGCATAATCAATAATAGCACAAGTAAATATACTCAACCCTAAAATACCCAAAACAAACTCAAACTCACTAAAATAACCGTCAATTACTCATCACCAACATAGAGATATCTTCACATGGTCTCTCAATTTCTGAAAAAAAGAGATCGGAGTGTGAAAGAGTTACGAGCGTCTGCCGAGAAAAAAAAATACGCGTGTGTGGCGGCGCCGTGATTGAGCGGGTAAAGAAAAAGGCTTACGGCGTGCGGCGGCTGGATGTTCTTGGGCTGATGGATAACTGGTTTTGCGTAGACTCATATTGATTGAAGCAAGGAAAAACAAAGGAAGAGATTGGATGCATGCACGTACGGGCTTGATGGTTAATGGAGTTGAGGGCATGCATGCATACGAGTCTCTGATGGATGTCTTGTGTGCAAACTTGTTCATTGAAGATCCAGCGACGCCGTATCGTATTGAGAAGCAAAGGGAAAACGGCGGCTACTGCATGCGTATTTACGAGATGAATGCTGGCCGGGAGTACGTAAATTTGGTCGCTACTTGTCGCCGGTTTCCCGGTCTTGGTCTTTAGACCGCTCGGCTGCGCGTGAACGCCCAGACTTCGTTGCCGTGACTTGCTTTCAACGCGCTGCACTTCCAGAACGATCTAAGCAAAAAGAATTGCAAGCGGCAGTACGTCCTCGATTGTCATGCGGGAATCCGCAAGATTAGTGTGTGGTAATTTCGTTCGTCTTCCTTTGCTTATTATTTGCATGCGCAGTTTTTTTTATTTTGAATTAAATTCTTGTTTGCGAATTTAGGGTTGATTTAATCCATCTAATATGGTTAGGGCATCAAGTTTGTGATCTGGAAAGTTTGGTTGATTAATTCCTTGCGGATTTTGCTTAGTTGCATAATTAGGGCTTAATTTATTCTCGTCACTATCTGCATCAGCGATCTTGTTTATTTTATATCTCAAGTTCTAGACCTCCGATTGACATAATTCCAGTTGGGTTAGTTCAATAATTTTCTCTAGTTTATTCTGACAAAGTTTGAGGTTAATCGGAGTTACGGTTTTTTTTATCGAGATCAGTTTTAGTAAGGATACAATGTTCTGTCCAGAACTTTAAATGAGGCTTAAATAGATTTTGTGTTAAAGGGGGAGTATTAAAATTTATTTTTAGCTTCCGCAATCATTTACCCCCCCTCTGATTGCCTATCTTAGTATGAATCGATCCTACATCTACATAGGGCGATAATAAGATTTCTCGGCAGCGCACATTTGCACGACTGCTCGCTTCGCTGCTTTATTTACATTTTGCACTGCATCGAGCCTGTGTTACTTTCTGTTCTTCATTAAGTCCAACTGTAAGTTGTTCGTGTGTCTGGTCAGCTCTGTTATATAATATTCTTAAGTATAGTTCGAAGTGTAATGTGTTGCCTAGTGTTAGTATTAATTTATCCATCACTAATTATTTGTAATATTTGTCTCCTAGTAAAATCTAGAATTAAAATATTACGTATATTTACAACAGTCTTCCCTACCATAAGATGGCTGCCAGGAAGGACCACCACCATGCAACCATCTTGCTTTCCTTGGGCTCGTTGGCGTGGGCGGCCGTGAGCTGCCACAGCTACTGGAGTCAACATCACTGCCCTCGACCTGGATGCACCCGGCGGCGAGAGCGAGAGAGGAGGCAGTCGCGAAGCCAGGTGCTTCAGGGAGAGAGGAAAGAAGATGAGGGAGAGAGGAGTCTGGCTAGTGGATCCCTCCTTATTTTTATTTTATTTATTTTGATTCAATGCAAGTATGGGTCATATGTATGGCATGTCAGCATACATTACGTGTTGAGATACAACATAAGCTAAAACAGTCGTCACGTTCGATAAAACCAAAGTGGTTTCGAGTGAAGAGGATTTTTGCATAGATTTTAATAGTCAAAGATTTTAATGTGAACGAGTTCATCGATAAAGGTTAATTTTCAGACTCCGGTCATAATTGAGGATCGTAATGTTGACTTTTTTCTATTAAAAATGACTTGCGTAGGATCAGAGGGGACTCAGCTCTTAGAAACCTCCGGCAACTAAAATAACATGAGACTACCAGCACATGAGAAACTAAACGCGTACTAATCAACATGCTAATAACATGGAACTAGTTGGGCACATATGCTCCACTCCTTGTTTCATTGCTATTACTTTTTACTTTTGCTACAGTGTTTTCCAATCCTCCGTTTTCCACTGCGTTCCACTGTTTTCCTAAGCAAGGCAGAGGATGTGAATGTAACATCCCAAAATTTTGGTTTCCTATAAAATTTAAATTTATTAATTGAAAGCTTTTTTATTTAGACTTTTTGTGTAATCCTAGAAACTAATTTCAATTAATTCCCAATTCAAAATATTCAAATTCAATTCCTAAGTTCAATTCAAAAATTCAAAAATAAAACTTCAGAAAAAATATCAGTTTTATTTTTGTGGATAGAACCTTTTTTCTTGACCCATCTTTTCTTTTCTTTTTCCCCTTGTACTTTTTCCTTCCTTCTCTCTCTTCCCTCAGTTACTGTTCATCTTCTAGCTGAACCATGCGGCCAACAACCAAACAGGGTCCATGGTGCCTCACTTCCTCCCCAAGCCAAACCTTATCTCTACGTTGTGCGAAAATGGAAAATGTTCCGAATTACGCGAGGAATTCACTCCTTCCAATTTCTTCAGGATTTGTTCATCCGTTTGTCTTTTACCTCATCTGTTCTCAAACTGACTCAAAACTAAATCCTAAAATTTTTTGTATGATTCTATCTCTTCTTACCCTTTATATACGACCCCATGACCTCTCTTAACCCTTTCCAATCTTCGCGAAGCCTCCTCAAACCCTAGAACACCATTATCACTGAGAGCCTGACATTCCCAAACTTGTTCGTTGCCCCAACTCACATTCCAAGCACTTTGATGAATTTCTTTTGCGTCACATGATGTTCTTGAGTATATTGCATCCTCATGTGAAGTTAATTTGATTTTTGTATAGCCATTTGATGGGAATCGAGTTTTTTCTAAAACCAATCTACATCGTCTTCTATCATCAATTTGTTGTCTCCGATGAGCCAAAACCCAATTCTTTGCTACTGCATGATCATCATCATCTATTCTATACGTTCCATACCTTGGTTCCTTATTTGCATCACCAAGAAAGTCTAGCACAAGAGCACCTCTTTGTTCCTAGCCCCTCGCTGTCGTGAGCCCAACCCGGCCATCCTCTGGCCAAACCGATCACACAATTGTGTTCCTTGAGATGAGGTCATGCCCGTGCTCCCTCATTTCCTCCACATTCCCCACCAGAATGTTAAAGCCCTTGCCAACCCATGTCGCCATCGCCCTTGGTGCCGCAACTGCTGTGGCTCACGTCGACCAGCACTGCCTCTGGCCATCCCTTCCCTGGGACCCCTGGGTTCCATTTGAGCATTGCCTGACCTTCCCTAGCCTCCCTTCACCGGTGCAAGCCATGACCATGGCCGCTACCATGACCACCACAGAAGTGAAGCTCTTTGTTCTTCCTGGTTCACTTCTGTTAGCTCTTCTTTTAGTTGCTATAAGTCAATGATAGGAGGGCCCCGCAAGTCATACTCTCATTAATTCCAAAATTACAGCAAAAGAAGATTCCCTAGAATATTCCTTTGTTTTGTATTTTACAGCATTTTCCATTCCATCCGATCTTCCAATTGCTCATTCTCCATTTTCTGAACTCCGAATCAAGCGATTCAAATTTCTAAATTCATATAAATTCATAATATACCTTCCAGTACCTATTTTATAATTTTTGGAGTTTATTTGGATTTTCTTAATTTAGCTTGTCTTTGCTATTTTCGCATGTAGACTTTGACATTTTCAAAGAGTGCGATTTCGCCGACGATTCCTTCCACCAATTCATAAAGCAATGCAAATTACACATCTTGATCATGTTGATCCCAGTTTGTAAATAAAATTATATTATTTTAAATTATTTTACATGCATATGATTATTAAAATGTATTCTTGACTTTGGTAAGTCAAGAAGGTGTGTGATATGTTTGACACATAAAATTTAAAATGTGATTTATATTAAGGCAACCGGTTTGGTAGTGGGTGCTTGGTGGCACAGGGGTATATGGAAAGTCTGCTTATATCAATTGAGGATCAGTCTATGACCATATCATACTATCATAAGTCTAGTCTGATATAGACCTAGTTAACTAATTTACAGATCCCAACCTTGGTTTCACTACAGATTGAATGTGGGTATGGTGTAGGCCATGAGAAGTCTCACACAGCACAAAAGGGGCCCCCAAAAAAGGCCACGGGAAGTCTCACATGGCATAAGATGAGGCCCTAACTTAGTGGATTCTATGTTGTGGTGACCAAATGGTCCTATTGGGATATTGTGGTTAGGTTAGTGTTAGGTTGGACTTGCACTAACGGTATTAATTTGATTAAATTATTATTATTATATTAAATTCAGCAATTTACATCTACTTACTGTATTTGTTCAAACTTGGCTTTAGGCTCAAATAACCGTATTATGCTTTAAATATTAACCTTGTATTAATGTTGCATTTCCCACATATCTTGTGGAGTATATTTTTATGCTCACCCTTGCTTAATTCTATTACTCAGAGGAAGACTGCTTCATCTTCGGTGAGGATCAGGACAAGTAGGTTGTGTCCCATAGTTGTTTACCTATGGGCAGACTGGATGGATTTCTTCCGCTGTGACTTTCTCTTTCGTTGCTATTATTTAAACATGGCTATGGGTTGTAGATGTAAACTTTAGCCATAATGCCTATATTTAGTTAATTAGTAAATGTCATTTTGGTTGATATTTATCTTTGTTATCCACTAAATGCAGTATCTGATTCTGGACTATTGCGATTTATACAGAAGATCCAGATGTGTTGTTTCTAGATCCGGCAATGAATCCTATGTTCTTGTGCTCCTGCTCCTTCAAAATAATAATACCTTCCATAGCTGCGGAAAGGAAAATTAACTTCTAGAGAGCATCTGTTGGATGAGACCAGCTTTCATTCCGTAGCATTTTGTTACGAATAAGCGAAACAATCTAGGAGAATACTGCAGGTAAGCCCATCCGTTTCAAACTTCTATCCCGAACTCGTCCTCCCTCAACAAACTCCAAGATGAAATCAGAGAAGGAAGTTGTACCGACGGTCAACCCAAAACCTCCCTTATTAGCTCATACGAAAAGCTCAATGTAGCAGCTAAAGCGGATATATATGCTCCGTCTTCAATAGTACAACATACCCTGCAATGTTCATTCCTCGGCCAATTCCTATTTTGAAATTGCTCCCCAGATTGAATATCATCCTACATAGATATACACAAAAAACCATCATTTTCATGGTACTCGCACCCTTGAGAAATATAAAGCTTATTTTCATGGTGATGGTGAAATTGAGAAATATATGAGAGAAAATGACTTAGATACCCCCTCATAATTGGGCATGTTCTTTTTCATCTTTTCGTTTTTCTACAGTAACTAGCTTTTAAACGGAGTGTCTTTTCAAGATAGGGTCTACTAGTTAATTGTAGTACATACTATATTAACTTCATTTATATTGGCAAAAACTGCACGTAAGCTTCAGTTACTCTGTAATCTCTCACATGAACAGCCTAAAAGCCACAAGCCACAGCCAAAAGCCATAAACCTCAGCCAAAAAGAACAGGCCCATTGTATTGAAACAATAAAAGAGAATATTTTATGTGGGTGGTAATGAATAAATGCATATGATTAAGAAAAAAATAAATAAGGGTATAGTACAAAAACCTCATTAAATCTACATGCAAGCCATATATTTTTCAACGAGACTATTGAAACTATAGGCCTTAGAGCAACTCCAGCAGGGCCCCTACTTGAGCCCTCATCCTACTTTTGAGAGTCGAGGGGTAAAAAACTCACTCCAGCAGGACCCCTACTTGAGCCCTCAAAAGTAGGGGGCCCTCGAATCTCCCCCTCGAGCCCTCATTCCTGGGGGGTCTGGAGGGAGCCTCTACTTTTGAGGGCTCAAGTAGGGGCCCTGCTGGAGTGAGTTTTTTGCCCTTCGGCCCTCAAAAGTAGGGGCTCCCTCCAGACCCCCCAGGAGTGGGTCCTATGCGTCATCCCCTCTAAGAATGAATTTGAGGGTCCTGTTTTGAGGGCTCCTGCTGGAGTGCAGCCCAAAAAACAGAGCCCTCAAAAGTAGGGAGAGCCCTCAAATAAAAAGTAGGGGCCCTGTTTTGAGGGCTACTGCTGGAGTTGCTCTTATACCCCTGTTCATATTGGTTTCTGCTTCTAGTTTCTACGTAGAAAAGCTAAAAGCTAACACAAGCATTGACTTCTCGAAGTAAGTTCTCCACTCCTCTCGCTACCGTCTCGCTCTAGGATAAGGCAAGAAGTCATGGGTGCATTACGCAGCCCACTCTTCTCGCTCCCATCACGCGCATGCATCTCTCTCTCTGATGCACTTTTCTCACTGCTCACCCCTCCTTCTAAAAGTCACTTCTTTCATGTAGTACTATTTATTTTCAACCAAAAGCGATAAACCACGGCCAAAGTCCATCAGTAAAATCCAGTACGAATGCCCCCTTAGTTGTGATGTATCCATTTTTGTTCATACCACTAGTTATTTTAATGCATATTGTTACACACATGTTGTTCACCGCTTCGTAGTATTATAGCTAGAGAAAATACCACCGAAATCATGTAGAGATAGGTATAATTTAGAGTGATATAGAGTAGTGGTAGCATTCCGGGCCCATATGTTGGGTCGGGGTGTTACATTTTCGCCTAATTGGTTCCACACTACTAGAATCACAAGCATGTTTGGATAATACCATTCTGACAAGGTTTTGGATAATACCATTCTGACAAGGTCAATGCCCATTAACTTAGCGGAAAGGACTCTTTTGCCCTTCCAAATATATTAGAATTTTCAATTAGATGCCATCACCAATACAAAGATAGAAATTGTGGGAAGAAAAAGAGAGAGGGAGAACAAGGAGTATCGATAATTATAAAAAGAGAGAGAGGGAGAACAAGGAATATCGATAATTATGGAATTTTGATAGAAAATGAACTAATTAATAATGGCAAAATCCAAATAAATATGTGATTCTAGTCACCAATTGAACAATTTTGTTATTTAATACCTGTTTCAATTTATTTTTATTATTAACCCCTCGTCAATTTTATTATCAAATCTAGCCCTTTTGGCCACGCTACCACCAAGACAATACGGTCATGCTACAGGGTAAGTTCAGATAAATGACGCATCTTACCATGCCACTGGTGGTGTTGTGGCCAAACAACACTGCCACGCCATTAGTGGTGAAGTATCAAGATTGGGCCAGCATGGACAAAATGGTCAGAATTCAAAATAAAATGGCCAGTGTTACTAATAAAATATTTTTTATAAAAGCATTATTTAATTAAAAAATTTCTCACCAATTAGGTGAAAAATAGTGGCAAATTCAAAAATGCAAAAGACCGAATTTTCAAAAAGAACTAATCCTATGAATTCTATAAAAAATCTAAACAAGCAAAGCAGTCCTAACAAGAAGCATCCACTACACCTGGCTTCAAGCCTTCAACCAGCGACCTTCAATATGTTGTACGACAGTGTTGGACCCGAATTTTACCAATCTAGAATTTTCTGTGACTCCATCGCACTATTTCCTGGTTCAGTACATAGCGCTCATAGATACATTGCTGAATTGAGCCATACCATTCATTAATAATACATATCAAAGTTTACATAATAAATATTAAAGTTTAAATAAACTACATCGGGTAGAGTTTACATAAAGGACCAGTTAGGCCAAATAGATACATTACAGAAGCAAAAATAGAAGCGGCAGTAAAGGTGATACCACATCTTGCCACAGGCAAGTGATTGGGGTAAAGGATGCTTACTACCCTCCAAGAGTTTGGATAATAGATGGGCACATAATCACCATCAAAGTTTGTCTATCTGAGGTAAGAACTAAGCTACTAGAGAATACCCTAATCTCCATTGTCTTCTCCTCCATCTGGTCCTAAAATGGCGCAGTAGGCGTAGAGGTCCTGGTCCTCAAGCTCTAAGGAGATGTAGTGAGTAAGTGAGAGACCATGTGGTCGTGATTCCATGTTTGTGATGAGTAATTGACAAGTGGTTTGGATAGCTTGAGTTTGATGTGAGTGGTTCGAGCCGAGTTGTCGCGTGATGCGGTTTGGTTTCGGTCGGACCTGGTCAAACCTAGTCAATCGTGTTTAGGATGGGTATTCCTTTGATTCGACAGGTTTAGGCTTTATCATGATAATTTTGATTACATGTATCGAGCGGTGCTATTTGATGTGTTTCTTGTCTGTGTTGGCTGCAGGACATCGAGGCGGAGTCGTGGCGAGGTACGGGTGACCGGACTAGGCGCAGGTGGCGCTAAGGTCAGAACGGTCGAGGTGTGCCGAAGACGGCGAGGACTCGAGGACGTCGAGGCGGAGTCGTGGCGAGACACGGTGGACCGGACTAGGCGCAAGTGGCGCTGAGGTCAGAATGGTCGGGAGGTGTCGAAGACGGCGAGGGCTCGAGGTGGCTGCGAGGCTTGCAAGGCAAGAAAGGAGGAAGCTTCCTGGAAGGTGCGAGAGGGGTGTTTCGGTAAAAACACAAAGCTGCACTAAAGGAAGCAGGTTTGGATAAAGCATCGAGTAGGTGGTGACCTAATGGGTAAAGCATGTGCAAACCTATTAGTGGGAGGCTATAAAAGGAGAGGGAGAGGTTGTGCTGAAATTGTGTCAGTGGGTGTGATAGTTCTATGTTTGTGTCTCTCCTTGTTTGAGATGAATTAGGGTTTACTTCTAGTCTTTACTTATTGAGAAAGAGAGAAAGAGAGAAGGTGAGAGTTTCTCTCTATGCTCTCCGGGCGTATGGAGAATTAGTGTGAGTTTGAGAGATGAGTTGAAAACATCTATGTAATCATTCCTCGTTATGCCTCAATATACTTGGATTGTTCTAAGTGTGGGTTTTGTTTGATTCCTGCTTGCTTTCTTGGTTGGTTTCTAGTCTTTTATTTTGGCAAGAGGAGAACAACTAATTGCCTTTCTTCTGCAGTAGCATATGCTCTCTTCATTTGCAGCCGTATTACTTGGAGTTCTTTTCTCAAAAAAAAATCTGCATGCTAGTACTTGTTTTCATTCGGTTTTCTTGTGGTCAATAGTTGATTCGGCTAACATATTTTTGTTTAAGTTCTTGTGCCAATCTGCATTGGTTTTTCGCCTTCACTGGACAGCAGGTTGGTAGGTTCAGCTACAGCACCTTTTAACCTTCATTTCTATCTCTTTAGCTTTAGTGGGTTTCGGCCAGAGAAGAACATACTTGCTGTTTTGCTGTCCTTGCAATTTCAGTAGCATTTCATTGATCCTTTTAGCAGCAGTTCAATCTTTATTTCTCCAATCGTTTTCGGCTGGGTGCTACCTTGGTTTGGGGACTTAGTTGGCAGCAAATTGGCTTTTTGGTTGTTGGTCTTCACAGCAGCTTTTAGTCTTTTTGCTGCCACTTGTTTGCTGCAGCAAAACACAACTGTTGCCCAAGCTTCTTTAGTCTCCATTTCAAGTTTTGGACAGCAGTCTTTGTAGCTCCTTCCCTTGTCTTATTGTGCAGTTCTTTTGGCACTTCTTTGCAGCAACCCTTCTCCTCTTTTTCTGCATGTCCTAAATGCTTTTAGCCAGCTATTTCATCAGTTTCAGGTGCAGCTCGCTATTCTGCCGTAGTAGCGATTTCTGCTAGCCTTGTTTGCCGTGGCAGCCGTGACAGCTAATTTCCTTGCTGTGGTAGCGTTTCTCTGTCAGTTTTCAGTGAGCTGTGTTCTCTCTTCTTCATAGCTTCTCATAGCTATCGGAGAGTAAAGATTTTTCGTGGACACTTTTGGGGGCGAATTTTAAAAGGCGACATTCACCCCCTCTGTCGCCATTTCCAATCCAACAGTAAGGGTGAGCACAATCAACCATACTCCATACACAGAATACAATATTATATATGTAAGGCTTAACAAAACAGGCTCGGGTTCTTTTATTTGCTAAAGGTATTAGTTGAAAGTTACAATACAAAGAAAATTTTCTGAGACTTAGCATTTTTAACTAAACCATGTTTTTCTTAAAGATTATGAAAGTGTGCAATATTGATAGTAGTGCAGTTCCATCCACCACATGCTAGTTCAGGGTTAAATCTACCCATTATCATCACTAGGTTATATCAACTCGAGAGAAATCAATTCAGGGTTACATTCACCTGACGAGCTTTCATCCTACCTCTAGAGTTTTTTTAGAAATAGACACTAACTCGAGAAAGTTCCAACACTCGCTCAAGACTGTGGGTACAACCGTTCGAATAGTTTTCACTCTGCAAAGGTCATACACTTTATCCACAAAAAAATAATCAACTTGTTATGTTTCACATATTTACTTGGACATATGAATCAAGAAGATCACTACCTATCCTTTACAATGCATCCCCAACGAAGGTTACACCCGCTAAGATTTCACCTTAGTGGAGTTACATCCACCCTCACTAAGACCCCCGCTTGTGCTACACAGCGGCTTACATCCAGCGACATGACCCATACTCACGGTGGTTTACATCTAGTGACACGACCTGTGAGTCCCTCCAATGGCATAGCCCGCGCTGGTGGATGCAAATTAGTTAGTCAGGTTGTACCAATTATAGACTTGTAGTTACACTATTTTATATTGAGAGATCGTCGCAGAATCTAGTCCTTAGAGACTATCTAAGTGGTTCTACCACAAACCGCACCAACGTATCTTACCATCCACCCAGATATAAAGCAAGTTTTGGGGTTTTAGGAAGCATAAAATATTTCAGTTCAATATACCAGTCACTTCTCTCTTGTGACTGCTCAAACCAAGTTTTCATATTTGAGATTATGTTAAGGCAAATTAATGTCTCAGTATCTAAGCAAGGCTAAGCATGGTGCTTTAGATACAACTTATAACTACTATATTTACCATTAATTTCTAGGATGACCAGGATTATATGTTCAATGTCCAAGGGGTAGGGTATAGTAGTACAATGATTAATAGGCAAGTAACTACAACCATAAGATGAGCATAAATTTGTGTAATAAATAAAAGCATGCAATTTGATAATTTAAACTAACATAATTTGTATTAAAATATAGGTTCAGCATGATCAAAGTATTGACTTATTTTTCTCACCAGTTGGTTGGTCCTGAAAGTCCTGGCTTGGCTCGAATTGCTGCTCTTTCAGGTCCTTGTACTCTATTTGGATGATCGCGATAGAAAGCAATTGAATACGTGAGCATACAAACAAATCCAAACGAACTCCAATTTTTTTGTTTTACTGTCATTAGAAAGATCTTAAATTTAGATGAATTTACAAATAAGTTTCATTCAATTTGAATTTAAAATGAGTGAGAATGGGCCTTCTAAATTTTAAATTAGGATTAAATCTTAAAATAAACAGAGAAGAGCGAGAGCACTCTCACTGATAGCTGGGGTCCGAAGATTTTAATTTTATTTTTGATTTATTTTTACTGGAAAGGCTAATAGAGAATGATAGGTGGGGCCCTTGTGGTTTTATTTTCTTTTTGAATTACTATTTTAAGGGAAAATTGCAAGAGGCTGGTAGGTAGGGCCAGACACTGTGCTGGTCACAGTAAAAGGGGACCTGCACGTCAATGACTCGTATTTTTAAATTTGGTTTTAATTAAATGTTCTAATGGATTAGACCCACATGTCATGGACTAATTAGTTCCCTGGTGTTCTCTCTCAATTGTTTTCTGGTGATTCTCTATTGATTGGTTGCGTGGATTGCATTGGCGTTCATAATTTCTCAACACTTTCCACCCTCTTTTCAACAAATTATCTCTTGTTAGCACATATTTTTTTAGTAATTGACCAAACAAAAACTTTGATTTTAAAAGGTAATTTAATTTCCACCAAAATGTACATGGAAACACCCTTTGTTATGTTTTAAAGCTGTATAAAATGAACAAACAGAGAAATTTCCTATTGCATCTATAAGGCACACCCTTTATTATGTTTTACATCTAAAAGAAATTACTGAGCGACATGGCGAGGGGCCAAGAGAGCAGCTCTGACCTCTAGCTTGGCCTTGGTGGCAAAGTGCAGGCCTCGACACATCCTCAAGGAGCAAGCCACGGCGCCGGCCAGGTTGGCGAGTCACTAGGCAAGGACTACGTGTCAGCGTGCACGGGTGCACGCAAGCTGTGAACATCAGGCTACATCAACACTGTTTCATCCTAAATTATTTTTTAATTCCTTTAAATTATTTTGGGAACAATCTCTTGGTAGGATCATGGAGTTGTAGGTATACTATTCTACCCACCAGAGTTTAAATCCTGGTGTCCACCTGTTATGCACACGCGAGTGCACTTCAGCATAAATTTTATGAGGTTGTGGATTTATCCTTGGTCTCTATCTATTTAGGCATATGCTAAGGGGCACACTCGCGTGTATGCGCGTGGTAGTGTGTGTGCATATGTGTCTTCCTTGTAATCGCAAAAATATCACAAAAGTTATATCTAGTACCGATAGTTTGTACTTTGTTTTATTTTTGCTATTGTGGATTTTTATCTAAGGGTAAAAAGGGGGCAAGTCGGCCCATTGGCCTATCCCCAAAATTCGGGTACCAATAGGTAGTGGGTCAGCCCTCAAAATATTAGGGCCAACTGTGGCTAGATCCCGATCGACCCTTAAGGATGTGTTTGGTTGGAGGGATGGGGTGGGATGGGATGGTTCCTTTGACCAAGCCTATCTGTGTGTTTGGTTGGAGGGATGAGGTGGGATGGAATGGTCCAAAGTGAGATGAGCCTGTGCAAATTTAGAGAATATTCTCCTAAGATGCTGGACCATTTGGTTCCACTTTTTTTGTGGAACTATCTCATCCCATCCCCATCCCATCCCATTCCACCCCAACCCTCCAACCAAACACATCCTAAGTCGACCCGAACCTGAGTGCAACTGTGCAGCATGTCATCTCCCCTTCACTTATATCCTCCCCAAAATGACAAACTGCAAAATCGTACCAGCCTAGCCCCGACTCAGTGCCCTCGACAGCCAGGTGTCCAATTTGACCTCCCTTCCTCTCTTTCCCCGATCTCCGGATCCGAGGAGCGGTGTCTTAATGCCGGTGTTGCTTCTACAAACATTGGCAAGAACAGAGCTACAAGATGCCTAGGTTGCAGCAAGGATGTGGAGGACCACCTCTCCTAGTTCTGACTCTGACGGCAAGATAATCTACAGCTGTGGCCTATGAACTCTTCAGATGGAACGCAAACACGGACATCCACTCTTCGCATCTCTCTCACGGTGAAAACGTGTGTTCTCTTCGGCGCCTCTCTCTCTTCTTTCTTGCTTGTGCCATGTAATTTGGAGGGGAGTGTCTAAACATCACCCGATGTTTTCTTCCTAATTATCATCTAAATTTGTGGCCCTTAAATTAGAGATCAAGGGGCTCTTGTTTTTGAAGGGGGGAAATTTTTTTAAGGGGAGGGGGAGAATTCGTGACAATTAGATCTCTAATCCAAAAATCATAAATTTGAATAATAGTTAAGAAAAAAACATCCAGATGATATTTAACAAAACTCAATTTGGAGATCTTTGTGACCCCGCGCCAGATAGTATTTACACGCAAGCAGGTGGACCCACATGACCCAAATGGTCCCTTGAGATAGGGGAAGGCACGTGAGAAGGGCCCACCCTTTGCCCTCTAACGTTGCGACTAGGTTCTGGGGGCCAGGTCCAGGGTCAGACCAAAACAACCCCTTTGCATCTTTACTTTTATCTGTTCTAACTTCTATTTAACAATACTAGTAAGGTGTCCTTCCTTCGAGTGCCCTGGAAATCCCAGGTCCACCACAGGGACTTGGCACCGTTTTTCTCAAAAAAAAAAGAGTGAAATTTGGCACCGTCGGATGCCTCGAGACCAAATCCATCCCATTACCGCAACCGCGTTAAAACTGCAACGGAGTCGCGTCCCCCCACCCCTCGCTCCGCCGCGCGTCCAACTCGCTATTCGTGGCGGCCAGTCCGCCTCCGAAGCGGAATCCGACTGCGAGTCCGATTCGAATTCGAATTCCGGTCGATAAATAGCAGCCGCAGCAGCCAATTCGCCTCCAATTCGTCTCCCACCCTCACATCCTCCCACTCGCCTCCCCAGGATCAAGATCGCCTTCGAGTTCGCTCCGATGGCAAAGGTGCTCCTCCTCCGGAGCTCCGAGGGGAAGGTGCTCGTCGCGCCGACATGGGACAACCGGCCGACCGCCCAGGCCCGGCCGCTGGAGACGGGGGTGCCCTCGCGCCCGCTCGAGAGGGTCATCCAGTTCTAGATCAAGCACGCCCTGGCGGAGGCGAGCGCCGAGACCCCGGAGTCCCTCGCTGCCTGGGACGCCGACTTCCTGCGCTGCCTCGACCACAACGGCCTCAGGATGGAGATCGCCGCCGCCGCCCGACAGCTCCGCCTCAATGACGACCTCTCGGAGCTTCTCTCCGACTTCGCCCGGGTTGGTCGCCCGGCGGTGCCATGCGCCTCGCACACCCGCGCCGCCACCCGCGCTGATGTTGCCGCCGCCGCCCGCGCTGATCTTACGGTCGCCTGGTGCGCCGCGGGCGCTGATCCTGCCACCGCCATGCGTGCCGCCCGTTCTGATCCCGTCCGTGCCTGGTGCGCCGCCCATGCCCGTGCTGACGCCCGTTCTGATCATGGAGCTGCATCACGTGCCCGTGGACGCCAGCGGGCAGAGGAGGAGTCCACCTGCCACCACCGCAAGCAACGGATGGCCATGTCTCGCCCGGGCCCGGCAGCTGCTGATGGGCGCTTCGGTGGCTCCTCCCGTGTGGTCGCCAGCCCTCTGACTTCGATGGCTCCTGCGCTCCTGAAGGTGACTGCACCAGCGCAGCTGCACCCATCCAATTCCAAACCAGCAGCTGCTCCTTCGCTGCGCGCTCGGAGGGGACTGCCGGAGCTCAGCTGCAAATGTCCGAAGCAAAATCTTCTTCTTGCTGCATCAAGGAGGCTTGCTATTCCTGCTTGAGTACTCAGTATGTCCTTGCTAGCCTTTTACGCTTTCTAAACCATGCATTGAGTGCTTAATTCCTGTTTCTCTAGCTTCTGCGCTTACTTAGGAAGATTCTAGTGCTCTGTGAACCTCTGTCAGGCACTTACAATTTTACTTGGGTGATAGCAGTCTCCAACCTAGGTAGCGAATGCTGTTAAGGAATGTCTGAAACGAGGTTCACAATTTCTTTTGCTGGTCCTAAACGAGGTTTAAGTAAATAAAGGGACTTTTGAGTAAGTAAAGCATAAAAAAAAGGAGCGTAAAAACGCACCTATTGCCAAAGTTAAAGCATGAGAAAAAAATGCGGAAAAACGCACTCATTGCAAAAATCAAAAGCCCGTTTACTACCGAGTTTGTAGCAGTAAAAAGGAATAGAAATGAATTGAGTTTTGGGCCCTTAATTGTGTGAGCTGCCTTTGGTTTGGAGACTCTGCTGCTGCTCGTGTAAAATTGTTTTTGGTTGACTTTGGTTCATAGGTATTGGTGTTTTTCTTGAGTTGAGTTTGCAGTTTCATAGGAGAAACATGGATGAAAACACTCATGTATTTGTGGCGAAACGTTGAGGCTAGCTAGTCATGGAGTCCTAAATGTAATATTTGGAGTCCTGGAGTATGGATTCCTTGCTGTAATAAAGTTCACATCCGAATTAAATCTGTTTGCTTCAACTTGAGCAGTATCTTGATGTTCGCTGCATGTCTAGGTGTTGACGTGTGACTAGTGTGTGTGGTCGACGAAGCAAACGTACGTGCATTGGTGGCTTCACTACTATACTTTGTGAGGCTCAATTTAGAGCCTTTATTACGTTGATCTGACATGGAAAATGGTCTAGACAACTTGTGAAAAAGCATGGCCACATCAAGATAGGACCTGAAAAGTAAGACATTTTCATCTGATGTTTAATAATTGAGGCCACTCGCCCCATTTCGAATGTTAGATCCAAATGCACTAGATACCCTGATCGGTTCGGCTTGAGCTTCTGGCTTATTTTCCACTATTCAAAAATTTCGTCTTTTTCTGAACTTTTGGCTTTTTGTTGAGCTTTTTTGCCGATTCTTTTTTTCCCGTATTCGTTTGTATTATACATATTGGGCTTACATATTTTTTTTAAATTTTTAAATTTTTTTAAATTTAATTATGCTAAATAAGCATCTGTCAACTACATTATTTTTTCATCCAGCTACAGTGTTTTCAGCCATAAGCCATGAGCTTTTAAGCCCAACTGATCAAGAAGTTATCTTTTCTGATTGAGAGGTACAACATTTTATCTCAATTATTCAGAATAAGTATTCACATAATATTGCCTTTGTCAGGCAGCCAGCAATACTTGGTATGATTCCTTGTACCCCGTATATCTTTGTAAATATCTGAAATGACTAGACGTATGTACTAGCTAATGGTTAATTATTGTAGCAGAAATACTCCCCAGCATTGTTAGCGGGGGTTCCGGCTCCCCCGCTCGGCCACGTCTCCCCCCACGCTCCCCCCGGCCGGCGCGTGTCGCCCGTTTTCGCGTACGGCCGGGGGAGGCAAATCCCTCCGATTTTTTTGAAATTACGTAAAGGTCCTTTTTTCTCGCGAAAAGGTCCCTGCGCCCAGTTTTTTTCAAAAAAATTTTTGGATGGCGCCCCGCGGGTTTCCGAAATTACGTATAGGTCCTTATTTACTTACGTACAGGTCCTTGCAGGTCCTCGGTTTTTTTTTCAAAAAAACCCTTTTGTTTTTCCGAAATTACGCCGGGTCCTCGATTTTTTTTAGGAAACTCCCTGCGAATCGCCGTCTCTTTTGCTTCGGTCCACACGGTGGCTGGCGTGGCGTGGCGCCACGCCTACGTGGCTAGTTATATTGATTGTGAAAAGACTTCTATGTCTATTGTTTCATTTTGTAGCAACTTGTGAAAACGCATGGCCACTGGCCATATGAAGTTAGGACCTGATAAATTCCTTTTCATCTGTTGTTTAATCATTTTACCCTGACTCTTGTCCATTTCCCATTGGTGAAGTTAGATCCAAATGCAGTGGAAACAAAATGTTATATCAATTATTCAGAATAATTTCACATACTATGTATTTCCTTACTATAGTTTTGTCTTTGTACCCAGTGCCAAAGCTCCCACATTGTGTGGAGTCTGGGGAAGGGGATTTTCCAGGCAGCCTTTCCCCTGTTTAGCAGAGAGGTTGATTCGAACCCACGATCACCAGCGCACAATGAAGAGACTCCACCAATGCGCCAGGCCCGCCCTTCATAGTTTTGTCTTTGTAAATATCTAAAATGACTTTGCTTTTCTGCCACATTGCTTGCAAAGGAAAAAAAATAGTGGCATGTTTAGAATTGCATTGAAGCTTATTTCCCCTTCAGCTTTTGTTCTTTTCATAATAGTTACTCTGTATTTCTTAGAAATGTTGCTTATAAGCTCTTTCTTATGTATGTTTTGCACTGCAGTAGGTAACAAATGTTTTTCAGCTCATGTGTCCTTGATTTATTGTACATCCTGCTCTGAAGTAATTGACAAAAGCTCTCTAGTTCCTTTATATTTTGAATCCAGTGATCTTCGTTGCTTTTTTGCAATTCTTTATTACAGTTTAATCTTTTCCTTTATACACCTTATCACAATGATTATATGCGATAGAGTAAATTCAAAGTGACCTTTGTTGGTAGAATTATGCCAGTGCGCTTTATTAGCCACATAGTTTTATACATAAGTGTTCTGTTGGTATATGGTTTTTCTAATTTGTCAATGTTTCGAGACATCAATGATTATACGTAGAATTTGACCTTTGCACTCCCTTGTTTGAAATTGCATTACCCGTGTATTCATATAGAAGAATTAGACCGTTTGAACCTCCCTTGTTTCCCTTTCACTTTTAGTTTTGGTGTTTCTTCTTCCTTTGGAAATACATGTGGAGAAGTTAGGCCCTATTTTTTGGGTTTTTATTCTTTGGTTTTTCCAAAAGTCGAAATAAACAGGACACTTTTTTCATGTAGATTCTTCAAACAGTTTTCTGAATTTAAAACTGTATACATTGTCCACGTAACGTCTCCACCGTCCGCTATCGTTTCGAAAAGCACAGATAAAAATCATCATCCATAACCAATCCTAGGGATCCTAAATCTCCAATGGTTTGGTCGGACGACATGGGTCCGCTGGCCGTGGTTTAAGTGGGCGGCGCTGGAGAGGCCATGGGCCGGCATGCCAATTCCGTGCGGCGAGACCGACCGGGGCCTTTTCGCCGCGGCAACAGTACTGTGGGACCGGGACCTCGGCTACTGCATTGCCCACTCGAGAACATCTGCCAGCGGCTGTAGCAACACACTGCGTCAGAAAAACAGAACAGTGGCGGAAGCTTCAATGAACGACAATTGGATAGAGGACCTACGCCATGACCTCACAACTCGCGCTCACACAGGAGACAGGACATGGTTTTTTTTATAGCAACGCTCTATGTCTTTTAATTACAGTTTATTAGTTAAATAAATAGTGGTAGTTGAGAAAAAACAAAAGTTAAAAATCACCGAAAATAGAAAGAATAGTGCCATAACAGCGGACTACATGCAAATACACCTAGGGGTGGAAACGGATCGGATACGGTCGAATAGTCTAAAATACGAATACAGATTCATGTTTTTAATGTTGGATTATGTGGGCCAAGCTCATATAATAAGAATAATTCCTATTAAATCTCAAAGGCTCACTCATGCAAAGGAGGCATGCATGTGACCTTTAGTACCATATTGCTAGTTCTAGGAGAGGAAGACCACCTTAAAAGGGATGGTGCACTCCTAGCCACTTGAGGCATGTGTGGGAGAGAACTAGAGGATAACACGCGCGCGCTCGCTCGCCTCGCCTCGCCGGGCGGGGCGGGGGGCGCGGGCGCACGGCACCTGCGTGAATGGTCCGCCAAAATCAGCTCCAGGTGCTTGCGCAGACGCGGCTTCCTTTTGCAGTTTTATTTTGCTGTTTTGAGTGGCGGTGAATCCGGATCGGTTACGCGTGACTAATCCGGTTCGCTTACGAGTTATGGAGAACGTGCAGACATCTTGATCACGCGTCCTGGTTTTCTATAAATACGGAGTCGCCGCCTCCATACAGCATATGCGAAAATCAATCTAGGGTTTTGCCTCCTCCATCCATTGTGCTGCGCCGTCCCACGTAGTCTACTCCGTCCCGTCCGCCGGCGTGCACTGCCGTTCGGGAGAGCAGGTCTCCGGAACCGTCGCCTTCGAAGTCCTGCACCGGGAGAGGACGAATAAGGTTTTTGGGAAGCGCTCTGCGCGACTGCTCGCTGTAGCTCTGGCTCGTCTTCCTCGTCGTTCGACTTCGGCGAATCGACATCGACTTCGTGTCATCCTCACTGTGCCTGCGGCGTCTACATCGGCAAACCGATCAGAACAGAACCATCGGTACGTAATAGTCATGTTCTCCGTATTATATCTGTTCATGTACAGTTTCCTGGTTTACATGTCTAGATCTTTTATGCCTGTGATGGTTCTGTTATTTTACGTGCATGATGTCATGATTTATTTATAGAATAAATTAAACCTACATGTGCTTATATTTTCAACAATCCAAAAACCTTATTGTAGGCACTGTGGTTTTACCATGGCTGGATTTGCCGATGCACTTAGGCCGGATAAATTCTCCGGTGTGCACTTTAAGAGATGGCAGATCAAGGTCACTCTGTGGCTTACTGCTATGAATGTATTCTGGGTTAGTAATGGTAAGCCTGAAGGTGTTCTTGATGCTGAAAAGCAGAAAGAATACGAGACTGCCACTACTCTCTTTGTTGGATGCATTTTTAGTGTTCTTGCTGATCGTCTGTGCGAGGTGTATATGCACATGACAGACGCAAAGGAGTTGTGGGATGCACTGAATTCCAAATACGGTGCTACTGATGCCAGCAATGATATGTATGTCATGGAGCAATTTCATGACTACAAGATGGTTGATAACCGTTCTGTAGTAGATCAGGCTCATGAGATACAGGCCATTGCCAAGGAACTCGAACTCCTGAAGTGCGCTTTACCCGACAAGTTTGTGGCTGGATGTATTATTGCGAAATTACCTTCTTCCTGGAGGAATTTCGGAACAGCACT
This sequence comes from Dendrocalamus latiflorus, assembly GCA_017311315.1. NCBI lineage: Eukaryota > Viridiplantae > Streptophyta > Magnoliopsida > Poales > Poaceae > Dendrocalamus > Dendrocalamus latiflorus. The sequence goes on from CM029630.1 coordinate 18,780,819, forward strand.
CAAACACAAGAGATAAGAGTACTCTGTTGAGAATCTGTTTGGGTCTCTTGAAATTGAGGAGAAAGCTCGGGAAAAGGACGTTGTGTCTAAGGGTGATGGAGGGCAGTCTAGTGCCAATGTGGTACAGAAACCCTCAAACAAGAACAAAGGGAAATTTGTTAAAGCCCAACAGACAACCAACTTCAAGAAGAAGAAGAACAACTACAATCAGGATGATAGAACTTGCTTTGTGTGCGGTGAGGCTGGTCACATGGCCAAGAAGTGCCCACAACGCAAAGGAAAGAAGGCACCTGCAGGACAGACTTCTAAGTCTGTCAACGTGACCATTGTCAAGACTGGAGATGGGACTGGGTATGGTAATTTACCTACTGTTCTTTCAGTTAGTCAATCTACCAATTGGTGGATTGATACAGGAGCTAATGTACATGTGTGTGCTGATATTTCGTTGTTTTCTTCTTATCAGGTCGCCCGAGATTCCTCCGTCCTAATGGGGAATGGGTCACATGCTACTGTTCATGGTGTTGGCACGGTAGATCTGAAGTTTACTTCGGGAAAGATCGTGCAGCTGAAGAACGTGCAGCATGTCCCTTCTATAGACAAGAATCTCGTTAGTGGCTCCCGTTTATGTAGAGACGAGCTTAAGTTGGTATTTGAGTCTAATAAAGTAGTCGTGTCTAAACATGGATATTTTATTGGTAAAGGCTATGAGTGCGGAGGCATGTTCCGCTTTTCCCTTTCAGATTTCTGCAATAAGACTGTGAACCATATTTGTGGCAGTGTGGATGATGAGGCTAATGTTTGGCACTCACGTCTATGTCATATTAATTTTGGTTTGATTTCTCGGCTTTCCAGTATGAATTTAATTCCAAACGTTTCCATCACCAAAGGTTCTAAATGTCATAGCTGTGTGCAATCAAAGCAACCTCGTAAGCCTCACAAGGCTGCCGAGGAGAGAAACTTGGCACCACTAGAACTCCTGTATTCAGATCTTTCTGAGATGAATGGCGTGTTGACGAAGGGTGGAAAACGATATTTCATGACATTGATTGATGATGCAACTAGGTTCTGTTATGTGTATTTATTGAAAACGAAAGATGAGGCTTTAGACTATTTTAAAATTTATAAGGCAGAAGTTGAAAACCAGTTAAATAGAAAGATAAAAAGACTTAGGTCAGATCATGGTGGAGAGTATTTCTCAAACGAATTTGACTTATTTTGTGAGGAACATGGTATTATACATGAGAGGACGCCTCCTTATTCTCCCGAGTCAAATGGGATTGCCGAAAGGAAAAATCGCACGTTGACTAACTTGGTGAATGTCATGTTAGACACTGCGGGCTTACCTAAGGCATGGTGGGGGGAGACTTTGCTAACGTCTAATCATGTATTAAATAGAGTTCCTAACAGAAATAAGGACAAAACACCATACGAGGTATGGATTGGGAGAAAACCATCACTTTCTTACTTGCGTACATAGGGGTGCTTGGCGAAAGTTAATGTGCCAATAACTAAGAAACGCAAGCTTGGACCTAAAACTGTGGACTGTGTCTTTCTGGGATATGCTAATCATAGCATTGCCAATAGATTTTTGATAGTTAAAACTGAGGTACCTGACATGCATGTTGGTACAATTATGGAGTCTCGAGATGCAACATTCTTTGAGAATATTTTTCCAATGAAGGATACACATAACACTACTAGTCAACCTTCTGAAATAATTCCCAGTTCAATCACACCACCTGAACCTTTTGAACATGCACATGAACTTGTCAATGAGGAGGATGACAATGGAACTCCTAGAAGGAGCAAGAGACAAAGGATATTCAAATCCTTTGGTGATGATTTCACTGTGTACCTTGTGGACGACACTCCCAAGTCTATTTCAGAAGCGTATGCATCCCCTGATGCAGACTACTGGAAGGAGGCTGTCCGTAGTGAAATGGATTCCATTATCACTAATGGAACCTGGGAGCTGACAGATAGACCTTATGGGTGCAAACCTGTAGGGTGCAAGTGGGTGTTCAAAAAGAAGCTTAGGCCTGATGGTACTATTGAAAAGTACAAGGCTCGGCTTGTTGCCAAGGGCTATACTCAGAAAGAAGGCGAAGATTTCTTTGACACTTACTCACCTGTTGCTAGACTGACCACAATTCGAGTACTACTTGCTTTGGCTGCCTCACATGGTCTTCTCGTTTATCAAATGGACGTTAAGACAACTTTTCTTAACGGAGAGCTGGATGAGAAAATTTACATGGAACAGCCTGATGGATTTGTAGTAGAAGGTCAAAAAGGCAAGGTGTTAAAACTGTTGAAATCTTTGTATGGTCTGAAACAAGCTCCTAAGCAGTGGCATGAGAAGTTCGATAGAACACTGACATCTGCAGGCTTTGCTGTCAATGAGGCAGATAAATGTGTATACTATCGCTATGGTGGGGGTGAGGGAGTTATTCTATGCTTGTATGTGGATGACATCCTGATTTTTGGGACAAACATCAATGTGATAAATGAGGTCAAATCATTCTTGTCTCAAAACTTTGATATGAAAGATCTGGGAGTAGCTGATGTTATTCTAAACATTAAATTGGTTAGAGGTGAGGATGGGATTACACTTTTGCAATCTCATTATGTGGAAAAGGTCTTGAGCCGTTTTGGTTTTTCTGATAGCAAGCCTTCTCCAACACCTTATGATCCTAGCGTGTTACTTCGTAAGAATAAGAAAATTGCTAGGAATCAGCTGGAATATTCTCAGATAATTGGCTCACTTATGTACCTAGCTAGTGCAACAAGGCCAGACATCTCCTTTGCTGTGAGCAAGTTAAGCCGGTTTACATCTAACCCAGGAGATGATCACTGGAAGTCGCTTGAGCAAGTGTTGCGCTATCTGAAAGGTACCTCGAACTTTGGACTTCACTATACTGGGTACCCGTCGGTGCTGGAGGGTTATAGTGATTCCAACTGGATCTCTGATGCTGATGAGATCAAAGCCACTAGTGGATATGTTTTCACTATTGGTGGTGGTGCTGTTTCATGGAGGTCTTGCAAATAGACCATTTTGACGAGGTCAACCATGGAAGCAGAGCTTGCGGCACTAGACACTGCTACTGTTGAGGCAGAATGGCTACGAGATCTATTGATGGATCTACCTACGGTGGAAAAGCCAGTGCCAGCTATCTTTATGAACTGTGATAATCAAACTGTTATCGCTAAAGTGAACAGTTCTAAGGATAATATGAAATCGTCTAGGCATGTCAAGAGACGATTGAAGTCTGTCAGGAAATTGAGAAACTCCGGAGTTATAACCTTGGATTACATCCAAACAGATAAAAACCTGCCAGATCCCTTTACAAAGGGACTATCACGGAATGTGATAGATAGTGCATCGAAGGAGATGGGTATGAGACCCATGTGAGTTATCTATGGTAGTAATCCAACCTATGTGATCGGAGATCCTGTGAATTAGGATCTGGGAAAAACAAGCCATTAGTTAACTGGAGGAGAGTAATTTTAACCCTCTCTATGTGAAGATGCAATACTCTCAGAAACTGCAAGGCAGGTTGGTTAAGGCCTTAATGTGTTCCATTGGCATTCAGAAGCGAAGACGTTATCCTGCAAAACGTTCTTGAAAGAACACACCTATATGAGCCCGACTGTTAGTCGCAGTCTATGGAGATCTTGGGTAATCTCCTACTAAGCTCATGAAGAGACCAAGGAGTATGACTTATACGCTCCAACCGGCGCGGGCGCACGGCACCTGCGTGAATGGTCCGCCAAAATCGGCTCCAGGTGCTTGCGCAAACGCGGCTTCCTTTTGCAGTTTTATTTTGCTGTTTTGAGTGGTGGTGAATCCGGATCGGTTACGCGTGACTAATCCGGTTCGCTTACGAGTTATGGAGAACGTGCAGGCGTCTTGATCACGCGTCCTGGTTTTCTATAAATACGGAGTCGCCGCCTCCATACAGCATATGCGAAAATCAATCTAGGGTTTTGCCTCCTCCATCCATTGTGCTGCGCCGTCCCACGTAGTCTACTCCGTCCCGTCCGCCGGCGTGCACTGCCGTTCGGGAGAGCAGGTCTCCGGAACCGTCGCCTTCGAAGTCCTGCACCGGGAGAGGGCGAATAAGGTTTTTGGGAAGCGCTCTGCGCGACTGCTCGCTGTAGCTCTGGCTCGTCTTCCTCGTCGTTCGGCTTCGGCGAATCGACATCGACTTCGTGTCATCCTCATCGTGCCTGCGGCGTCTACATCGGCAAACCGATCAGAACAGAACCATCGGTACGTAACAGTCATGTTCTCCGTATTATATCTGTTCATGTACAGTTTCCTGGTTTACATGTCTAGATCTTTTATGCCTGTGATGGTTCTGTTATTTTGCGTGCATGATGTCATGATTTATTTATGGAATAAATTAAACCTACATGTGCTTATATTTTCAACATTTAAAACGGATACGGATACGAATTCGAACATTCTCGAATACGAATACGAATCGAATGTCGTAACGAATACGAATTCGAATCGGATATATGCTTAATTCGATCGAATACGAATATCCTCCTATGAATGTCGTAATCGACTGGTTTTTCCGATTAGCGGTTTTAAATTCAAAATTTGATATTTGAAATTTCATCAACAAATAATCATCACAAATATTAATAAATCAAGTTCATATCCTCTACGACCTAGAAACATCAATTGCTAACTTTTTGGCACATATGCCCCAAGAAGACGGTCCTAACAAGAGATGTACATATCCAAGACAACAGCCCATGTGTTCAAATAAGAAATATAACATGTTATAAAGGACAAATGAGTTCAATGTCCTAACAATATTTAACTGAGAGTGCCATTTAATTTTGATACCTTGAGGGAACACGATACCTTATTAGCTTCTACAATGACATTAAAAACTAAATAGATGTAGAGCATTTGTATGCCAATGAGAGAAAAATCATAGACGCTAGATAATAACTAGTTTGGCAGTGTTAAGATAGATATGGATAAACGATGCTATTCCAGGCTAAAGTTGAGGTCTCCAAAAATCTCATAAAGGTGTTACCAGTTCATTCATTTGCCATGTGTCAACTTGTTTCAGCAGCTCTTCCTGGGGTTTCTTCTTCTTCAGTGCAAGCAAAAGCTCTGTCCCTCTTCCTTTGTTGAACCAAGTAACCAACTGCCGTGCAGCTTCCTTTTCTGCTTCAATCACCTTGTCAAGCTGGAAGAGGAAAAAAAGAAACCATACATAAACAAAACTGGAGCATCATTCCAGATTTTGCGCCACATATTCCCATGTTCAGACATACGCTGAGAAAGCTTTCCTTTGGGTGGCCAACCTGAATTACCATCAGCTTTGTCCTCACTCACCCAGTCATCAGGTGAATGCCACCGAATAAAATCTTCAAAGACAGCATCTGGGTTTGCGGCTTTAAAAGCAGACATATCTAAGCATGGAGAAGAGCTTCCTAATTAGTAACAGGTGAAGAAATTCAACAATAAGAGGGATCAAATAGAAAACTAGGAGGACGTCTTCCAAAGAAGCACAGCTTATTGTTTAGTGTTTATACAGCACAGTAAGTAAAAGAAACTTCTTCAAGATAGAAGTAATAATTAGTTAAGTGATGGATAAAATATGGCATGGCCATTTAAAAAACTTACCGGAAGATAATATATCCCTTTCCAATTGACCAGATAGACCCTGCAGTAACAGAGGAATGATATAATATTTTGCACTAATTTTGAGGTGATTTAATTAGGCTAACTGATATGTACAATGTAGTTCACCACATACCAGAACAAAAGTAGATGAAAAATAACAAACAAATTGAATACAATAGAATGAGTGTATGTGTCTATCGGTCTATCCCATTTACATAAGCTTATAGTAGGTTCACAAGAAACCTACCAAACAAAAAAAGATTTGGCCACTTAAGGCATGGTAACTGTGAGTTCAAGAACTTACAACAGCATTGCCAAAAGCTTCAGCTGCATGGAGTCTTTCTTCATGCATATCTTCTGTCAGCAAAGGTGCATCCTAAGAAACTGATGGAAAAATAGGAGGTGTGTGTGTACATCACAATATTAAATTAGAAGAAAGAGGCCAAGCAGAACCTGTGTATATGGAGCATGCATTTCCTGAAATGTATTCAGGAGCATCATTGAAGGGACGACACCTGCTGATCCTTTCCGAGTTTTGTTCTGTACCTGTAATTCACCAGAAAAGTTAGCATCAAATCCTTTTTAATTTCAAATATATGTACTAAATGAATGTATATTACCGTACTATTTGAAATCCCATCTTTATGTGCAAGATCACCACCCTTCTCACAATTCAATGATTTCTTTCTCTCAATGCATATCGCAAGCTTACAGGAAGAAAACAAAAGGCAAACTTATGTAAATATGGTTATCCAGAAAACACAGGACCAAGTGTAGCGGGGAGCAATGTTACAGAATGCAAGAGGCAACCGTGAAAACACAACTGCAACGCACTTCAATAAAAACATGTTGTCTTTGTCGATATACTATGAATATAGCCCTGCTCGTAGATTGACTGGATCTGTGCTATTGAGTTTTTGGGAGAGAGAATACAAGCACTACTCGATGGTTTAATGCCAGTATGCCAGATGGGAAAGAGGTGACTAAAAAAAGTTGAATTATTCTACAAATGCAGCTTGCAGAAACAAGTGAAAAAGAGTGTCTAGCATCTACTATACTAACCAGAGTAACCAACAGAATAAATAATGCACGGGCAGCTCCGACTGCAACACCTCCGCCTCGAACTCGCTCTTTTCCGTCTGCCCGATGAACTTCACCGCCGCACCGCACCGAACGCGCGCGCGCGCGAGCCGGCCCGGCGCGGGCGCCACGCGCCAGCGGGCCGACGCGGGCCGAGGGGGCGGGACGCGGAGCGTGGTGGGGAGGCGGGGAGCACAGGGCGAGGAGAAGGGCGAGCGGAGAGGGGGCGCGAGGGTGGACGCGGTGGTGCTTGGTGCGGATGCCAGTCAGTTGACCGAATGTGAGTCTTGCAGTTGTAGTGAGCCGCGACTCCTGCCGTCCCGCGCCGCGCGAGACTCCCGCCGTCCCACTCCCGCGCGCGTGACTCTCGCGGTCCCGCACTCCCGCCTTGGCACGCGCCTTGGCGCCTTTAGTGCCCGCCAAATCGGAATCGCCAATGCGGCAATGGCTGTGCGCGGCGCGCCTGACGCCTGTGCCATTGCGCCATGGGCCCGGACGCCCGGTAATACAAATACGAATGTTCTCGAATACGAATGCGAATACGAATGTTCTCGAATGCGAATGCGAATACGAATATTTTCAAATACAGATACGAATATTGTCGAATACGAATACGAACATTTTCGAATACGGATTTTTGCTTACCACATTCACGTTTTCTCAAATACGAATATCGGATAAAACGAATTATTCGTTACCGTTTTCCACTCCTAAATACACCCTAGCAGCATGGACTCACCGTGCCTGCCCAAAACATGGAACGTTGCACGCACAGCAAACACTGATGAAATGGTGGCTTGAACGCAACCGGACGGTGATCGAACAAAGGAAAAAAAGGGGTGCGGCCCAGGTGCTGGGGGCACAGCACTTAGCGCGTGCGGTGCGGGGGTGCCCCAGCACCCGCCACGTGTTCCACAAGGTCTAAAAAAATTCCGAAAAATTCGAAAAAAGCACTTACAAAATCCGAAAATTTGTAAAAAGTACTTTTTAAATATAAATACTTATATTAAACAGTATTTTTAAGTACTTAAAAAATACTTCTTAAAAAATACTTTTTAATAAAAGTATAAATCAAAAAAATTTAAGTACTTACAAAAAAATTTTATACTTAAAAAGTACTTTTTACAAATTTTTGAATTTTGTAAGTATTTTTTTCGAATTTTTCGGAATTTTTTTGGGCCTTGTGGGACACGTGGCGGGTGCTGAGGGCACCCCCGCACACGCTAAGTGCTGTGCCCCCAGCACCTGAGCCGCACCCGGAAAAAAGGGCTGAAGACCTTGTCTATCCCCACTTGCTGGCAGATTTGGCTCCAGAAAAATCGTCGGATAGAGGCTACTTTTTACAAATTTTTGAATTTTGTAAGTATTTTTTTCGAATTTTTCGGAATTTTTTTGGGCCTTGTGGGACACGTGGCGGGTGCTGAGGGCACCCCCGCACACGCTAAGTGCTGTGCCCCCAGCACCTGAGCCGCACCCGGAAAAAAGGGCTGAAGACCTTGTCTATCCCCACTTGCTGGCAGATTTGGCTCCAGAAAAATCGTCGGATAGAGGCATGAGCAACAGGACCCCATCATACTTATCAATTCTGCTCCGTTCCAATCGAAATGATCAGAATGCTCAATCCCAACAAGCAAAACAACACACTAGACTCCTGATATCGACCATGATTCCAGTCATTTCGGTCAGTTCCGGCCATTCTGGGCTTCCACTCATTCCGGTACCGGACGACCACTACTGAATTGCGGGCTTCTTTAATGGCTGAACAGGGGAGTTCACAGTCAGTAGGGACCACCACTACTCAAGCTCAACTCAGAAGTCGGAACACAATGCGGCAGCTCTATCGGCTAACAGTTCTCTTTTGGATTGTGATAAGAATTTAAGTGGGTCCACGGTTAAACAGTAGTATCTTCACCTATTTGCACTAGAGCGAATACACATTTCATTTGTTACTCCTCCCAAAGGCTGCATGCAAGCACGACTATTTAGTAATTTCTAAAACATATATTTATTTATTATATTATAGTCTGTAACGATACACCGGAAGACCAGTACCGATACATTCTATACCCAAAAACAAATCGGAATGACCCACATAATAGAATCGTCTACTATGGCCTAATCCCTCATGTAATCGTCTGGATGGGCTCTGTTAGGTGCCACCCAAAAGTGCTGTAATATTTCGACCTTGGCTCACCGCCCAAGCCCAACCCCACCAGAGTGCAACGTACCTGTAAATTCCTAGTGAAGTTCTTATGCTTTCTTGCTTCTTAATATAAGGAAAAGGAAAATATTCGTATAACATTCTGAACTTTACTCAAACATCTGTCTAGTATCTTTAACTATAAAACTAGACATTCGATCTCTAAACTTTATAATCCAGTTTAAATAACACCTTGACTCAGATAGTAGTATTGCTTGCATGGCGCAATAAGTGGACAGTTTTACCATATTGAATGACACACTGATTAAATTTAGATGAATAACAGGTAGAGCTCACAAAGGTTCCTCTCTCTAATCAACAGAGAGGGAGTGAACTATAGAGGGGCGGTGACTATGGACGCACAGTGGGGAAGTCGGCCCCACCTATCACTGACCTAACTTGGCCAATATGTCATCCTATGTGGCCAAACACCCACTTATCGCGCCACACGGACAATAATACCATATGAAATTGGATTATGATGTTATTTGAACCAGATTACAATGTTCAGAGAGTCAAATGTTTAGTTTCATGGTTTAAAGTACTAGACAGAATTTAAAACAAAGTTTAGAGTGTTATTTGGACTTATTTCGAAAGAAAAACATATGTGTACTGTATTCTTTTTACTAGTTTTCTACTGACACAGTGACACGGACTTGCATGTGAATAAAACTCCAATTCCCACCCGGGCACCCATCTTTAAGAGAGATACCGATCCAAAATTGATAGAATAGATGTCAATTCTTTATCCAATCCCCGTGCAAAAAAAAATTCTTTATCCAATCGAAAAAATGCAACATGAATGTATGTGTGATGTTAATTCCTTAAATTTTTTGTATGAATATTCTATTTTTTATTTGAAATAACAGAAATATATCTACGACAACATTTTTATAGAAATAGGCTCCAGTCAACTGACCGTTGAAAGCCTAGAGCCTATCGCCCAACGGCCAGACGACATGCAAGCAATCCGCTGGCCGTTGGGCAAATTTTTGCAGTCACCTGACTGTTGGGTGTGTAACTGCTGTCGCCCAGTGGTTGGGCGACTAGAGGTCCAGTCGCCTAACGGCCAGACGACTGAAAGGGGGATTAAAAGTCATTGTCACTCGGCCACCGCTCAACAGAAACAGAAAGAAGAAGAGAAGATGGCCGAGGAGAGGAGGAGAGGAAAGAAAAGAGAGAAGAGAATACGAGAGGGAGGGAAGGAGAGGAGAGAGGAGAGAAAAGGAGAGGGAGAGGAGGAGAGGAGAAGAGGGGGAGGAGATGATAGGAAGAAGCAAATCTAGGTTTTTTTGTATTTGCAATGTTGTATATGCAGCACATATATTATTTACTGTTAGTGTTAGTAGAAAATTGTAGATGTAGATAGAAATAGTTCAATTTTTTGGCATAGAAAATTTAGTTAATATAGTTTTAGAAAATTAGCAGCCGTGGAAGCAGAGATGAGAGAAAGAAGCAAATGTAGATATTTTTTGTATTTGCAATGTAGTATATGACTGTTAGTGTCAGTAGAAAATTGTAGATATAGATAAAAATAATTTTTTTGGTACAGAAAATTTAGTTAATATAGTTTTAGGAAATTAGCAGCCGTAAAAGTGAGTAGTTGTGTACAATTTAACGAACATAGTTTTACAAAATTAGCATCATTAGCAAATTGGCAAACATACAAAATTGTAGTTGTAGAAAATTCAGTCACCGTTACGTACAAATTAATCGTCCATAGAAATTTGTAGGTATTACAAAATTCAGTAAATATTTATGTTAGAATTTTGTAATTTGGTATGTAAAAAACAATAATACATAATATTTATGGTTAAATACAAATGAATGTAATATCAATAGTATGTTGGAAAAAACGTGTGTACCATTATAACTGGTATATAGGCATTTAAATTGATATGCCATGTAAATTGTCGAAACCATTAGGAATTGTTTCATGTAAGGGACAGATCGAGTAACGAGAAAAGTGCGGTGTCGGTGCGCGGGGTGCCGATTGGAAGTTCATACTACGAGGTTAGTGTAGTTGGTTACGGCAGGTGAACGATCGGTGAAATGTGAATTGCAGTACGTTAGTATTTTCGTAGTGTGCGATGCGATTTGACATGTTGAAAAATTAAAACATATATGCAGATAGACATCAGCAATGCTGATACCCACTATTGAGAGTGTATTACGGTGCTAGAAGCATTTGTGAAGGTCCAAATGGTGTGGATTTGAGTGGTTTTCTGCAAGCAACTCTAGTACACCCGGACGACGAGAATACTCGAATATCAGATATGATGCATTGGCTTACCCGGAGTTTTTCGTTGGACCCTGAGGTTTGCAACGTTGTCGTAGAAGGGCTGTGGAGCCGGTCTCTCATGGACATCAGATGGGAGTTGAGAACATTGATGCACACTATTGCGTGGAAGGGGTTTGTGCAAAGGTGCCGGCGCCGTGGATACGAGTGTATGCTACTGGTACAACCATGCCCATTAGAAACTGTGCAAGGTCGTGTGTACAGCCTTGCTCCTGGAGGTGCGAGCAGCTCGGGCGGCCCACATGTTGGCGAAGAGAAGGAAGATGCTTGTGACAAGGCCGATGCGGTACATAGAGGAGGGGTAGAATGGTCACGCCATGGCAAGGGAATAGGACAAGCTGATGAAGGGGAGCATATTGAGTACATAGTGTAGCGACAGATGGAGTGCGATGACCAGATGGCATGGGCTGAAGAGGAAGCTGTACAGAAGGACGACGATGATAGTTTGGATGAGGATGAAGCTCCCGTCTTGCAGGAATGGAACTGGTTTGATGCTGAGGGTGTTTCCGCACATGACGAGTACGAATCACTGTGGGAGTTTGTTGGATCGATATTGGCGACAGAGGGGGGTGAATGTCGACTTTTTAAAAAGACCCCTCAAAAGTATCACTTAGGAGTTCTTCTTCGAAAGCTATGTGAAGCTAAGAGAAGAGATCGTTAATGCTTACTGAAACTCAAAAACTCCGAGTGTTCCATGGCGTCCCACCGTTTGTCGCCATGCGATCGCCCCCGCAGCACCAGCTCGTAATCTTCGGAAGGGAAGGACAACTCGTCCCGGCTAGACGGGGAGCTGCCGCCAGGCTGGCGGGAGGCACCGTCATTACCGGCCATTGTTCTCAAGATTAGGGCAGAAGGGCTATCAACGCGAAATAAGCAGAGCTAGGCGACAGGCGAGATAGAGTGACCCCACCACAGCCATGGCGCTTTATAAAGCCCGTTCGCCCCCTCTGCGACCAGAAGCGCAGCCAGATTAAAAACTCCCAGCGGTTCGACTACCCGTTCGAAGGGTAGGGGACGGAGCGCACGCGTCTACTTCGGCTAGGCGCCAGCTCCGCTCCCACCCGTGCGAAGGGTACGGGACGGAGCGCGCGCGTCTACTTTAGCTAGGCGCCAGCTCCGCTGCCACCCGTGCGAAGGGTACGGGACGGAGCGCGCGCGCGCGTGCGTCTACTTCGGCCACGGCCTCAGCCCCTGGTCAAGTTCGGAAAAGTTCACAGGTCGCAGGGACGGAGGGGGCCAAAGGACTCGGCAACATGGCTTCGGCCCTGTGAAGCCCTTCTCCATGAGAGGCTCCTGTTGTAGGGGTGGCCCTCACCTAAACCCAGCAGGCCTTGTAGAAGGTTATAAGGCCCAGAATAGGCCATGTGTAATGACATAAGTGCCCCTGCGGGGGATACCCAGATGTAAGGGTACAACTGTAAAAGCACTCCCCATGTATATATATATGGAATACAGGCCATGGGGGGACCTAGGTCATTGCTATCACTCTCTCTCACTCTCCACTACCATCTCTCTCTGTTTGGTCTGTAACCACAACAGCGACCAAGGCAAATGAGGCCACCGAGGAGTTCAACGTCGAGCTAGCAAGGAAGGGAAAATGGCTCTGGTCCACACAGTATGTCGTACGAGCAGTTGGGTGTGTTGGTCGCACGTTGGTCGCACATGATGCACTATGTTATGCATGTAATCAAAAAGTACGCGGCATATTATTCACAATTGTATTATGAAGTCTATTTAAATTCAGACAAACTTATTTCCTCGTATTTTCGCATTCAATTATTCACATAGCAAGTCATCCAACAATATTAACATACCAGTTTTCCTCCATGTACGAATTCCCGGTAAAATCACAATATCACTTACCATCGTACTTACCGATCGTTCTAAGTTCAATCGTTCTTAAAAAAGTTTCACAAATGTTTTTATGCTCCAACAACATACAACGATCATAAACTTTTATTACAAATCCAGTAGATTATCTTCCAGTTATAATCTACAAAATTCACGAGGTGGGGCAGCATGCTGTTTGCAGTCGCCCTATGGATGGACGACTCTACATACTATCGCCCTGTGGCTGGGCGATAGGTTCTTGTCACCCAATGGTCAGGCGACTGGAACCTGTCGCCTAACGGCTTCTAGAAAACGTTATCATTCTAAACATTTATTGTTCGAGAAATAACAGTGTGTAAATAACATAATAAAAATACTTATAAATAAATAATTAAAGGAATGTAGGTTTAATATGATAAAAAACATGTGACTTGCCTCTTTGTCCATAGCCTCTAATTATTTCACTATAGTCTTCTGGTTAAACTGCTTTTGTAGTTCTTCTGTTGACCAACTCATGTGATCCAAATACTAGCATGAAAAACAAATGCAAATGAGTTTCTGCTTTGTGGAATGCAAGCTGAGAACAAAATACAAATAAATAATCAAAAAAATAGAAATGGTGCGCGTGGCTTGGCTACTTTGGTTGCTTGTTGGAATTGGTGTATGAGCTGCTACGGAGATCGAACGATGTCCGAGTGGCTATAGAGATCATTGGATGGTGTACGAGTGGCTTAGGAGCATCAGACTACGTTTGAGTGGCTTAAGAGCATCAGATGTCGTCCGAGTGGCTTAAGAGCATCAGATGGCGTCCGAGTGGCTTAAGAGTATCGGATGGTGTACGAGTGGTGTAGCTCAGGACTCAAAGTAGTGCAACCAAAGTTTCTCTCGATTACAAGGCGGTTGGAGATTTCAAGTGGTGGAGCAGTTAGAGATTTCGACCGGTGGAGCAGTCGAAGATTTCAAGCGGTGGAGCGGTTGGAGAATCTGTGGTCGAAACAATAATTAGCGACCATAGGTGGGTTCCTGGGCCACGAGGATTCTATTTTTGGGCTCAGGAGTAGCTGGAAGTCAAGTGAGCATCGACGGTGAGGTCTTCTCTTCTCAGGACTTTTGAATGACACAGAGGTTAACGGCAGGTTAAGAGGATAATAGCATTTGCGATAGAGCATCTCTAGGAGTAGGGGGAGCTTAGGGGTGTGGTGGTTTGGGTTGGAGATGGATGAGCCGAGCTGTCCACAGTGACCTCCTATGGTCAAGCAGTGGCGCTAGCCTTCAACGCGGCAGGGGGATCAGGAAGCTGGGGTCTTGCTTCGGGAGTGTTACTAAGGGCATGAAGAATCTGCAGGCAAAAGCAATCGAAATGAAAAGGACTGAATATAAAGAATTGAGATTGGCTTACTTTGGAGTCTTTCGATGATCGTCGGTGATGCTCTAGTCGAGGGCTCAGTTGGGGGTGTGTGGCTCACTTGGGTACAAGTGGTTCCAAATGGAGGGGCTCATGGGTTTAAATAGGGCGAGAATGGCGGTTTGGCATAGGGGTAGGGCTCAGGTGGCGGCGGCGCGTGGTAGGGGTCAGGAAGGTGCAGAAGGGTGTGGAGCAGCTGGCAGAGGGGAGGTACAGGCTGCCTCGGACAAGGCATTGCAGCAGTCAAAAGGTGACGTGGTGTGTCAGGTCAGCTGTGACAGAGCTAGGAGTAGAGAGAAGGCAAAGAGGGCGGTGAGGCGGTAGGGGTGAGATGGGTACAATGCTTGGCCAAGTGAAGGTCATGGCATTAATGGGAGAGTGTACGATAACTTGTGCTGTTGGTAAGGAGCTCTGAGGCGCACGAATTTGTGGTGTGGGGTTGTCGGCCATGAAACAACATAGGGAAAGCGGGAAGGTAGTGGTAGTGGTGAGCTCTGTGACAACTCTTACGTGTGGTAGCGAGATTTAAGAGGGTATCAGAGGTGGGATAGGTGAGGTAGTATGGTTTCTGACCAATTGCAGCGGTGGAGCAGCGGTGGGAAGAAACGGGAAGGTGCGGGAGTAGAAGAATCAGGACGACGGTGATATTTTTAGATGGTGAATAGTGCTCATGCGAAAAATAGCTGAAGGGCCGAAGCGGTTGGGAGATCATGGCATGGATGGCTGGGATAGGTGTGGGTTTAAGCCAAAGTTTAAGAGAAATCAAAATCAAATAATAATTCAAATTACTTTTGAAATTCAATTTTGTTTCAATGGCACGCTGAGTTTCACGCGCTAGTGTGCAGGAGAGGTGGATGGGGAGGGGAGGAGCTTTTGCAGAGGCAATTGGGGGAGGAGAAGCTTGGGTGTGACCATGATTTAGGTGTCTCGACGCTTCATCTCTTTGTTGTATTTCCTGTGAAACCATGCGCTCTTCGACCATCTAATTCACTCTCCTTTGTCTGTGCTCAGGGCCGGTCCTAGGATTTTAGGGGCCCGGGGCGAAACTAGAAATAGGGGCCTTAGTATAAATATCTAAATATAAATCTGCCACGGTCACAGGCATAGTAAATAAAATCCGATAAGCAATAGAAATATTAGGATAACAATCCGCTTCTCTGACAAACTCAAAGATCTTCATAGCAGACATTGGTTTATCTGATAAAGTCAATTGCATAACACTTAACTCAGAAATTAGATCATTTAACTCAACATCAGAGGAACCATCTAGAGAGAAGGTTTCTGCAAATTTTGTACAACATTCTTTTAATTCAGTTCGATCCAATGACTTCAATATTGTTGAACTCATTAAAAATCCAAATATACTTCCGAATGTTTGGAGTTTTTGAAATCTACTTTTCAATGAATTGATTGCCATATCAACCATAACAAAAAATAATTAACTTCAAATTCCTTCTCAGCTTGCAAAACTGCTTCATCACAATCAATTTCATCAAACTGTTTCTTCCTAAGAACACGCCGCTTAACTGGAAATGATGGCTCTACATTCATTTGAGCTGCAATATCTTTGGCAATGACCATACTCAAAGCAAACCCTTCATTTCTATAAGTATTAAAGTATTTAACCATGTCTTCTATTTGTTGCATGTATATACTCTACATAGTATATGGGGGCCCCTGGATTTTGGGGGCCCGGGGCGACTGCCCCTCTCGCCCCCCCCCCCCCCTCAGGGCCGGCCCTGTTTGTGCTTTGCAATAGAGTATAAAAATAGGGTGTCCCATATCATCAAATAGGGTCCAAAAACTGGATAATAAATATCAATTTTATCTTGCATTACCAAATGCCCATACGTTACAACTGAAATTCAAACTTTATGCAGCCGTGCACTTATCCTATGAAGAAAAACACATTTTTGAATTCTTGAATGTAAACAGATTGTCCCTACATGTCTCGAAACATCAAAAACAAGAAAATTTAATTGGATTCTACGTAGTTACATGTATAGCCAAAACAATCCCTACAAAACCATTGGCAATCATCTTTAAAACAAAAAGGGCACAATGGTTATTATATCAGTAATAGAGATAGTAAACTAGAAATTTACACGGAAATCATTCTTTAAGCAAGTTTAGTACATGGAAACCACAACTATAGGGCCTAGAAATGGATATATAAACTTTAGAAAGGTTTGGAAAAATCATAACTTGTCATTGTATGGTAGAAGTAAATAAATTGACTAAGTAAATTTAATGAAATTTTGTTCTAATACTACCTCAAAAACTCCACGCCTCCTATCAATTGTGCATTGGAAGACTTTATCCTTTATGTGAATTGATTTCTTGACAGGAACATTCCTTGAAGGATGAGGACTTTCTGGGCTTTTAGCAGAAGTCTTTACTTACCAAACTTTGACAGCATTGAACAAAATGAGCAGCAAGTAAAGGAAAAATCTCACAGGCCAAAGAATCCAAGAAACTGCATATCTGATAAAATGGAAAACGAGGAAGACGTGGCCCACGGAATGCTGGCCTAAGTTCCCAGCCACTGATGTCTTCTGAAATGTTGGCTTTTCCTGGTAATAGAGTCAATAAAAGTGCTGATATTCCATTTATCAATCTTGCAATATTGTTCAATGACTCATATGTGAATGTCTTCACGAATTTACGCAAACAAGCCCCAGGAGTCAAATAGTGGAGACGTATGTACTGAAGGACCAAAATAAGAGCAACTTAACTAAAACAAAGCTATTCATGGTCTTATATAAAAGGACTTACAAATGAAACTAAAAAATTGTTAAGCCTTGGGCTCCCATGGAGCACAGATATCAGATGAAAATCAGGTGCTATAGCAAAAATGCGCAGCAGTCACTATGCAGTCAGTTAAGTTTTAAGCTCCCAAAATCAAAGATATAGAAGCAAGGCTAGAAAACCACTTCCCCTTCTATAATAATTAATTTTGAATTTAGCGTTGCTAAGCTCATCAGAATCCCAAAGTTACTCATAATCCCATCTGACACTTTATTAATTGCTTAGGGTTTCTAGTGGAGAGGACATACATAGATAGATAGATATGAGAGAATATTGGGAGAGAATAGATCATCTCAACATGGGGGCAGCCACATCGGGTCGAGAGCAAACCCATCGCTGACGTTGGCCAGCAGTAGGAGAATCCCATCTCCGGATGGGATTTCTGGATCTGCACCTCGGCGGTAGCGGTGTAAGGCGTGGGGAAGGGAAGGGTGCTCGTCCTCGGCCTCGAGTGCAGAAGGTGTGGAAGGGCGCCCTCGGCTAGGGGTGGGAAACGGCGTTCGCCATCGGCCTCAAGTGCAGTAGCGGCGTGAGGCATGGTGGCGGTGTGAGGCACCCTCGGCTGGAGGTGGGGAAGGGCGTTCATTGTCGGCCTTGAGTGTGGCGATGGCAGCGTGAGGCGTGCGGCATCGTGAGGGGATGCATTGGCTTTGTGTGCAAAAGGGGCATAGTCATCCTTCATTGTTTCTAAGTTGGTTTCTCTGATTTTTACTAGCTTTTTAAGGTGATTTCTCTGGTTTTTTTCGAGAGCCAACTTTTTAGGATTTCGGAACGTGCTTTTTGCAACGTGAAGTTTAGGATGATAGACAAATTTCTCCTTTATATTAGTAGAGATACTATACACCTCCCATTAATCTTTTGTCTCCTTCTGGATCAGAATAGGTCGATCATGGGAGGGTGACGGTGGGGAGGGTGACGGTGGCCACAGCGGCGGGGACTATACGGTATGAGCTGCGCGTGAACCAGGGCTGCAGCCTACTGGGCACAAAAGAGAGCACAGCAAATATTAAAATTTAAGGGGTAGGAAACATTCAAGCAACAAATATTCATGCACTCCATAGCCCTCTTTTGAGTTGCAACAAAGCTAAACATTCATGCACTCGTCCTTCTATTTAGGTATCTATGGGGTACAAAAATAGTCAAATTTGAGTACCAAAGGAAGCACAAGATAGCATCACATCACCACTGTCGTCTCCGCCGTTCAATTTCATATCGACTAGACACAGTTGCACCTAACCTACACCCTCATACAGTACTCTAGAACCCCCCCCCCTACACACACTAATCAGTAGCTATGCATAAAATAAGCGCAGGCCCCTGACCGACCCAACAGCCAACCGCTCCACCATCTGACCCTATGGATAGTTACCAGCGTTTGTTAATTATGGTAAAGTTACTATCATATGTATATTAAGTTATTATCTATAATTCATGAAGTTACTTACAGTTATCATTTGTAATTCATGAAGTTACTGCCGTGTGTGAATAAAGTTATTGCCAATATGCATGCATTGAGAGGGGAGAGAAACATGCATGTTAGTGGCAAATAACTCATATGGAAAGTTACAGCTGTGTGTGAGTGAAGTTATTGCCAAACATATGTACAATTACTATCCATTGTAATATTATAAAACTAACAATAACTCTTCATATATTTGATAGTAACTTCACTCATACACCATAGTAACTTTATATGACATGAATTTCATAACATCAAAACATATGCAACATGGATTTTGTTTTATTAAACTCGTAATTTTGAACATAATGGTGCAAACGGATCGCAGTTGGACTTTTGGTTAAAGAGTTATTGTATTTTTTTAACTTGTAAACAAGATAAAAAAATCATAAGTCAAGTGGATTTATTCTCTTCTCTCTCCTATTGCATACATGCAAGTCAAGTTACTATCTTCTGAACATAAAGTCATCATCGATAATACATCAAGTTAATATCTCTTGAATATAAAGTTATTATCGATTGACTTACAGATGTTAAAATTACTATCTCATGCACATAAAGTTATCATCAAAACATGAACACACCAGGATGCTCATGCATGTAGCTAGCAATTAGCGCGTAGCATGCACGCACGCGCTAATTAGCGCAATCGTATATGTATGATATTTATTCTATTTTTTAAGGACAAGGTTGTAATCCAACAATATTATTTGGCTAATTACCTACAATGCTCTACCTAAACATTCTTTTCAATGAATGGTTATTTCAATTTTTATACTAAATTAAAAAAATAATATAATTTACTCGTAGGTTCAGTCTATCAGAGATAATTAGGTAGACCACTATTGGCGATATGTATGTATGTATGTATGTATGTATGTATGTATGTATGTATGTATGTATGTATGTATAAACAATTAGATAGTTGTTACATATGTAGATTATTTGGAATGATAAGTTAAAAAGCACGACGGTAAAAACAAACAGATAAACTGTAAGGTGTTACGACCATAGCAGTCGACACAGGAAGGCGTGGTCGTAAGGTGTTACGACTATAGCAGTCGACAGAGCCTTTAGCGTGGTCGATAGAATCATTGTGTGGTAGTAATCGGGTTACGACTACGGTGATCAACCGTTGTCAAAGGAAGTGCAGCGCAGTGGCAGTGAACGTGGTCGTAACTTCGGCTGAAGTTTACGACTACGTGGTCGGAGCAGCGAGGAGTGATCGGAGAAGTCACACCGTGGTCGTAACGACTGTCAGCGTGGTTGGTGAACCAGTAGAGCGGTCATAACGACACAAGAGGTTATCGTAGCATCTTCAACGTGGTTGTACGGTTGCAAGAGGTGGTCGTAGTGGCTACAAGGTGATCATAAGATCCTGAGAGCAGTCGGTAAACTGTAACATAAATTTTACAGGTTACTAGCATGCATCAATATTTAAGTAGTGTACAGTGCTGGTCATAAGCACACTAACGATGTACAAGGGCTTTTGAGCTGGCTGCAGAACTCTTGACCTCAACCAGATGCCGCAAACTAACTATCTCGTGTTAGGTCGTGCATATTGATGTATCCAAATTAGTAAACGGAAGATGAAGGCTGGTTAAGAGGAACAAAGTTTACATGGGTAATAACATCCCAATCGTAGTCTATGCAATTACTCAAAACCATTTGAAGAATCCCAATGCTAATTATGAGTTCTCTTCGAATTTCAATTAATGTGGACAATGTGGGGACTGAACGTAAATGGGATTTTGCATTTTACCGTCAATTAGCAAACCGGCCACTGGAGACCAAATAAGTGGGTTCACTGCAAATCTGCTACAAAGCTCGGTTCATCAGCTGCATGCACGTGTTGTCCTTTGGAAGTGCTGCTCACGTTTCTTATTGATGCCAACGCGGATGGATATCTGGGAGACCAACTTTGGTGACATGGCGAGGCAAGACTTAGCAGCTTGGCTTCACGGCCACTGGATTGACGCGAGCCGCGTCCAAAGCCCAATTCATTGCCGTCGAACGCTTCCAGAACGCAATGCTTATTTGGCCCCATGTGGCCACGAAATTACAAGATTGACATTGGACGTTCGAAATTGCTAATCTAGCCCTTCCCGAACCGCAGAAACACAGAAGGCCAACCCACCTCGCTTCCGCAAATCCGGAGCGTGGCACAGCAAGCCACGCCATGCATGCTACCGCGCTCCGGGTCAGCGGGAGTGGCATGGTAGGTTACCACGCTCCCTGAGCGCAGATGACACGTCGATTTTCTGTGTTTTCATAGCCGGGAAGAGGCTAGATTTGCAATTTCTAATGCTGGAATCAAACTTGCAATTTCTTAGCCACATGAGACCAAATAAGCATTGAGTTCACACTTTGAGGTCGTCTGCTACACAGCATTGGGCAGGGTGTCTGCTTTGGACCATATGCTGTGTGTTCTGTCCCGAAGCAGTCCATTTCATTCCTGATTCCTTCCATTCCAGTCAAGAAGGTACCTTTTGGGTCCTCCTCCTTGAAATCTGGACACATGTGGACCTCTAAACACCCGAAAATTCCGCTTTTGGCCCCTAAACCAAAAAAATTCCGTTTCTGAACCCCTTCCGACCGCGCGTTTCGCGAGATGGCGCCACGTGTCCCGGCCGGCCACGTGACCGCCCGCTCCACCGCGCGACCGCCGCCCGCCCGCGCGACCGCGCGCTCCCGACCGCGCGTCCGCCCGCCGCCCGCGCGACCGCGCCGCCCGCCCGCGCGACCGCGCTGCCGACCGCGCGTCCGCCCGCCCGCCGCGCGACCGCGCCGCCGACCGCGCGTCCGGGACACGTGGCACCAGCTCGCGAACGCGCGGTCGGGAGGGGTCCAGAAACGGAATTTTTTTGATTTAGGGGCCAAAAGTGGAATTTCGGGTGTTTAGAGGTCCAAATGTGTCCAGATTTCCTCCTCCTGCTCCTCTATTTCCTGTTGTCAGTTGTTGCGTAGGAATTGGTGATATGTAGTAAGGTGATGAGTCAAAATGATTCCTGGTATATATAATGTTCATATATGGACTGGGATTGTTGGGCGTATTTACTCTACGTTATTTCTTTTGTCAGAACTCGTGTGTACATGTGTCTCGCATAGAAAATTTTGTTGTTTATGGTGCTTGAATAAAATGTGGTGATCAACAAGTTGTCGATTATTTGATGAAAAGTGTAGTGAATGTTTCTCACCATGTAATTACTCTCTCCATTTTTTTTTACTTTTAATAGATTTAAAACTATCTATATTATATTGGTTATCAAAAGCTATATCATTAGATTTGCTGTTAAAAACACTTTTATAATATTACAATTTTATATGTATATATCTTAGTGTAAAGTTATAAAAAAGTAACGGTCAAAGTCGCATACCAAAGGCTATAAAAAGTTAAAAACGTCAAGTAAAGAAAAACAAAGAAAATAGAATTAAAAAACATCCTGTAGGACCGAAATGGCAACAGAGGGGGTGAATGTCGCTCGCTTCAAAGTCGCCCCCGAAAAATCGAACACTGATTTTTTTAGAAAGATGAAAAACACAGCACCTCACAGAAAATTAAAATTAATTTCTCTGAATTTTAGAACGCATGCGACATCGAAAAATTCAGCATAAATCAGAGACCAGCCAGTAAAAATTTCAACTGAAAATACCGCTGTTTGATCTGCATGCAAAAATGATGAAAACCAGCCAAAAGAAAAAAAGAATAAGGCACTAGAATTTCAGCACATGCACTAGCCGATCTGAAGGAATAAGCTACAGTAAACAGAGACAAACCTACTGCTGCCGAACTGAAGAAAAGGCTCTACCGAAAGAGCACTCTGAAATTTCAGATTTTAAGGCTAAGTTCAGATCTTTGAAAAACACCAAGTAAAACCAATTTTCCCAAATCTTTCTGATCCAAAGCAGCACAACTATATTCTAAATAGAATGGAGGCTCTAGGGAACAAAGAAATCAACCCTAAAAACAAGAATTTCAGAATATTGAAAAATCTGAAATTTTACCCGAGCAAACTCAAAAATCAAATTACTCCCTAACGGTTGATCCTTTGGCTATGAAACTTTGAAGATAGCTATTAAATAGTCTCAAGACTCTCCATGCCAAATTTCAAGCCATCTCAACAAGGGAAATAGGATCTGGACCAAACCCTAGAAAATCTTGAGACATTTCAGTGAGAAGCATGAAAATCCAAAATACTCAAGATTCACAAGTCCTTTGCTCATGAGATTTTGCAGATATGTTAGCAATCACAAATGGACTTCTCAGACCAAAAATCAGGCCAACTCTCAAAGGGAATCAAAAACTACCTAAAACCCTAGAACTTGCAAATGAAGAACAGAGAAGTTCAAAGTGCCAAATCTGAAATTAAAACCTTGTCTCTGGGATTTTAGCCAACCAAATGGTCTAGAATCACAACCCCATCATAGAACAACCCATTTTTGCACTCCACAACAACAAACAACAAGAATCAAAAGAAACCTGAAATCCACAGAAGATGCATCGAAGGAAAAAGACAACAGAGGAGCATGAACTCAAACAAAATCCATCTTCTATTGATATAGATGAAGAGAGATGACATGATTACATATAGAGGAATGATTACATGCTCATCAATCCATCTCCTCACTCTCCCTCTCAATCCCTCAACCATACATGCTTGGGAAGGAAGAACACACTCAGGCACTCACCTAGAAACTATCGATGGGGAACAGAGGGAACACTACTCTGCCTCCTCCACCAACTAAAGCCTAAAGCATAACCACTTGCCAAAGACTCTTTTGACTCAAAATGAAACCCTAAAATCCTCTCAAGTGTTCAAGTGGGCATGCAGCCCCTCAATCCCATTTATAGCCTTGGCTAACGGGTTTCCGCCCCGTTACGCCCGCTAAATCCAACGGAGCCCGCTCCCGCTTGTGCAGCCTTGCGAAATTCTCGTTTCGCCCCTCCTGCACCTTCCGGGAAGCTTCCGCGCTCCTTGCCTCGCACGCCTCGCAACCACCTCGAGTCCGCGTCGTCTTCGACACATCCCGACCGTTCTGACCTCAGCGCCACCTGCGCCTAGTCCGGTCCACCGTGTCTCGCCACGACTTCGTCTCGACGTCCTGCAGCCACACAGACAAGAAACACATCAAATAGCACCGCTCGATACATGAAAGCGTAAATAACCTCATGCGTACCACAGATGAAGTCCAAACCTATCGAATCAAAGAATCAGCGTCCTAAACCCATACGACCAGGAATGACCAAACCTGACCGAGTCCGTCGCACCACGCAACGACATGGTCCAAACCACTCAAACCAAACTCGACTAATCTAAACCAATGTCAATTACTCATCATTCACATGTGGTCACCTCCACATGGTCCATCACATCCAATACAAATGAGAAATTAGTGAAAAAGCTTATAAACAATCCAAAATTTGCAAGAGTTAAATAAAGAAATAGATAATCATGTTTTTGACCCCACAAGGTTGAAGTGTAAGGGTGTAAGTGGGACGTTTTATGGTCTGACCGCAGGGGCATAGCCACCGGGGGAGCTTAGTAAGGCTTAAGCCTCACCTCCCCTGGTGGCAACTTTGTATATAGTAAAAATAGAGAGAGGGAGATTAACAAACCTAAAAAGAAGTTAGCTCTCCTTAATGAGAAGATTAACAGCAAGCATGAAATTAAAGAAGACGACGAGGAGGAGGAGGAGAAGTGAAAATCATAAAATTAAAAAGGAGCTAATCAATCAATTAATCAAAAAAAGAAAGAAAGTGAAATAATATATGTAAATCATAAAATTAAAAAAAGAAGAGGAGGAGTAGTGAAAATCATAAAATTAAAGAAGAGAAAATCAATCAAAGAAAAAAGAAGAAAGAAAGTGAAATATATGTGAACCTTCTTGAGTCCGGGGATGACGGTGGATAGCTCGATGAACCTCTGGTTGATCATCTCCCTCCGCCGCCACTCCGCCTCTGGTAGCTAGCTCTGGCACTTTCTATTATCGAGGTAGCTACTTTCTATTTCTCTATTTTTCATTGTTTTTCTCTATCCAATTTATAATTTCTATATAAATTTGAAATTTTAAGGGTAAAAGGCTAATTTTGTGTTAACTTAGTTTAGATATATAAATAGTTTAGCCCACCCTCAATTTTATTTCTGATTTCGTCACTGTCTGACCGTGTTTACCCGCATCAGTAGCAGATGTTTATGCAGGCTAGTGCGGCAGCCACTGGCAGTGAGGAAGGTGGTGCTCGTGCTGGTAGCGTGAGGCTGTGCGCCGACGAGACGCACCATGACCTACCCAAGAGCTGGGAGTTTCCTGTTCGGCAATGCAGACGGTGGTGCAGAGTCGGTGGCCGCGGTAAGTGTGCCGTCCGGTTAAGTGGTGGGCTAATTCAACTTGCTCTGCTCCTCGATGTTGACGGCAGTTTTGCACAAAGTTGATCTGCGCAATCTTAATTATAGTATATAGGTGGGCGCCCTCAGATTGTGCATACATAGCGTCAAGTGAACCTTTTTCTTCTTCTTGGAAATTAAGAGGTCGGGCATTAATCCTACACCAGCGAGCCCAACTGATCATTTACCCAACACCTACAAAATAAGCAGAGGAAGCTAGTAGCCTAAGTATTCAGAAAGATGCACGTGCCTCTCTTCCAAATGCTAAACTCATCCTGAATCGACCATATCAGCCGTTGTTCTGTATGTCATCCTTCATTTGTGCGCTGCCTTCCATTGTCCCAATTTCGCAAACTGTCCTCGTTAATAGCAAGCGGATATACTGTACTAATCGTCACGAGCTCATCGCAAATGTAATTACAGTGGTAAGCTGACCATCCCATCTTACATAATGGAGTCATCATAGCATGAAACTATATGGGAGACAGTAATCCCGCGTTCTCCACACGATTTATTAGTTTACTGAACACAAGGTCAAACATACATAACGCTAATCAACAAACGCATCACTTGGAAAGTAAAACAAGCAAGAGAGCCAGAACTGACAACATCATTATTTCCTATATTAACCCCGTAGTGCAACGGAAAAGACACCCTCCGATATACACATAACCTACTCGATCAGGGAAAGGAATTGTTTCTCTTGATGTCCATCGGTAGCATCTCGAACAGACTTGCCAAAGGTTTGAAAATGCCCTGTATATGAGAGAGAAATTAAGCCTGCTAGCTAGAGTAGCAGGCATACGTACCCTCCTGCTTCTACTACTTGGAGATACGGAACTGGCTGCATGCCGGAGTCTCCGAGTTGCCCTGTGGATCAGATCAAAGGTCCCCTACCGGCCGGAGCACGCGCGCGGCGCGATCCGGCGACATCTGCCACCGCCATCGCCGCCGATCCGCTCCGCCTTTTCCAGCGAGCGGTGGTACATCAATTGTCCTGGCGGAGAGCGGAGAATTCACCGGCACATAAGCATCGGAGAACTAAGCGCACGTACGTGCATGGTGCATTTAATGGTCGCCTGATCGATCACATGGCTAGTGGAGATGAAATGGCCGGCAGAGAAGTTGAGAGAGCAATCCGTGAGTGCGAGAGAGGCATCGTGTAGGTATTCATTGTACCCATTTATAAGTGAGAAAAGGCTGGTAGCTGCAGGCCACACACCGATCGATCGACGGCATCTTCCTGGGATATGCGGCTCCACTGTCTTTTGCGCGCTTCCTTTAATTTTGCGCCGCTTGGCATCTCGAGGATATACTGAAGAGGAGCATGGAACAAGAGAGATTTCTTTTGTCCCCTCACGTCTTCTCCAAGAACTGGAAAGAATAAAGGGGCGTTATTTGCAGAGCTCCCCCCTTCTTTGGTCCCTGCACAAACCTTCCCATTTTTCTTTTATTTGCTAGGCTTTTAGTTCGGTGCAAAGCTAAAAAGTTAATAGCAATGTCTCTTTCTAAAAAAATTATTTTTGCCTTTTATTTTCTTTAATTTCCTTTTTATGTTTGTACAATATTTTATGATGTTAAAGAAAATATAGGTGGAACAATGTAACATCCCAAAATTTCAAAAATAGCATAATTATTTTCAAAAACATCATTTCTGCATTTCCATGCATTTTCCAGAATTTTCTGCATTAAAGAAAAGTGTTTTCTTAGTTTCCAGCAGCTAAAAACGATTCATCCTTCTCCTTTTCCCATTTCTTCACATGTAGGCATATTTTCGAAAATGCACCATCTCTCCTTTCTTCTCCATTCTCCTACTGATGGATGGGACCAACGTGCAGTCATCTTTTTCCACGCCTTGCCCTTGCCATGGGAGACAGACCAAAGATTACTGTTCAGCCACGCCGTCATCTCCCTCACCATGTGTGAGGCTCTGCAGCGCGCCGTCTCCCCCAGCGTCACTGAGGTGGCCTCCCTTGCTATCGTTGCGCTCCGTCTCCCCTACTATCACAAAGGTTGTCTTCCCTACCGTCATCTGTTGTTGCCAGATTTAATGTCTTGATATCTAGTACAACCTAGTTATTGCATGATACGTGCAAATGTACTGACTTCTTGCCTCGCCTTCACGTGCACAAAGAACTAATGTCACATGCCAGCCATGGCAATGACGGGACACGGGCGACATACCTCCTCCTCTTTTGGAGGTGGTAGTGCTAACATATCTGCATGATTGGTCTGCATCGTCTTCCAGGAGGCCTCGCAGAGAACCCGCAATAACAGGTTGGAATGGGTCGATGAGCAGCTGGCCCTGTCTAAGCTATGGCACGACATGTTAAGGTTGCCATGACATGTTAAGGATGGGGAGAACAACATTCCCCTACTACATAACATGTTGGTAAAGAACAAGGTTTGCAGTCCTCACGGTGCATCTCGTCAAAAGAAGCACTCAAAATGTTTTTGTGGACCATTAGTGCACTGCAATGTAACAAGCAGGTAAAAAACCAATTTGTGCACTCCTCTTAGATTGTGAGCATAAAGTTTCATGAAGTACTCGATTATGTGTTCTGCATGTCAAGGACAACCTCATACCTAGAGATCCTACTTTCAGTACCGTACATTCAAGACCTATGAAGGAAAGGTTTTATCCACATTTCAATATATGCATTGGGCTATCGATGGGATGCACATTCTAGTCATTGTACGGAAGGAGGTGCTTACGCATATGAATCAGCATGGGTACACAAGTCAGAATATGCTGGCAGTGTGTGATTTCAACATGCGGTTCACCTTCATGTGCACAGGTTGGCCTGGGTCAGTACACAACACACACATTATGCTAGACACTTTGGTTGGTTTCACGCACGTGTTCCAGCATTCTCACAAGGTGAAACACTTCAGCTTCACTACATTGTCTTGATATTACCTACAGTATTTTGCTCTTGCTCTTACTTTTATAATTTGTACGATAGGCAAGTACTACCTCATGGACTCCGGATATCCCAATAGGACCAATTATCTGGCATTGTACAGGAACAAGCGCTACTATGTAGCGGAGTTTGCTAGTGGCGGGCGACCGTGAGGGTGTAAAGAGATGTTCAACTATCACCATTCATTCCTCCACAATGTTATTGAGCATGCATACGGCCTTTGGAAGATGAAGTGGTGCATACTACAAAATATATCAGGTACAAACCAAAGGTACAAAGCAAGATTATCGTAGCAAAAATGGCCTTGCACAACTTCTTAATAGATATTAGGTCCTAGGACATGGATGATAACAATCCAGTGTTGGTCAGGGAATATGTAAGTGAGGAAGCAGACCTTAGTTCTAATGGTGTGCACGTTCCATCGAGCGATGCTTACATGAATCACATAAGTGATGCCATCACAGATTGCCTAGTCGTGTATGCCATTTGTACTGCACTAACTCATATGTGAATGTAACAAATGCATGTACGAATGATGCGGATGCGCTCATGTCTTACGCTTTTCAGTTAAATTTATTATTTAACTGGAAAGAATTATTGAGCCGTATTAAATATTATCAGGTGAACTCGTTCCGAGGTGAATTTAATTTTAATTTTTATGAGACATGTTCACTACCTCACAAGAATGTTTTGTGCAATTTCAGGATGCCGCTCAGAATAAGAATTAAATTGGTGCCACATGAGGAAGGAGGGGTACTTATTGTGTTGTCCATTAAAAGAAACGAACTACCGTTCATACATGAGATCAATACATACATGTATCTGTGCATAAGGAAAAAAAGGCCTAGCCCAAAGCCCATGTGCAGACGGAACAAATACTACACAGCCGCCATATAAAAAGAAGGGATGAATGCGACTAGAAAAACCATGAAGAAAACACTACGCTGACGAGAAGTTAGGATGAACAGTGCCATGACTAGATATGGAGTTGAAGCTTTGTGCATGATTTTTGAGTTTTGATGAGCCAATCAATTCCAATAGAAAATTTATGAGTTCTTGCAAATTGAGATCGTTCAACCTTTTCGCTAGGAATTAGAAGCACGATAGGGCTTTCGCTTGGTGGTCGTGAAGTCCGGCTCGTGTGATCTTGCGAATTAAAGAGCGTTCGTTCTTGCATTGGCAACGGCGGATCGCTACGATTCGATAGGCTGTATGTGAGTATTCAATCCTACATCGAGAAGATCGGGCGACCTCGTATCATCTTGGTATCAGAGCACGGTTTCCTCGGTAAGATTATTTACCTCTATTTTCAGATTGATTTATTTCTATCCTATAGTCCATTAAACTGAACAATTGCAACAAAAAAATCCAAACCCTAATTTTTGCATCTGTTAATTTTGTGAGTGTTGTTAAGTTTTGATCCATTAGAATTTTTGTTTAGGTGCTGATCGTTCGTGTTTATTTCCGTAGTTTAATCTTTGTGTCCAATCCAAAATTCAAAAAAAATCGATCTACTACAGTACGCAATCTGCTACAGTGCCACGCTGTTACAGTATGCGCTCTGCTACAGTGATGTCGCAATCTGCTACAGTATTTCCAGAATTTGCTACAGTTCCGCGTCGAGCTACAGTAGGCAAAAAAATCTTGTTGATATTTTTTCATCAATTGAGACTAGATGTTGAATATTGCATCTAAGGCTGCTCTTGAGTATTTACACTTTGCTGAATATTTTGTGACCTGCAAAAAAATCAAAAGAACAATTAAAACTAGTTCGGCCTTTAAAAAAAAGAGAGCTGAAAAAAAGAAGAATAAAAGAAAAAGAAAGAAAGAAAAAAAACATTGGCCGAATTTGGGTGAGTTCTTAGTCCATAAATTCAGATTGTGTAATTTAATTTCTTAGGCAATATCGTGCCCTTACATTCATATCATTGCAATTGACTAGCGTCTCTCCTAGTATTTGGTACAAAACGAGCTATCTAATCTTTAATTTCAGATTGCCTCTAGTTAGCTCATTCCTTTGTTTACATCGAGTCACATTGATCTTTGTGTGTGCGTTCATATACTTCACTTAAATGTTTTGGATCAGTACTTAGGCAAAGTATTCTAGCTTAGATTATTACTTAACTTTACAATATCAAGAATTTCAGATTGCACAGGATATATACTTCCATACCAAGCTCCACTAAATAACCGTTGTTGTGCAATTGTGAACACTCTTACATTCGTTTGATCATCACGTTGCTTTGTAGCTTCTACCAAGTGTAAGTTTTTATTGACCTTAATTCACTTCGGAAAGGTAAGAACTTTAGTTGGGAGAGAAAAGAGTGAGATTTGAGTGTTTTCCACACACACACACACACACACACACACACACACACACACACACACACACATATATATATATATATATATATATATATATTGCACAACTAACCATGACAATATATTCAACAATTCGTTTCTCTCGATGTGAGCCAAATAGGAATGGATCTTCAGTATTTCATTCCTCCTGGAGTGATTCTGAGCCCAATAATTTGTATCTTTCTTTTTATGGAAGTAATGATCCAGAGGAGTATCTTGAGTGGGAATGGCGAATGGACAAAGTGTTTAAATTTTAAAAGCTTCCCAAAGACCAAGAGGTGATGCGAGCCACTATGAAGTTTGAAGACTATACTTTCAGTTGGTGGCAACAATTATCTGGAAAACGATTCATTAAATCTTAGGCATATTTGAAGGTGATCGTGAGAAATGAGTTTGTGTCATCCTATTATGAGCGGGGATTGCTTCGCCATTTGGAGAGTATCACACAAGGGAGTAATACTATTCAAGATTATTATTTTCAGCTACAAGATGCATTACGTCGTGCAAGTATCACTAGTGAATTAAAAGAGATGGCATATTTCAAAGGAGGCTTGAATTCTAAGATCGCCGCTCACTTCAATATAAATATTTTAGTAGTGTGCATGACCTTGTGAATTGTGCTATTGAGGAGGAGAAAAGACTTATGGAGAGGTGTACATCACAAATCCATCCATGTCCATACTTCAGTTCTTATGGCTCTACTAGCGTGACACATGGGAAGATGACCGAGCATGAGACTTTCCCTTCGGTAAAGGAAACATCTTGCGCTGCTCTAATGACACATACAACAATTGAGATGCGTCAAAACCCATGTGAGAATGAAAGCCACATAGCCAAATTGAGTTAGAGTGTTAAAAAGAATGAGCTGTATGATTCCACCATATGTGAGTTTGAGAGTATCCAAATTGAGAGTGTGAGAGATACACCAAAAGAATAGAAAGAAGTAGAAGATAGACAGAGTGAGGTTGATTTTGACATTAACACATTAATATCTACTTCTAGTGTTATTTCTCACAATGTGCTGGTTGATGTTAAAGAAGAGAAGTCGAATATTCAACAACCGGCAACACTAAAGATAAACGATGAGGAGATAACCATGGTTACAGATGAAGTACTTGCTGCCCCGTTATTACATTATGATGATTTAATACCTACACCTACATCAACTGAAGAAAACGATAAAGGTAACCATATTTTTGCTGAGACTAATTGTGAAACGGTGAGTATTTGTGAGAACTCATATATGCGAATGAAAATTCCATGTTCTGAAATTTCTTTGCTCAATTTACATAATGTGGAATTGATTACTTATAAGGAAGTTCTTACGAGAATATCTCCTGATGATTCTTTATACTATATTATGTTCGATGATACATAATATGTATCATATAGATGAAGTGTGAATTATATAATATAAGTTATGACTGATGATGATTTATATAGTAACAACTTATTATATCTTTTATAAATAAATTATTTTTAAATATAAAGGAAAATATTATTTTAAAGGTATACTTGTCCTTTAATTCCGATTAGTCGGCCACATAATGATTAATCCTTTGGCGGTATACTTCCGTCTGACGAGCGTATACCGTTTCCACGGCACTTTCCAAATCCGTGGATGGATGACGGCTCTGTGGTTTGCATCACTACTTGTACGTTAACGTCTGCATGCGCTGTGGCAGTATATGGTTTAGCAAAATGAAACGAAGTACATGCATCCGCCCTTCGGCTCGAGAGTTTCACGGGACAGCTAATTACGGCCGTTTGCTTCAACTCACGGGTAAATTAGCCTAAGGGCATATACCATGATATAGATATAATAACTATCTATAAAGCCGTTTCATGTTATCTCTGGACGGCAATAAAGATAACCCTTACGAAACTTTGTTTCAAAGTTGTTTACAGACTCGTCTGTTAAGGGCAGCATCATGCAACAACAAGAAATCATGCACGTGGAGTGATGACATCTATATGACATCAAGAAAACCGTTTGTAAGGGCCTTATTTCACATTTATAATCCATTTGTTGCATGCTAGACGGCATCTTTCTTTCTCCTTGTTATCTTCCATATAATCAAAAATCCTACATGACAAGTGTTATGAATAGTTGATGTCACCCTATTGTACAATCGTGTGATGCCAATCGTTTATATATAAGCTTTGCTACGATGGAATTTTGTTACAGAAAAGTTTGTACATGCTATTGAAAATATGTGTAATATCGATTTTACCACTCTTTCTTTGCTCATTTTGTTTTTACCACTCTTTTGCCAGTGTGCATTTCGTTTTTGTCACTCCATTCAATTTTCCATTAAGTCAACATATTTGACTATTAAGAAATATACAAAAACAAAATGAGCAACGAAAGAGCGGACCGATATTACATATTTTTTAGTGGCATGAGCAAAATTTGCCCCTTTTGTGACATGGGGACAGAGATGGAGGGAGAGAGTTGTCTTTTAATAAAGAGACGACCAAACCCACAAAACAAAGACATATGTTCAGTACAAAACAGTATTGTATGAGTTGATGTCTCTAACAAACATCTTTTTTCTATTGTGTGAGTTGATGTCTCTAACCAACACCTTTTTTCATACAAAAATTAAAAAGAGAGTGGTGCCTTACAGAAATAACTCAAAAGATAAGTCATCGTTGAAGATGTTTAGCCCTGTTCCAAACAACTTCTAGTTTCATAAGTCAAAAGTCATTTGGAACGTATTGATTTCTTAACGCGGCATCTTTCCCTTTTTCTTCTTTTTCCTTTTGCATTATCTATAGAGATATAACGGTGTTTTTTATTTTCCCTATTTTTATTCATTTTCCTTTAATTTAATATCTCAAAAAAAGTTAATAGCTGTTACATTATCATTTCAGCCAAAAGGCACAGCCAAAAACAAAAGGCCAAAACACTTTTGAACGGGGCATAATATAGTAGAATCTCTGATAATATGAAGGAATATATAAAAACAGCTGTCTCTACCATTTTATATGCATTAATACGCTAAGGGATCCGTTGAGCAAATACTTTGCCTTGAACTAGGGCTTTAAACGAGCCAAGCTTGAACGAGCTTGGCCTCCTAAGCTCGTGTTCAGTAGAAGCTCGAGTTAAGCTCGAGCGAGCTCGAGTTGAAGTCTGAGCCTGGAGCTCGGCTCGAATAAGCCTGATAATAGTTAAAATAATTTAATATGAACTAATTTTCAACAATAAGAGAAACGCGAGCTCGAGCACGGCTCGAGTAAACTCGATAACAGTAAAAAAATAATTCAACATACACTAATTTTTAACCATAGAAAAACTCGAGCTCAAGTAAGCTTGATAAGAGTTAATATGTATCTAGAGCCGTAAGAAAAGCTCGAGGCTTGTGAATTATTCGAGCTAGGTTTGTTGAAGTTCGCAAGCTTGGAATCAAGCTTGAGTTCAGTTCATTTGAAGCTCAAGTCTAGAGTGAGTCGTGCTCAAGCAGCTCGTGATTTTTTATAACCTTACCCTGAACCTGAACAACATGGAATCAGCTAGAGGCCTAGAGTAGGAAGCATGCTTCTTCTCCATCATCACAAACTGTAATCGGTACTTCCGTTCCAAACTTCCGGGCCGGTTTCTGCTGCTGAGCCATTATCAGATCTACGTTAATTTTTTCAGCCCAGCCTTTCACCCCTTCGCAGGGATCGTATTATGTGCTCATGAGCACGGTCGGCAAAAGATTGTATCCAGTTACCAGGCTGCCCACATCACAAACAGTTTTTTATTGCTCCGTGACTTGGATCAGCGTCGATCTGCAGCGAAGAACAACTTTCACAGTTTTTTTTCGTGGGGTATAAATTCTTGGGTCCCATGTACGCCGCATACTCGCTCACTCAAACTGTAAATATTAAATTCAAACCATCTTATAATCGATGCTAGCTAAACATTTTTATATAATCTCTTTAGAGTACCTAAATTGGCTGCACATATTTAATACACGTAGCTTTTTGTGATGTGTAGTAATATATTATTGTAGAAATTAATGGCTGAGACTGACCCTGATCAACTCGACTTCGGCTTCTGGCTTATTTTTCACTATTCATAAGTTTCGTCTTTTTCTGAACTTTTGGCTGTTTGTTGAGCTTTTTTGTCGGTTCTTTTTTTCCCGTATTTGTTTGTATTATACGTAATGGGCTAACATATTTTTTTTTATTTTTAAATTTTTTAAATTTAATTATGCTAAATAAGCCTCTGTCAGCTACAGTGCTTTTTTCAGCCAGCTACAGTGTTTTCAGCCATAAGCCACGAGCTTTTCAGCCGAACCGATCACCACCCATATCGATATTTAAAAGTTTAAAACATGCTATATTTACAACATGAGGATGGCAACATATCTAGTGTATCCACCCTTAGGGTGCAACCTGGTCGGCCGGCGCACCAATTCAACCTGAAATATTCCGAAAAAATGATGATGCAATCTATGGGAGTGTTCTAGCACCTTTTAAAATTTCAACTTCAAAACCAAAGTGTTTCAGAAAAAAAATAAGAAAAAGATAAATTTGTTGTGAATAGTAGCATTTATCTTTTATCCTTTTCTATTCCTTTTGATTTATCATCTCTTGGTGAACTTGAACTTGAAATTTTATATATAGTAGAGTAAATTAAGAAGTACTTCATGAATTTCTTCAAAACTTTTTATGTTGATTTGGTGCCTTAATTGACCAGATTGCACGTGTTATCACCCCAAGATTGGGTTGCACCATATATGTTGCCATATGAGGATAGCATTATTTAAAAAGTACAATTGAAAATATGCTCATAAATACTGTCTCGAGACCTTATTTGGAATGCCGGTGTTTTCGCATATTTTCTCAGGAATCGAATTGTATACAACAATTTTTTTCTAAAATTACTATCTTTCAAATAACGCTTCTTAAGAATTTCTCCTATTCTTACATAAGTTGAACCCTTTTTTTAATGAAATTCCTGCGTTCAAAGTAGGTTTCATTAAACTAGCGTTTGGTGTGTTTCTCTTTCTCGAAGTGATGGACTGGTTCGAGTTCGACCCAATACTCGCGAGCCCCGACAAGACCCAAACAACCGCCTCCTTCCAAATCCAGAGACTGACCGACGGAGGCGACGGCGACGGCGGCTCCCTCCGGCAGAGGTAACGCGTCCCCTTCGCCTCCTAGCGCCCTTCCCTTCTCCTCCCGCGCGGCCGTCCCCTTCTCCTTGCCGCCCTCTCGCGTAGTCGCGTCGTCCACGTCGAGGAGAGCCGGCCGGCTGGATCGAAGCAAAGCCAAGTGGACGCTGCCGGCTGCTCTCTGAGTAGGAGCCTCGATTAGTCTCATCTTTCCGTAATCCTCGGGCAATCTGTTTTGATTTCGCCCTCCTGGCTGATGATGCCTCCACGCTTAGGTCAGCTACCAATTTCTTGGTACTGATCTCTAGGGCCAGTCCACGCTTGTGCGAAAGCTAAACAGTCCAGTGTTGGGTGTTGCACCTCTAGTATAGCTCATATTCTAGAGTTTGCATGTGAGAGGTGTGATGAGGCTTTCAATTCAAGACAGGACGAACCACTTTTAGTATCCCATAGTGGCATGATTCACAATAAAATCCAACAGCACCACGCCTTGTATTCATGTTCGACGAATGTAGGAGTACATTTTTTGAGGGTGATATAGGAGTATGTGGACAGGAGTTAATTTCATTTTTTTTCCATTTTCCAGTCTGCATTTATTGAGGTCTTAGTACACACATATTTCGGATTTTAGTATGGACAGGAATTAATTTGACTGCCTATTTCGGTCATTCCAGCACGAACAAAAGTTGTTCTTGTGTCACTGTAGTAATAGGATATGACCATGACATGATAACACATCACTCTTTCATGTGTCTGAAACCCCACCATGCATGCATACCTTCACTAGTTTGTAGAACCAAAGATCGAATTTGGTTTCTCTTCACTAGTTTGTAGAACCAAAGATCGAATCTGGTTTCTCTCTCTTTTTTTCCATGAAATATGGTTTCTTTTTGAAACCTAAAGTTCTATTACAGAGAATTCTGGATTACAGGGGGACTCATTCTTGGGGTGATTGGTTTGATCGTCTGGGGTGATTGGTTTGACCGTCTGAGGAATCACCTTATCCTAGGATGTTTTGGTCCATCATGGGATGATCCCATCAAATTTGGTGGGGTGACCTAATCCCTCATTTTGTACTAGCCTTGTGCTTATGAAGGATGAGGTGGTGATGGACCAACCCATTCCATTACTCAAACCAAACAAGTGGATTAGGTTCGGAGCAAGGATTGGGTGGTCCATTCACTGGAAGGTTCCTCAAACCAAACACCCCATCTGTTATCCATCCTAGGAAAAAGTATGATAAAACAGTACCAACAAGCTCAAGAAAGAAACAAAATTGAGGGGCACTAGAGAAGAACATCATCCCCCAATTTGTCATCTTCAGCTCCCATCAGCATCTTCTTTCATCCAACTGCAGGCAGCATTTGAAGTAGGTTGGGGGCATCCTACCATCCTCCACCATCTTAGGTTCTTTCTCCTGCAGTTGGATTTTCCACAACTGTATCAATGAGGTGAATTTGCACATTACGTGAATGAGATCAACAAATTTGTGGTAAAAAAGAAACAATCATTTATGCTTAACAGACCACAGCAAAGCCAAACATGGCAAACTCAGCTTTCTTTTCCTGATCCTGACATCCACGTGGATACAGGTTACAGGCTCATCAGTACAGCCAGGTTTAGACCTCCACTCCAATGCATCCCTGACTGTAACATCATATACTTTGAGCCATGGCTGTGGGAAACCGGAAGAAAATACTGTCATTGATCGCCTCTTTACCAAGTAATTTGCAATGCTCATCGGGTTGCTAATATTTTGTTTTCAGGTTAACCCCTGACAAGATGCAATCTTTGAGTGTAAACCACACAAATAATTTAATTTTGATGGAACCTTTCTTTTCCACAAACACTTGAACAACATAGGTTTTACTCCAGTACACTTAAGCAAATTATGAAGAGAATTAGAAGTCTAAACCACTGTTGTATCCAAACCCTATTTAATTATGTGTCTCCTATCCATAAACTAAACAGCAGTCAGCTTATCTTGCAGGATATACCATGAAGCAAATCATCTTGACTTAGAGTTCTCACAAAAGCAATGTTCAGAGTCTGCCCAGTCCAAACATTACTAATCAGAATATTTGGATCAACCACGTTCTGGCAAAGACTCCATTATTGGTATATCAGACAATCTCCACACCATAAAACTTGTCAAAAGAGACTTTGCTCTCCAGAGTGAAATCTCCAAAACCATATAGTCAAGAAAGCATATGTTGTGAGTCCCCTCAGGTCAATGACCTCCAAGCCATGTATTCCTCTGCGACTACACAGTGCATGCATAGGTTCATGACATACTTCTTTTTCAGAACACTATTTGATGTATTGCTTGATCATTGAAACATGAAAAATAAGATCTTGTGGTTGTAAAAAATGTCAAAATGTGATGGTAGCATTGTGCTACATTAGTTTTTTTTATTATGTTGCTTGTGAGAGATTATTTTTCGATCAATCTCTGAAATGATGTTATTGTTTTACAGGAACATTGATAAGGATACTGCAGCCATCATTTCAAGTGAGGAACTGCCAGTCTTG
The DNA here is from genome assembly GCA_017311315.1 of Dendrocalamus latiflorus. Lineage (NCBI taxonomy): Eukaryota > Viridiplantae > Streptophyta > Magnoliopsida > Poales > Poaceae > Dendrocalamus > Dendrocalamus latiflorus. Next base: position 18,818,858 of record CM029630.1, read on the forward strand.
TAGCAATCAATAACTCCCGACCTTCCATGGCACAACCCTCTGCTGAAAAAACACCATCAGTCTATCTGTACATCCCTAACATCATTGGTAAGCTTCTGGTTGTTTGCTTGTTTACATATCAGCATATCACTATTACTATTATGAAAATTATTGGGCAGATGTTATTTTATAAGGATTATCATCTGTTCTGCTGATTATATCTCTCCATAAGTCCACATTGAACTTCTGTTATTGGCATGGTGCACCTTGAAATATTATCACTTTTCTCATTGTCTTTTTTACTTCTTTAATTCAAGTTCTTATATGTACATCAGATGTCTCACTATTCTTATAGTTTTGTTGCCACTTTGCAGAAAATGGCAATGGCAAGCAAAAAATAGCAACCCAAAAGAAACTAGAAACATAATAGTAGAAACTAACCTGACAGAATACATGCCACTGAATGTTTACAACAAGGCAATCTTTTTCATGTAGAAATTGTTGCTAGCAAGTGGATGAAAAGTGGAATTTTCAACATTCGAATTGTTATCGTGCAGGATATTTCAGGATCATCATAAACATCATTGCATTTACTGTTTGCTATTCCAACAGGCCACTCTTTGCTATCCTGTACTTTTTCAGGCGAGTGCTATAAATTTATTTGCAGATCACATGTGTTCATTATCTTATTCAATTTTTCATTATCTTATTCAATTGGTTTATCTCTAGGATTCTAACATCCTTGGAAAAATATCAGCTTTTTCTGTGATGGCTTGGATGGTTGGTTTGCACGGAAGTTTAATCAAGGTAACAAGTCGAATCCCTTTTGTGTTCCAAGTCATGTAGCTATCCCTTCTGCAGAGAAGGGTAATTTCTAGCGTTTTCTAACTTTTCTTGTATGTTGAAAATTATGGCATTTATATATTGAACTTTTTAAAAACCTAATGTTAACATATTGGTCACAGCTAAATGTCTTTATGGCCTGTTTGGATGAGGGGGATTTGTTTTGGATTCTTATTTATTCCCCCGTGTATATGATACTGGATTTTTGAAACTATCTGATCAGTTAATATCATTCTATGAATCAGCATCAACATTTGGAGCTGTTTTGGACATGGTAACAGATAGGTATTCCTTGAATAAATCATTTAACTCTGTATATGCAGGGTGCATACATTCTGCAGCGTGAAATAATTCCACTTCTCATATTGCTTTTCTTCAGGGTTAGCACTGCTAGTTTATTGGCACTTCTCTCCCAGTTTTACAGGTAAATGAAAGCATAGAGCAGACCACTTCAACTGTTGTACCTTGAATCTCGGTACTTGCCTTAGTTTCCTTTTCAGGCCACATTGTATCTCGAAAGCACTCCATTTGCAAATTTCTTTGCAGACCTGGCTTAGTTTTCTTGATGTTGCTTGGGTTGGACATTACAAGCCACTGGTTTCAAATGTACAGGTTAGTTTTCTCTACCATTTTTGTTCCTTCTCACTTTGTTTCTCCTAGTAGGCACTTAATCCTGTTTCGGAAGGTACTAAAGGGAACATAATAATAAATGCAAATGTTAACTGTGCCAACTGTGCAAGTACTGTGTGATGATTGGTGACTTCACGATGCATATGCTGTGTGCTCATTGTTCAAGAGTTTCTTATGTTCTATTTCGTGATGCATTTCTATTTACTTTATACATTAGTTGCTCACTATTTGATGATATATTTTCTGTACTAGTTCTTTCTTATCAGGTAAGACTAGCCACAAGGATGTAAAGGACACAGGCAATTGGCTTCTGAAATTATATTACGGATATCGGCCATTCATGGCCTTCTGTTGTGTTGCTTCTGAGGTATGTGATTGTCCACACTTAAACAGTATCATTGGGGATGTTTGGCTGCTGGTATGAGGAACAAATGAATAAGTAGATAGAACATGAGTGCTGTTTGGTATGGCATTTGGTTGGGTGAGCTGAATTATGCGGCATATGACGAGTATATGTGTTTTTTGAGGGCTCGATACAGGATGTGTTTTTGTGACCAAAACCAACCCATTGAATGAGTCCATTGTGTATACGCAGTTTCTGCACATGAAGCCAATATAGAAAACGCAATGTTAGACAGCCATTCAAACCAAGGTTACAGAAAGCGTTAAGCGCTAAGCGAGCGGTGACCCACTGCTTAGAGCTTAAGCGTTCCTAAGCGTGCTTAAGCGTTTTGTACTGTAGCAAGTCTGAGGAGGGAGAACCGGAGAAGGGAGGGGGAGAACCGGAGATGGGAGGACCGGAGGAGCATATATTGGATCTTCTGCCGTAAGGCTTTCCCCAATAGGCATCCGTAACAGAGGAGGGAGGGGGGAGGACCAGAGGAGGGAGGAGCAAAGATTGAAGAAGAAAAGCGGAGGAGCTCACCTTGCTGGACGCTGGGAAGAGGCCCAGAGGTGGGGCGCCGGAGATCGGGGTGGCGACCACAAGATGCAGGAGACGGAGTAGCTTGGGCCTCGGGGTCGCGGCACGTGGGTGCGCAGGAAGAAGATGAGGAGGTTGACGAGCTCGACCTCAGGTCCGGCGGCGGTGCAGGTCTCGTTCCCCAACCCTATCCGCAGGTCGACGAGGAGGTTGACTTCCGCTTTTATCCCCTGCCGCCGCCCGCAGCAATTTGTCCTCCCGCGCGGCCGCTCGCGCGCGAATCGTGCTCCCGCGTAGCCCCTCCCGCCCAGTCACTGGCTCACGGCGCGTCGCTTCCGCAGCGCTTTTCTCCACCTCCGCCGCCTCCGCGCGCCTCCGCGCCCGCCTAATCCCGCTGAAGCGGTGCGACCGCTTCGGGAGCGCTTTTGCCCCAAAGCGACGCGTGACCCGTCCGCGTACCGCTTCAGCGCGCTGAAGCGTGCGCTTAATAGCGCTTTTTCTAACCCTGATTCAAACACCTTTTGTACATTATCCTCTATATATTTCGCCTTCTAACCTAGAATGTTTCCAATTACAGGTTCTATACATTATCCTTTTTCTCTTTGCCGATGCGAAGTCGACAAGCTTGCTTAATGTAAGATGGCATCATTTCTATAGTTGCCTTCTCTAATAAACATGTGAATTGCTTATCATCTGGTATTGCTGTGTGCAACAGGTGTGCAGAGGTATTCTGAAGCAAAGTCCCTTCATTGCCATCCTGTTTATTTCAACTCTTCTTGGCTGGGCATTGAAACAAGTGATCAATGTCATCCAGGTATTAAAAAAGAACCTTAAATTTTTGTGCAGCTAATTGCTATTTGCACATCTGCTTCTACTGAGGTTAAGCTGGAACTGTGGCATTACTAGATTATTAGATGTAGAGCAAAAGATTAAAAAAAAAAGCTGTGGATGCAGTAATTGGCCAAGGCGTTTCGCAATTAGGCCATAACTAGTCTTAGTTTTGGATTGTCATCATGTTCAAGCTTATTGTTGATGATTCCGACAGTATAATTGGATATACTTCAATACGAAGCTCAAAATTTTGACTTCATGCACCTTTCCCGACTGCAGATGAAAACAGCTACAGATGCTTGCGTTGCGTTTGATTTGAAGAGAGGCAAGTGAGCAGAAAGGCACCGAGACTTTGTTTAGTTTGTGTTGGTATATCCAAAAAAACTTATCATAAGGCTTGATTGTACCAAAGCACATATAGAAGGTCCTTGATGCATCTTTAACATGCCTCTGATTTGAGGAGGGTCGGCATGTTGTGGGAAAAGCAGCCTGAAAAGAAAAGGACAATGATTTGAGGAAAAACACAGAGATTGTCATGTTCTGTATCTGTATGTCTTTCTACAATGATGATGATTCGACCTTTGTTTATGTACCAGAGTGATGTTTTGTTACCAACCGGTAAATATGATCATTGCTACCACCCGTTATACTAGTTTACATGTTCAATATTTACTTCTTGTTTTGGTTCAGTTTTCGTATTTGCAACGCTTAGTTAGGCTGTCTAGGGGTCCTTGCTTTATAGGGCTAGGTAGCTGCAACGGGCTAGGAAACGCTCGCTTTTGGCGGAGAGCCGAATCGGCTCTCTCGCGACGGCAAGGTTCTGCTGTGCGAGAAAAAGGTGAGCGACATAAAGCAACGTCCTCCAGATATTAGTGCTCTCTACCCCAGCGACTAATCCTGCCCTCAAAAGCAGAACAACCAAGCATTAAGGGCTTATTTGGTTTGTAACCTGGGCTCCATGCTTGGTAAAATGTGGTGTTTGAAAGTAATCTGGTATTTGTAATGTTTTTTTGGTCAGGCAAGCTTGAAAAGCAATGCTTGGTTAGAAACCTGTCTAAAACTGGTAAGATGAAAGCAGATTGCAGCCAACCAAACAAGCTCTAAATCTTGGCAAGGATGGCTTAGCTGAAATAGGCTAGCTTGCCTAGATAAGCTATGCCTCCTCTCAGACAAAAAATCATTTCGAAGATCATCTTTCGCCTCCAAACTATCTTTAGGCCGAAACCCATTAAATCTAAGCCCACTTCGCCCTTTTCTCTTTTTCTTGGGACGAGCCCATCCATTCTCTCGAGCCCTGACGGCCTAGGCTATGGACCTGCTATTTAATGGTTTCTAAAAACGATTTTTAGCTTTCGTTGCAGTATCTAACTTTTAAACAGATTATTTTATCAAACAGTTAATTGTAGTACACGTTAAAAGTCCAACATCTGTATTAACTAAAATCACAAGCGAATATTTCTCTCTCCGTAATCTCTATTGCAAACAGTTAAAATTCAAAAATTTCAGTCAAAAACCATAAAGTACAACGTACCATATCTCCCCTGCCTCCCTCACTCTGCTCCCTTCCGACCGAATTCTCTAGCGTCGCACCACGCCCGCGCCGTCTGCTGCGCTCCTTCGTCTCACATCGGACTTCGTTTGGAAACGCTCGCAATCAAGCCCGTCTTCACCGCACGCATTGCAGCTCTTCCCGTTCCTGCGGTTTCAGAACACGAGCCGAAATCGTCGTCGCTCAATCAATGCCAGCTGCGTCCGCTCTGCTCCATTCTCTCCCTATAAATAGCATCGCCAGAGCCACCTACTTGTCTTCTTTGCTAGCCCCGAACTCGTACCCACTCTCGAGCTCTGAAACCGCCGGAACGAGGTCATCTTCCCCGACGCTCGCGGCCTATTCGCCACCCCGTTCCGCCGTCTAGGTGAGTCTCCATCGAAACCAATCGCGTCATCCTGTGTTCCACCCTAAGCCGACCGTCGGAATCGAGCCCAACTATGATATTTCTGCCTCACCGTCGCAGTCATCGATTGCACGGCGGCCGGTGGGCTTTCTCTTAGTGATATACTTTAGAATCAACCATTAAGATGATTGTATTATTTCTATATTTATAAATTTTTAAATAATATTTTATTTTGTTCTTTGTATGAACTAATATTTATATTGATTGGCAAGCATGTGACTTGGTTGTGAAATTCTCTATTTGTTTTTATGATATTATTTTAAATATTTCTTATTTTATATCATTATATGAGACACTAATGATTTATATATCAACACACGTATATTAATTGATGATCACGTTTTACAGATCGTAGATATGAGATATCAGATCAATAATGTGAACATATGTAAGAGAACATAGTGTTGGATTGACCCACCTTAAGACACTGTGGGAATTATTATATTTTTAAGTTTTATCAGTTGGTCTTATACATAGTGCATATGAGATCATTAGACCTGATGTCATCATACTTTCCTACATGTATAATAGTTTACTTAGGGGTTGCTAAACATTACTCCGTAAATAGGTAGTTGTAACTTTCGGGTTTACTATGAAACATACAGAGGAATGTAAGTGATCAAGATGAAATTTGCCCATCCTTTTTAATAAAAGAGATATCTCTGGATCCCTCAATATGGTTGTATTAGAGAAGTGCATGGCTATGCTAATTTTGGTTGAGAATGATCGAGTTATCATAGGATAGCATGCATCTCGCCTTGAGTTTGATCTAGTATTGTGAGGCAAAGGGATAAGCATATAAGCACTATACAGATTCGTCCGATATAATCTTTATATATGTTCGATCACTACCGCCTTGTGGACTGAAAAGGGGTTTTCGGATCATGGCCAAGTACACATGAACCTACAAGGTCGCACACTTAATGAGCTGTAATAAACCAGTTTGGATATGATTCGTTCGTATGGGCTTCTCACCTTAATGGGCCCCTAGCGTAAGCTAACACTAAAGGGGATCTTTATAAGGAGACATGGGGCTCTTGGTAGTAGATCGCATTACCCACCAAAACCCTAACAACATACTTCCGAAGGCCTTTCCGTTCGTGTTGGTGCTAGCACACCGGCACGTGGAGTTCCACCCTTAGATGTGTGATACCTTTGTATGAACATGAGTGGCTGCTGGAGGTGACGATTGGCGGCCGAGGATGTTGGGCATCGACTACTTTCACTTCATCACTGTGCACGATGTTAGATTGGGCTGTTTCAACTCTTCTTCCACTACGCTACGTGTCTAGTGGTAGTGATTTATGATCTCTTACCTACATGACTTCTTGGTTTACATGGTAGAAATTTTTATTGAGTGCTAGTGTAGTCTACCCATATTCCTGTATTGGTGTCATAGCTATTTTGTGTAGTATTTGATCTGGATTGGTCATATATAGTTGATATGTTGCAGTAGTAGATTAGATCTATTGTTGTTCTAGTTTGGTAATCTAGATTAGTTCAAATGGCTGGATTGATTTAGGCATTGATTAATGAGGACAATTAGCTTCAGCGATAGTAGATAGGTTCGCAGGATGTATGAATTGATAGCACCGTATGATTAACAGTGCTTGTTGATAATCGCATTGCACAATACCCCTACCGGACGGGATTCCACCATCGGGATAAACTATGATGTGCAGTCGTATGGAGCCAGCAGGTTAGGTTTTGTAGGTTGCTATCCTTTATAAAACTTCATGGGCTGATCAATGTGATTGCTCAATGGAAAAACAAGCTAATCAGAATGGTTTGGAACTGGGTTAATGTGATTAATCTAATGAATTTTCCAGGAGCGATTTCATGAATTAAATTCATGCCCCAAAAAAATATATTTGGTGTGATTAACCGGTTAGCAGGACCGTCATGCTAGATAATTCCTAAGACTAGAATATTCTCCTTTCTCTCACAATTTTCCAAAATTTCTTTTTTGGTAGACTTTTCGATAGCCCGTTCTCCTTCATCATAAATCCAAATTGAGTCATTCCAGTTTCTAAATCCATCCAAAATCATCATCTATCTCTCAATACTAATCTTATATTATATATATTTATTTTAATTTTTTTTCTGGTTATTTATTTGTATCGATTTGCGCGTGTAGAAACCAACATTGCCAAAGTGAGCTTGGAGCAACCGAAGGAAACAACACCCCCCTACGATGAAGGCAAGTATTCCTTAACCATTTTGCTCCTATTGTTTTCCTTGACCTGTGAGGGGGCATTGCCTCTTTGAACCCCACCTACTAACCAGCTAGCGGGACCACTATGCTAGGTAATCGTTAGTGTGTTATATAGTATTATGTGTTCATATCGCTCGATAGAACTGTATTCTATGCATAACTCAATTTTGCAGGATTAATGTTTATAGTGTGGCCTATTTCGTATGTGATGCATGTATAAATTTTTCATGTCCTACACGTCATGCTAAATTATAGCCATGGTGCTACATATTATTGTATAATAGCCTGTGTGCCAACATGTGATGCTGGATATTCTCATATGTAATTCATTACTAGTTGTTAGGAGGAATATCTTAGTAGATGAATACAGTGACCTCAAGCATTATGGCTTGGTGGAAAGGAAGCGTGGTGATGGATACTCCATGTTAAGGGTCATACTATCTTACAGTTTGATATGATTATCTATGAATGTTTATCTTTGTTCCTATTGTGCAATTGTTCATGTTCTTGTCATTAGATACTCTTGACATGATAGAATAGTATCCCTAAAAAAATTAAGTAAAACTTGATGCTTTTTCAATTATTTCACCTATGGTAATTTTGATCATTAATTGTTAGGTCCGCCAAAGTAGAATGCCATTAACTATCTTAATAACATGGGTGAGTGTTAGACATCCACATGTATAGTGTTGGTATAACTTAATAGGGTTATCTAAAAGGTTTTGGGCCTTGGGGCATAGTGTTGGTAACTGGGGCATATTGATGCCACTCAACAAACAAGAGTCATATAAGATATGATTAGCAATGGTTTTCTTATCTATGCTGCTAGGTTTCTAGCAATGATTCCAAAGCTTACCAAGACTTAGTGAAATATGGAACTTGGTTTAAAACATATAGCGAAAGCAATGATTCCAAAGCTCACTAAGATTCCAGTGGGTGGAAGAAGTGCTACCCCAACCACCCATGATAGCACAAGTGCTAGCTATGATCGAGCAATGATTCCAAAGCTCACTGGATAATGTTTAGTTTGCTCTTGACGGAGCAAAGCCAATCATCAATGTCCAGTGGGTCTTTGGCTGATGTGAAGGTAGATGGCAGAGTTCGCATGAACTCGCCCAACTTTGACTGGGATTGAGTAGCAGTTGCACCTCCTTGAGCCATAGAGCCAAGGGTGACAGTGTTCTGGACCAACTGTTGCGGCAAGAGGGTGTTGGTTTGGCATCCTTGCTCGATCATAGCTAGCACTTGTGCTATCATGGGTGGTTGGGGTAGCACTTCTTCCACCCACTGGTCTTCAATGTGCCATGCACCTTGAGTAGCACCGGTCTACTGTGAAGCGGGCCCACCTGAGGATGGATCGGGGTGTGAAGGATTTGATGTCTTGCCTCCTAGCTTGCGAAAACCAGAGGCTTCACTGCCCGCCATGATTTGACTTAGGGAGCATGTTACTGGCATCTTACAAAATTTGTGTCATGTGGATAGGACCAACACGAATGATGTTTAGTTTAGATGAAAGACAAAAGGGAAAGAGCACAAATTAAGTGGGTCAGCAAAAGAGGGTATCCCATGCCAAAATGATTCATCTAAAACTAAGATGCAAAACATCTTGCGACATAGGACAGCTAGCACAAAACTTTAACATAAAGGTTAAGTTTTACATGGTTTGCAAGATCCTTTCTTAAAACACAATGTAGCAACATACCAAACACAAATGGCAAGGTACGACCATCATACATCAATGTATTAGCGCCTTTAGATACCCAAAAGCAACTCACATAAACTCCCTAAAGTGAGCTTTTTACTACATGTAATTTGGTGATCTAAATCTAGGTGCCGTGGTCAATCTTGGCAATGTCGAGTGCATTGGGGTAGCAGGGCAGTAGGCTCCTCCTCACATACCATGTGGAGAGGATGGTGGCACTGTGCGGAAGGCCATCACATGGTGGCGGCTTCCGACAATGGACATGCAGGGACATCAGGTAGGCGGCTAGATAATGTAGGTAGGCTCAGGCAACTCCTCAGTGGGCAAAAGTACAGCATCTGAGAGACCATGTGGAGGTATTCCCATGTTTGTGATGAGTAATTGACGTTTGTGTTAGAGAGTTTGAGTTTGTTTTGGGTATTCCAGGATTGAGTACATTTTACTAATGCCATTGTTGTTTATGCTGTTTCGTGCGGTGCTATGTGACGGTTTGCTTGTCTGTGTGGCTACATGACTTTGGAGCTAGGTCATGGTGAGGCGTGGGAGGACCGAGACTAGGCACAAAAGGTGTTGAGGTCCATACGGTTGAAGATGCTGAAGATGATCGAGGCTGCTGAGGTGGTTGCGAGCCGGGAGATGAGGAACCGGAGCTGGAGCTACCAGTGGTGGACACGACGAGCAACGACGAGTGGACCGGGACTAGGCTCAGGGAGGAGTTAGAGGTCTAGACGGTTGGATGTCGGTTGTGGTCGTGTGCGACGGAACAGACCAGGACTAGACTCAAGTGGAGTCGGAGGTCCAGTCAGTCGGAGTCGGGTGGACACAACGGGCAGCGACGAGCTGGATCGGGACTAGGCTTAGGGAGGAGCTGAGGTCTAGACGGCCAGGATGCCAGGTGCGGTTGTGTGCAGTGGAGCGGACCGGGACTAGACTCAGGGAGGAGTCGAGGTCCAGACGGTCAGAGTACCGGTTGCGGGAAGCTTCCGAGAAGGTGCTTGAGGGGCAATTCGGAGAATTGACTCAAGCTTTGAGTGGAGTGGCTAGTTCCCTCCATTCCTTGTGTTGTGAGAGGGTTTGACTTCTTTGCCTCATGTGTGTATGGAGCAAGGCAGTGGATGTTGGGCCTGCACTTCTTGAATTTCCTCTTGAGGCTGTGAGTTTGGCTTTAAGAAGAGGGGTTGGCAGTGCAGAAGAGGTAACTGAGTGGAGTGAGCTCAAGGTATGGGTTCCTGTGTGTTCTCCTGCGTGAGTTCTTGAGTGTGTGTGTGCTCAGGAGAGAATCATGTAGTGAGATGAGTGACATTTCTTCCCAATTGCGTATGGGGTTGTAGTAGAAACACTCTTTTAAAAGGCACCATTCACCCCCTCTCCGTTGTCATTTCTGATCCTACAATTGGTATAATAGCCGGTTAGCTCTTCTTGATAAATCTTAACCGGTCTGTGAGCCATGACAACGGACAAGTATTCCACCAAGCCCCCGATCTTCGATGGGATCGACTATCCCTTCTGGAAGAGTCGGATGGAGACCTATATTTAGGCTTAGGGCTATGCTATCTGGAGGAAGGTTAGAACACGATATGTTGTTCCTGCCGATGAGAACATCAATGTGGCGAACTGAGAGACCATGTGGAGGTATCCCCATGTTTGTGATGAGTAATTGACGGTTGTGTTAGTGAGTTTGAGTTTATTTTTGGTATTCTAGGGTTGAGTACCTTTTATTTATGCTATTGTTGATATGCTGTTTCGTGCGGTTCTATGTGACGGTTTGCTTGTCTGTGTGACTGCAGGACTTCGGAGCTAGGTCATGGTGAGGCAAGGAGGACCGGGACTAGGCACAGGAGGTGTTGAGGTCCAGACAGTCGGTGATGCCGAAGATGATCGAGGCTGGTGAGGTGGTTGCGAGTCGGAAGACGAGGAACCGGAGCTACCGGTGGAGGACACGACGAGCGACAACGAGCAGACCGGGACTAGGCTCAGGGAGGAGTCGTGTGGACACGACTAGGACTAGACTCAGGTGGAGTCGGAGGTCTCGGTCGGTGTCGGGTGGACACGACGGGCAGCGGCGAGTGGATCGGGATTAGGCTCAGGGAGGAGTCAGAGGTCCAGATGGTCAGGATGCCGGGTGCGGTCGTGTGCAGCGGAGTGGACCGGACTAGACTCAGGGAGGAGTCGAGGTCTCGACGGTCAAAGGTGCCGGTTGCGGGAAGCTTCCAGGAAGGTGCTTGAGGGACAAATTGGAGATTTGACTCAAGCATAAGAGAAATGGCTGGTTTTCCCTCCATTTCTATGTGTGTTGACTTTTTGCCTCAAGTGTGTGTGAGGCATGGAGTGTGTTTGGTATGACACTTCTTGATTTTCTCCTTTGGTGTGTGAACTTGGAGATAAAAGGAGTGGTGTATGCAGTTGTAGTGCATCAGGAAATGGGCAAGAAATGAGTGTGTGTGTGTGTGTGTGCTTGAGAGGAGGAGCAAAACAGTGAGCAATGTGGTGTGTGTCCACTGCGTGTGAGTTCTTCTCCAGTATAAGCATGTAGTGTGTTTCTTGTTCCAAATTGCGTATGGGGATGTTGTAATCATTCATATCTTGTAAGCATTCATGGGAATGAATCAATATGAGAAGAAGATTTCTGCATTTTCTCATGTTGGCAGTAGTCTAGGGTTTGAAGTGTGGAGACACTTGTTCTTGTGATTTTCTTGATGGAATCTTGTTTTGGAGAGTGGTTCTTGCTTCTGAGATGATCTCCCTGCTAGTCACAAAGATTCATGAGCAAAAGATGCAAGAATAAAGAGTAATTAGAAAATCAGTCACTCTTCTATTGAAATGGCAGATTTCAGCTCAAATCTTTGGTTCTTGCTTTTATGATGAGTTGTCTTGCTTTCTAGAGTCTCCTTGTTGTTTAGATCAAGTTCTTGATCTTTTGGGTTGAGGAGAACAGAAGAAAATCACAAATTTCCTTGATTTAAGCAAGTTTCTGCATTTTTAGAGTTTCAGTTTGCTCTGTTTTCGGGCTTCCCGGTCAGACCGCTCATTAGCCGCCGGTCAGACCGATCGGGCAATGGCGGTCTGACCGGCCCGAGCCGAGCGGTCAGACCGGACCTTACACAGAGATCAGACCGGCTCACCATGGGCGGTTAGATCGGCCGCACAAGGGCGGTCAGACCGGCGGCCAGGGAGCAGTCTGACCGGCCCATATATGGTGGTCTGACCGGCCCTGCCTGTGCTTGCTGGATTTGTTCTGTATGCCTTGCTTCGTTTGTCGTGTTATTTGCCGATGTTTCTCTGAGTTTCCAATAAGGTTTTCTCCCTGTTGCATCATAGCTCCTATAGCTATGGGAGATTTTAGTGGATACTTTTGAGGGGCTATTTTTAAAAAAGGCACCATTCACCCCCCCTCTATTGCTATTTCCGATCCTATAGATGGTATCAGTGCCGGTTAGCTCTTCTTGATAGATCTTAACCGGTCTGTGAGCCATGGCAACGGACAAGTATTCCACCAAGTCCCCGATCTTCGATGGGATCGACTATCCCTTTTGGAAGAGTCGGATGGAGACCTACATACAGGCTCAGGGCTATGCGATTTGGCGAATGGTCAAAACTCGCTTTGTTGTTCCTGCCGATGAGAACATCAATGTGGCGAATATGCCCGATGTTGAGGCGAATGCTAAGGCAAGGAACATCATCATCAAAGGTTTGAGCCGAACCGAGTTTGATCGCATTTCTCATCTTACGTCGGCCTTCGATATTTGGGTGACACTCGATGCTTACCATGAGGGCACTACCCAAATAAAGACGGTACGACAGGACTAGTTCAAGCGAGATTACAACATGTTTGAAATGCTCGTTGGCGAGTCCCTTGATGAGTGCTTTGCGAGATTCCACAAGATTTTGAGCACCCTCCGAGCGGTCGGTCTCACATACCCCGACTCAGACAACGCTCGTCAAATGCTTTCAGCTTTGGATTTGCATGATTGGGAGATGAAAGTGACCACCATAAAAAACACGACGGACCTCTCGACTTTGACTCTTGATGCGTTGTACTCACACCACAAGACTCACGAGATTGACATTGTCTCTCGTAAGTCGAAGTCACAGTCGATGCTTTGGTCACCGACCCCAGTTCGACTTCTGAGTTTCCCTCTGATGGTGTTTCTGTTTTTTCTCTTGCTGTTGTTTGTGAGATGAGTGATGACCTACTAGAACAGCTTCCAGAAAACCAGCTAGCCCTCTTAGCCTGAAAATTCTTCCATGCATACAAGAGGGTTAGGGAGAGAAAGAGAGGAGGAAGTCGTGTGATTTGCTTCGAGTGTGGTGGCCCCAACCACATTTGGGCAAACTGCCCCAAGCTGGAGGGTAAGAACTACTACAGCGGTTCGAGCAATAACGTCTACACTGACAAGAACCACAACAAGAAGCCTCCAAGCAAAAAGAAGAAGTTCCGCAACCTTGGCAAAGCCAAGAAGCTCTGCCATCACGTCCTCACCGCCTTCGACGACCTCGACCTCAGCGAGGTGGAGGGGTGGAGTGACGATGATGGGAAGGACGATCAAGATCCCAAGGATGGCGAGGACTTCAGCGGCATGTGTTTCATGGCCATTGAGGGCGAAGTCAGCGACAACGAGCTTTACTCCGACTCCGACGAGGTATACCCCTCCTATGACCAGCTTAATGATGCTTTCCTTAAGCTAGGTAAATTTCATGCCAGATCTAGAGCTAGGTGTAGCGAGTTGGAGAAGGAAGTAGATAGATTGTCACGGGAGCTTACTTCACTTATATCTGCTCCCTCCCGTGACGAATGTGATACATGCTCTACTTTGCTTGGTGACATGGAGAAATTAAGGGTCTCTCATGATAGTCTGTCTTCTGAGCTTGACATGTTTAAGGTGGAGAATGTTAGTCTTTTAGCTAAACTAGAGATGAGTAAGACTGTTGCTCTTTCATCTACTGTTGTTGAGACTACATCTTGCACCTCATGTGAGGATAAGGACAATGCATTTAGAGGTCTTTATACCATGCTTCTCGATCTGCCTGAATCATATGAAAATTGCATTAATTTGAAGATGAACTTAAAAAGGGTAGATCATAAAATTGTTGAGTTACAAGCTTTTCTGTTAGAGCCCATTGCTTAATGTATGAACTGTCCCAAGTTGCCTGCTGAGCTTGAATCTGTTTCCAAATAGTTTCAAGAGATGATTGATAATAGTAACAAGTTGGCTCAATATGCTTCTAAGGACCCTGTTAGCTCACCATGCAATAACTGTGAAAAACTAAAATTTGATTTAATTACATTGGATGAAAAATGTGTGAAGCTAGCTAAGGACCTTCTAGAGAAGTCACCATCTGCTTGTGATGTGCGTGCTGTTGGGAAGAAGCATGAGGGTTTGGTAGAGACACCTAGCGACGTGAACCAAATGGCTAGCAGTAGGACTATCCCTTCTGATGTGGCTGTGCGTGCATATGCCATTCATCCCTTTGCTGTTGGTTCTTCTTCTACTACCTTACCTTCTGCTGTCTCTTCTTTCCCCTGCTCTTCTTGCACCTCTCTCTTTCGAGAGTGTCAGTATCTTATGAACACTCTTGAAAGATTTGTAGGAGGCAAGAAGAAGCTAAATCTTATTCTACACCAATCTAAGATTTGCAAATTCAATCAAGGTCTAGGATACGATTTTTCTGAGGATGTGAGGAAGCATCCACCTGCTGTTCTCAGACCCATAGCAGCATGTGTGATCGAGGTCAAGCCTAGAACTGAGAAAGTTCAATTCAAATCAGCGAGCTTTGTCCAAGGGATCTCTAACAGTAAGGTGATTCCACCTATTACTTCGACTTCTCAAAAGGCGAAGCCCCAGCATGTTACTTCTACCTCTTAGAAGGTGAAGTATCATTGTACCTTCTGTCAGAAGGATGGACACTTGGCCGAGAGATGCTTCAGGTGCGCTAAGATCACGCGGAGAGACCGTGTTGAGGCTCTTAGGCGTATTCAGGGTCAGCCCCAGACCTTGAGTGCACCTAAGACCAACACGAGGTCGTGTTGTGACTGCCGCCGCTCTGAGGGTAGATCTCGTTTCCCCCGCCGAGATGGCTACCTGTGGCGTGATCAGTATGTTGTTGGTTCTCCGACTCGCTCTTCCATAGCAGTCGGACCCAGCATCAGCTTCAGGTCTGCACATAGACCTTTTGCTTCTTTGAGCGACAGAGAGCATAGGGTAGTTAGAGGTCAGTCGTGTGTGACTACTTCTTCTACTCGACGTGTGACTCAGTATTAGGTTCCAAAATCTCTTTTGATTTATCCCAGTACTGAGCCTTTACTCTCTGCTTGACTCAGGTTCGCCGGGCTGGGAAGGGAGAGGTTTGGCTTGTTGACTACGGCTGTTCTCGACACATGACCGGAGACTCCCGTTGGTTCTCTTCCCTAGCTCGTGCTCCAGGTGATGAGACTATCACCTTTGGAGACGCTTCGTCTGGGCGCGTCATCGCTAAAGGTAATGATTCATTTATTTTAAAAGATGTTGCCTCGGTGAGTAAGCTGCAGTACAATTTGCTTTCAGTTTCTCAGCTTGCCGATGACAGTTTCGAGGTGAGCTTCAAGAAAAACGCTTGCAAAATTCTTGATTCTTCGAGTAGTCTGGTTTGTGAGATTTCTCGTTATGGGAGGATCTTTCGTGCTGATTTTGTTGAGTCTTCTGGTGATCCTCTCAGGTGTTTAGTTGCTTCTGAGTCCCGCGACCTTACTTTCTGGCATAGGAGACTTGGTCATATTGGATTTGACCATTTGACTCGAGTCAAAGATCTAGTTTGTGATCCATGCCGGCACGGCAAGATGGTTGCCGCTTCTCACCCTCCGGTCACAGTGACTATGACCGATGCACTACGACAGCTGCTCCATATGGACATAGTTGGACCAACTCGAGTGCAGTCAGCAGGAGGGAAGTGGTATGTTCTTGTCGTGGTCGATGACTTCTCGAGGTATTCTTGGGTGTTTTTCTTAGCCTCGAAGGATGAGACTTTTACCCATTTTCGGGGTTTGTTTAGTAGGCTTTCTATTGAGCTCCCAGGTGCCTTACGAGCAATCCGCAGTGACAATGGCATGGATTTCAAGAATTCCTACTTCGAGAGGTTTTGCGGTGAGATAGGTGTAGAACACCAGTTCTCTTCTCCATACGTCCCTCAGCAGAATGGTGTTGTGGAGAGGAAGAACCGTACCTTGGTCGAGATGGCCAGGACGATGCTTGATGAGTACTCTACATCGAGGAAGTTTTGGACTGAGGCTATAGCCACCGCATGCCATGTTTCAAACAGAGTTTTTCTCAGGGCACACTTTCATCACACCTCTTATGAGTTGAGATATGGGCGAAAGCCCAGCGTCTCACATTTTCGCGTGTTTGGTTGCAAGTGCTTTATTCTGAAGTCTGGGAACCTAGATAAGTTCAAGTCACATTCTTGTGATGGGATCTTTCTAGGCTACTCGACTTCTTCGCGGACTTATAGGGTCTGGAACTGCGAAACTAGTAAAATGGTAGAGACCTGCGAGGTGACCTTCGATGAGGCCAGTCCGGGGACTAGGCCCGATATCTCAGGTTCTTTAGAGCAATCTGAGACCATCTTTATGGATGATGAGGAGGATGGAGATGAGGGTTGTCTACCCGATCCAGTTCCTCCTCCCCTTGAGGTGCCTGCTTCCACCACTGCACCTCGAGGAGATCAGCCCATGCCTTCTGCTTCTTCTGGAGCTAGTGGCTCTATTCCTACCTCATCAGCTCATGAGGTAGAGGCCACTTTTTCATCTCATCCAGGACCTCCCTGAAATATCCAAAAAGACCATCCTTCCGAGCAGATGATTGGAGACCTCTTTGAGCGAGTCACTCGCTCAAAGTCTGGCATGTCACATTTCTGTCTCCACTCTACCTTCGTTGCCACCTTGAGCCCAAGGATGTTAGTCATGCACTTTCTGATGAGTCTTGGGTCAATGCCATGCATGAGGAGTTGGAAAACTTCGAGCCCCCTAGAGGTCATAATGTCATTGGTACCAAGTGGGTGTTCAAAAACAAACAGAGTGAGGATGGGGTAGTCATTCAAAACAAGGCTAGACTGGTAGCTCAGGGCTTCTCCCAGGTTGAGGGTCTAGATTTTGAGGAGACCTTTGCCCCTGTAGCTAGGCTTGAGGCCATTAGAATCCTGCTTGCTTTTGCAGCTTCTAAGGGTTTCATGTTTTACCAGATGGATGTCAAGAGTGCCTTCCTCAATGAGTTTATTGAGGAAGAGGTCTATGTTAGACAGCCTCTAGGTTTCGAGAACCCCAAATACCCAAACCATGTCTACAAGCTTTCCAAAGCCTTGTATGGACTTAAGCAGGCCCCTAGAGCTTGGTGTGAGAGGCTTAAGTCCTATCTGTTGAGTCATGGGTTTGAGATGGGTAAGGTAGACAAGACCTTGTTCATTCACAGGCATGGCAATGACCTTCTGCTCATCCAGATTTATGTGGATGACATCATCTTTGGTGGCTCTTCTCATGCTCTTGTTTCACAGTTCTCGGATGTCATGAGCACCGAGTTTGAGATGAGCATGATGGGTGAGTTGACCTTCTTCCTTGGCTTCCAGATCAAGCAAACTCGGGAGGGTACTTTCTTGCATTAAGGCAAGTACACTCGTGACCTCCTGAGACGCTTTGACATGAGTGATGGTAAGCCAGTGTCGACACCCATGGCATCCACAGCTTCACATGACCTAAATGAGGATGGTGAGCCAGTTGACCAAAGAGAGTACAGAAGCATGATTGGCTCTCTCCTCTACCTCGCTGCCTCGAGACCGGACATACACTTCTCTGTGTGTCTTGTGCTCGGTTTCAGGCTTCTCCTCGCGTATCTCACCGCCAGGTGGTGAAACGCATCCTTCGGTACCTTCAAGCTACCATTGACTATGGTATCTGGTACTCTTCCTCTTCCTGTCTTTCTCTTAGAGCCTACTCGGACGCAGACTTTGCTGGCTGTAGGATAGATAGGAAGAGCACCTCTGGCACCTGCCAATTCATTGGCACTTCTCTTGTCTCTTGGTCCTCTAGGAAGCAGTCCGGTGTTGCACAGTCCACCGCAGAGGTCGAGTACGTTGCTGCCACCAGTTGCTACAGCCAGGTACTTTGGATGGCTTCGATCCTGCGGGACTTTGGGTTAGTTATAAACAGTGTTCCACTCTTTTGTGATAACACTTCTGCTATTAACATTGCCAAAAACCCAGTGCAGCATTCCCGGACCAAGCATATTGATATCCGATATCACTTCCTTAGAGACCATGTGGAGAAGGGTGACATAGTGCTCCAGTTTGTGGAGAGTGACCACCAGTTGGCTGATATGTTTACCAAGCCTTTGGATAGCTCTAGGTTTTCAGCCTTACGGGGAGAGCTTGGGATGGTTTGTCCTTATGGATTGTAGTGAGGGGGAGCTTTGTGCTTTGATGTTTTATCCTATTTATTATGCTTATGTTCTCATTTTGATGCATTGCATTTGGGTGCATGTAGGTTAGTCCTTCTAGCATAGATTAGAGTGTATCTCTCGTCTCGTTGCTTAGACTTCCTCCTCTCATCTTGTGATCTAGGATGCTGCTTATTAGCTGTATCTCTTCTCACTAGGTTGAGCTCACTTCTTATAGGTTCTAGCAAGGGTTGGGCCACCCTTGGGTAGACAGGGAACGTGTTGCTCCTTAGTGTGTTAGATGGGCAGCTGATAGTTCTAGTGTCATTTGGGGTAGATGAGAGTCAGTCTGAGCCTTAGTATTCTCTGTATCTTGTCTATGCTTTAAGGACTGCTTTTTCTGTTTTCTTTGCCAGCTTCTCGGTTTATAGCTTTGGTTCAGAGGGAGTTCATTTGGGAGCTTCTGGAGCTTAATATTGACATAACTCAACTTGAACTAAAAATGCATCACGTGTTGAGGGAGAGCTGGATTTTCTTGTATTTCAGTATTTTGCATTGTAATATAACTACAATGCTTTACATCTTGCCATGATATGTGCTTAATTGCTAGATTTATCATAACTTTATATGTGTCGTCAAGCCTTTGCCATTGATAAGTTGATTAAAATTGCACAACTTGAATTAAGACATGTCATGTTAGCTCTTGAGACTAATCTATCTTTAGTTATCCTTTTATGATTCATGCCATGTCAAATAGGCTGAGTTGAGTCTTGAATCTTTATTGAGCTTTAGATTGAGCTATGCTAGTTTCTTGATGAAACATGAGTTAGTACAACTATTTAAGAAAGCAAAAAGATCTCTTTTATATGCGAAAGAACTGATCTCACCAATTCTTTCTCATGAGACTGCTTGCCATTGCACTAGGCATGAACTCAGGGGGAGTTTTGGATGACCAAGATCATCTCCTTAAGCTTCTTGCTTGGAATGGTCGCATAAGGCTTGAGATCTAGCACATGACTAAAATTTTGGTTGGAAATGACCACGAGTTTTAAAGAAAAATATGTCCATTGTGCTAAATTTGCTTAACTTCAAAAAGAATCAAGTACTTGAACAAATGATTCATTCTTGAACTTGTAGCACTCTAAATTGACTCAATTCTAACTTCTTGGTTCCACTTAGATTATTGACATGGCTTGCATCATCTTTGGATACCTTTTGCTAGACTATAATCTTGAATGGCTTGACATGCTAACAAATTCATCTAATTTTTAGATTGTTATCTTGGCTTGATTATGCATTTTTTGTTATGATCTTGATAGCATTCATTTCAGTTATGGCTTGGTGTAATACTAAATGGTCATTTTGGATAATCTTCATGGCTCTCATTGTTTAGATTTAATAAAATTCAGCCACTTCATCCAACACCATGCTATATTCTCTCTTTAGCATCTTGATGATTTTATTGCCAAAAGGGGGAGAATATTAAAGAAAAAGCCACTTTTTGGGAGCTTGGAGCTTTTGAGGAAAACTTGCTCTTTCTTTTGATCCTTTTTGTCAACATGGTCATTAGCATCATTCTTTTTCTCTTGGACCATGTATGACTCTTCAAACAAACTCAATCTTTATGCGCTTTTTCTGTGTTTGTCAATATACTCATCAAGGGGGAGATTGAGAGACCATGTGGAGGTATCCCCATGTTTGTGATGAGTAATTGACGGTTGTGTTAGTGAGTTTGAGTTTGTTTTGGGTATTCTAGGGTTGAGTACCTTTCATTTATGCTATTGTTGATATGCTGTTTTGTGCGGTGCTATGTGACTGTTTGCTTGTCTGTGTGACTGCAGGACTTCGGAGCTAGGTCATGGTGAGGCAAGGAGGATCGGGACTAGGCACAGGAGGTGTTGAGGTCCAGGCGGTAGGTGATGCCGAAGATGATCAAGGCTGGTGAGGTGGTTGCGAGTCGGGAGACGAGGAACCGGAGCTGGAGCAACCAGTGGAGGACACGACGGGCGACGATGAGCAGACCGGGACTAGGCTCAGGGAGGAGTTGGAGGTCCAGCGGTTAGAGGTCGGTTGCGGTCGTGTGCGACGGAACAGACCAGGACTAGACTCAGGTGGAGTCGGAGGTCTCGGTCGGTGTCGGGTGGATACGACGGGCAGTGGCAAGTGGATCGGGACTAGGCTCAGGGAGGAGTCGGAGGTCCAGACGGTCAGGATGCCGGGTGCGGTCGTGTGCAGTGGAGCGAACCGGACTAGACTCAGGGAGGAGTCGAGGTCCCGACGGTCAAAGGTGCCGGTTGCGGGAAACTTCCGGGAAGGTGCTTGAGAGGAAAATTGGAGATTTGACTCAAGCATGAGAGAAATGGCTGGTTTTCCCTCCATTTCTATGTGTGTTGACTTTTTGTCTCAAGTGTGTGTGAGGCATGGAGTGTGTTTGGTATGACACTTCTTGATTTTCTCCTTTAGTGTGTGAGCTTAGAGATAAAAGGAGTGGTGTATGTAGTTGTAGTGCATCAGGAAATGGGCAAGAATAAGTGTGTGTGCTTGAGAGGAGGAGCAAAACAGTGAGCAGTGTGGTGTGTGTCCACTGCGTGTGAGTTCTTCTCCAGTATAAGCATGTAGTGTGTTACTTGTTCCAAATTGCATATGGGGATGTTGTAATCATTCATCTCTTGTAAGCATTCATGGGAATTAATCAATATGAGAAGATGAGTTGTTGGTTTGCTTTGATTTTGTGTCTTCTGCATTTTCTCCTGTTGGCAGTAGTCTAGGGTTTGAAGTGTGGAGACACTTGTTCTTGTGATTTTCTTGATGGAATCTTGTTTTGGAGAGTGGTTCTTGCTTCTGAGATGATCTCCTTGCTAGTCACAAAGATTCATGAGCAAAAGATGCAAGAATAAAGAGTAATTAAAAAATCAGTCACTCTTCTGTTGAAATAGCAGATTTCAGCTCAAATCTTTGGTTCTTGCTTTTGTGATGAGTTGTCTTGCTTCCTAGAGTCTCCTTGCTGTTTAGATCAAGTTCTTGATCTTTTGGGTTGAGGAGAACAGAAGAAAATCACAAATTTTCTTGATTTAAGCAAGTTTCTGCATTTTCAGAGTTTCAGTCTGCTCTGTTTTCGGGCTTCCCGGTCAGACCGGTAAACCCTAGCGGTCAGACCGCTCATTAGCCGCCGGTCAGACCGGTCGGGCAATGGCGGTCTGACCGGCCCGAGCCGAGCGGTTAGACCGGACATTACACAGAGGTCAGACCGGCTCACCATGGGCGGTCAGACCGACCGCATAAGGGCGGTCAGACCGGCGGCCAGGGAACGGTCTGACCGGCCAATATATGGTGGTCTGACCGGCCCTGCCTGTGCTTGCTGAATTTGTTCTCTGCTGGCTTGCTTCGTTTGTCGTGTTATTTGCCGATGTTTCTCTGAGTTTCCAGTAAGCTTTTCTCCCTGTTGCTTCATAGCTCCTATAGCTATCAGAGATTTTAGTGTATACTTTTGAGGGGCTATTTTTTAAAAAAGGCACCATTCACCCCCCTCTGTTGCCATTTCCGATCCTACACGAACATGCCCGATGTTGAGGCAAATGCGAAGGCATGGAATATCATAATCCAAGGTTTGAGCCGAAATGAGTTTGATCGCATTTCTCATCTTACGTCGGCCTATGACATTTGGGTGACTCTCGATGCTTACCATGAGGGCACCATCCAAATTAAAACGGTACAACAGGACCAGTTCAAGCGAGATTACAACAAGTTTGAAATGATTGCTGGAGTGTCCCTGGATGAGTGCTTTGCGAGGTTTCACAAGATCTTGAGCAACCTCCGAGCGGTCGGTTTCACATACCCCGACTCGGACAACGTTTGATAGATGCTTGCGGCCTTGGATTTACATGTTTGGGAGATGAAAGTGACCACCATCAAGGACACGACAGATCTTTCGACTTTGACTCTTGATGCGTTGTATTCACGCCTCAAGACTCACGAGATTGACATTGTCTCTCGCAAGTCGAAGTCTCAGTCAATGGCATTGGTCACTGATCCCAGTCCTGCCTCTGGATCTTCTGTTGACATTGTTTCTGGTTTCTCTCTTACTGCTCTGTGTGAAATTGATGATGATCATCTAGAGCAGCTTCCAGAAAACCAACTAGCCCTCTTAGCCAGAAAATTTTCTCATGCATACAAAAGGGTTAGGGAGAGAAAGAGAGAAGACGTGTGATTTGCTTTGAGTGTAGTGGCCCCAACCACATTCGAGCAAACTGCCCCAAGCTAGAGGGCAAAAATGATTACAACGGTTCGAGCAAGAACGACTACACCAACAAGAACCGCAACAAGAAGCCTCTAGGCAAAGAGAATATGTTCCGCAACCTTGGCAAAGCCAAGAAGTTCTTCCACTGCGTCCTCACTGCCTTCGACGACATCGACCTCAGGGAGGTGGAGGGTTGGAGTGACGACGATGGGAAGGATGATCAAGAACCCAAGGATGGCGACGACTTAACCGGCATGTGCTTCATGGCCCTTGAGGGCGACATCAGCGACAGCGAGCTCTACTCTGACTCCAATGAGGTATATCCCTCATATGACCAGCTCAATGATGCTTTTCTTAAGCTAGGAAAATTTCATGCTAGATCTAGAGCTAGGTGTGTGAGTTGGAGAAGGAAGTAGAGAGATTGTCACGGGAGCTTACTTCACTTATATCTGCTCCCTCCCGTGACGACTGTGATGTATGTTCTGCTTTATTGGAGATATGGAGAAACTAAGAACCTCTTATCATAGTCTGTCTTCTGAGTTTGATATGCTTAAGGTGGAGAATGTTAGTCTTTTAGATAAACTAGAGATGAGTAGGGTAGCTGCTCTTTCATCTACTGTTGTTAAGACTACATCTTGCACCTCATGTGAGGATAAGGACAATGCATTTAGAGGTCTTTACACTATGCTCCTTGATCTGCCTGAGACATGTGAAAATTAAAATAATTTGAAAATGAACTTAAAGAAGGCAGATCATAAAATTGCTGAGTTGCATGCTTCTTTGCTTGAGCCTATTATTTCCTGCACCAATTGTCCTAAATTAACTGCTGAACTTGAATCTATCTTAAAACAGTTTCAAGAAATGGTTGATCACAATAAGAAAATGGCTCAGTATGCTTCTAAGGACCCTGTTAGCTCACCATGTAATAAATGTGAAAAACTAAAATATGAGTTGATTGCATTAGATGATAAATGTGTGAAGCTAACTAAGGATCTACTAGAGAAGTCACCATCTGCTTGTGATGTGTGTGTTGTTGTGGGGAAGAAGCCTGAGGGTATGGTAGAGACTCTTAGCGACGAGAACCAAATGGCTAGCAGTAGGACTGTCCCTCCTGAGGCGGCTGTGCGTGCACATGCCATCTATTCTTCTGCTGTTGGTTCTTCTTCTACTCCCTTACCTTCTGCTGTCTCTTCTTCCCCCTGCTCTTCTTGCACCTCTCTCTTTCGGGAGTGTTAGTATCTTATGAACACTCTTAAGAGATTTGTTGGAGGCAAGAAGAAGCTGAATCTTATCCTAGACAATGATAGTGGTCAAAGATTTCTGACTAGCAGCAGTCACAGATCTCAACTCTAGCCGCGGTTGAAGGTTTCGACACCGGCTACCAGATTTTGACTTCGACTACTACGATTCTCCTCTCGACTTCGACTACTACGGTTTTCTTTTAGAGTTTAACAACTTTTTTCTCTTTTTGACTTCGATTACTTTAGTTCCCTTTTCGACTTCATATTCTCTATGAGGGAGGAGGAGCTCACCGAAGACGATGATGGCTCACGAGAAGGAGTGGAAGAAGCTAGCATTGGAGACCTCGTTCGCAGCTAAGTGGTCCACGGTGACAATGATTTTCCAGTAGCAGTGAAGCTACAAAAAGGGTGCACATGAGCTTGCATGCATGTAGAGGAACAGGTGAAAGGAATCAAGGTACGGCTTACTGGAGAGAGAAAATCTTAAAGTGGTGTTCTAATCAGAGATGAAGAAGAAGGCCTAACTCAAGTGATCCACTACATGAAAGGTCGATCAAATGAGTAAGGTGCTTAAGGAAGAGGTAGGAGCATTTTGACAGAGTTTGGGGAGGAGAGAGGCTCACCGAAGAAGCTAGCACATGGCGGTGTGCTCATTGGCGTCGCATACAACTTTGATTTTCTTGATGTTCTAGAGAGCGGAGTGCTAAAGGATTGTGCGCAATAGACCGAGAGGGTGAGATGAAGAGAAATGGCATGGTCGGGGGGGGGGGGGGGTTTATAGGTACAAAAAGCCTGAGGGCTGGGTGTGAGTTCTCGTGAGCGCAGTCAAAAACTCACCATAGAACACGAGTCGCAGACAGGAACAAGGGGGAAGATATGTGTTGCATTTGAGGCGACAGTTAGGCGGAGTTAGCAACAGCGGAGGAGAAACTGTGGGCACGGCATCTAAAACCAGGGGCAACTTGAGCCATGACCATGGCGGAGCTGATGAAGGTGTGTGAGATGATCTCTACGCTCAAGCCCCACACGGCAGGGAGAGGGAGAGAGAGAGAGAGGTAAGGTGAGCTGAGAGGTTTTGGGCATCTAATAGACTCACCAGGTGTACTCGAAGGATTGTGAAGATCTTTGCTAATGCTCCTTACATAGAGTTAATGATTGTGTAAGTTTTCAGAGTTTTACCTTCTCTTGATTTTCTAGAAAATCTAAGAAGACTCCTTGCTGAATTTGATTGTACTTATTTGATTTGGATTCAATTTGATTTATACTCATGCACTTTTGATTTTTTAAATCAATTTTTCCAAGGAAACTCCAGTAAAGAGCCAAGGATACAAAATTCATTCAAAAAGTATAAAATTTTTCTCATTTTTTCATGCCCTAGAATTTGGGATGTTACACCTAGTCACCCAATTGTTGGGTGACACGGGGTATATACTGCTCGGCCGCATGGCCAGCTTATCCCGCTGACTCATTCACATGAGAGAAATAAAGGAAGGAGAGAAGAGAGAGGGAGAAGAGAAAGAGAGGGGAGGAGAGGAGAAGAGGGAGAGGGAGGGGAAGAGAGGAGGAGAGATCTGCGCATCAACAACGATAAGTTTTATGTATTTTTCTGTACAATTATTTTTGAAACATGCTAGGATAGCAATTGAAATCATTAAATTTATAGTTTAGAAACTAATAGTAATTTAGTTGTTAATAATTGTATTACTCTTTAGATCACTCTGTTGTGCATTTGTGGGCACAGTTAATTTTATTAGTCGCTTATAAATTGTAGAAACCCTGTAATAAGTATTGTTAATTATTAGATAACTAATATGTATCAAAATATTTGAAATTGTTTCTGACGATTAGAATATGACGCAACGATTTAAAATCGTACACGGTGATTTAAGATTACGCGTTGTGATTAAAATTATACATGATGATTTAAATAGCATTTGAGTTGTAAAAATCCACAAATGACTAAAATAAAATTCAGGGATCCCACAGGGATGCCTTAGTATAATTCATATAATTATTGTAATTAAGAGTTACTTCCTGTTATATCTGTAAGTAATTGTGTCGTAATTACTAGCTTAAAATCGATTTGCAGATATGGCTCACGATGTTGGTGGTTCAAACTAGCCTTTCAGCTTGCTGGACCAGCACGTCGACACGTAGCACCATGCGAGCCGTTGTGTCCCGCATCCGAGGGTGGGGACGAGGAGGCCGAGTTAGGCGTGGTCCATACGCGGACACCTCGACGGGTTGGAGACTAGACCCATGCTGGAGAGACAGGTTTGTGTACAAAGTAGGGCACATCTTTTTATGATATTTTTGCTTTGTACTTACTTTTTTGAGCTTTGCAGGCTGAGTGATACCGGCCTTCTACCCCTCACGCGGATGGTGGAGGCCATTGATGACAATGGCGTCCAGTTGAGGCCTTCTACCCCTCACTGTGCTTGCGCGATCGGGCATATAGGCTCACGCAAAAGAAGCTCATGTTCGTCGAGGACTATGTAGTGCATAGAGTGATGTGCTAGTTTAACCTCCGCCAAGCTGTTCCTGTCCTCATCTGGCATCTGGTGCCTGACTCGGTCCACGTGTGAGTTACACACAACACATGTCGCTAAATTTTTCGTAGCTCTATTACAATGCCATCTAATTGTAGTTGTACGTTTTGTAGGCACAATAGGAGGGGTGGTAACGGGATGAGCTGGGCCATGAAGATGGAACCGTGGGTGGAGGAGTGGGTGGAGGCACTCCAGGACTTTGTGGGAGACCACCGCGTATGACCCCAGCACGTACTATGAGTACCTATGATGGTACGCTCCACAGACATGCACCAGGCTGGTGCGTATCGTCGACCCTCCCCCCGCTCATGTCCTAGCATCGGCCGACACATACCCCATGCACTTAGCGCGGAACTTCACCCTCGCAGTAAGTACTCTCATGTTTCAAAGTTTCTGAGTACGGTTACCATAATTACTACTTTGATGCTTTCATGTACTTCTTACAGACAGACATCACCACCGAGATTGTGATGTGATGAGGAAATACTTTCCATAGATACAACCGTGCCGACTCCACAACAAACTCAACAAATTGAAACTATGATACAAGGACCAATGACTCAAGCGCGAGCACGTCAACTTAACCATCAGGTGAATGCGTTTCTAACTTTGCATACAAATGTTTCAAAGAATGGCATACTACTTAATTATTTTGATGATTTAATTGTCCTTAGAAACCATGGGAAAGAACCAAGCGAGCTCAAGTGTAGAAGTGGAACCGTCAAGCGCAATCCAAGTCCTGTTCGCGAGTTCGACTCAGATTCGGCCTATTTAACAGCGTCTACTTCAAACGGCCATAACTTTTGATCCAGAAGGCTTCTCGGGACCCGTGAGTACTCTTTGGAAAGCTCTTGGAGTCGATATTCAAATGGATCTGGTCTCACCTCCAAACTCCATCTGAGTCGATCAGAAACTGCCAAACAAGTCGTATCACTTTTTCAGTCTGAGTCAAAGTGGGCCGAGGGCCTTGTATCACTACTTAGGCTATTTGGGCCGGTACTGTTCACATGAATAGTAACTATGAATAGTACCACACCCCTTTTTATTAGATAAGTGCGGCTTCCCCCTTCCCTATTTAAGGAGGTCACACCCCTTTAGTTTTCCTCGGGTTTTTCTTAAGAGATTATTCTGCTTAGCAGTTTCACCGCACGTTCGGTTGAGGAACACCAACTTGTGAACTTAATCTTTATTCACAATACAATTTTAGATTGCATCTTGTACTCTCTTACTTGTGTTCTCGATTCGCTTGCAGGAGATAGCCTTCTTGGCGAGATCAATCGCGTTCCGCACGGTTGATAACCAACGGAGCAGTGGTGTAGTGATTGCGAAGGGTTTGATTTGTTTTGGTTGGAGCCTTTGGATCACCAACGTCGTGTTCTCCACAATTGACTTATCAGTACTTTTAGGAAGATCAGGCCATCGTCACATTATGATCGACACCGGGTTGATCGTGGATAGGATCGCCCACGCTTTGGAGGTGACGCGTAATGAGCTGTTGGGCTTTGTCCATTATGTCTATGAGAGATCAAAGCATGCCCTCGACCTCTTGTCATGCAGTATGCTCCCGGAGTGGCCATATCAGCGTGTACGTCGAGGCCACCACACCCTACAGCTCAGGTAGGAGGCTCTAGAGAGCCACATGCATGGGCCTCACTGGTGCCTGACCAGGCCAAAGGGCCAGCGTGGCCATGTGCCTAACCCTTGACACCGACACAGCCACTGCTGGGCCAGGCCAGAGGGTTAGGATGGGCACACCCATACACACCGGCGGCGTTGTCGTCCGTGGACTACTACCTGGCATCGGCAAGGCAGCACATGTTGTTTGGTCAGGGCAAGTACGACAGTTGGCTACAGGCCATGAATCATTTGGAAGGTATGTTTCATCTCTTAAGGTTTTTTTCACATTGATATATTGTATGAATAAACAATACCTATCCTGCAAGAGCAACGCAACAGTCAGGACATCACCTGTCCCCCCATGAGGATCTCCTGGGGATGTGAGTGAATTCATCACGGAGGACCAGGCAGAAGACCTAATGTGGCCAATAGTGTGAATGCTATATTGATTTGTGCTTCATCCATGCAATCTGATGTTATAGGGCTTAGCAGTGCTGAATTGAGCAAGGAGAAAGAAGTAATCAGTTATAGGAGATAGAAAAAAATCCTAGTTCGTGTGAATACTTATGTGATTCCTCCTTTGCACAATGCAAACAACATAGCAATGCATGGAATTAGAGGTATGGATGGTGAAAAAAGAAAGCTAGTTTGGCTCAAGAGGAAGACGCAAGATCAATCAAGTTTTCATGCTTGCAGTCCTATCCACAATGTTCATGAAGCTTTCAACACCAGTTCTGAGGTTTACAATGCATACAAAACATATATTTAAAAATATAATGAAGCCTACTTTCTAACAAATCAAACGGCACTTGATTGGAACTTTCTACACAAAGTTATGATAATATCATTAGATGTTGCACGAGCTGTCCAAAGAGACGCGCGAAAGTTGCCAAACATAAAGAGTCCGAGTATTGCAAGGCAAATGTGGGTAATATCCGGTCACACCATGGCTTTTCAAAGCTTGAGAAGGATTCCTTTTAAATATATTTGGAAGCCCCTTAAACAAGAAGAGCAAAGATATGAAGATTTGAAGTCGGTTCGGACTCGGTTCGGGTCAGATAGTAAGACCAACTTTAAAACTCCCATAACTTTCACAAACAGAGTCCAATTTAGGTGTTCTTGGACTCGTTTGAAAGCTAACTCAAAGACCCACATAATGGATAGGGTGTCAGCCTTGGAAACCATATGGTCACATCGCAAATTGAAGAACAATATGATAGCAGTAGCATAGGTATTCCTTTTTTAGTTTGTATTAGAGTTGTGCAAGTGTTTTGTGTTTGGTCGTGCACTTGTGCACCAATATAAGGCCAGGTACTTATGCCATTATAAGGGGAGGCTATGATATGATAAGTTTTATACTTGTGAAATAAAGGAGAAAATCATCGTGATGGTTGTTAGCGGCCAGATTACGTGATTGCAAGATTTTCTTGTTTGGAGTTTGCTGAGTTGGTGCAAGGCAAGACCAGGAGGTTCTTGAGATTGACCATCGAATCTACAAGGTTCATCTCTTCTAATCTGTGCCTTCTTTGCTAAATTCACAGGTTGGGGAGTTCAGTAGATTGCTTCTAGTGTGTGCCTTACATACTCGTGCAAATTGCCCTTATCAAGTTTGTTGGCTGCGTCAAGACAAGGTGAAGACTCCATCCACAAGAACCAAAGGAGAAGGAACCTCGCTGAACATACCGGGAAAGATCAGGCCATTTCTACACATCAACTAATCCTTAAATGGTCTGTAACATCATGGTATAAGAGCGTGGTTGATTGCGGTATGTGCTTGTGTTTCTTGTTGATTTCAGGATGTCGGGAGCGAGTAGAAAAGGTTTGAGCAGCTACCACGGTGATGAATTGGGCGAACCACTCAGTGATGATCTACCACCCGCTGTATGGACCTAAGTTAAGGTGCTTACTGGCCACATGAAACGCCGGGAGGACGTCATGCGTGCCAATTTTGAATGCTACATTGATTTGTGCTTCATTCATGCAATCCGAAGTTACAAGGCTTAGTAGTGCTGAATTGAGCAAGAACAAAGAAGCAATCCGTTATGGGAGAGAGAAGAAAATTCTAGTTCGTGCGGATCCTTATGTGATTCCTCCTTTATGCAATGCAAATAAGATAGCAATGCATGGAATTGGAGATGTGGATGGTGAAGAAAAAAAAGCTAGTTTGGCTTAAGAGAAAGATACAAGATCAATCAAGTTTTCATACTTGCAATTCTGTCCACAATGTTCATGAAGCTTTCAACACCAATTCTAAGGTTTTCAATGCATACAAAATACATATTTGGAAAGCTAATAAAGTCTACGTTCCAACGAATCAAATGGCACTTGATTTGGAGTTTCCTACACAAAATTAAGGTAACTTCATTAGATGTTGCACGAGCTGTCCGGAGAGACACGCGAGAGTTATCAAAAATAAAGAGTTCGAGTATTGCAAGGCAAGTGTGGATAATATCCAGCCACATCATGGCTTTCCAAAGGTTGAGAATAAATCCTTTTTAGGTTTCAAATGGATTTAGAAGCCTCTTAAACAAGAAAAGTAAAGATATAAAGATTTGAAGTCAGTTTGAACTTGGTTTGAGTCAGACAGCAAGAATAACTTTAAAATGCCCATAACTTTCACAAACGAAGTCCGATTTATGTGTTCTTGGACTCGTTTGAAAACTAACTCAAAGTCTCACACAATAGATAGGGTGTTAGCTTGGAAACCACAAGGTCACGTCACAAATTACGGAACAATCTGATGACAGTAGTATAGGTATTCCTTTTTTAGATCGTATTAGAGTTGTGCATGTGTTTTGTATTTGGCTGTGCACTTGTGCACCAATATGAGGCCAGAACCTTAGGCTATTGTAAGAGGAGGCTATGATATAATAATTTTTATACTTGTGAAATAAAGGAGAAAATCGTCATGATGGTTGTTGGCGGCTAGATTGCGTGATTACAAGGTTTTTTCATTTAGAGTTTGCTAAGTCGGTGCAAGGCAAGAACAGGAGGTTCTAGAGATTGCCCTTCGAATCTACAAGGTTCATCTCTTCTAATTTGTGTCTTGTTTGCTGAATTTACGGTTTGGGGAGTTCGGTAGATTGCTTCTAGTGTGCGCCTTGCGTACTAGTGCAAATTGCCCTCATCAAAATTGTTGGCTGCGTCAAAACAAGGAGAAGACTCTATCTGCAAGAACGAATGGAGAAAAAACCTCACTGAATATACCAAGAAAGATCAGGCCATCTCTACACATCAACTAATCCTTAGTTGTTCTGTGTCAGGCCCTTTCCGAGTCACAACTCAATAGTGCCCCAGTTCCCACGCAGCCACAAGTGTAGTCGACCCCCGAGGCATTAGGAGCATGGGTTAGTAGGTCTCTGACGACTTCACCCTGTCGGGGCCCAAACTCTGACACCCCGCGTTGAGGAAGCACAAACAGGGCCGTACGGGCGGCCATCGACTAGGGGTGGGACATGGTGACGACGGAGGAGGTGCTACAGGCGGTATATCTATTGGAGAGTAGTGGGTCTTCCTCCTGCTATGTGTACTTTTTCTGGTTGTGTACGCATTTTACTTTGTCTTCCTCCATGTACGAATTCTCCATTGCATCGTAATATCACTTACCTTCCTACTTACGAATCATTGTTATCTCAATCATCCTCACAAAATTCTTCAAAATTTTATCGCACTAAAATAATGTATGAAGATCGCAAAATGTTATTGCGAGTCTAACAAATTTCATACCATTCACAATCTACAAAAATACAAATGGATCTATCGACATTGTCTATCCTTTTATTTTAAAAAAACAACTACAAACAATATTTCTTAAATGTATTACCTACAAAAATTGTAATTTACTCCCCCACAATTATTTCTATTGGATTAATATAATAATTACATTATTATTTAAAATTGTCTAACCATTAGACGACATGTAGCCTAGTCGCTGTACGGTTGGGCGACTTGGACTAGTCGCCCAAAGGTTGGGCAACTTAGACACGTGTCGCCCAATGGTTGGGCTACTAGCCCAAGGCGCTCACCCGTGCGGCAACATGTGGTCAAAACTGCAAAAAAAACATTCACAGGTATAATTTTGTAATATTGAATAAAAAATGATTATTTCAAAAAATTCCTAGATGATGTATCTGTCAATGCTTTGTAGGATTTCTAGCCATTTTTTGGTTAGCAGAAAGATCTCTTCAGCCTTCTGATTTCTTGATGGATAGTAATGTACAACTCAACAGCTTGATGTAGGACAGCAACAGCAGAAATGATAAGCAAAGAAGCAGAAATTACCAGCCATTTTTCTCAAATTGAGAAGAAAAGATAAGCAGGGAAACAAAACCAGCCAACCTTTCTACTTCCTTGATTATTGGGCTGCAGAAACAAGAAATAAAGTACTCCAGAACCGTGCCATCGCGAGGGTGGTTTTCGTGCTGCAATTGTAAGGAAGCATGGTCATAGAAGAACAGAAAAATGCTTGTCATATATGTAGTTAACCGTAGTTGAATTTCAGCAACAATTTATACCCTACAGAAGAATGTTTCATTGTGGGCTGTCTGGCGGGTTCCAAGGCTGGAACTTCATTATTGCACATCTGAATTGGAATGGCTAAATGATATCATTGCCAGGGAAGTGTTTCTACAAAAGTATCTTCTGAAGGAGATGCTACTGTTTAACATCAAATGGCACGTGCAGTTTTTTAAAGGGAATTTGGTGTTTCTGCCCCTGTTCTGGACTGCAAATGTGATTTTACCTCTACTTTTTTAACTTTGTGATTTTGCCCTCGCGATTTTGAAATGAAGACTCCGTTTACCCTTGTTTTCTGACACCGTTAAGACTGGAGGATTAAATGGTAAAGAAAAAAAAAGAAAACAAAAGATGCCCACGCGAAAAGACAAGAATACCCCCCTTACCTTATCCTTTCCACTGGAGCTCCCACCCACGCAATCGCATCCCTCGGTCTCTCGGTTTGGCCACCGACGCGAAAGGCTAGGGTTAGGGTTTGCCTCCAGGAGCGGCGCGGCGGCCCCTCAGGCGGCGGCCTCCAGGAGCGGCGCGCGGCGTCCCCCCAGGCGCGGCGCGCGGTGGCCTCGAGGAGCGGCGCGGCGCGCGGTGGCCTTGAGGAGCGGCGCGGCGGCCCCCCGAGGAGCGACGCGGTGGCCCCCCTAGGAGCGGCGCGGCCGGCCCCCCAGGAGCGGCGCGGGCCCCAGGCGGCGCGCGGCTACCTCCAGGCCAACAGCGGGTGTGGGCTACTCCGGGACCTGCACGACAGCCACCATGGAAGAGCCTAGGTATTTTCTTCAACCTTTGAAATGGATGGTATAGTGCGAAATAACAGCGGTGTCTAGATTTGTTAACTTGTATATTCGCTGCTGTGATTTGTAGGCCAAATCACAGAAAATTGAAACTTGTTGTTAGAGTTCGATCGTTTTTTAGCTTGCCAGATGGTGGTCCAAAGTCGTGGTGGCAACGTAGAACTTTGCCAACCAAGGTTGTTGACACGCATAGCTTTGGGCTGCTGCAGCTAGTTGATTTCATTGCTGAGCACTGCTTATGGGGTTCTAAACAATTCATAACTTTGTGGCGTGATTTGGAGAATGAATCTGTGGAGATAAAATCTGATGAAAATCTGTTAGAGTGGTTTCTAATCAATGTAGACAAGGGATTAGTATGCATCAATGCTCAGATAAATGATTTTGAGGGGCCACTGCAATTTTCACCAACAAAGCGAAGGTTTCACCCTACTGTGAGGAGTAGTGTACTCCTAATTGAGGGAGGCAGTAGTGAAAGAGACACAAATGAGAGAGAGACAAATGAGAGAGACACAAATGAGAGAGAGACAAATGAGAGAGACACAAATGAGAGAGCCACCAATGAGAGAGCCACCAATGAGAGAGCCACAAATGAAACAGCCACAGCCACATCTAAAAAGAAGAGAGTCACCACCAAAAAAAAGAGAGCCACAACCCAGAAAGGTTCTTCTGAAGATGAGGTTGTAGGGGTTGATGCAGAGGGGATGTACTCCGATACGGATTCACTTGCGGCACTAAGTGATAGCAGCTATGACACTGATTTGGCTGCATCATCTGACTCTGACGATGATTGCTCTGACCCTGAGTTTGATCCTGATGGTGAAATTGTTGATGAGGATGATGAGTATGATATTCCCATGTTTTCATATGATGCTGATGATCCATGTATTGATGTAAATGTGGTGTTCCCAGATGTGAATCAGTGCAAGTCAGCAGCACACATCATGCTATCTTGCATGATAATGCTTTCCATATTGTGAAAAAAGACAAGAAAAGATTTAGGGCCATATGCAAGAGAGTTGAACAAGGTTGCAAGTGGACCTTTTTTGCATTTACAAGCAAGAAATACGTTGGATGCAAGGTAAATGACGACTCTTGAGTTCATTGATGACATAATGTATTCATAGAACATTGATGGTTTCTTTTTGCACATTTTTGTGTTGCAGGTTAAGACAAGTGGACTAAAGCATACCTGTGGTTCATTCAACAAGTGTGGTGAGACAATGGCCTCTAATAAATGGGTGGCTGACAGAGTGATTGACTTGTTGCGGGAACACCTTGAAATGGGACCGGCTGAGTTGAGGGACAAACTGAAGAAGAAATACTCGATGGATGTTCCATATGACAGAGTTGCTAGAGGGAAGTTGAGAGCACTAGACATGATATATGGGAAGTGGGATGATAGTTATGATTTGTTGCCTACTTATCAAGTTGAGCTTCTGAGATCAGTACCTGGTAGTGTTGTCGAGCTAGAGACTGAAGAGCACAATGGTGATGTGTGTTTTATGAGGTTCTTTGTTGCTCTTAAACCATGCATCGATGGCTTTTTACAAGGGTGCAGACCATACATTGCCATGGATGCAACACACTTGATAGGAAGGTCGAGAGGTCAGTTGGCATCAGCTGTTGCAGTAGATGGTCATAATTGCCTGTTCCCAGTGGCATATGGAGTGATTGAGACTGTGTATAAGGAAAGTTGGACTTGGTTTGTCAATAATGTGAAGAAGGCTATTGGTACACCTTGCAGCCATGTTTTGGCTTTCATTGCAAAGATCAGCAGGGAGGTACAGATGGATGACTTTGTCCATGAGTACTTCTCTGTTGATAGGTTAAGGAAGGCGTATGCATGCAAATTCAATCCAATGACATCCAAAGATCAGTGGCCTCATGTTGATTTAGGCTACAAAATCAAGAAGCCCAAATTGAGAAGGAAACCTGGGAGACCAAGAAAATCTAGGATCAAACCATATGATGAAGTTGGCACTAGTAAGAAAAGGAAGGTATGTTCTGAGTGCAATGAACTAGGCCATACAGCTAAACATTGCCAAGGAGGTCCTACTGCTAGTCAAAAGAAGAGGCTCTCAACACCACAAGATGGATCTGCACAAGGAAGCAATGACCCAATGTAAGTCATGCATGTATTACTGTTTTTTTACCTCATTTACTAATCGGTAGTTGTAGTAACACATTCTTTTCTCACGCATACAGTGCAACTGCAAGTGCTAGTGCTAGTGCAACTGGAAGGGGAAGTGGAAGGGGACGGGGTAGGGGAAGGGGAAGGGGAAGGGAGTCACAAGAGGACATTAATGAGCCAATGTAAGTCATGCATCCCTTGATGTCCATTCCTATTTTTTTCAAATTTAATCATTTCTAACTTTACTAACATGTTTTCTTCTCTCCATGTGTAGGGGAAGTGGTTCTGGTACAGCAAGGGGAAGAGGAAGAGGGTCAGGAAGGGGAGGAGGGTCAGGAGATGACAACAATGAGACAATGTAATTCATGAACGCATTGCTGTCCACTACAATTTTTTTTGGAAATTATAACATTTCTAACTGTACTAACTTGTTTTCACTCTCTCCATATGACGTGGAAGTGGGCTGCTACAGGAAGGGGAAGGGGAAGAGGTTCAGGAAGGGGAAGGAGAGGAGGAACTACTGGGAGACTTGCTAGTTTGTTAGGTCTTAATGGTTGAATGTGATGTTTGCCAATAGAGATCTAAAAACCCAATGCTAGTTGCTACTTTTGTTTGACATGTCATGCGGACCTGTATGTTGCAATGTCATATGGATATGTTGGTATGTCATCTAGACATTAATATGACATGTACATGTATGGCATGATATCTCTTGGTTATCTGTAATCTCTTCATGTTTACATGCAAGTTGTGTGATAAAAAATTGTGTTTCTCTGAATTTTGGCATAAATGCTGTCGAAATTTGCAAAATTTGACAAATTTTGTCCAGATTTATATTAATAAAACGAATGCCTAAATTTGTGTCTAATTCTGTTGACAACATCCCTACCAAATATGTCAAAACTTCAATTTCGAAATAGGGGTAAAATCACAAAGTTATCTAACAAAACAGGGGTAAAATCACATGGGCAAACTTGTCTATTCGTGCAAAAGTTAACACCGTTAACTGCCTTTAACGGAATACGGGCAGACTCTCCCTTCAGTTCAAAAACATAGGGGTAAAATCACAAAGTTTAAAAAATGAGGGTAAAATCACCATTTCGCTTGAAAACGAGGGTATGAACGCTTAAGCCCCTTTTTTAAAATACTACACTGAGATGCAGGGTTCGCATCCAGAAATCTTTGTCCCTGCTTTTGTTCGGTTCAGCCCTTTGACCTCACAGACCTAACCAGCAGTGGAAATGTATCAATTGGATGCCTCACCAGATTTGCTTCCTTCCTTCCAGAACTGGCTAGAGAATCACAAAACAAATATATCAAGTTACCAAAGCATCACTTCAGTACCAAGATTGCTGGCACTGTGACTTTTTATTACATGAAACCAAAGAACAAAAAATGCAGGATACTACGTTAGTCATCATAATTTGCTATCAAGTTATCAAGTCACCAAAGCATCACTTCTGGACCAAAGCATCACTTGAGTACAAAATATATCGTCATAATGCAGGATATAAATATATCGAGTTACCAGGGCGTCGGATGACCAGGGCGCGTCGAGGAGGGGGGCTGGGCAGGGGCGGCGGCGCCTCCTGGAAGACCTAGCCGCGTCAGGGAGAATGCTGGGCCAAGAGGATGTTGTATGTTCGCATGCCTTTCCATTGCAGTTTTGTTCTGACAAATCCGTTGGCCCTATCGTTGCCAGTTCCCAGTCCCACTCCACAACCAGGCTTTCTCACGTTGCCCATTGTTAAGAAACCTGGGCCTGGGCCAGCAGCCCGCGGCCCATGGTGGGCACCTCATTGTAGTTTATAAATAGGGAGCCATACCAACATATTATGTACACATGAAAGAAAAGCAATAAAGAAAGACCAGGAGTTCTCTCTATCTCTCTGTGTGTTCAATCTATTCTTCTGTGATTGATTCGTTCTTGTTCTAAACAGAGGAATCGCTCGGACTGGTCGCCAGCGACGGTTCCTCAACACGTTATCAGCACGACTTCGCTCCGGTGAACGAGGTAATCATCGAAGCACAGATTGAATTTTCTAGATTTCTTTTGAATCTGTATTTTCTTTCTGCGTTCTAGATTGAATCTCTACGGTACAAATCCACCCTAATCTACCGCGAGCAGACTCGAAGTCACCGGCACAATGCCGATCGGTAGATTGTGAAACGGGTAGATGTTGATTGCACTGTAGATTAGAAACGATGCAAATCCGCCCCAATCTACCGCGAGCAGATCTGAAATCGCCGGCACAATGTCGATTGGTAGATTGTGAAAAAGGGGTAGATGTTGATTGCATCGTAAATTAGAAACGAAAATTTGGCATGAATTTGTTTGATTCTGTATAATCATTGCGCAAGAAAAAAAATTGTCTACTTCCCTGTTCGGCCATTGCACGAAAAGGAAAACAAAAATCCCAGACGTCGGCCTGAAGCTGACCATGGGTCGCCGGACCACCACTAGCCGCACGGCCACCACCCTAAAGATTGGCCTGAAGTCACCGCCGGCATGAAGCCGCGGTGCGCCGTCGGTCTCGCCGCTCGTTCTCACTGCGCCAGAACGCGCGTTCGCGCCCGCATGCGCACCTCGACCGACCGACGTCTCGGCTTCCTCGCTTGCCGCCCGCACGCGGCCACGCGCCGTCCGTAGCTGCGCGTCGCCGCCGGTCTCCGCGCATGCACGCGCCGCCCGGCCACCGGCCCGAAGCCGCCACCGCTTGCCGCAGCCGGGCCGCACCCTAGCCACCTCCGCCGGCTCGCAACCGGCCTCCACCGGCACTCGCGCCCACAAGCGCATGCGCACCGCCGCCGTGCCGGCTTCCCCCACCGCCTCCCCGCATGAGGCGCCGCCGCACCGCGCGAGAAGCCGCCCGCCGCCTGCAGCCGAGCGCTGCCTTGCCTGCACCCCGCATAGGCGCCGCCGTCGCCGACCTTGGCTCCTCCGCCCGCACTCCAAATAGCGATGCCGTCGCCGGCTTCGGCTCCGCCGCTACCCGCATGGCGCCCGCCACCCTTGGCCGCCGCAGCACGGCACCGGACGCCTCCGCCTCGTCTGGCCCGCAGCCGCACGGCGTTGCCCGCCTTCACCTCGCCCCGCGCCCGGCTCCCCGAGCCGCTCCTGCCGCCTTGCTGGCCGTAGCTCCCGCGCCACCTCCCGAGTCCGCCACGGCCGCCGCTTGCCCGAAGCAAGCCGCCCGCCCCGGCCTCCTCCGTGCACCCGACCAGCTTCGGGTGCGCCGCCGCCCGAGCCGTTTTAGGCCCCGCCGCCTTGCGCCGCTGCCATCCGCCGGCCTTGCCTCCTCACGAGCGTCCGCCCAACGCCGGAGGTCCACCGCCGCATGAAGGAGGCCGTCCGCCGTGCGCCCCGCCTGAAGTCGCTCGGGCCGCACGGGCCGGAGCCGCCGCCGCCCCAACTGAGCGGGTAGGGGAAACCCTAGCCACGCCCGTGGGATAAGGCAGCCGAACGGGCCAGGCTAAATGGGCTGGCAGGCTCTAGAAAGCCGAATGAGGTGGGCCGGGCAAATGAAAAAAAAGAAGGGGGGGCCCGAACCGGGTAGGGGCGGCTTTTGCGGAAAAACCCTTCGGTTTTCGAGAATTACCGATTGATCCTTAATTCTTTAATATGGGTCCCGAATTTTTGCAGAAAGACCTCGGTAATTCCAAAAATTACCAATAGGTCCCCAAATTTACGTATGGGTCCAGAATTGTGCAGAAAACCCCTCAGTAAATCAGAAAATTACGCGAATTTTTCTCTGAACTGAAAATTTGCGTATAAACCCCCAGAAATTGCAGAATTGGCTGAAAATTCATATTCTAGCATAAAAGGACCTCGGGAATCCGAATTTTGAATTATTTTTAGCATTTGAAGCTTATTTATTTCTGCCATTATTATTTCTGTATTTTCTGTATTTATTTACTGTTTTGATTAATTGTAATTACTGAAAATTGCTTTTAATCACTGAAATTAGCAGTAAAATTATAGAAAATGCATAGAAAATTATGAAATATTGAGAGAACCTTTTGTACCATTTATTTACCCGCAGTGAATTATTCCGTGCATGTCTACCAGCAGTAGACTTATACACATTTAGATGACTAGCATCACGAACTGGGAATTTGAGGAGCTGGCCCACATGGCCAAAACTATCTGACGTAGGCATCCGATGTCGAGATTGTGCTTGGAGTCAGGAAGCTCCGCGCTGCTATTGGGATTAGCGGACTGAATGACGCTCAACCCAAACCTGAGGAGAATGATCAGACATTTCATTTTCTTAGGCACCACCTCTGCCTCACTCTCAAGAATGAGTATATGGCGGAGAAAAGCGCACTAGCACTCTGGACTGCACTTAAGAAGCGGTTTGAGAAGCTAAAGTACATCATTCTTCCTCAAGCAGAGTAAGAGTGGATCAGACTGATATTTACCGACTTTAAGACGGTCGGGGATACAGTTCTGCCTTACACAGGATTTGTACCCCAATACAGAAGATTGAAAAAACCCTTCCACCCAAATGAAGTACAATCCGCACGCAATTATCGTCAAGACGGCTTTGAAGAATATGCCAAATTGATTGATATGATGTAGGTTGCGGAGGCTCAGGACAAAGTTCTCCGCAAAGAACTAAGTCACTCAGCCATCTGGGAGCTCCACTGGCCGTGAAGCCAACGCCGGGAGCAACAAGGTGCGAAAGCCCTTGATAGAGAAAAGAGGAAGGAAGGGTAAGACCGCAGCCCAAAAAGGCAAATCAGATGCTCCACGAGAGAATAAGGCTAACAAGCCAAAGCGGGATGGCAAAGGGCAGCATGAAGCCCACTCTGCATCGGCAGAGGGGACGAGTTCTGAGCAGCTGCTTGCACTGATGGAGGTTGAAACCATCACGACAGCAGCACCCCCTCTCGACCTAGAAGTAGCCACCGCCATGATTTCTCTTGAAGAGAATGTCACCCCTGAGAGAATAGCAGAAGAAGTCTAGTGCACAGAATGCATTTAGACTTTAATTGTCATTTATTTTGTGTGAAAGAATATGTTAGAATTTGCATGGATGGTACTTAAGAATTGTTATTTTCTCGTGATGGTTGGATGATATTTGAAGAATTTATTCATTTATTCAGTTTATAATGGCATGATATGTTCTGATACTGGAGTATTTTATTTATGTGTTGATTGTCTTCTCATACATGTTAATAAAATACCTTATATTAGAACACGTGTAGCGCCCTATGAAGGAAGTGTGCTTAGCTAGCAGCGGCACAACGCATATCATCTTAAGAGGGACTGAGTATTTTCAGTCGATTCATAAGAGCACTGGCAGCCTTATGACAATCGCCAGAAGCGATGCATGAATAATTGGTTCACGAAGAGCCACAATGGCCACAACTTTGGTCATTATTGTACCCAGAATCGACTAGAACTCTCCTAAGTTTTAAGGATATTCGCGCTAATGGTTTCCATGTTGAGACTGAAGAAGAGTATGGTAAGGAATACCTGCTCATTACAAAGCGCAAAGAGAATGGCAAAAGAATATTAGAAAAACTTCCTTCACTTGAAACTGGGCTATATTATACCAACATTAAAGCGTCTGCAGCGTACATTGTCCTGAAGATAGTATTTAGAAGCTCTGAACTCTTCTGTCTCTAGCATGATAGATTAGGCCACCCAGGTCTTAGGATGATGAGAAACATAATCAATAATCCAAGGGCATAATATTAATGTGAAGAATTTCTCGAATCATGAAGATTTTGTGTGCCCTGCATGTGCCACCGGGAAACTAATAACTAGACCCTCCACTCTGAAAGTGAAGGATGAAATACCTGCATTCCTAGAACGCATCCAGGGAGACATTTGTGGTCCCATTCAACCCATCTCAGGGCCATTCAAGTATTTCATGGTGCTCATTAACGCTTCATCGAAGTAGTCATATGTGGGTTTGTTGTCCACAAGAAACCACGCCTTTGCAAAATTGATCTCGCAGATCATTCGCATCAGAAATGTGTTTCCTGATCATCACATCAAGTCCATCAAAATGGACAACGTCGGCGAATTTACTTCAAAGGCATTTGATGATTATTGCATGGCGATGGGAATTGCAGTCGAGCACTCGGTACCGCATGTCCATACCCAGAATGGTTTGGCAGAGGCTTTAATTAAGAGAATTAAATTTATTACCCGACCTCTCTTGCATAATTGTAATTTGCCAGCTACATGTTGGGGACACGCAGTTCTACATGCAGCGAATCTCATCAACCTTAGACCTTCGGCCTACAACATCCATTCACATATGCAACTAGCAAAAGGGTCATCACCGAAAATTTCCCAACATTAGGGGGAGGAAATCAACCCTTTGATGAAGAATGTCGGGAAATTACATGGCAAGCCACGGGAATCCATGCAGATGATCCGCGCACTAGAGAAGTCCAGAAGACATTACATGGCAAGCCACGGGAATCCATGCAGATGACCCGCGCATTAGTGAAGCAAATAGAAAAGTCCAGAAGACAAGAGAAGTCCAGAAGACAATAGAAGTCCAGAAGACAAGAGAAGTTCAGAAGACAATCGATTTGCAAGAACTAGCAAATCAACTGCCTGATCACTTTAGTGATTTGAAGAGCATGACTAAGTCACATGTGCCTGCACGCACTGCACTGGAGAGGGTTGAAATACCAAATAAAGCAGAAGGTATCCCTAATCTCGTCCAGAGGCCTCAGAAAAATAAAAAAGAGGACGAGAACTCCAGTTCTTCGAATCCTAAGTAACCGGGGACGCCTGGTGAAGAAGGATAAGAAGGACTTGCCACAGCCAATCACTGAAGTCCCCCAAAATGAGAAGGGGAGCCAGTTGAGACCTGACACAAGTATGACACCTTCCGAAAAGGGCATACCGGATCTGAATATCCCCATCGGCATGGATGTGTGCACACACATCGGAGCCGAAAAACTAAAGGGACTTGCCACCGCAATTGAAAGAAGCGATGCGCAAGGTGAAGCTCCTGAAGAAGCAATCACTCTAGAAGAAGCAACTCATGAAGAAATAGCTATAAATTATGTGCACACGGGAGAGTCCCTGAATAGGACAACAGCTAATATCGATATCTACTTCACAAAGAAAATTTCCTCCATCATTGATCTTGATCCCGAGCCTGCATCGTTCACTGAATATAAGAAAAGATCAAATTGGGAAGATTGGAAGAAGGCAATAGCAACTGAATTGTTATCTCTGAACAAAAGAGAGGTATTTGGGCCCGTATGCCGCACGCCTCCCCATGTGCACCCCGTTGGGCACAAGTAGGTATTTGTTCGAAAGAGAAATGAAAGAAATGAAGTAGTGAGATACAAATCAAGGCTAGTAGCCTAAGGTTTCACTCAATGTCCTAGAGTTAATTATGAAGAAACATACTCCCCAGTCATGAATGGAATTACCTTTAGATACTTGATCTCAATGGCAGTGAACTTGAACTTAGAAATGAAATTGATGGATGTTGTGACTGCATACCTTTACGGTAACATGAAAGAAAAGCAATAAAGAAAGACCAGGAGTTCTCTCTATCTCTCTGTGTGTTCAATCTATTCTTCTGTGATTGATTCGTTCTTGTTCTAAACAGAGGAATCGCTCAGACTGGTCGCCAGCGACGGTTCCTCAACACCCATCTCAATTTGACACAGAATTTTGCGCAACACACGGTGGGATTGTGTGGACCAACGTCTGACGCTAACAACGTACAAATGGCATAATGCCGATAGCTTCGCATCGCTTCCCACAAGCCATCCCTGATAATTTGGGGCCTGTGCTAACTTTAAAATTAGACACCACAGTTAAAAAAGTCAATTACTAAATTTAAAAATATTTTGTATTTAGAATTAGGCCCTAATATTAGCACTTCGGTTATTTTTTATCTTATGCTTTTCATAACAAGAGACTTTTTTATCTTATGCTTTTCATAACAAGATATTTTAGAAAGGATGAATCAAAGCTTGAGTCAGACCTGTCCAAATGAGTGG
Source organism: Dendrocalamus latiflorus (assembly GCA_017311315.1). Taxonomy (NCBI): domain Eukaryota; kingdom Viridiplantae; phylum Streptophyta; class Magnoliopsida; order Poales; family Poaceae; genus Dendrocalamus; species Dendrocalamus latiflorus. The sequence continues at coordinate 18,862,403 of CM029630.1, forward strand.
CATGGGTCCGATTCGGCATAGGACGTCAGGCATGGCCCGTTTAGCCCATCAACTTGAACGGGCTGTGCCGACTCGTGGGCCAAGGTGGCAGCCTAGGCATGACCCAGTGAAGGTTCATGCCGTGCCAGGCTAGTAGGCACGGCTAGCCCGTTCGGTCCGGCTAGCTCATTTCGGCCCGAAAAATTTGAAAACAACATCATAATTCAATAAAATATGTAGAATTTTAAAAGACACAATAAATTATAGAAATGTAATAATGAGTTTTATTAATGTTTAAATGATTGTCTCGTTAAAAACTTTGACAAGTAAAAACTCAACTTGAGAAAATCTTGGTAAAGAAAAAAGAGTACAGCCTGTAGCTCAGCATTACAGATAAAAAATAAAAAATATATAATGTATATATGGATACTCTAAGAAGTGTCAATGTCGTCGATGTCATGGTTGTCTTCACTGCAGTCTAGATAGAGATTGTTGAACGTGTGTTCCAACGTCGTATCCATCACGCATTGTTGAGCTCGCACATCAGCTTGTTCCCAATCTTTCACTGTGAGAAGTACTTCCACTATCTCACTCGTGAGACTTACATTATGCTATATTCTCACCCATATGTTCTATGTCAATTAATTTAAAGCCTATGATTCTTTTTTCTAATACCGAGTCATCATTTACATAATGAACGATTACACTAAGATAATCCTCACTAGACTGACCATTCCATATGTTTGAGATCAAGACCACTGAAAATATATAGATTCCAAAGAGTTATTTAATTTTATCATGACCATTATTGTATTATTTAAATAAATCTCTAGTCGTTGTTTGTCTAGAAATATGAGTAAATCTAGGATTATGAACAGTTATAATATACTTTTTGAACGTTTCTAACTCACTAAAGTTTAAAGGAAGATCTTGTAGGACAATTAAATGGGATAAACATTCCCGAGTTTCTTCAAGATTATAATACCGGTTACGTATCGTACTGTCGGGGTTGTACTACAGTTATGTTTGCCTCATGGCTATGCCTTATTTTTTTACATCTTGGGGCATATCTATGCAAGTGCTCGGTACCATCTGAAGACTTTACAGATAACTCATAACGACATATTTTGCAAACAGCAACACTTACTTGAGCTCCAGTCACCTCTCGCTTCACTACCTTGTCAAAATCTATCCACACCTCTGACGTGTGGGTCTGACCTCTTTGCTTCAAGGCTTGCTGATGCCGAGACACTCGTAGAGCTTGACGATGGCACAACCAGATCTACTCTGCCATTTAAGGTGGAGGCGGAGGTGGAGATGTTCATTCCCGAAGCATAAAAGATCTTTTAGATCAATTCCATACTCACTCGAAGGAAAATTGTCAAAATTTTCCTTGCAGAAATATGGAAAATTGCAAAATACAAAAAGAAAATTACACTATTAACTATTTTTTCAATCACAACAAATAAAAGTAAGAACAACATAAGTATATGAAAATTAGTATTATTATCTCTTTTCTTGAATGCAGGGCAGATTTTGAATTTTTGTATTTTTAGCAAAATTATTTTGAATTTTGCCAAATTATTACAATGTGTATCCAAAATTTCACAAGAGATTTCGGAGAAGAGATTGTTGGTTTGAGTATGGCTGAATGAGGGGAGGTACGCTACCTATTTATAGAAAAATGTTGAGTTTTTTTATTTCTTTTCGTGTTTTTAAACTCCCAAATGATCATGAAACGACTATAAATTTCAAAAATTCGATCGTTAATCATACTAAACGAGTCATGCACACCATGTCATACCCAGGCCAATCATGCCTAACAGTCATATATTCGTGCCTAATAGGCCATGCCCACCAGGCTACGCGTACATACAGGCCTACCATGCCCACCGGCCCATCGTGTTGTGTGGGTCATGCCATGCTGGACCGTGCCGTGTCGACATGTTGAGCCAAGGCGGCGGCCCAGCCATGGCCTCGCTCTTCGTGCCGTGCCGGCCCAGCACGATCCGCCATGGACCGTGCTATGCCCTAGGGCGTGCCTATATTATTGGGCTGTGAACCAACCTAGTAGGCATAGCCCATTTGATCACCTCTAACTTGAGTAGCACCTAAATTGAGAGAATGGGACAAGAACATAAATTATGCTTTTGAGTTCACAAAGAATACCACAATAAATAGATGAGAATGGAGTGGATTGATTCATCACCGCATCCGGATTATTTTAGGGAAATCACGATTTACTCGGAAGTAAGAGAATTAGGAGCAAAGGGGTTAATTTTTACATGCAAACAAGAGATATATAGGAATAGCAGTTGTGTGAAAGCAAAGGAGGAATGAAAGAGCAATAGAGAGGTGGGGAAGTTCTATCTAAGCAAGTACTAAAAAGTTTGATTAACTCTTTATCTCACACGAGGTTAACAATAGAAGTAATAGTCATTTTTCTTGAGATATTGGTAAACTGTTCGTTTGCACCAGTGTCCTAAAAATGGGTAATAGATATAATCAAACGTGAGGTTATGAATTTATCTCAACCCTCATGCTATGTGAAAGTTTTTTCTCAATAGAGTGCTTTGCAAAACTCAGGACAAATTACCTTATGCTCATTGATTTAATGAAAAATTGAAACTGAAACTTCTTTTAGATTTTCTAATTTTTGCAAGCATATTTAAACTATTTTTTTGTGACACTTCTATGTTCGAAGTACATCTTAAAATTTTCAATGAAAAAACTATTGATGTGTCTGACCTACACTATTTATGATAGATCACATCTCATTCTTATGTGAGAATGAAGAGGGGGAGATGATGAATTGACAAACTCTTTGTGTTAACAATTAATAATTGAAGATAAATCAAAATTAGGGGTCCCTAACTTTTTGGGGCCATGTGCAGTTGAGCAATTTGCTCCTACTGTTGGTACGGGCCTGGCCTGCCGTGGCGAAAAGATTAATGTATCACAATCAACCATACCCTGCCAGTGTGAAGGCTTCTTTTTTGCTTCCCTTACGTTTCAAAAGCTTCCTGAGACCTTTCAGTTCTTCACTAGATATATTAGTCCCAAGTCATGACGCATCAACAGACAGCTACTTGTGCCTCAACGTCCTCAATGCACATCGGTGTTTCACAATCACATAGGTATCAACTATCAACTTGAGGTAAAGGTAAAATTCAGCTGTGAAACCCTCCAATTACTTCGAAAGGAGGGGGTCGAGGTATATCCTCATCCATTTGGGTTGATTTCTGACACCTTGGTACTCCGACACCATCAAGTGGTCTGTTTTTCCCCTGTAAAGATCGCATCATCTATCTAAACATCAACCAATTCCTTCTCTAAATACATGCACAATGTAACATCCCAAATTTGCTTTCTGGAAAAATTTAATTTCAAATTAATTATTTTGAAGTAATTGGAATTTATTTGGCTTTTGTTTGGTTTTCTGGATTTTCTGGAGCTTAAAACCTATTTTTAAAAATTAAAAAGTATTTTAAAGTATGAAAATTAAATACCAATATTAGTTGGAAATAATTTTACTAAGTCCAAAATATTTCCAGAAGCTTCTGTGAATTTTTCTGGAATTTTTGGAGGTAGTTTCATATTTTCCTGAGGCTTAAATAATTTCCTAGCCTTTTCTGAAAATAAAAATCAATTTCTAAAAATAAAAATCAATCCTCTCCCTCTGGCCGACGCGTGGACGGTCCAGATCCGCCCACGACGCCGCCCGGCCCAATCCAGGCCGCACTCTCCTCTCACACCGCCAAGCGGGCCCAGCCCAACAGCCTCCCCGCGCCTCCCTCTCCCCTCCTCTCTCTGCCCCTGGGCCCCAGCCGTCAGCCGTTCGCGCCCGTCGCCCGCTCACCCCCCTCCTCTCTCTCACTGCGCGTGGGTCCCGCCTGTTAGACTCGTCGTCTACCCCGCGCCACCTTCCTTCTTCTCCCCCCTTTCTTTCCTTTCTTGCGCCGGTGACCGAGTCCCCGCGGATCCCCTCCTTCCTTCCCCGGCTCTCTCCGGCTTTGGAAACCCGCGCGACCGCATCCCCCAAACGCCGCCCCCCCCCCTCTTTCCTTTCCATGCCTCCCCTTTCCTTTCCTCCCCTTCCCTTCCTTTTTCCGGCCGCCATCTCCGGCGAGGGATTGCCACGCCCGTGCTCCCCCCTCTGCCCTATAAAAGGCCCCCTAGGCTCCGCCTCCCTCTGCACAACCTCCCTCCACCTCTCTCTGCCCCTCCCGAGCTCCGCAGTGCCTCGCCACCGTGCTTCCCCTCTCTCCGAGCTCCGCCGCGCTCCGGTGAGCAATCGTCGCCGCCCCGGTCCTCCCCAGAGCCCGCCGCCGCCACCTTGAGCATCCCCGTGCCCGTGCGAAGCTCCCCGACCCCTCAGGCAAGCCTCCCCGCCGCCGGATCACTGCCGCACCGGAGCACCCGAACTGTGCCGCCGCTCCTCCTCGCCGCCGGCCGCCTCCGCTCGTCCCCGAACCCCACCAACCCCGCCGTCGGTATCTTCTCCACACCAGGACCCCGTTTTTGGACTCCCCAGAACCCCTCCGGCCACCTCTCGCCGCCAGCACCATCGCCTCCGTCCACTGCTACCCGGTCCCCTCCAGCAGGTACCTCAAAGGGGTTACTTACCCTGTAGGAGTAGGCAACGCCTCAACGACCGACTGGCTAGCAGCGCTATCCCTTTCCCCCCGGCTCCCTCGGCGCGCGTTCGAGCCCCCGGCTCCGCACGCTGAGGTTGAGCCATTCTTTTAATTTCCGCGCTGACAATAGGGCCCCACGCGTCAGCGGCCGCCGTCTGCGCTGGCCACTACCGTCTGGGCCCCACCTGTCTGCGTTAGCCACTGACATATGGGCTCAAAGCCCAGAGGGGTCCCACATGTCAGAGGCTGGGCCAGTGGGCTCACTGTGATGTGGATCCCACCTGTCATAGACTCAGAGTAAAGAAATAAAATGAAAGATCAAAAATTAAATACTGCCAGTGGGTCCCACCTGTCAGAAATTTAATAATTTCTGGATTTATTCAAACTGAAATCTTTAAACAAGCATAACTTATTCATTTTAACTCGAAATTAAGCCGTTCAAATTTCTAAATTCTTCTAAAATCATAATCTATCCAAATATGGCCTCTATTTGAATTTTTGATTTTATTTGAATTTTTGTTTGTATTTATTTGCTTGGTTTGCTTCGTCTTTTTCGCGCGTAGATTCCACCGTTGTCGAAGATCTCTCCACTCCGCAGCAAGAAGACCTAGAGAGCGTGCAAGAAGACAAGTCTCCTTTGATCATTTTGAACCCATGTTTGTGAAATGTTTTTTTAAATTATTTTAAATTTATGTGCATCGCTATTTAATTAGAACTCTAATTTTGATGTTAAGGCATTAATTAAATCCAACCTTGTTATGCCCTCAATTGAACTTGAATGCCATGTACCCTTGTAACCCTAGTATTACCTTTGTCTCAATAATGAGAATTACATAATCCTTTGGTAATATTAGACGTTAGTATAATGCTTAGTCATGCTATTTAATTCTTTGGTAATCTTGAAATGGGAAATCATATGTCATTCAACTGATATTTGTATTTAGAAATAATTGGTGACTGGTGTTGCCACTGTGTTTTTCAAACTAAAATAAAATGTGAAAGTTGGTTTAGACTGGGGTGGATGGTTGGTTGGGATTGGTGCGGAAAGCACGAGATCTTGTAAAGTAAATGCTCCACCCTAGTCAATTAAGGACCGATGCTTGTAATTGTCCAGACTGAGCACTACCGTACAACCCCGAGTCTATATGGGTACGACCTAGCTGATTAAATCATGATAGTTTAGTTTAGGTGCCACCAGTGGAAAGTGGGTGTCAGGGAGTTACTGGTTATTCACAGTGAGGGACAGGGATTTACTGTACTCATACGGCGCAAGAGGGGGCTTCGGACTGGGTGGATGGAACCCTTCTGCGGTGAAACCTCAGCGGGTGGTGTCTAGCTAGACTAGAGTGAGGATAAGGCTTTGTGATATTTTATCTGTGTCACATACCAAAGGAAGCGTGGTGGCTATTAAGATAATTTATCTTTTGGGAGTAAAGTTGTACAACCTCTGCAGAGTGTCAAACTATTCGAATAGCCGTGCCCACGGTCAAGGGCGGGCAAGGAATGCATTCACATGGTAGATTTTTTTTGTTTTAGTTTTAAAATCAAAGTTTTGGTATTCCGAGAGTGGAGGGAACTCTCGGAAGGGGATCCTGGCAGTTGGAGCCAGAGAGGGTGGATGTAACCCGCAGTTTTAAACTTTATTGGTTAGGTAGTGTTGGTGGATGGAACCTTCACTAGAAAAAGTTTATTAGTTTCAGTTAATCAATTTGCCTTGTTCAATCAATGCCTTCGAAAATATCTAGTAGTAATTGAAATAAAATATTGCTTTGTGCAAAAAGAACCATATAACCCTCCTTTGTTAAGTCTTGCATCTATTGCATTTTTTCCAAGACTTACGGAGTACTTTATGTACTCACATGCTGCACTCAAAAATAATACTCAGAGGAATACGAAGCTCAAGGAGACTACGACTACTTCGCGGGTGGATTCGACGAAGGATTTCCGGAGTACTAGGTCGCGCATCCCCAGTCAAGTGCCTGTGGCGTATTGATGGGTCTTCGCTGAATTTATTTTGCTTCCGTTGTGTTTCGTGCGTGCGAGGTCCGGAAACCTCATTTGTAATAATGAGACCTTTCGGTCAGTACTCTTTAATATTGTAATAAGACGATGTTGGTAATGAATCATTTCTGTTTAACTGTGTGCACTAGATTTGATCTGGGACTAGTGCTGTAATACACAGAGGGTCCGGGTTTAGAAATCCGGGGTCCCGACACACAATATATAGCATATTATCAACAAAAACAGGTTCACAGCTTACAAGCCACCTTCAATTAAAGCATGAATATAATCATGTCAAAATGAAAGTAAAATGCCAGGCCATTGTAAGAACTCTTTCCATGGTAATTTTGGATGCAAGCACCGCTATAACACCAGCCTTTTCCTGTACAAGAAGCTTTTGGATACCTGATTCACTGTTCCGGTAAGGTTGCTAAGTTGCCAAGCTGCATGATAGATGCAAGATGTTTCGTTGTCTGTTTCTCCCAGCAACTCATGCCATGCTTCTTCTCCTTGAGTGATCTGTGCTAATTGACCTGGGGTTTGAAGAATGGTCCATCCCAGCAGCGCATTTAGGTTCAGCGAGTCTCTTCAGTCGCTCGCTGAACGATTCAGTTGTCCCACTTTTCTCTTTCTTCACCCCAGTAAATGATGGAACTGACTTGCTCAGTCCATTGATATGCTCTCTGCTTGCTTTTGGAGGATCGCTCCCTGGAGTCTTTCCGGTACTTCTTGCAGATATTCTCTTTTGCCTCTCTAATTTAAGCCTTTCCAGTCGTTTCATTTGCTCTTCTTCCTGAAAGTGGGAAGTTAAATATACAGATGGAACAACTACAAAATTATCAATTTGAGTTAGAACAGGACCTAAGAACAAAGCAAAGTTTGAGAAATAAAAGGAATCGTTAATTCTTTCTGCTGAGTTGAACTGACTTCCAATCATTATAATTTGATCAAGGAAGCAGGTTGCAGAAGTCATACCATACAATATTTTCGGGCATAGGATATATGTTCTTTTTTACTGGAGGTAGATTACGATATAGGTAAAGTTGATAAGATTTCTGCATTCTGGGAAACCAATATAGCGCTGCACTAACTAAAATTCTAACTTAGTAGTACTGCCACATATTATTATACAAAACTAAAAGGAAATTTTCTTCTTCAATTGTATTTGGAATCAGTTGGACCTTTTGAAAGGAGTTATGGTAGTGATGAAAAGGGTAAAGATAGTAAAAAGTAATTGCAAACAGGCCAGAGGTACAGATAATACCCTACATTTACACAACATAGAAGAACCAAATTTCAAACAGATCAAATAAAGAAAACGGGAAAAGGGGATAAAATGTGCCAATACCTGCTCTTTCTTCAGCTTCTGAAGGTCAGCTTTATATGCTCGCAGATTCTGTGCACGTTTTTGTGCATCATTTAGTGGGGTCTTTGGAACCGACAGTCTCCTCAGTAAGGCATCTTTCTTTCTTTTATCCAAACCGTCTTTTGCATTTCTTAGCTTCTCTTTCTCTGGCTTCTTTACATCATCAATACTATGTGAGACATCCTCCGCATTTGTGTCTTCAACCTTGACAATAGTTTGGACCATCATGCGGCTATCATAATCCATTGCCGGATCATATCCAAATGAAGCATCTTCAAATCCACGCTCTGGCATCAATTCATCTGGCTCATAGAAAAGTTGAGTTTCGACCTTTCCATCTGATGTTTTCTGAACGCTTGTAGGAAGCTCAACATCTATATCGATCGCAGTTCGGCTTCCTGGTCCAAGATTATCCTGTAAGCCGGATCTAAGAGGAATCATAAAGGACTCATCAGCCACAACATACCCATTCTTGTCCACCTGAGTGGGACTCCTATACCGGGCTTCTGCAAGAGGATCCAATGAACTCCTTCTGTCCATCGGCCTTTCCTGACCATAGACCATGAAGTCATCACTTGTCCCTCTCCTGTATCCCCCACCACCAGCTTCTATCTCCTTTATTTCACCATTCATATAGCTTCTCCCTTCCCCAGACATAACAAGTTCATCATTGGACAGCACCCGAATAGCTCTACTCCTCCCACTGACTGAATCAAAGCCAACTGCCTTCCGTTCATGGACATCACCAGAATCTTGCCCAGCTAAAAGAATAGGATCAGCAGTGTTTACATTCTTTTTTCTCCTTGATGGGGGCTCCTTTTCACCAGAAAATAGATCTGAATCATTAGATCTCGTTTTCTCTTCTGCTCTTAACAAGAAATTTTGGAATGCACTCCAGTTTCCTTGGTCAGCATCTTGGCCATAAGATGTTTCATCCTTGCCATACTCATCTCCAGAGTCAAATGTAGTTTTCCTACCCTCCTTTTTCTTTGAACTTGAACTCTTATGCTTCCCTTCTTTTGTTTTAGAGTGTGAATCATCACTGTCCTCAGACCCAACAGAACTTGATTGTGACTCACTCTCTGATGATCCATGCTTTTTTGATGTTACATTTACATTCCGGATAACAACCACACTGGGTTTCTTCTTCCCTGACCGCTTACCCTTTTTATGTGACTTGCGACCATGAGAACTCCCTCTTTCCGAACTGCTATTGTCACTTTCATCAAGTGTTTCCGAGTCCTTGCTATCTGAGGAGTGCTTCCTCGATGATTTTCTTCCTGAGTAGTGATACCTGGGGTCATCCACTGGAGGGTATGGAGGGTAGTACGGATTCACCCCAGGATAGTAAGGCATGCCTTGCACAGGATAAGGTGGGTAAACAGCTGCACCAGATGGAGGATGCATTGCCCATGGGGGATATGCTGTCTGATACCCCATCTGCTGACCAGACTTCTGATCTGTAAAGCATAAAGGAAATAATTTTATAAGTTCCAATGATCTTATAGTAAAAATAGCCACATAGAAATCAAAGGTGCTGTACTATGTGACAAGGCATGGACTACTTATACGTTTGCACAGTAGTTAAAAGCAAATACACTTACTGTTTGAAAACAGTGCTGAATTAAGAACCAGATGTATTAGAATTGTGAAACTTATAATCCATCCTATTCCTCGAAAGGAAAAAAAATAGCAAGTCCACCTAAAAGGTCTTCCCCAATATAAGTTCCTTATATTTGAATATGGAACAAGTCCATTTTACACCCCTGAATTTTGCAAAAGTCCAATTAAGACCCTCAACTACAAAATCGGATATCCCCCCCCCCCCCCCCCCCCACAAACTTCCAAAACTGGGTCAATTTACAGCCTAATGTGGTTTTGCTAACAGGGATCCAACTCAGGGTGGTTTGTGCCATGTTGGCAGCCATGTCATCCTTTTTACTAACAAGGATCCAAATGAGAGGAGGGAGGGTAACGAAAAAAGGAGAATGTAGAGAGAAGTAAGAAAAATATGGACGATGTGGATATCAACATCCTTGAATTGGATCCTCATTAACAAAACCCGATGATATGGCTGACAATATGGCGAAAACCACCTTAAGTGGGATCCACATCATCAAAACCGCCTTAGGGTGTAAATTGACCTGATTTTGTAAGTTTGATGGGTTAAATAACCGGTTTTGTAGTTGAGGGTGTTAAGTGGACTTTTGCAAAGTTCAAGGGTGTAAAATGGACTTATTCCTTCGAATATTAATCTATTCTTCATACAAGGAAACTGGAAGCATAGAAAAATGTTCTTTTCTTACATCTTAGGATGTACTTTTGGTCAATGCTAAAAATTGAAATGAGATGCCTATTTTTGGAAGATCCAGCAGAATGCATACCAGCTTTAGAAGCATCCTCGCCATTTGCCTCTCCGTTGGGAACAGACACTGCTCCCATGTTTTGCTTCATGTTGTCTTCCATAAACACAATGCCAACTGGATTAAAAGGATGAAATTCAGAGCGTGTAGACATTGCTTCAGGTTCAACCTCAATCCATTGTCCAGTCTCATGTTTTCGCTTCCACAGTTCGATGAACTGTGAACATGCCCTCCTGTTCAATTGGTAATGCTGAAATAGTCAGAATGCAAGATGTTCTTATGACATCAGTATTATCGTGCTGAAATGACTAAACTATGCAATTGTATGGTATAACTTAGTCGTGCAGGCCATTCCATGTTTTTAGAAACACACATGCGTACAATATTGGGATACAACAGTTATTATAAGTTACTATACCAGCAAATTGAAGAACAGTGCAAAGACAAGGACCATTAATAGCACAGTTGTGTGCAAGAGCATAATGTTTTAGCTGCATCCAGTACCAGTTTAAGATCATATTTCACATTTAAACCCTATGAAACATCTGAGGTACCAACATTATTCTTGTTAGATGTAACAGACTTTAGAACATCCTATAGAATAGAAGACAGGAATGATGCAATCTTCAAGGCAAATTAGCAGCCTTAAAGTCATATTAAAACCACACACAGGCATTAAGATAAGTAATTCAATCCAGCTTATGAAAAACTAAGTAATGATAACACTGTACTTACATCAAACGTGAAGCACCAAAGCGCTCTGCGAATGCAATCAAGTAACCCAAGTTGTCAATGTCAAACCCAGCAGCAACAGCACGAGCAAAAGCCATAGCCTGCTCTTTCCGTAATACATTTTTACGGGTTTCAAGAACTCTGAGCAGTTGGACTCTGCAAAATTGTAGTGCACAATAAAACGAATTCTGTTAACAACTTCCTAATGTAGGACAATAGTAAGAAACAAAAGAATCTGAATGTAATCTACGAGTATATATGCTCTTGTACTAGAGATCAAACAATAAAAAGTAAATGAAGATTAATGTTCGCGTGTATTTCCCCACTAGATTTTGTAAATACATATTTTTATTTTTTTAAAGTATGACTGTACACCATTTTGTTGCCAGAAATATGAAGGCTTGGAAAGAACAATTTATAAAAGAAAAATATTCTCAGATGTGTCAGTACTTTGAATTCTCCTCCTGTGTTGTAGTGTCATCCTGCACTTGTGACATAGGCTGTGATCCAGGCTGTTATCAATTAAGAATCGCAGTGAAAACATAGCGTTAGGTAGGCTATGAAACATATACAGGAAGCAAACAAGGCATATCCATATAATCACACCTTGTAGAGAACAATCGCCTTATCTGCATCAGGTTCATAATTTGCCTGGGTACCTATTAGTGGATACATTATGTCAGGCATGTTCTAGCAATAAATGAAATGATACAGCAGGCTACTCCAGATAAGTTAATTAAATTTATGAAACAGCTCAATCCCTCATCCGGTCATCCCACATTTCGGAACATAATACCTTCTAAAACAGTTTGGTTGAGAGTAAGATTTTACTAATATATACATGGTTAATAGTATAAGAACATTTTAAAGTCAATATCAACAGTAGCCAAGGTAGAAACTAAAATAACCACATAACCACTTTTATAATTTAAAAGCAATAGCAAAGCTTGCTCTTAAATTAGATTATATGAATTGGCCCTTCATATAGCCTAACAACTCTAAAGATGAGTTATATGTACCTAACTCAACAATGGGTCCCTGATGTCACATTGAACTCCATAATGACTATATTCTAAATTCTAAAACAAGCAGACTGGATTGCAACATGCAAATTTTGTTTGTGGTCCATGGAAAAGCTGTTACAGATGTACACATTTGCCCACAGGCATGCACCATTCAATGCATCATGCATTCATGATAAAAAAGAAACAATTAAGGCGGTGCAATTGCAATGTTATACCTTCATTGCTTTCTGTCAATTTCCCTCCATGGTCTTCTACCTTCCAAATGGCAAACAAGAATGTGTCATCTTTCTGAAAATAACATAGAGTACCAACCCATAAGCTACAATTCTCCACTTACAGATCTTAACCCAAGATTATCATTGCTCTGGATAGCGATGGCGTCCTCGAGCTGCAAGATCTCAGACTCTACTGTTGTCACTCGCTCAAGCACCTCTGGAGTACTCACAAAGCGCACAAATCTGCAGAGAACTAACATAAAAATGACCCAACCGGCAATGCCACAAGAAATTGTAAAAATTTCAGACACCAACCTCTCCACGGTGCCTCTCGTAAACCATGGGGCGTCAACCCCTGAACTCGGTTCAAGCGTGATTGAGTAACCTCCCTTCACAATCTGATCCTGCGCGGCCTTCAGGTGTGCCAGGAACGGGTTTAGCAAGCCAGAGGCTATCTTCTCCTTCCGGCCATTCACTATCAGAACCAAATCAAACCTGGAAAAAAAAAGAGAGTGAAAGTACAACTCGCATCAGACATCTTGGATGGTGACTTGACTAGTACTACTGCCACAAGCACTACCAAACAACAGAAAGCAACTTCTATGATCATGAAAGAATCTGGAGCATCAATCTGTTCTATGTCACAGCTATGGCGCCAGAATTATCAGATCTAGTACTACAATTAAAGCACATGTCATGAGAACCCCAAGCCCAACAGAACAAAGAACAAAGCATTTGCTACTCTAAAATTGCACCAAGATTACAACTACCTCCATGTCCGGACATCCAGAACCCCAACTTAAGACTATACAACCAACCAAAACTACTCTTCAAGTGGAAAGCTTCCTGACCAAATTGCAAAACGAGGGCACATGAACCGTCACAAGAACCAAACTTTCTTACCCCCAAACGCATCTTTGTTCTTGCACCATACCACAAACCAAAACCCAAAGAACAAAAAGATTCAGCAAATCAGCGCTGCTTCCTGAGCAGATCTAGGATGCTCTCACCTGGTCCGGGTTGGGGTGAGCTGGAACACCGCCGAATCCAGCCGCGCGTCGGGCCTCATTGCGAAAGAATTCCACGCAAGAACCGCTCAAGAACCTCTCCTCTCTTGTGTTGCCACCCCCCCCCCCCCCCCCCCCTCGTATCAGATCTTGCCCACAGATTTAGCCAAAAAGGACGGCAGAAATTGCAAGAACCGGCGCTTTGTTTGGGTCAGATGCTAACCCCACTGAGAGGGAAAGGGACCAGCAGAAAGGAGAGTAAAGTCCCGGCTATAAATCTCGCGAGCAAATGCAGCAGCTTTGCTGTGGAGTGAAAAGAAAAATCGGGAGAAATTCAAGAGCATGGCATGGAGCAGAGGGGAATGGTAATTAAGTTCCAGTACAAAGAATTGAGGAGGCAATAAATAATGACAGCGGCAGAAGAGCGGTGTGTGTGTGTGCGAGAGAGAGAGAGAGAGAGAGAGAGAGGGGGGGGGGGGGGGGGGGGGGGGAGAGAGAGAGAGCGGAGGCGGTGAAGAAAGGAAGGCAAAAACCCTTCCTGGATCGGATCCTTGGCTTGAAGGAAATTTGCGCTCGAGTGCGTGTCGGAAAGGCGCCATTTGAACCACTTCCAACCTTTTTTGGTTGTTGTTATCCTTTCATTCAAGCATGACCCTTTCATGGTAGGTGCTGGTTTAAAGGGCTTTAATTATTGTTATGATATCTACATTCCTGGCCCTAATATACCTCCTTGTGGATGTTAATTAACAAAATTTGTATGGTATGCATATGGATTCTTTTTGCCGTAAGCTCATATAGCAGTAGCATGTAAAGGGTCCTTATCTGCGTATAGGGGGCGATTGGTTGCCTGCATGGCTGCATCAACGCCAAGCTCATTTGTGCAGCATCTTTTTTGTGAAGGGGCGTGCTTGGTCGGCTAACCGAGACAAGTGAGCAAAAGTGTGGTCAGGGGCAGGCTAGGACTGAAACTCAAATACTGATTGGCATGTATTGGTGTTGATTTAGGTATACTAAGGATAATATATTATATATTAGTTTGTCAAAGGTTTTTTAGAACTGCTCAAAAATAGATATAGGCTAGAAATTCTAATAAAAAAAGTAAAATATCTGATTCTTAATCTGGTAAGTTGAACTATAGCAGCTATTAGATGTTATTATTTAAAGAAAAATCTAACCATCCATGTAGCAGACCTAAGTTATAACGGCTTAAATTAAAAAGAAAAGTCCATAACAAGTACAATAAAAAATAACAGAAATTTGGAATGAAAAATGAAAGGAAATTAGCCATTTAATTTTTCATATAAACTATAAATTAAAACCCATACATAACTAAAATTTAGAATAAAAATTAGCAGCTGGATATGTACACGAATTCTAATCTAAAACAAAGTTTCAAAATTAAATAAAACAATAATACGAAAAATTATAGAAATTCGGAATAAAAAATAAAACGAAATTAGCAATGTGGTTTTCATACAAACTCCAAATTAAAACCCTACATAGCTAAAATTCAGAATAAAAAATAGCAGTTGAGTTTGTATAAAATTCTAACATAAAACTGAGATTTGAAATTAAATAAAAATTAAAATTAAAGGAAATTAGCAATGTGGCATTCATACAAACTCCAAATTAAAACCCCTACATAGATGAAATTCGAAATAAAAATTAGATAAAAATTAGCGATTGGGTTTGTATACAAATTCTAACCTAAAACTAAAATTCAAAATTAAATAAAAACTAATAACAAAATTTTAGAATAAAAATTAAAAGGAAATTAGCAATTTAATGTTCATACAAACTCCAAATTAAAACACTTACATAGCTGAAAGTCAGAATAAAAATGAGATTAAAAAATAGTTGTTGGATTTGTATACAAATTTTAACCTAAAATTGAATAAAAATAAAATATTGGTGTTATTCAGAATTAAAATTCCAAAAATATGCTAATTCGAGAAAAACATAAAATAAGGTAAGGAATTTGATGTATATGTATGTATGTATGTATGTATGTATGTATGTATGTATGTATGTATGTATGTATGTATGTATGTATGTATGTATGTATGTATGTATGTATGTATGTATGTATGTATGTATGTATGTATGTATGTATGTATTAGGAATCGAAGTCTCTTATATAATAGAAGCCGATGGCAGGTGGTGACCCTTTATTTGGTGGACCTCCATGTGATGGAGAAATTGATAGGGGTAATACATTGATGAGTGTTCACTCAGCTATGCCGTTATAAGTTATGTAATATGCATGCAGTATATATAAACATTGCAATAATGAAAGAGATAATGATGATATAAATAGAAAATTCTATGTTATGCTATTTTTACTATTTTGCAATGCAAGTATTTGAGGAAGAAAGTTTTGGTCACATATGACAAGTATAAGGAAACAGAATGAGTGTTTTCTCTCTTGTAATATATAATATTAAAATATCACAAAATAGAGTTTTGCAATGATGTATTTTTCAAAAAGCAAAATAACATATGTATTATCAAGTCATTTAAACATGCTTTAAAGATGATGCCCATGGCTAGAACAATGGTTACTCAAGTGAGTGCAAAACATATTACTAGCTACTTTGGGTTTTTTTCACATATTTTTCCAGTTGCATCACTCATACAACCAACCCAATAGCGTCTTATCTTGGTCCATGTGACCTCATGTAGCCAACCATACAAAACCTTACTTGCATAACCTAAGCTTGTCCGAACCTACTCGTCCCATCGAGCCAGGTTAATCAGATGCAAGGAACCAATCACTTTGATAGATGCTCCATGGGAAACCAAAATAACAAGCTTGTGCAAAGGGTCTTTGCCCTAAAATTGTATTCACCATTATTGAGTTTTCTTTAGCAGCTATTGCGACCTAATTTTGCTTTTGTTGAGGTGTTTAACACAAAAAAACTAATTTACATCTAAAACTTAACAATGTGCACTAGATTTTTAGCAGTAGTATGTTTATAAAATATGAAGGATTAGGGTCTGTTCATATTGGCTTTTACTGATGGCTTTTGGTTACGGCTGATAAATAGTAGTGGCTAATAGAAGTGGCTGATAGAAGCGGCTGATGAATAGTAGTGCATCATGTAAGAAAGACGATGCAACAAAAGGCACTACAATATTCGGACCATGCGACTTACAAAATTGTGATATAATAAAATACAAAGCATATTGTAATATATGAAAGTGAAAAGTAGTGGCTGATAAATATTAGTAACTGATAGAAGCAGGTTATAGAAGCTGGAGCGTTCTATTAGCTTCTGCTTTTGGAAGCAGAAGCCAATATGAATAGGCCCTAAGAGTACCTTTGATTCATTTCCTTGCAGTGACTAACAAGTCCCACTCTCGTGTAGTCCACCTCGTGCTTCTTCTCTAGGCCACCTTCCACCTCTGCTCTGGCCCTCCCCTTCGTCTTCGGCTCATCGTCAGCGTCGTCAAGGAGGAGGGACCCACCCCTTATATGTTATCTACTATAGTTAGCAGTAGTTTACCCTCAAGGGATTCCCACTATGGTATTGGTGTTTATCGCCATCTTGGAGCTTTGGTGAGTCGGCGGCAAGGTCTTCATCCCAATGAGATCTTCCACCCATCCACTTGCTCAACTCCTCCAGCCCCCAAAATAGATTGGAAGTGATGGAGTTGTTCTTCCAAATATTCATTGCTCTTCACCCAATCTTGCTAGCCACCTCTTCATCCCAGGAGTACCCAGACTTTCTAGAGATTCAACACATAGGCTGACACCACTTTCTACCTCCCAAAATGGAGGCCCTCTTTGGTGGGCAAATAACGGTCTCTATAGAGCTATGCCTCCTGCCGAAATCCACAAAAACTCTACTGTTGTTTTCAACAATCCATTCAGGTGGCCTTTCTGCTCCGAGCTTCATAATCGTCGATGGCCAAACTGGCGATCTAACCAACAATGGTTGTAGTTTGCTGCCACATTTCACCAGTTACGGCCACGTTGCAAGGATGCGTGAAGTTCATTTGCTTCGTGTCACGGCCACGTTGCAAGGATGCGTGAAGTTCATTTGCTTTGAGTTGTTGACACGTGTACTGCTGAGTTGCCCTCATAGTATTACTGTATTTTATTTTGTTTTTGTTGGCAATTATGTAAGCTTTTGACTGTTTGCGCTCCTCATGAACTTAATAATAGTAGGGGTGGTCCCTATGGGACCTCTATTACCTTCAAAAAAAGAAGATGATTGTGTGTTCATGATTTCTTTTTGGGGTACCGACAATTGGATCGGCTCTCCTCGTATCAAGTCACTTCTTTCCACCGTGGCACAGAGTTGGCGCGAGCTGTCCATCATGGTTTTGTGCCATCGTTACCACCCGATTCTTCCATGGCTGCAAGCTGTAGGAACAATTTATTCATATATATGTAGTACTAAAAGGACAAAACAACAGGAGGTAATTTAGTTAGTTTGGAGTAATTGGTTCGTGTTACCAAAATAACTGATACTCAATCTAAGATTCAAGATATGGCACTTGTGGGTTAGTAAGACTCGTATAGTACATATTCATGCCCATGCTATAAAACAAAAACAAAATAGTGCTCAAATACCTTGATAGATAGTTAGGCCTCATTTTGGAGCACAGAGATTTTACAGGATTTTCGTAGAAATTACATCAAAAATGTTAGATTGATCTCTCTCAGATTAGCCCAACGGCTAATCTGGACCTTGATCACGCGCCCTGATCGGGGGCGCTCAGCCCAACAACTGGCTGATGGGCCCCCGTCGCACTGCGCTATAAATAGAGGGTGGGGGCCGGCGGCTCGCGTTACGAGGTTCGCCTGAGCCGTACAACCCCACCCGACAAACCCTAGACCGATCGCAGAGGGTGCGCAGCAGGCGACGGGAAGCACCATCGCCGTCCACGTCGCCGGGTCTTCTCCGCCGCCGCCACCATCGTCCTCTTCCCGACTGCTTCACCGAGCAACCGCGATGGCCAACTCCTCCGCTACGTTGGACGGTCAGTGCCCCTACCTCTTCCTCTCTCTCCCTCAGATCTAGAATCCCCAGGTGCGGAAAAGAAGAACCCAACAATGGTATCAGAGCCATACCGGTAGCGCCGCCCGGCCGCCGCCGCTGTGCGCCGCGCCGCGCTCCGGTCGCCGCTGCTGCGCCTCCCTGTAGCGCCGCCCCATCCGAGGGGCCGCGCCGTCGCCCTGCGCCGCGCCGCGTCCGGCCGCCGTGCTCCGCCTGGGGCCGATGGGGCCGCCGCCGCCGCCTCGCGGGCGCTGCGTGCCGTCCGGGCAGCCGCGCCGCTTCGGGCCGCCGCCGCTCGCTGCTCCGCGCCCCGCGAGCGGGAGCCAGCCGCTGCCGTGCGGGAGTCGCCGCCGTCGCCCCGCGCGGGTCGCTGCCGCCGTGCGGGAGCCGCCGCCGTCGCCTTGCGCGCGGGAGACGCCGCGCTGCCGCACGCGCGCCGCCGTCGCTCCGCGGGAGCCCGCCGCCGCCGCCCTGGCCGCCGCCGCCCTGTGCGCGTGTGCAGCTGCCGCCGGCCCAGCCCAGCCGCCGCTCAGATCCGATTTTTTCGGGTGGAGGCCGGCTTTTGGCAATAGGGTTAGGGTTTTTGGTGGGGGGCGTTTTTGTCCTGGCGATTTTTCCCTCTCAGCCGTCCGATGAAATCAACGGCCGTGATGAAAAGAGGGCTGCGGGCTAAGTGGGCCGGCCTGTGCGCAAGGGGTGGCGCGTGCGCTCGAGCGCGCTGAGCGGGCCGGCTGGGCCGCGGCCGAAAGAATGGGCCAAAATGGCCGTTTGAACAGTATTTTTGTTAAATAGATTTTAATTGTTTTCAGAAGCATTTATTGAATGAAAATTGAATCAAATCTCTGTAAATTTTTGCACCAACGTGTTAAATTTCAGAGATTAAAAGAGTACAGTATAATGCTTCTGTATAATGAATTATTTTAGAATAATTACAGTTTCCGCTGCAAAAGTTAATGTTGATTGATTTTTCATTATTAAATTCGAACCAACGGGAGAATTTAATTTTGGAAAAATAGAGATAAATCCCAGATAATTATGATATTGTTATTTTCTGACCAACGTTGATAATAACAATATTATAATTTTTAATTGATGTTTTTATGCATTATTTCTATTTCTGCCCAACGGTGATGTAGATTTAATGTATAGATAAAATTGTTTTAAATTGTATGTCGTATTTTTGACCAACGTTGAAAATAAGGCATATAATTTTACTGTTATGTTCTCACTTTATTGATCTAAATTTTTCAGGCGGATACAACTTGATGAGTTGTATCAGAGAGATCCCCACTCTCAAAGGTGATAATTATGGAGAGTGGAAGAAAAAGATAGACTTAGCGTTTATCTTAGCTGAGGTGGACTGGGTCCTCACTACAGCATGTCCCACTGAGCCTATGGCACCAGTGAGGGATCAAAATGAGGATGATACTGCATGGCAGAAAAGACAGAGGGATCATGCTCTCTTACAGATGTCTTATGACCTTGATCATAAGAAATGGACCACAGCCAACAAGAAATGTATGGCTGTGATAAAGAACACAATTGAGCCTGCGATTGTGGGCTCAATTGCAGAGTGTGACACTGTCACAGAATATCTTGATAAAATAAAGAGTCAGTTCACTGGCTCTTCAAAGACTTATGCTACACAGCTGATTAAGCAGCTGGTAACAGAAAGGTATTCTGGCAGTGGCAATGGCAATGGCATAAAAGAGCACATTCTTAGGATGAGCAACTTGGCATCTAAACTTAAACCAATGGATTTGGCTCTCAAGGATGAGTTCCTTATTCATTTGGTTTTTGCTTCCTTGCCCAAAGAGTTTGACACATTTGTTGTCAACTACAATATGCAGCCCGAGAAATGGGACTTGGAAAAGTGCATAGCTATGTGTGTGCAAGAGGAGGAAAGAATTAAATCCTCACATGGTGGATCTATCAACTATGTGAAGGATAACAAGAAAAAGAACTTCAACAGTACCTCCTTCTCAAAGAACAAGGGAAAAGCCTCTGTTCATCAGCCTCAACAGAACAAATTTGCTGTAGACAAAGATCAGTGTCTTCACTGCAAGAAGACGGGACACTACAAGAAGAACTGTCCTGATTATTTAAAGATGATAATGGCAAAGAAAGGTGAGAACATTATTACCTTTATAAATGAATCCATGTATGTGCAATATTCGAAATCCACTTGGTGGATTGACTCAGGAGCAACTATTCATGTTGCTAATTCTTTACAGGGATTCCGTTCGACGAGGACTACGCAAAGAAACGAAAGATGCATTAAAGTTGCAAATGGAGTCCAAGCTGAAGTTGAAGCCGTTGGCGATCTTTCATTAGAGTTAGCTAATGGCTCCAATCTTTTACTTAGAGATGTCCTTTTTGTTCCCTCTTTACAGAGGAATTTGATTAGTGTTTCAAATTTGGACAAAGATGGTTATGATTGTAATTTTGGAAATGGCAAGTGTGAAATAATGTTTAATAAAGAATGTGTTGGTCTTGCCATCTTACAGAATGAGCTTTATCTGTTGTCACTTCGTGAAAATGTGAATTCCGTATGTGATGTGAATGAGCGTATATCCTCGCCTGTGAATGCGAACAGAAAACGAAAGAGAACTCATAATGAATCGTCGAAATTATGGCACTGTCGTTTAGGCCATATTTCGAGGGGGAGAATAGAAAGACTTGTTAAGAATGAAATTCTTCCTCTATTAGAGTTCTCAGACTTAGAACAATGCAGAGAATGCATTAAAGGAAAATATGTAAAGAAAATTAAAAAAGACGCTAAAAGAAGCACAGGAGTTCTACAAATTGTTCACACAGACATTTGTGGTCCTTTTCCTGTGAAAAGTGTGGATGGTTATGACTCGTTCATAACATTCACGGATGATTACTCCCGTTATGGATATATTTATCCAATCAAAGAAAGAAATGAAGCCTTGGATAAATTCAAGATATTTAAGGCTGAAGTTGAAAACCAACACGATTTAAAGATTAAGATAGTCCAATCTGATCGTGGGGGGGAGTACTACGGTCGACATACCCCATATGGACAAGTTCTTGGACCTTTTGCGAGGTTTTTACAGGAAAATGGCATAGTGGCCCAGTATTCTACACCGGGCGAACCTCAGCAAAATGGAGTAGCTGAAAGACGCAACCGTACCCTGATGGATATGGTGCGAAGCATGATGAGCTATTCCACACTGCCATTGAGTTTATGGATGGAGGCGTTGAAAACCGCCATTCATATTCTCAACAGAGTGCCTAGTAAGTCGGTGCCTAAAACACCGTACGAGATGTGGACAGGAAGAGTTCCCTCACTAAACCACTTACGTGTATGGGGGAGTCCTGCTGAGGCTAAAGTATTTAACCCAAACCTTGGGAAGCTTGATCCCAAAACAGTAAGTTGCCATTTCATTGGCTACCCTGAAAAGTCAAAAGGGTTTCGTTTCTACTGTCCAGATAGATATACAAAGTTTGTAGAAACGAGACACGCTGTCTTCTTAGAGGATGAAATGATGAGGGGGAGTATGGTAGCTCGTGAGATTGATCTTGAAGAGAAGCGGGTGTATGCGCCCACTCCGATGATTCAAGAGCCATTCTTCACACTACCTGCTGTCGCTGCACCGACGGTGCAAGACACTGTGGTGCCAGCACCTGTTATTGTTCCTCCTGTGGCAACAATGAATGATAATGAGGAACCTGTTTTTCAGGATCCTATAGAACCTATTGCCACAGATGAGGGGGAGCAACAGCAGCCTCAAACAGAAGATGTACCAAATGAGGAGGCCCCGAGGAGGTCTCAAAGAGTAAGAAGATCAGCTATTCCTGATGATTATCAGATTTATCATACAGAGGAATTTCAAATGGAGGAGGATCCCACCTCATTTGAAGAAGCCATGAGAAGTGAAAATTCCTCAAAATGGCTTGAGGCCATGGAAGAGGAGATGAGGTCCATGAAGACTAATAAAGTCTGGGACTTGGAAATTATTCCTAAAGGAGCCAAAACAGTAGGCTGTAAATGGGTCTACAAGACAAAGCATGACTCTCAAGGGAATATAGAAAGATACAAAGCGCGACTTGTGGCAAAAGGCTTTACGCAAAGAGAAGAGATTGATTACAATGAGACTTTTTCTCCAGTCTCATGTAAAGATTCCTTCAGAATCATAATGGCATTAGTAGCACATTATGATTTAGAGTTAAATCAGATGGATGTAAAGACGGCATTTCTTAATGGGGATTTGGAGGAAAATGTTTACATGGCACAACCGAAAGGTTTTGTCGTGGAAGGAAATGAAAGAATGGGATGCCGCCTAAAGAAATCGATTTATGGGTTAAAGCAAGCTTCAAGACAGTGGTACTTGAAGTTTGACAGTACAATAAGAAAATTTGGGTTTAAAGAGAATGTAGAGGACAACTGTGTTTATGAAAAGTTTAAAGATGGGAAGTTTATCTTCCTAATCCTGTATGTGGATGATATCCTACTGGCTAGTAGTGATGTCAGTCTGCTACTGGAGACAAAGAAGTTTTTGTCCTCAAACTTTGATATGAAAGATCTTGGTGAAGCTTCGTTCGTTCTAGGGATCGAAATCCACCGAGATAGAAACAAAGGGGTATTGGGACTGTCACAAAAGGCATACATAGAAAAAGTCTTAAAGAAATTTGGTATGCATAAATGTAGTCCTTCACCTGCACCTATAGTCAAGGGCGACGGATATGGGGATTTTCAATGCCCCAGGAACCAGTATGAGATCGATCAAATGAAAGCGGTTCCATATGCTTCAGCTGTCGGAAGCTTACAGTATGCTCAAGTGTGCACACGCCCTGACTTAGCATTTGTTACCGGGTTACTTGGCAGATTCCAGAGCAATCCTGGAATAGAACATTGGAAATTGATAAAGAAAGTCTTGCGTTATTTGCAAGGAACAAAAGGCCTCATGATGACATACAGAAGATCAGATTTACTCCATATAGTGGGGTATACAGATTCTGATTTTGCGGGAGATGATAGAAAGTCTACATCCGGATATGTATTCACTCTCGCAGGAGGAGCTATATCGTGGAAAAGCTCAAAGCAAACCGTCACTACATCGTCCACAATGTATGTCGAGTTTGTAGCATGTTATGAGGCTACGGGGCAGGTGAACTGGCTAAAGAAGTTCATACCCGGTTTAAAAGTGGTTGACGACATCAATAGACCACTTAAGTTGTACTGCGATAATGAACCCGCAGTAACGTATGCCCACAACAATAAGTCAAGTGGTGCTGCCAAACACATTGACATAAAGTACTATGTTGTGAAAGATAAAGTTCGGGATCAAATTATAAGTCTAGAGCATATAAGTACCGCAAAGATGTTAGCGGATCCGCTTACTAAAGGCTTACCACCCAACGTGTTCAGAGAACATGTAGCCGGCATGGGTTTAAGGGAAAGCCTATGATTCCTGGACTAAAAGATGGCCCAAAAGATTAAAGTAACTATTTCAGAACAAGAGAGGTGTATTGTAGCTGTTGAATCTATCGGCGATTGACCGTGACGATGAGACATGTTCTATGCACTGATCTGTGATGGAATGTGTAAAGTCAAAAGTAATTAAAGTTAAAGCATAAAGGAGATCAAGGGGGAGAATGTTAGATTGATCTCTCCCAGATTAGCCCAACGGCTAATCTGGACCTTGATCACGCGCCCTGATCGGGGGCGCTCAGCCCAACAACTGGCTGATGGGCCCCCGTCGCACTGCGCTATAAATAGAGGGTGGGGGCCGGTGGCTCGCGTTACGAGGTTCGCCTGAGCCGTACAACCCCACCCGACAAACCCTAGACCGATCGCAGAGGGTGCGCAGCAGGCGACGGGAAGCACCATCGCCGTCCACGTCGCCGGGTCTTCTCCGCCGCCGCCACCATCGTCCTCTTCCCGACTGCTTCACCGAGCAACCGCGATGGCCAACTCCTCCGCTACGTCGGACGGTCAGTGCCCCTACCTCTTCCTCTCTCTCCCTCGGATCTAGAATCCCCAGGTGCGGAAAAGAAGAACCCAACAAAAAATACTTTAATTCTGACAGAAATTGAGAAAAATTCCACATGGGCCTTAACGTACATATTCTACAATGTAAATAAAATCATTTCGGTGTTTCACTCAAAAACAGACAAGCGGGAGGTGCAACACAGCTTTCATTGTTGAAAGATCATTTAAAGGCGAGGAAGTACTGTAAAATCGTACATTTCAACTATAGAAAGGTCATGGACTCGGATCCCCTAATTTGCAGGTTCATTAGTGGAACATTTAAGCTTCTAACAGCGTGTAGTTGACTTTGCCTTCCTCGCCACCCTAGCAAGTGCCCCCGGTCCGCCGGTACTTTCATGTGGGGGCTTTTGTTTTCCCCATCAGATCCATGCAACCGCTTGTTTCCGGTTTACCTTTTAGGTTCTGATTTCTAGTTTCTTATTTGTACTTTTTTATTTTTTAGCCTTTTTCTCTGTATTTCTTTGTATTGTCCGTGATAAGCTAATCTTTTTTATTTTTAAATTTTTGTAAATTTAATTATGCCGAAAAAAATTACTAGCAACTACAGTATAAAATAAACTAGCTATAGTACAAAATAAGCCATAAATTACAAAAAAAAAGCCTAAATGAGCAAGGTGCCTAGTAATACTCTACTAAAAATGGGTGCCCAGTAAAATTATTCAATAACCTAAGGTGGCATTTGGAAAAGAAAAGGATATAAAACGAAAGAAGAAGAAAGAACAAACAGTCAGGTGCCGGTGCATAGGATTCCCAACAAGACAAGCCTGGAAATCGATGAATAGGGTACTAGGGTATAAAGGACAGCTGTTAGTTTATTCGACGCACACAAATTGAAAAATAATAATAACGTTGTAGTAAACGAACAAGGAAAATGGAGGGGGGTGGTTCTGTGAGATCTCACGAGCGCTCGTGGGGTGCACGGCGGCAGACAACGGGGCCATGTTTTGGTCTCTTGCTTGGTTCCACTGCCACAGAATTTTTTTCACAAAACCTGGAAGAGAGAGAGAGAGAGATACCAATATTTTAAAATTAGTAGATATGTAGGTAGGATGTCACATTTTCAAACCGGATTTGATGCTGAAGGATATATACTTAATCTGGCTTTGGATGTATGTACACATGGCCAAATGGGCTCTGTGTCATGGCCCGGGTCCGTATAGGCATGGTCTATTCAGGCATGGCTTAATTGATTCGATTAACTAAATGGATTGTGTCGTGTTGTCCCATAAGCTAAATAAGGTCACGGGCCATGCCGTGCCGGCCTGGCCCGTGTAGTACAATGGGCTGTGCCATGCCTCACTGCCAGTCTTTCTCTCTGTCTCACTCCTCTTAGTCTCTCTGTCTCTCCCGCAGTCTGTCCCGCTCCCTTCTCCCTTGTAACGGCTCAAAATTTTGAAAACTTATATAATTATTTTAAAATTATCATTTATGCATTCTTGCATTTTTCGATTTTTCAGCGTTTTTGAAATGATTTTTTGCATTTTTTGTAGCCAAAAAGGAATTTCTAAAATTACTAAAATTTGATCAGGACTTGGAAATAATTTATCTGAGCTCTTCATATTCTAAAGTGCCTCTCCAAAAACTTTTGTGAATTTGGAGTCCATTTGCTAATTTTAGAAATTCAAACTTGAATTCTACAATTAAATCCCTTAAGAAAAATGAATTTTAAATCCTTTTCATCCAAAGCCACTTTCGCCTTTTCGTCTTCCTTTGCGCAGAGACGTAATCTCATCGATCTACATTTCTCTTGCCGCCTCCCCCTCTCTTTGTCGCGTGGGCCCAAGACCCACCTGTAGGCTTTGTCTTCCACCTGCAGCCGGGCCACGGTGCTCTTGTGCAGCTCCGCGACAGGCGCATCGTGACAAGCCGTTTGCAAAGTTGTCGTACCTATCACTATGATGGTAGCGTCTCCGCAACACCCCTATCCTCTACCGCGCCTGCCCGAGCCGTCCCATTGGCCACAGTGCTCATGAGCGCCAAGCCGTGCAAATATGCATGTTCTGCCTATTTAAGCTCCGCTCGAGCTTTATCTTCTCTTCACAGTACAACACCGACTCCATTTTGCCCCTTAGCGAATCCTTCTATCCACTAGAGCGTCCGGAACACCTTCGTTGTGTACGACTCTGGCGCACACCGTCGCCACGCTCCACTGAACCCATCTCTCATTCTGGTGAGCTTCGAGCTCTCTTCTTCACGCCATCTTGTGCCTTTCTATCATTTTCAACTATCCCCATATTTAATTGGAGTTTGGTGTAGTGCATTGTCTGAAATCCTTCATCGTTCTCAGCGCCGATCACCATAGCCACCACTTTGATTCCACCACTCCTAAGGGTGCAATCGGGTCGGATTCGGACGGATATTGCTCATACTGTATCCTAACCCATATTTTTTTCTCGGATTCGGGGTCGGATCAATGTTCAAGAAGGCGCTAGGCGCTAGGCGGGCGGCGAGGTGGGGCCTAGCGCCTAGAGGGCCTAGGCGGTAGAATTAAAACTAAGGTTTACTAATTTTTATTTTATTTTCTTGCTATTCTATTTAATCTTTAGGACTATTTATGTATATAACTGACCCACCAGCCCATTTACCTCTCCTTACCTCTTCCCTCTCTCTCGCCCCATTCACTTCTCATCGCTCTCTCACTCTCGCACACCCCGCCAGTGACTTTTCTCTGTCTCCCCCCGTTCTCACCGCGCTCGCATGCCTCCCGTCCCTCACCTTTGCTCTCTCCCCCGCTCCCCTTCTCCTCCAATGTCGCCGCCGCCGCCTCCCCTTCTTCCCAAGCGCCACCTCCCCTTCTCCCCCAACGCCGCCGCTGCCTCCTCCCCTGCTCCCCATAAGATGCCGCCATCGCCACCCAGCTGCGGCGACGGTGGAGGCAGCGGATCCGGCGGCGGCGACGGCAGAGGCAGCAGATCCGGCGGCGGCGACGGCAGAGACAGCAGATCCGGCGGTGGCGACGACGGATCCGGCTGCGGCGACGGCGGATCCGGCTGCGGCGACGACGGAGGCAGTGGATCCGGCGACGACGGCGACGACGACGGCCGACAACGCGTGAGCTGACAAAGATCTCCAGGTGCCTCTCTCTCCCTAGAACACCTTCCGTCTGCCCTGGACCCCGCCTTTGACCCCGCCGACGGCTGCCTTTGACCGCCGACGGCCGCTTAGGCGAGCTCGCCGCCTAGCTCACCGATTTTGGCCAAGGCGCGGCGGCGGGGCTCCGCCCAGCGCCTAGGCCCGCCTAGGCGGCCGCCTAATACCGATTTCTTGAACACTGGGTCGGATACAGTAAAACCGGATACGAATACGAATTCGGAGTATTTGTAATTTCGAATACGGTGCCGCCGAAACGGATACTTGACGGTTTCGGATCGAAAACGGATAATGTAGATGGATAGTATGTGCATACGGAAAGGAACATATGCTAAACCATACCACCATCACTTCAAGCCTTAAACTGTTAGACATAAGTACATAATAGTGATTATAATTCAATAGCCGAAGATGGTGTGGTGTTTCCCCCAAAATTGCCCATTGAGGTGTGGCGTTTCAAGATGAATCTTGATTCTTGACGGACAACATTTTCTTTTTCTAGGCTAAAGAAATTTTACTAAATTAAGGTAGAGACAGTAGACAATTGGGGATAATAGACTTTTGACAAATTTACCTGTTCATTTACTGAAGCATGCCACAATTCATCGTTTAATAATACTCTGATTACATGCTTTTCATTCCATTACCTAGGAAGAGTGATCTTAATGAGCAAATTTAGGATTCCAATTGCACAAGCAGCAGAATTAGAAATAAAACACTATTTTAGTATTTGTATATTTATAGTTGCGACAACTGAATGTCATATTCCTTTTAGAGAACTTAAGCTTGCACGATCCAGGAAAACTTTCAATACACTGCACACCTCAACCAACCAACATAACAAAAAAACAAATACTAACAAAATAAAAGGTGAATTCTTAGCTCTTGCCAGATATCCGACCGAATATCCGAATGTACTCGAATATCAAGAATTAGGAGAGCTTTACTTGAATTCGGTAAGTTTGTCAAGATCGAATGTACTTACATCGAATCCCACGTGCTGTCGCTAGAAGTGTTAAAGTCGTTAGCATATGCATATATATATATATATTGATAATCATGAAATAATTATTGGCAAGTTGACAAACCTCTGGATCATTTGTCTTAGTGGTCATGATGTCCTCCATATGGTGGCAAATGTAGAATCCACATACGTTGCCCTATAGCTGCTAGTGGCACTGCAAAAATAGAATTATATAGGTATCGTCGGTTCTAGAGGCATTATTATGAAGCGTGATATAGAATTGTTGTGTTGTAGCGGGTACTTGAAATTGTGTCCTGTGTTGCAGTGTGGTGTTGGATTCCTTGTGTCTCTCTCCCTAGGCAACGTAAGCGCTGAATGACCTACATGATTCCAAAAAGTTAGCCTTGACCATGCAAATGAAGTGAAGACTACAATAGAGTTATGTATGGATCAAGAGGAAATGAGTTTACATGTCAAGTATTTGTTGCACACGGGTAAAGTCATGGTTGCTCCTAAGTGTGGAATCAAGGTATATTATCTTGCTCCACTTTGGTACAATCACAATAGAATCTAGTGACCCCTAGTCATGTATGTTATCATAGTGATTAATCCTAAGTTCATGTTGCGTATAAAGTATAAATGAAACTCGTATGTCAACTAGTAAATCACTTACCCTTGGTTGAAGGGTACCATGATGTAGTCCTTGTCACTGTGAGTAAGAAATCCCCTTATTATGTAATTTGGATGAAGGGTCCGTTATCGATGATGGATTGCTCAGAGACCAAGTGTGGGTCGAGGAAACCCACTGGTTCTCGCCATCGTCGGACTTGTTGGATCATGGATCTATACATAAGCAATGAGTTATGACATTTATCAGTATTACGTGAATGTAGAATTTGATTGTATAGTACACTTATAGTATCTAGCATCGTAGAAGTGAGGCATCGAGTTCGTTGAGGTTTAATAGAAAGAATAAGTCTTCGAAGGTCATGACGAAATAGCCCGAGTCTTGGAGGAAATGCACCTCCGTGTATCTCACGGTGAATCTACTGTGCCAATTTGGCTTCATGTTGAACCTCTGCATGTACCAGGTATGCAAAGTATTGCAAACCAATCCAAGTCTGGGTAATTTTGACTCGAGAACCAACGACACTCCAAGCATAAACTTCCATTCCTCGGGAGGTGCATTAATCCTCTTCGATTGGGCCTTAGCGCCTCGCTTGCGATACATTTTGGCATTGCCTTCACAGGAGCTGAAACACTGGCCTTTTGAAGAGGTACTTGAGGTGGAGTCAGAGAGCATTCTGTTTGATAGACATGGTCGTATGGAGATTGCGGCACGAAAGTGTCCAAGGTGATGTCCCTCTTGGGCTACTGGACGAATGTGTAGACGGCATCTCCTACTGTCATGATTTCCCTGTTTGGAGGCCTATCCAATGGGACGATCCTGAAAACATCATTAATCATGTCCACCTAGACCTTTGCAAAATCGGTCCCTAGTTGGGCACCGTGCACCAACGTCCCTGGTAGGCATGGATACACTAACTTCCGCCCAGAGTCAATGGGAATGGAGCCAACAACCCTGATTCTAAGGATGCATGGTGTGGCCTCCTACATAACGATACACGATGAGCTAAGACATCCACCGGGTCTATATATGTAGTATTTTAGAGATGAACATTACCTGGATATCGTTGATAGGTAAATGCGAATCGCTATGTTCAGAAAGTGGCGAAGACGCATAGCTACTCGGATGTTGAGGGGGACTAGGTACCTACCGTAAAAATGGGGGTGGCTTGCGACTGGTTATGGACTTCTCTCAGTTCTTTCCTCAATGCATCTATCTTTCCTCGAAGTGAGGCTGTTATATCCTCAAGTTTTGCATCAAAGTCTCGTTTCATATTTTCCTCGCGCTCGACCTTGGATCTCTTTATACTTCTATACGCCTTGGAGTCGTTTGGAAATCCGTGCCTCCAAGATACGTCACCCCTAGGCCTCACTTGCGACCTGTGTGCTCCTTGTTTCCTAGGGCCATAGACAGTATATCCCTCTCCCTGACTGCTTGGAAGGAGCCTTTGGAATATTCAGTAGTAAATGTTTGTTGCAAGAGCCAATCATGTTATTTTAGGCCCCATGAAGTTATGGACCTATTAATATGTAAGTAGTTTAACATATCTTACCAAGTGTTGGGATACTTCCTCGTCTGTGGGGTTTTTGAAAGAGGCAATGCCCGAAGACATGGTAGATGACCTCGCTCTTAACCAGTTTCGGGTGTGCTCGTTGGTGATCCTAGCAAATGGTGGGGAGGCCTCCAATCGGATTGTGACCTCATCCTTCATTGTGGAAATTTACCCGCGTACCTAGTAGTGCCAAGTCTGTGGGGGTGAGTGTTTCATGTTGGATAGCCTTGTGCACTGCACTTTCTTGTTGAAATTCAGTCGTCGTCTTCATCCGCACAAAGGCCTCCCTTGTTTCTGGTGACATGAAAGGATACCTCATGAAGGGCATGCAATCCTTGGTCATGTACTGCGTGACAAGCGTGCTCTTGAAAGTCTTCCACGCTTTTCTCATCGTGAGG
The DNA here is from genome assembly GCA_017311315.1 of Dendrocalamus latiflorus. Classification (NCBI taxonomy): domain Eukaryota; kingdom Viridiplantae; phylum Streptophyta; class Magnoliopsida; order Poales; family Poaceae; genus Dendrocalamus; species Dendrocalamus latiflorus. The sequence continues at coordinate 18,893,385 of CM029630.1, forward strand.
AGCGCATGCTATTGCACGCATTTCTGGACTTCTGCCGGGATCTCGAACGAGTTTGAAATTTCTATCCACAGCACATTTCTCTCGTCTTCTGTCAAACCTTTCCAGTTTGCAACGGTGATGAGGACATGTTCTCTTTCAATTATCCCGTAGGTAGTCTGAAATGTTGCAGCTACTTTCTTTGGTTGCAGAGGGACCCCATCCAGAGAGACATCTGCGATGGTCATTTGGCCCACTGCCCTTTTTAGATACTCCTCTGCTATGCTTAGTTACCCTAGTCTTCAGAGCGTCAGACCTAATCGGCGACATCGATGACAACAACGACATCTCTCTTTAAAGATCCGTCTGTGATATTAGTATCAGTTTAAATTGATTTCATCTTCTCTTAAAGCTTTTATCTTTGTATTTATTTCATAAGAATTTCAATAGTATAAACCCTTTTTTACTTGACTAATTTGCACAATTAAAATCAAGCTCCATAATTTCAATAGTTCAAACCCTTTTTTACTTGACTAACAAGGTAATTTCCAGTTTTTTTAGATTATCCATGGGAATTTCTACCTCTCACAGAAAATGATATGCCTTATTTAGTCTCAATGGCTATTTATATTGGTATGATTAAAATTTGCAAAGCTATAGCTAGTTCGTGAAAACTATTGCAAAACCATGTGTCAAATTTTGAAGTGCAATAATACAAATGAAGGTTACGGATGTTTTCTAATGTATTTACTGGTTAGACCATATTGTTAGTTTAGGGCTTATTTTTTAACTATATTGTTAAAAAGGGGTTCTTTCCATTGGTCCAAATCCTTAAACATAGACAAACTACTCATGGCTAACTCACAAGTACATAGATAAACTGTTAACTCACATACCGATGGGGAATAATACTAGCAGAGGAAGTCAATGAAGATGTCGTTGTGGTGGGAAAAAAGAGGCTGATCGAGGATGTGGGTGGCGAAGACCTCGTTGTGGTTGGGAAGTAGAGGCTGAGGTCACCGAGGTTTGAGAAGACAGAGACACGGGGAGGCTAGTTGCAGCGGATTTGTGTGAGGAAGTGGTCAAACGGGAAGGAAGTGCCGAATCTATGTGGGAGGTGGAGATAGGAGGAGGCGATGGCGGACTGGCGACAGGGGCACACAAGTGAGGAGTAAAGGCACAAATCCCAGTGGAGCCCTACTTATAGAGGAATTATCATAGACAGTTCCATTAAAAAACTGTCTGTGATGTTAATATCACAGATGGTTCTATAATAGAACCATCTGTGATATAAACATATCACAGATGGTTCCATAATAGAACCGTCTGTGATATATGCAACACCACAGATGGTTCCATAATATAATCTGTGATATAAACATATCACTCCCATTTTCGGTTTATTTCCAGATTTCTGCCCAGATCAAAGTTCATTGTCTTTTGGTCTATAGTTTCTTGTTTCTTGAGACTGAGTTGGTGTTTAAATCGAAGTCCCGAACAATTGACCAGAGGAGAACATCAATCACTTGTCAAATTCAGTGATTTTCGATTGAGTGCTGTATTTTTTGTGTTGTCTGCAGTAAATTGACTTTGAGCCTTTCGGCCATACCAGTGAAGCAGATATTTTCAGTTTCGACTGTCATTTCTTGTGCTGCTTTCGTTCTGTAGAAAATTGTGATTTTCGGTCTTTGTTTTCTGTTTTGGACTGCATTCAATCAGCTCTTTCAGTCTGCATTTCGGTCAAGTAAATTGTTTCTCTATTCTCTCTGCCGACAATACTCAATTAGCAATTTGCAGTTTCTGTTCGGCAGCAGTTTTAGCTTCAAGTTTTCGGTCTGGCAGTACTGGCAGACCAGTTCAGTTAAAGCACATCAGGCTGTCGGCCAAAGTCTGCAGTCAAACCGCCCAGGCAACTGCAGTCAGTCCAGCCATGTAACACTGAAATTTTCTCTGCCTGCAGTTATGTTTTCTGCCTGAAAGTTTATTCGGCCAGTAGTAAAATCTGTGAGCAATCGGTCTTTTCTGTCTCTGCAGTTTTCGACCAGCATTTAGTGTCTATTTCAGCTATCTATTTTTAGTTTTGGTTATCTGTAGTCAATTTTTTTTAAAGCTTTTCAGCCAGTCAGTGAAGCTTTAGTTCTCTGTTTTGTGTGCTTTTTTTAGTAGCTATTGTGCTTTCAATGTTTTGGTCACTTCTTTGCTTCAGTAAGCCTTTGGCCAAGTGAGCTTCTTCAGTAAAGATTTGTCGACTAAGTGGTTGTTCACTCCTTCGGTGAAGTCTGTGTCTTGTTTGTCATTGTTTCTTCAGAAAAGAACTTTGTTGGTCTATTTTAGCTTCCGATGAGCAAACCTTTTCTTGCTTCATAGCTTTTGTAGCTATCGGAGAAGAAGACGGTGTGAATATTTGGGGCGATTTTTTAAGGCACCATTCATCCCTCTCTGTTGCCATTTCCGATCCTACATATTCTTCGGTTCTGCAGCGAAGTCTACAAACATCGTATTGATGTTCCTCCACTGGGTAGAATCAGCAACGTGTCTTATCATTCCATCTTTCTCACGCTCCTCCGAGTACCAATACAACAATCTTGCATCTTTTCGGTTCATAAATAAAGGACTCCTCCTCGGTGTCACGCCAAAGAAATTGTGCTATGCATTGGATTTTTCAGCTTGTCTTAGCTAGATCAACAAGGTGAGAACGAACGTTCCTCAAGTATCACAGTCTGTGATGCCTTAATTATCACAGACGGTTCGTGTTAATAAATATCTGTGAAAGTTCACAGATGATTATCAACACGAACTGTTTGTGATGTCTCAAGTATCACAGACAGTTCGTGTTAATAACCGTCTGTGAAAATATCACAGACGGTTGTTAGTATAAACTGTCTGTGATAGTTTAAGTATAGATGGTTCCGTATGAACCATCTGTGATGTAGCCGTCCAGTATAATCTCTTTTGTAGTAATGAAGTAACAACCATGGCTCTAAGTCTACTATCCAAGGTGGGTTTGGATCCATAGTGTGCAAATTCTAGCAATATAGTTCTTCCCGTCAATCTCCAATTACAGTATACACTCATATACGGTTGTCAGTGAAGCAAAAGGACCCCCCACCCCCTGGGTGTCCCGCCAAAGAAATTGTGCTATGCACCGGATTTTTCAGCTTGCCTTAGCTAGATCAACAAGGTGAGAACGAACGTTCCTCACTGCCATGATGGATCTAGAGGATTTTCAGGTGGTCCAGATCGGCGGCTGGCTCGTTTTGGCAATGACTGGTTTGCCATAACCATGTATGCATGCCTCCTGCAACTGGTAAATCACATGGAAATGGTCGTGCTCATCAGTCATCATATTCATAATTTCATATAGGCAATGAGTGGTTGCCCATGTTCCCATACAGGACCATGGTAATGTATGTTTACCTTGACCCTACGAGGTCTTGTTTAGCTCAAAGAGAATATGAGTTAATGATGAACAATGATACATCTTGATCCCCCTTTGCCAAAAGGGAAAAAAATGGTACGGTTGATCTCCGAAAGCATGGATTAGATTGTCTCAAGAGAAAATATGAATGTGATGATCAGGTTGCTTTAGAGATCCTACCAGTCTTCAGGGGTTGGGCACTCGGCCGGACGTCTAGTTTATGCTATTTTTGTGGGTTGTTTACTTGCTCTACTATGCTATGTTTGTGGGTTGTTTACTTGCTCTATTATGCAATATGCTTGTCACTGAAATGTGCAAAACTCTACAATACTGCAGCCAGACAATACACTTTTTTGTATAATGGCACTGTAAAATAATTAACGGATTTTTAAATATGGAAGTAGAAACTCTAAATTATGTGGTGGCATTTTCATAGATTTTTCCGGTTCTGCTAGTCTTTATTTTAAAAATGTTATTTTACATTTTTAGATAAAACAAAAGATATACATTTTCACGTAATGCAAAGGCAGATTGAACGAGTTTTCCACATTTTTACTTTAAGTTTAAAAACAGTTGGTGTATTTTTTTATTGGCGTATTTAGAAGCGAATATTTCTCTGCTGATAGATAGTAAAGCCGTTGAAAACTATGCATGAGAAAATAGTTTCAGGTGATGCTTATGCTACAATTAACTTGTAGCTAAAAGAAGTTTCTTAACTTCGTTACTCTCTCTCTCTCTCTCTAGGAACTTTTTCTTCTCTAATATTTGTCCACTTCTCCCTACTTCACATATGCAGGATGGATAGTGGGCAGATACACGAAAAAGCATATTGAAAATACATAAAATGCAAACATGTTTACTACATTCCCTCCTTTTGTTTTATCACAAGACATGAAAATTTCAAGCTATTTTTTTTAACGGATCGTTCAAGCATTTTTTTTTCCGAGAGAGGAATCATTCGAGCTATTGGCCTCTTTGATTCGAAGGATTTTTAAAGGATCGGAGTGTTGGAATTTAGAAAGGCCGAAGAGAACGCACTGGTGGGCCGAACCAGGTGATGTACGGGTAAGCCCAAATAGTTCACGTGACGAGTCGATCCTATACAGTTGAACCAAACGGGCCGGTCCAGCCTGCTCGGTAAAAGCTAAATCCTTCAGAGACCAACGGGAAAATCGTTTCTCTTTAGTCAAAGCTGGGATTTTTTTTTTGCTCTATGCCATCCATCAAACCTCAATTTCTAGAAACACATCAAACCTCAATTTCTAGAAACATGCCATCCGTTTGTGCAAACTTCGTAGAAATGCTATTGGTTTTGTGCAATCCTACCTCAAAATCCCAACTTGACATGGCCAAAGGCATTTTGACCGATTCAAAACGAATCTTAAGCCTATTCCATTTAGATTCTAAAAATTGCTTTTTAGATTTTCTATAGTAATTAGTTTTTAAACTGAGTATGTTTTTAATGCGAGATCTACAGGTTTGTTGTAGTTTACACTGTTGCGACTTTATTTATATCAATTAAAACCACACGCGAGTTTTTGTTACTTTATACTCTCTCTCACGAACAACCTAAAAGCCATGAGTCGTAGCCAAAAGCCGAAGCAGAAAAGCACAGACCCCTTGTGCCCTTTGAAACGCTAAAATTTTTTCGTTGAATACCATTCCCCTTCTTTCTCGTTGGCTTTTCATGGAACGAGTCTCAGCCGAAGCGACGAGGTCCGTGGAGACGGTGCTAGCATGGCCGGAGGAGAAGGCGACGTGACAGCGTCGGCGCGTGGTGAACTCGCCCCCGGCAGAGGATGCTCATAGTCAATAGAGTTTGTAGGTAGCAGCACGCCAATGGCACGACCACGACGGACGTGTGTGATGGCTGCTATCTCAGCCGGCCGACCTGAACGGCTCCATGGCGTGCCGGAGCGCGCGCGACGCCTTCGGCAATCTCAAGTATTGCTGGCAACCACACTGGGATCCGGAAATGATGGCCGGTGGCTCGAGGGTGGCATTTTTAGCGATCAAGATTTGACCAAGGGCATTCCTTCAAATTTTATCCTTTTTCCGGATGGACTTTAGGTCTTGTTATAGCTATTTGAAATACAGGAATCCTAGATTCCTGCGTGAATTTAGAAAAATGTCGTGTTCGAAAGCATGTTTTCATAGGTATAAGTATTGAGTTTTTCTAAAATAATTTATTTTTATTCCGAATTACGCTAAAATATATTTATTTATTATTTTACACCAATAATATTTTATCGCTTCACCGTTAAACAACTTAAGCTAATGTATTTCTTGAGGAATCGTCGCTGGCGACCAGTCCGATCGATTTTTCTGTTTATGCAAAAACAAGATCAATCACAGAAGACAGGAAATAGTAGATTGAAATACAGAGAGGCGGATAGAAAATTATTGAGTTTTTCTAAAATAATATATTTTTTATTCCAAATTACATTAATATATATTCTTTTTTATTTTATACTAATAATTTTTTTATTGTTTCACCGCTAAGCAATTACACTAAAATATATTTATTTTTATTTTACATTAATAATATTTTATCGCTTCACCGTTAAATAACTTAAGCTAATATATTAGAGATTAGAACTAATCGCTCAACCGGTAAAACGACTTCTCGGCAGGTCGTTCAATTGTTGGACGAACGTGTTGAGGAACCGTCGCTGGCGACCAGTCCAAGCGATTCCTCTGTTTAGAACAAGAACGAATCAATCACAGAATCACAGAAGAATAGATTGAACACAGAGAGAGATAGAGAGAACTTCTGGTCTTTCTTTATTACCTTCATTCATCTGTACATAATATGCTGGTATGGCTCCCTATTTATAGACTACAATGAGGTGCCCACCATGGGCCACGGGCTGCTGGCCCAGGCCTAGGTTTCTTAACACTCCCCCTTGGGCACTCATTCGACATGTTCATGCCTCACTAAAACTCCATAAAAACCCAGTGGGAAAAATTTGGAGAAAGAGCACATGATACATGTGATGCTGCGATGCACGAATTGCCTCATTAAAAACCTTGGTCGAGAAACTTCATGGAAAACTCGTCAAGGGAAAAAGAGTACAATTCACCCAATTTCATTTGGTCTTCAGGACTTTATTCCTTTGGGTACTTAATCTTCATGATCAAGATTTAATAACGGGCTTGATAGAATTCTGAATTCTGCACTTCTCTAAGTCTCGTCATTTCAATCCCTCACACGCACCTTTCAAAGCTAGATGCGGGGAGTGACTTAGTGAACAAATCTACGTGACTTAGTGTGCAGTACTTTAATCTTGTCCATCTCTGCAATTCATGAGCATAGAGGAACTTGGGGTTGATATGCTTACATAGCCCGTCTGCACTTGTGCAACGCAAGCTGCATTATCTTCCCGTTCAACGGAACCAAGCGCACTCTCGTGCGGTGTAGAGACCCGAATATGCAAATCCGGACTCTCCTGTGTATTCTGCACTAGTCCAGGATCACGCTAGTGCACACAGTAAAAACAAAGATGAAATATCGAACATATCACGATTCACTAAGAAAAACTCAAATATTATTAATAATCATCAGAGTGCGACCTTATGGCCAAGCTTACAATTAATAGCCTGAAAGGCTTAAAAGAAACTAGCAGCGGAAATCCAAAAGAAAGCGCAGCAGCCAATCGACACGCCCACAGGCTATCGAGTGGAGAACGAAGCCTAATCCGCAAAGACGTCGAAGTACTCTCCTTCTGGAACCTCCTGCTGGTGATTCTCCTCCTCCTCAACTGAGCAACAGGGGCATAAAGCCGTGAGTACATTGGTACTCAGCAAGTCGTTTGTAACAAAGATGCAATATAGTATGCAAGGCTTACCAATGGATGACTGAAAGGTTAATTTTGCAGAACGCAACAATTTAAAGTAAATACAATAAGTAGATTGAAAAGCAAGCTTTATAAATGATAATAAATAAGTAACCAAAGGAATTGAGACCAACCACAAGTGAACTGACCATTCACCCAAGGAATCCACCATGAACCAAGATCCATGAAATGAACACCTGTGAACTAACCATTCACTTCACAACTTAACCCAACCAGGTTTTTATGAAAACTCTACCCCTCGTGTGAAATCACCGAGCATTGTCCATGACCGAGGACGCGGCTATTCGAATAGTTTTACACTCTGCAGAGATTGTACAATTTTACCCACACGATATGATCATCTTGTAATGTCACCGGTATAACATGCTTCCTTTGGCATGCCGACCAAGAAGATCACAACAAGACCTTTACAATGTTCAATCTCAACCCAGTTCCGTCTCGCTAAGGTTTCGCCTCTCACCCCCTCTTGCGCCGATGTGGGTTCATGGCCACGCCAAACCACACTCATCACAATGACGCAACCGAAATTGAAACATCCCAAATTAATTAGCCAGGTCCATCCCATACTGGACATGTGGTAGTACGGTAAGGCTCAGATCAATGGCGCACAAAGTTAAGTCCTTAAATTTACTCAGGCGAAACATCCACATCCCATGTGCCTCTCACACCCCCTTTACTGCACGATCAATCGCCCAAGTGAAATCCAATTTGTATAACCAACACCAATGACACTCCAATGTCATGGCACACACATTTTATCAATGTGGTTACCACCACGATTCAATATCTCATTAAGTCAAGATTAATTAATCACATGTGATGATGAACCCTTTCGCAAAATAAGCAAGGCTAAGCATTCTAATCGTACCAACCCAATGTGACAAATAACATAGCATCACTAATTAAATTCCCAACCTAAGGTGACAATGGCATCAAGGTATTCCAAAATATCAAGGAGGCAAGTAACCAGTTGGGACGATAACTACCAATACAAGGGTTTGAATAAAAAATAGCGATGCAAGGTAATTTAAAGCAAAATAATTAAATAATAGATTACAAACTGGGTTCAACATGATCAAAGGACACGACTTGCCTTGGCCTTGCTCAGCTAAGGGCTCTTGATCTTCAAATCCAACTTCCGCTCCTTCGAACGCGCGATCTAACGAGAGAGAAAACGAAACGAAAAGACAAAAATAAATTCAAATGAACTCCAAAAACTTCCAAACCTGGACCAAAAGGTAGAGCTCAATTTTATATGAATTTAGGAAAAAGAATCGGGTCAATCGGAGCTAGGACGAGGGAGAACGGGCCTTTGGAAAATTGGATCTAAAGAAAATCGGGGAAATTAAGAAATTGCACTGTGCTGTGGACCCGGTGCACGGAATCCCCGGTCTACCGTGAACCCGGCGCACGGAACAGTGCGGCTGACTGGGCAGAGGCGCGGCGGCTAGGGCTGACGCGACAGCTGACATGGCGACACGTGGGCATGTAGGGCTGATGTGGCTGCTTGCGTGGCTTGCTGGCGTGGCGGGGTGACGTGGCTCATGGCGCACGGGTCTACGGTTCGGGCTGACGGGCGGGCGCGGGGACCGAGGAGGCGCGGGCGGCGGGTGTCCGGGGCGGCGGGTCTGGCCGGCGAGGTCATTGGCGGCGGCGACGGGACGTCGGCGACTCACCGGCGGCAAACGGCAGGGAACGGCGACGAACAACGGCGAGCGCTCCGTCGGCGAAAAGCGAAGCGACGTCGTCGGCGGGGCGGCGGCTTCGAGCTCCGGCGGCGAGGCGCACGGCGGCAGAAGCGGCGACGGAAGCGGCGGCTGCGGGACAAGGAAGCCGAGGGGGCGGGCTCCTTATTTATACCCGGGCGGCGAGGTATCCGGGACGGGCACGGCGCAGGAGTCCGGCTCGGTTACGCGCGGGCGGCGGCGGCGACGTGTCCCGGTCGGAGACGGAGAGGAGTCCGGGTCGGGGACGACGCCTGACAGGCGGGCCCCACCTGTCGGTGGCATGGGTGAGCGGACAGCCCGGATGCGGGCGCGGCGCGAGGAGGCGCTCGGATGGGCGACGCGTGTCGTCCATCCAGCGGAGGAAGGCGGGCGCGGGCGGATGCTCGCCGCGTGGCACGGGGCGGGGCAGGCCGGGCGGGCGGCTGGACTGGGCCGGTTCGGTGGGTTTCGGCCCACCGGCCGGTTTAGGATTTTCTTTTTTTTCCAGAAATTCATTTAAAGGCTTTTGAGCTCTAGAAAATAGCAAATAAATCCAGAAAAATCTAGAGAAAATTCCATAAAATTCCTTGAGACACAAAGAACTCAAATAAAATAATTTTGGCAGATGTTCATGTTCAGATTAATCATATTAAATCCTTTTAATTCATAAAAAATTCATTTAAGCTTTAATTAATTCCAGAAAAATTCAAATGGTGAATTTTATTTCAAAGGCTTCAAAAGACTCTGAAAATCAGGATGTTACATGCGGCTTCATACAGTGCTATAATTTCTAAGTGGTTAATCGAAGTAGCTACAAGGCTTTGCTTAGACGATTTCTAGGAAATTGCAGTTCCACCACATGGAAATACATAGCATGTTTGTGACATAGCGGTATGCGGGTCAGACAGGTAACTAGCATCTGCATAGTCAATCAAGTTCAGATCTTGATTCTTTACGTAAGACAATCCAAGGTCTTTGCTTCCTTGGAGGTATCGGAAGATTTCCTTTATTCCCTGCCAATGCCTTTGGTAGGCTCTGCACTGTACCTTACTAACAGGTTCATGGCAAATTCAATATCCGGTCTAGTGCAGTTCGCTACGTACATGAGCGCTCCCACTGCACTCAAGTATGGGAATTCCGGTCCCAGGACTTCCTCTCCCTCTTCCCTAGGTCGGAAATGATTTTTTTCTTACTGCAAAGACCTACCGATCGTCGGTACTTTCGAGGGAAATGCCTTCTCGAAGCCAAACCTTTCAAGCACCTTCTGGGTGTAGGTCGACTGATGTACCAAGATTCCTTCAGGGACATGCTCAAGCTGCAGGCCTAAGCAAAACTTGGTCTTGCCCAAATCTTTCATTTCAAATTCTGACTCCAAGTAGGAGCTTGCTTCTTTTATATCTTCGGCTGTCCCGATGATATTCAGATCATCTACATACACAGAGATTATACAGAATCCATTCTGGGATCGCCGTATAAATACACAAGGACAGTCTTCATTGTTCGTGTAGCCTTTCTTGCAGAGAAAGTCTCTTAAGCGATTATGCCACATTCTTCCAGATTGTTTCAGTCCATACAGTGACTTTCTGAGTTTCACACTGTACAGATTTCTATTTGCTCTGTCTTGGTTCGGGAGAGGTATTCCTTCAGGGACTTTCATATAAATCTCCGAATCCAAATTACCGTGAAGGTATGCAGTCACAACATCCATCAATTTCATTTCTAAGTTCAAGTTTACTGCCATTGAGATCAAATATCTAAAGATAATTCCACTCATGACTGGGGAGTAGGTTTCTTCATAATCAACTCCAGGACATTGAGTGAAACCTTGGACTACCAGCCTTACTTTGTATCTCACTACTTCATTTCTTTCTTTTCTCTTTCGAACAAATACCCACTTGTTCCCTACGGGGTGCACATGGGGAGGCGTGCGGCATACGGGCCCAAACACCTCTCTTTTATCCAGAGACAGCAATTCAGTTGCTATTGCCTTCTTCCAATCTTCCCAATCTGATCTTTTCTTACATTCAGCGAGCGCTGCAGGCTCGGGATCAAGATCGATGATTGTGGCAATTTTCTTTGCGAAATACATATCGATATTATCTGTTGTCCTGTTCAGGGACTCTCCCGTGTGCACATACTTTATAGTTATTTCTTCATGAGTTGCTACTTCTGGAGCGATTGCTTCTTCTGGAGCTTCACCTTGCGCATCGCTTCTTTCAATTGCGGTGGCAAGTCTCTTTAGTTTTTCGGCTCCGACGTGTGCGCACACATCCATGCCGACGGGGATATTCAGATCCGGTATGCCCTCTTCTGGAGGTGTCATACTTGTGCCAGGTCTCAACTGGCTCCCCTTCTCATGTTGGGGACTTCAGTGATCGGCTGTGATAAGTCCTTCTTATCCTTCTTCACCAGGCGTTCCCGGTTACTAAGGATTCGAGGAACCGGAGTTCTCGTCCTCTTTTTTATTTTTCTGAGGCCTCTGGACGAGATTAGGGATACCTTCAATTTTCTTTGGTATTTCAACCCTCTCCGGTGCAGTGCGTGCAGGCACATGCGACTTAGTCACGCTCTTCAAATCACTAAAGTGATCAGGCAGCTGATTTGCTAATGCTTGCAAATCAATTGTCTTCTGGACTTCTATTGTCTTCTGGACTTCTCTATTTGCTTCACTAATGCGCGGGTCATCTGCATGGATTCTCGTGGCTTGCCATGTAATGTCTTCTGGACTTCTCTAGTGCGCGGGTCATCTGCATGGATTCCCCAGGCTTGCCACGTAATTTCCCGACATTCTTCATCAAGGGGTTGATTTCCTCCCCCTAATGTTGGGAAATTTTCGGTGTTGACACTTGCGCTAGTTGCCTAGGTGAATGGATGTTGTAGACCGAAGGTCTAAGGTTGATGAGATTCGCTGCATGTAGGACTGCGTGTCCCCAACATGTAGCTGGTAAATTACAATTATGCAAGAGGCGTTGGGCAATAAATTTAATTCTCTTGATTAAAGCCTCTGCCAGACCATTCTGGGTATGGATATGCGGTACCGAATGCTCAACTGCAATGCCCATCGCCATGCAATAATCATCAAATGCTGCGGGCCGCGGTCGGAGCGAGCGGCTAGGCGGCGGCGGCCGGTCAAGAGGCGCGGGCGGTGGTCCAAGCGGGCGCGGGCGGCAGCCATCCATCGGCGAGGCGGCGCGCGGGGAAGCTGGGGCCGGCGGTGGTGGTAGCGGCGCCGTGCGGGGCGCGGCGGCGTGGGCGCCGGTGGTGCGCGGCGGGCCCGGGGCAAGGCGGCTGCGACGACGCCGTTCGGGGCGGCGCGGGGAGGCAACTGCGGCGGCGCCGTTCGGGGCGACGTGCGCTCGGGTGGCGGCCTAGGACGGCGCTTTGGGCGCGGGACCGGCCTCGGGCGGGGTGGCACTGGAGCGGCGGCGCGGTGCGGACAAGAGGAGGCAACCGGCGTGCGGCCATGCGGCGTGCGGCTCCACCAATCGGAGACGGCCATGCGGTGGCGCGGTCTCCCTCGGTCTTCAGACCGGGCGCGCGCGACGGCGCACGACCGGGCGATCACCCGTACAGGGCGGCGGCCGGCGCTTCGCGGAGCCGGGGCCGTCCAGTACTTCGGGCGCCGCCGAGAAAAACCGACGATGGGCGGTCTTCGGGCCACAGTGAGCTGTGTTCATGCGAGCGTGATGCATGGGCTACGGCGGCCGGACATCGGGTCCGCGGTGAGCAGCGCGCATGTGGGCGCGATGCACGGGCGACGGCGGCCGGACTTCGGGTTCACGGTGAGCAGCGCGCATGCGGGCGCGATGCACGGGCGACGGCGGCCGGACTTCGGGTCCACGGCCGACTACTGACCGGCGGCCGGTGACGAGCATGCTGGCTAGGCGGCGGCGCCCAATCCCCTTTTTTTAGCAATGGCCGAACAGGGAACAATTTCTTTCCTCGTGCATTGATCGTGCAAAATCAAATAAAACCATGCAAAAATTTTATTCTGATCTACAGTGTAATCAACATCTACCCCCGTTTCACAATTTACCGATCGACATTGTGCCGGCGACTTTAGGTCTGCTCGCAGTAAATTAGGGCGGATTTGCACTGTTTTTTTCTAATCTACAGTGCAATCAACATCTACCCCGTTTCACAATCTACCGATCGGCATTGTGCCGGCGACTTCAAGTCTGCTCGCGGTAAATTAGGGCGGATTTGCACCGTAGAGATTCAATCTAGAACGCGAAATAAAATACAGATTCAAAAGCGATCTAGAAAATTCAATCTGTGCTTCGATGATTACCTCGTTCACCAGAGCGAAGTCGTGCTGATAACGTGTTGAGGAACCGTCGCTGGCGACCAGTCCGAGCGATTCCTCTGTTTAGAACAAGAACGAAGCAATCATAGAATCACAGAAGAATAGATTGAACACAGAGAGAGATAGAGAGAACTCCTGGTCTTTCTTTATTACTTTCATTCATCTGTACATAATATGCTGGTATGGCTATCTATTTATAGACTACAATGAGGTGCCCACCATGGGCCACAGGCTGCTGGCCCAGGCCCAGGTTTCTTAACAGAACGTACGTATAATACGAGACAGTCGAGATAGAAATGAGCGGATGGCACGGGGCCACGGGCTGCTGGCCCAGGCCCAGGTTTCTTAACAGAACGTACGTATAATACGAGACAGTCGAGATAGAAATGAGCGGATGGCACGGGGCGTGGTTGGATACTTGGATGAGACTAGTGGAAAGCCTGAATGTATTAGTGGGTGTCGGCGTGTGCGTTGTATCACGGCAACGGTGTCCGACGAGTCACGTCGTTTCGTACTATATGTACATTTTGTCCAACCGTCGAATGGCTTATCGGGATGTCGCATTACCGTTAGGCGATTAGGATTACTTGCTCAGTAGTTAGATTATTAGAACTAGTCACTCAACTGATAGATGACTTAGATATTTACACGTAACTATTGGACAACTAGTCTAAGTCGTGCAATGATGGAGCAACAGATTTTTAGTGTAAAATAAAAAAAATAGAGATATATTAATGTAATTTTAAATAAAAAATATATTACTTTAAAAAATTCTATAAGTATTGCTGTGAGCCAACTGGTGGCTAGCTTAATTGATACGACACCGTATTTTAAGGCTATGGTACGACTCGCACTAATTACAAGTTTGATGAATTTTGTGGGACTTAATCCCGTGACCTTTGAGGTGTTGAGCCGGTCCCTTTAATTCATACGATTCTAAAAACACAGGAGTAAAAAAATACAGTAATATAATAGAAATGTATGTGCAAAAAATAGGATTGAAAACACACAGAAATTTTATAGAATTAGACGTTAAGAACGCAGGAAGGAGACGAAGGAATAGTAATCTCGCTTCTAGAGACAACATGTTTTGCCTGTTGGAAGCCGGCACTGGATCTACACATCCAAATATGATTACGACCTCACCGGAGTTTGCTACAACTACGGTGTTTCTGGGGACAGAAAGAACAAAGTCTCAGATTTCGAGTGGGAGAGTGGTCTTTTGCGCAATGGAGCAATTCCTTTGCTTTTTCTCCAAATCTCTCACTACTTTCTAGTTACATTACGACTTATATACAGACACTTCAACTACTGCATACAACAGACAGAGCGTACCGCCACTGCTGCCCAATCAGAGCGATGACAGCAGCTGCAGTGCTCCACCGCACTTGCTGCCCAATCGAAGCTCTGACAACCGCTGCTACTGTGACCACACGCCTGCAACAACCGCTGCTGCTGTGACCACACGCCTGTGACAACTCACTACGCCGACCTGATTGCTCAAGCGACTAGCCGCAAGATCTTAGCCACTAGTTTCCACTTCAGCTGCACCTTGACTGCTTCTCCGATCTTGGCTTCGATCGCGGCACTCGAGTTTCGACCATGCAAAATACTACAGTGGTCAACCTTATCAAACTGGTCATCCACGACCATACTGGTTATAACGGACCGCTCGCAACAGACCCTATTACGACCACACACACCGTAGTCGTAACTGACTACAACGTGGTCGAGACCGACCACACAAAAGACTCTGTTATGACCACACACACCGTGGTCGTAACCGACTACAACGTGATCGAAACCGACAACACAAAAGTCTCTGTTACGACCACACACACATAATCGACTACAACGTGGTTGAAACCGACTACACAAAAGACTCTATTTCGACCACACACACCGTGGTCGTAACCGACTACAACGTGGTCGAAACCGACCACACACAACATAGTCGTAACGAACTCCGACCACACACAACGTGGTCGTAACGACTTATGACAACACACAGTAAGATCGAGTCAGGTTTATACGACCACATTGCCTTGATCCTATGCGTAGGAACAAAAACAGAGTTCTTGGTGGATGTTAATTTTTCTATATTTTTTCCTTCGAAACCGTATGTAAAGAAAATTTCTCTGTTTTTCCTTTGCTTCGTTCCTTTGAATTAAATCAAATGTGCTACAGTAACCACATCCGTAAGAACTCCATTCCTATGTTCTACACCCCATGATGAAAGGACGGGGTGGGGGTGGTGAGAGCGAGGGTGTTTATTCCCAACCACCACGGTTCGATTCGCACGGTGTAATTTATTTAATTAGATTGCATACGTGATTGCGTTTAGTGGAAGAGCGTGTAAGAATTTAGAGCCTCCGCATAATCTACCATTATACTCTATAATACACTAAAATTTTCTTTACTAAATCCACCCCGCTCAACCACCCCCACAGTCATGCCTAATCTAAGTCCACCCAGATTTGTGTACCAAAGTAATCCAACTTTATACAAATGAATAGCCTAGATCGCTCCTCAAATCTTCTTCTCTTACTCATTGAAGATCCTAAGGCCAAAATCATTCGGATCATGCACATCATTGGACTTCTCGTCCCTCTGATACCCCCACCTCGTGAAATTTTCGCCCGAGACGCTGCTCCCCCCGCGCCGCGTCCCATCTCCCACTCCTCCCGCTCCGCCCTCGCTCCTCCTCCACCGCCGCTCCTCCTCCCCCGCTCCGCCGCCGCCGCCTCCTCCCCCCACCCCCTGCGCCGCCGCCTCCTCCTCCTCCCCACCCCACCCCGCGCCGCCGTCTTCTCCTCCCCCCACCCCTCCGCGCCGCCGCCTCCTCCTCCCCCCACCCCACGCCGCCGCCTCCTAGGGTTTGCTTGCTCCGTCCCCAAACCCTACCATCCGATTGCTCCGATTCCGAGGTATTCTACCCGCCCCTCGCGCCCTCTCCCTGACCGCGCCCTAGGGTTTTGCCGGTTTCGCGTGGTTGCTCAGATTCCGGTGGTTTCCTTCAGGCGGCTGCGAGCTAGTAATCTAATCGCGCAGACACAGGCACCGATATCTCAAAGCCGCCTCTCTTGTGTTCACTTGATTCCATTCCCCAATTCCCACTCCTCGAAGCCCGTACCACCCATCCTCTCTGTGCCCCCGACGTGTTCGACGAAACGCCCGGGGAGCAGAAGCGGCGGCGGCGATGTACGTGGTGAAGCGCGACGGTCGGCTGGAGGCGGTCCACTTCGACAAGATCACGGCGCGGCTCAAGAAGCTCAGCTACGGCCTCAGCCAGGAGCACTGCGACCCCGTCCTCGTCGCCCAGAAGGTCTGCGCCGGTGTCTACAAGGGCGTCACCACCAGCCAGCTCGACGAGCTCGCCGCCAAGACCGCCGCCGCCATGACCGCCTCCCACCCCGACTACGCCTCGGTAATCCAACCCCCAGAAGTGATCCATCCTCCACGAGCTGTTTCAATCTGCCACCTGCGTGATTCGACAAGTATTAACTGGTTTTTTGGCATTTCTTTATGCTGTGAAGCTAGCGGCGAGGATCGCAGTCTCCAACTTGCACAAGAACACCATGAAGTCCTTCTCAGAGACGTATGTGATCCCTTTTTTCGTATATAGGAGCAAATTTTGATGATCCGCGTTGTGACGGGCTTGTGTTGATCTCTTGATGCAGGGTGAAGGTCATGTATACACATTACAATGAGAGATCTGGGTTGATGGCTCCCCTGATTGCCGATGACGTCTATGAGAACATTATGAAGGTGCATGCAGAGGCTAATAATGTATTTTGGATAGCTCGTGTAGTTGCGCACTTCTACTGTATGTCGTAAGGAGATTGCAATTAACATGTGTTATGCTGAAGATGGTCCCCTGGTACAATTGTGTATTGTTTAGTTTTCTTATTGAATTGATTATCAAAACGATTGTCTTATATTATGATATGCTTTTATATAAAATAGCATAGTTAGGTGGTTCTTCATCTGGTCTCTGCTTCTTTCATGTATACTGCTGTGACGCTTTTCTGTGCTTAATTTGATTTGAGATTCGTATTTGTTGTAAGGCCAATAATGTGATGATTTTCTTTTAGCTTTATTGTGGTTCTTGAGTTTTTCCTATAATAATGCTATTTTGTTCTGTTGCTTAATTTGTTCTGCTGTGGAATGATATTCTTCAGGTGCTTCATTTTATACATCAGTGTACTTGTGCATTTTACTTCTGTTTCCTCGTATACAATGTGACTTATGGAATTTCTTATGATGCATCGTTTCAGAATGCTACTCGCTTGGACAGTGAGATAATTTATGATAGAGATTTTGACTACGATTATTTTGGTTTCAAGACGCTTGAGAGGTCCTATCTATTGAAAGTTGGTGGAAAGGTTGTGGAAAGACCTCAGCATATGTTAATGAGAGTTTCTGTTGGGATACATAAGGATGATATTGAGTCTGCCGTCAAAACATACCACATGATGTCTCAGCGCTGGTTTACTCATGCTTCTCCAACGCTTTTCAACTTGCACAAGAACACCATGAAGTCCTTCTCAGAGACGTATGTGATCCCTTTTTTCGTATATAGGAGCAAATTTTGATGATCCGCGTTGTGACGGGCTTGTGTTGATCTCTTGATGTAGGGGTGAAGGTCATGTATACACATTACAATGAGAGATCTGGGTTGATGGCTTCCCTGATTGCCGATGACGTCTATGAGAACATCATGAAGGTGCATGCAGAGGCTAATCTACCCTACTCTATAATTCACCAAAATTTTCTTTACTAAATCCACCCCCTCAACCACCCCCACAGTCATGTCTAATCTAAGTCCACACAGATTTGTGTACCAAATGGTTCCAACTTCATACAAATGAATGGTCTGGATCTCTCCTCAAGCCTTCTTCTCTTACTCATTGAAAATCCTAAGGCCAAAATCATTTGGATCATGCACATCATTGAACCTGGAACCCACCCGACGACCTCGCTCCTGCCTCCCCCAACTGAACCCGTGCGCTCCTCGGCTCCTCCCCTCTGATTTCTCCGCCGCCTCTTGCTTAAACCCACGCCACGCAACCGGCCACCGCACGCGCGACGCGATGCCGAAGAAGATGGGCGTCAACTCCAAGGCGGAGGCTGCCCGTGAGCGCCGCTACGCCGCGGAGGCCGACCGCCGCGAGCGCGTGGAGCGCGCCAAGGAGGAGCAGTACTGGCGCGAGGCCGAGGGCCCCAAGTCCCGCGCCGTGCGCTGCCGGGAGGAGGACGCTGAGAAGCGGGCCGAGGCCGCCGCCCGCAAGGCCGAGAACCGCCGCATCGCCAAGGAGGAGGCCGCCGCCGCCTCGTCCCCGTCCAAGACCGCCGCTCTCAAGGCCGCCCGCGTCGGCGCCCCAGCGCCCAAGGTCACCGAGGCCGACCTCGCGCGCCGCCACGAGGTGGAGCGGATCCGCCTCGAGCGCGAGGCCGAGGTAGCCAAGAAGCGCGCCGCGCGCACCGCCGCCAAGGAGGAGTACGAGCGCGTCGTCCTCGTTGCCAACACCAATAGGGACGACTCCATCATCGAGGCAAGGTCCGTCGACGAGGCCATCGCGCGGATGTCGCTCGTTGATTCGGAGGCGGCCCTGCCCGCCGACAAGCACCCCGAGCGTCGCCTCAAAGCATCTTTCAAGGTACAATTGACCAAAAATTGGGAAAGTTGGGATTTTAACTGAATTGCTTCTAAACTTGTGAAATTTTGTTGAATTATACTATGGTTATAAAGAAAATAGATGTCTGTGCTACTGTACTATAATTGTAGGAACAATATGTTTGCCGATTGGATGTGACCTATAAGAAAAATGGGAGGATTAGATAACTTGTTGTCGTAACACAATGATATGCATCTATATAGTCTACCTGTTCCCTTTTTAATGTGATTAATTAATTTTGAATAATTTCTGTAGAGATAAGTGGGATTAGTTGATATCAGATCAGATTGACTAATTTATAGAACTAGCAGACTCTGTGAACACAATGAATGGAGAACCATGTATGGTAACTATCGGTTGTAGACCTGTAGTTTGCACTGTTAGTGTTAAGTCATAACTGATGAAAGTGACACTATTTGAGGGTTGAGATCTGTTATAGACTTGTAGTTTGATTTAGGAAAGCATAAGTGTTTAGCATGTGATAGCATGTACTGTTTAGAATACTGTATTGCCAGATCTCTGATAAATAATTATGTGCAGGCTGCTGAGTAATGATGCTTTCCTACTGTATCATATGCTTCCCTAAGGTAAGTTTTCATGGCTTAAATGGACATATTTTATTGCTGCCAATTTTCTTGAACAGTAATATAATATACCTTTCTTCCTTGTGCAGACCTCCAACCGGGACTGAACTGCATCGGATCGGTATCTTTGTTCTTGAACTGAATGGCTTGCAGATCTTGAACCAGAGATTCCAGTTTGTCAGCTAATAATTAACAATTGCTGCAGTGTATAAATTGAGAGCTCTTTTTATTAGAGATGTTGTGCGGCTTTGGTATTTAAATATGGTTGGGGCATGTTAGTAAATCGAATTTGCACTTTTGAACTATTGATATCGTGGCTGGACCAAGATAGCTATGCCTTTTGAAACTCTTTTATCTTTCGTGGGAGTGCTTTCATTTGCTCATTACGTTTCAAAGATGCAGGGGAGAAGAATGATTCAGTTATACCTTTGTGTGAGTACTTTCATTTGCTCATTACGTTTCAAAGATACAGGGGAGAAGAATGATACCTTTGTGTGAGTTCTTTCATTTGCTCATTACGTTTCATTTGCTCATTATGTTTCAAAGATGCATTTTTGGTTGTGTTGAAATTGTTGTAGCATATTATTGAGTCTTGCATTTTATACCATAATTTCATTAATTATCATTTACCATGAAATTGAATGCGGACTCTTCCATGTGTGCACTGATTTCATTTGGGAAGGCTGGGACAATTCACTCAAATCTTTTTCTGTGGTCTTGTATTTGTTTGCCTTTGTAATGTCTCCAAAGCTTTAATTCATAATTCTTTGTCTAGGCCAGTCTCAGTTTACTTTTCATTTCAGGGCTGGCCGATACGAGGTGGATGGGTATGTATATAGTGCAGCTGAAGAACCCAAAATAATGATGGCAGGCAAATGGAATCAGTCCATGAGTTGCCAGCCATGCGATCAAGAAGGTGATCCTCTTCCAGGGACTGAGCTAAAGGAGGCAAGGCTTTCTTTCAATATTCGTCAGTAGGGAGGATGTTTGTTATGTTCAGGCAATAGTGCAGTCTTATTTGCGGATATCCACTGAACTACCCAAATTTATACTTATCCCAGATCTGGAGAGTTGCTACTACTCCTCCAAATGACAAGTACCAGTATACATACTTCGCACACAAAATAAATAGCTTCGATACGGCACCTAAGAAGCTATTGGCATCAGACTCCCGATTGAGGCCTGACAGATACGCCCTGGAGAAGGGTGACATGTCTAAATCTGGTGCAGAAAAGAGCAGGTAGTTACCCACTTTTTTTTCTTAAATTTGCATTGCTGTTGGTGAGCTTTTAGCTGTTCACTTTACAATTGTCATTGGAATTTGAGGTCTGTGGTTGCTTCCAATTTTTACCTTGTGTTCATGAAAACCTTCGGGCTTGAAGAACAACAGAGAGCTGAGAAAAGAACTCGAGATGGGAAGGGTGAGCAATTTACTCCAAGATGGTTTAACATGACCAATGAAATCTCCCCAACTCCCTGGGGCGACCTGGAGGTGTATGAATACAATGGCAAATACACCGAACATCGGGCTGCCATAGAAATTTGTGAAAGACATATCACAAATAAACTAATTTATTTTTTGGTTATACAATATATGAGACATGAATCTTAATGAATCTGATTGTTCGTTTTATTTTTTACAAATTTTATCTTGTTTTGTATTTTATCGTAGCGTTAGCACGGGCACACTACTAGTTCTAATGTAGTAGACACGCACTCGTAATTCTAGCTCGTACTCACTAAAAAAAACTAAATCGCAGGGGAAAAAAATATTGCACTGCTGTCAACAAATCGGTAAACAAATCAAAGTCCAAAGCGCATCAAGTTACGTTGTTCCTGACTTCCTCTGCCATTTTTCTTTTGAAGGGGTGTCCTTCCTCTGTCATTTGAATCAAAGTTCCTTGCTATAAATAAACCATCAATCCCTCTTTGTCGGATCCCACACCTCTCCCACTTCCACCAAATAAAGTCTCTTCCATTTCTCGAGTTTTCTGCGCCCAGCTTTCCCCCCAAATCCGAACCCCCATTGGTTTCTCCGTTTCAATCGGTGAGTGTCTCTTGCATTGCATTACTCCGTTTTTTAGGGGTACTTCTTGATCTGATATTTGGCAGAACACAATTTTAATTATTTGTACATACATATTACTTATATAAGAAAGAGATTCCTTTGTACACACACGATCGATGGGGCTGTATGTGAATAACGCTGTTTATATAAGAAATTTTAAATTGGTTGGTTTCAGACTGCTTGGGTTCCCGTTTAATTGGTACACTACATTAGGGGTAAAGTTTCTAGCTTCTTGATTTTTTTGCAAGAAACAAGATCAAGAATTGTTCGTTTCGATTAGTTTTGTGGTATGTTGCACTTTTGTGCGATTTAGTGCAGAAAATGAGGTGTGGCGTGATCTTTTCTGTAGTTGTGATCATCAATCTTTGAACAGTTTTGGTCAAAACTAGCACGATCATCATGTCAAGTTGCGTCGATTTGGGCCAGTCTGCATTGGCTCCTGGTCAGCCAGGGTGATTGGCTGCAATATCTATTCTTAGATTGTAGAAAGATAGAGCCTTGATGTTCTCTGTTGGTAACGCAAGGTGAGCCGATCCCATCGAGATGCAGATAGAGGGGACCATGCTTGCGCCCTCGCTTCAAGGGATGAAGCATGTCAAGTCAGCGAGTGGTGTCATCCTAACAAAGCCGTTTCTTGAAGTGTGCAAGAACATTCTTCTGGTGTTAGGTAAGAATGCCTTGCTTTAATTCCCGCAAGAGATAAATAAAACAATGGCATTTCATTCATTGGATGGCTGCAGATAAATTTGGAACTGCCATGTCGATTGTGAAGAATGACATTGGTGGTAATATTACGGTAAGAGAAATCCTATTTTTAATGCTTGAATCATTCGTAATGGTCTTTGGGAAAAATTTGACAAAAAAGTTAAAGCAACATGCTACCATGATTTGTCTCGCCTCCTACTGTATATTTATGATGATACTTACTTGCTGCTGCTGTTATGCAGAGGCTGGAGACAAAATATGCATCTGATCCTTCAAAGTACGAGCAGTTGTACACCATAGTGCAAGTGGAAGTAAACTCTAAGACAGCAAAAAGTTCTAGTAGTTGTACCAATGGCCTTTTGTGGTTGACAAGGTAACTAACTCATACAAATTTCCACAATTTAGTATTTATCAGCAGATTAGTATTGTTAATATTTTGTACATTTATTTGTCAGGGCCATGGACTTCTTGGTTGCACTGTTCAATAATTTGGTACTACACCCAAATTGGCAGATGTCACAAGTTTGCAGTGATGCATATAATAAATCTCTCAAGAAATGGCACGGTTGGGTGGCGAGTTCGAGCTTTTCGGTAGTATTTTTTACCTAAGCTTTAACATGCAGTTACAACTTGTGATAAACTATCAGCTCTTCAGTTATCATCAATTATGAGACAACAACAAAAAAAAAGGTCTAGGTTAAAGTCCAGGTTAAACTCACATTGAAATCTGGTTGGTTTTCTGAAATAGTCAATGCCATATTGGTGAGTAGTGACGTTGACAATTTGATATATTACTGTCAACATAAGCAACTTCAGCTTCTTATGTTTGTCATTTATATGACACTGTGAGATACCAACAGAACATTAAACATTTGGAATATTATGTATTTGATATGTAAAAGCAAGCCCTATAAATCATTAGATACAACTGTATTGCCGTACAGCTTTGCATATATGCAAGGTTTGGTGTATAAACTAAAATTGATTGGATGAGTCACAATTGACAAAATGTGTATACAGAGTACGGGTGCACAACTCTTGAGGTCACTGGTAGATGTGCTACATAAATGAGCATCTTCTGTTGTGATATTTGTACTAACCTTGAGCTTCTAGGAGTTTTGATTGGATTTGTTAGTTCCAACTTCCAACATGAAGGGAAAATGAAGTTGACCTAAATAATATGGTATGGGATCCATAATGTTACAGTCTTACCGAATGGATGTGGAGAAAGGAAATGCTTAGATGTCTTCAATCGTAGAATGGGTGACCTATGGGACGTTAGTATTGTTATGTTGTGTTTGTAGACGTGGAGAAATATGCTGAATTTTGTGGTTTATGATATTCCAAAAGGCACATGTTCCTTATGCTAGCATTAGTACATTTTGGTTCAGATATGAAAACAAATGCAAATTGATAGGATGTTCTGTTCTTGCTTTTGCAATTTACAGAATATATCTACAATTAGGTCCCCTGTGATACCGTTTTTGTTGTTAATTTGAACAAGCTACTAGCTTTCCCACTTGATTGACTAGTACAGATTGATTATTTGCTAGGCATATAATATTGTGATCTGCTCCAATGCAATTGCAGAATAATAACAAATCATATCTGGCACATCTTTTCCAGCCCAAATAGATGGAAAAGCTAGTTTCATTAATCACCTTAAATTAAGATCTGATAAGTGCTATGCGTTGTAGTGTGGAAAGTGGGAAATGAGCTAGATGCAAAGTAGAATTTCTATTATTAACAGATATATACAGATATATAGAGAATTTTAGAAACAACAGAGGAAAAGGCCAATCAATGGCCAATAATAATTAAGATTCAGAGAGTGCACAAGTTAGGGGACTTAACAACTAACAGAGGGGAAAGCCAATCATGAATCAATGGCCATTGGCCAATAACAATTAAGGTTCAGAGAGTACACGAGTTGCTTAGGATTATAGTTAGATTAAATTAGTGAGATCTACAGTAGTACATGGGTTATGGAAATAGTAATTTGATGTTTAGAAATCCTTAATTTGTGGTGGGGGCACTCAGTGTACCAAAAATTGCAAGTGGCAAGCAATGAAGAGCATGAATGAATATGCAGGATACAGCTTTTCAATGCTATAGCTCTAATGTTGGACTGAGATTGATGTTACTGATTCTACAGGGATAATAATTTGTAGCATGTTGACAGTGTGTTTCAGCATTTTCATTCACAATGATACATTGCTATGCGTATGAAATGTAGTATGGAAAATTCATTATTAATGAAATTTGAAACATCTAGTTATTATACCATTGATGTTACAATACATGCAATGTGCTGCGTGCAGATAAATCCTTCACTCTACTCTCTTAAGTGCCTTAATATGTACATATATACTAATGCATGAGAGTTTCAGGTTGCCCTAAAGCTTGCTCCAGATAGGAAGAAGTACATGGAGATCGTTAGTGGCTCAGGTGATATAAATGCCGATATTGAGAAGTTTTGTGCAACATTCTCCCCTTTACTGGCAGAAAATCATAGGTTTCTGGTAAGTTTAGCCCAGATTACTTATGCTTTTGGTTTGATCTGCTCAGCATATACTAAAGGTGACAGCTTATAATACAACTATCTACTTGCAGGCTAGCGTCGGCATGGATGATCTTAAGGCATCTTGATACAGTACACTATTGATGATACATTACACACAAACCCACGGTCGTTGTCATTTGTTAAATCTGTGGTGGTGAATAATGAGTTCATGCTTTGTTTACCTGTAATATTTGTTACTTATTGTTGTTGTATTTGTACCACAAAGAGTTGTTTACATTAAATTCACAACTAACCTTTAAAAAGCAATTACAAGAATTTTTTATGCCATCAGGTTGATATGCTCTGTTGCTATTGTGCTGTTTCTTTTCCCAACTGAACTATGAAAGCACCATGTCTTATAATAAATATGGAGCTTCTACGAGATTAATGATAGTATGAAGACACCTGGTAAATAAATTCATTTGAAGCAAAGTTGAATAAGTCTGGCTGACGAAATAGAATATGAAGAATCTCTTGTATTGGATGCTCTGCTTCACAGAGGCCATCATCTTCTGGAAGCAAACAATTCAGGAGCACGAAAATATTCTACTAAACCTATGTCCACCTGCACATCCTTCACCGTTCCTTTTTCTTGAGATTCGCACGGTCAATCAAGCAATAAACAAGATGAGGAGAGGTTGCCATAATGCAAACACTAATTGAAGGATCATACGAGAAGATTCAAGATGATTGTGATGAATCATTGTTAATGTTTGTAGAGTTGGATTTTAAATTTGTGAAAGATTTGTAAGTCTTGTTTGGTTTTAACCCCTAGCAGTCAGACCGGTTGTGCACATCTGTCTGACAAGGGGTTTTGCGGTTTTCGGTAGTGAGCTCTGAAATTTAGGAAATTGATCGTGGTTTGGGTATTTTGGTCCTAAGTCAGTACATTCATATTGCATGAAGCATGTCTTAGTTAATATAGACTAAGTTGTAAAGAACTTATACTTGAAAATGATTTGTTTGTCTTTAAACGTGCAAAGAAGCTTTGAGTCAATTATAGTCAACGATGAGGACTAGGGCTATGCTTATGGAAAAGCCGAGATCTAGAATAGTTAAGGATGCTAGGTGAGATGGTTAAGCTCAAGCGTGACATAGGGAAGGTAAGGAATGTTGAAGAGAAGGTTCAAGTGACAATTTCACTAAGTGGCTTGGTCAATCTAAATAAGACATGATCTGATGGAATCGGAGTGGGAGAGACTTGCCGACGTATAGCAAACCATTGGTGTGCCTATATGTGGCAAGCAAAGCGATTGCTTGCAAGGGAAAATAAATACTGGGTCAAGACGTGGGTATTTTGATATTTTGCCAAATACTAGAAACTTCATTGGATCAAAATCTGGCGCTTAAGCGGCATTTGGGAAAGCGGTTTAGGTCAAGGAGATGTTGAGAAGATCAAGTGGATCAAAAGCTAAAGACTTAACAGGTTCGGGCTCATGTACTTTGAAAATCATGCATGAGTTAAGTTTGAGTGTAAAACCCGTGTTGTGTGGAGTTAACGGGTTTCTCATTTGTGCTAGTAGATAGTATCCATTAAGGTTAGATATGGCGTAGCTGCTCCATCTATTTAGTAGATAGTGTGGAGGCTTGCATGCAAACTATTCTAACCATTCTTGAGTTAGGGTTAGGATTTAAGAGAAAAGAGTGATTACTGTCGTATACTGTCCTGTCTTCCTCATAGAGTGGCTGTAAAATCTTCATCCTTAAATAGCAATATAATTAAGTTTGTTTATCTCTCATGAATTCTTCTTGTCTTGGTTGATTTGCTTTTGTTATTGTTGGTTCTTTGCCTTTTCTCTCCCGTTCTTGATCTTGCTAATGCCAAGGATGTGTAAGCGACGACGATGACCCATGTATATCAAATTCCATCCATGTAGACACTTTGGTTTGCAAGATCTCAAAGTTCCCTAATTCATGCATGATTTGGAGTCATTCTTGTGAAACCTTGATCTAAGAGTTTTGACTTTGATTCGTTAGTTGATTTTGCTTGCTGTGATATGTTGAAATGCATCTAGAGCCATCTTGGCTGTTCTTAACCCTCTAGCAAGTTATGACTCAATATTTTGAGACTTGCGTAATTTTAGTGCAAGCTTGCATGTTTTGAGAAAAGGTTGGTACTTTGGTCAGGATCATCCTGATCCTTGGATGGATTGTTCTTGAGACCCTCAGTAAAGTGTGTGTAAAGTTTGATCTATTTTGATCATGGATCTTAAAGATTGCACCAAAAGTGGTTTGAACTTAGGTTGATTTTCTGTTCTTTTGTGCTTTTGGTGATGTGGCCAAGAAGGCAAATATTACTTTGATTTATGCTTCACCCATGCAATATGCAGTTACAGGGTCATGTGGTGCTGATTTGAGCAGTGTAAAGGAGAAAGCAAGTTTGGCAAAAAGAGAGGAGAAGGAGGCCAGCCAAGGGAGAGTGTTTGGGCCGCATGAGGCTAGAGCAGCACATGATCCAAGACACATGAAGGCATGGACGCATCAAAGAAGAACGTATGGAAAGGAACCAGCCTTCAGCCAAAAGAGAAAGACTTGGGTGTGTGAGAAAGAAGGCCGCATGGGAGAGCTTGGGGCACATAAGTGGAAGGCCATGTGTGAAGGGGGCTAGTTTGACCGAGTGGGAGGTATGTGGCCAAGAGATAAAGGACATTATTTCTTAAGGAAAAAGAAAGAGCCGGGAATAAAACAAGCCAAACGAAGTTCCAGCCAACCAAGCTAAAGGGGTTATTTCTTGAGCATCAGGAAAGAGGAGGGAATCTGAGTGCTTCCAACCGTGTGCCATCCAACTCCAACCGTGCTCTATTGGGGGCTTTGTTGTGTGGAGCTAAGAAGCTAGAAGTCAATCTCAAGCCAAGCCATGAAAGGGAAGATGATCCAGGAAGTTCTATTCATGAGGAGCTAGAATTTGAGCCAAGGAATGAGCCAGGGTTGGGCAACCGAGCCAGGGACGTTATCTCTATGTAGGTTCCATTTGAATAAGCTTCTAAAACGGCTTGCTTTGGCCAAGATGAATCTATTTTAGATGAGTTTCTATAGTTGAATTTGTTTGTAATTAATTTATGTCATGTCATCTAGTAGAGTTTGAGTGGAATATGTGGTTTGAGTACGAGTCTTACTTTGTGTCGTGGCTAGAATTAGAAACGGGCATAGCCCAAGGTGCATGCGTGATATATAGGTCTAAGGCCGAACCAAAGAAGGGGAGGCTAGATTAGATAGGATACCTATGGTATGATTTTTTTTAGTAATATACACAGGAAAGTCACGAGTTGTGGTGCAAATTGTGGGGTGTGTTTGTGAGATTATCCCATTTAGGGTTTGCCGACGTTGACGCAAAGCAAGAATAGATTGTTCTTGAGATTGCCCATGTAATACGCACGATTCAACTCCTCTAATTCATGATCCTATCTTGGACCACAGTTTGGAGAGCTTCTGAATTGCTTCTACATCGACACTAGTTGATTTGGTGCAACTCAACCTACTACCATCTACCATTGCCGCAAGAAGAAGAGGTGTCTTTGCTGGTCGCAAGAAGGGAGAAGGCACCATGCCCAATCTTTCTCTTTTGCTGCTACCACAAGGAAGAAAAGAGGCACCCGAACCTTAGTGTTATCCTTGTCTTGTTTGCTACCGAATCAAGAAGAAGAGAGAAACACTATTGTTCATACCATGAAGATTAGGCCACCCTGCATATCAACTAGTTAGGCCACCCTGCATATCAACTAGCCTACTAGTTTATCCGTATCATTTGGCTCCTCCAAAAATCAGAACAAACGAGGTAGTTTCTTGAAGCGGATTCTTCAAATGGCTTTCTAAGCTCAAAACTGTGTACGTCGTCTATGTCAGGATCTCTGCAGTCCATTGCTATCTCTTAAAAGTATTGACAAAAGCTATTAGCCACAGCCAAAAACCATCATCTGTAGCTCAAAAGAATAGTGACTATGTCTTTCAGTTTTCAATTCCAATGTGTTGTGCACTAGGTGAATTATAATCTTAATGTTCTTTTACAAGCAAGATGTGCCTTTGTGTTAGGGTGGCTCATGTATAGTTTTTTAGGATTTGGAAATATGTACTATAAAGAGTTATAAATGAATCATACTAAGATTTACGCGACGCATGTACACAGTTTTATCTTGTGGTACGGGTGATACTTTGGAAGGAACCTACGGTGACGCATGTACACAGTTTTACGCGAGTTGTTCAACCACATGCTTTCGGTATAATCTAAGCAGTGCGGACAGGCTTTGGCTCCTTTTGTACTCAACCCTAATAGGTTACCAAGGGCAGGAAAATCATTAATGGTGCAGAACAATATGGCGCGTAGAGTGAAATTCTCTCGTTTGTCCGCGTCCCATACATGTACCCCTTTGTTTCACAGTATTGCAAGATCTTCCACCAATGGTACTAGGTACACATCAATATTGTTTCCAGATTGCTTCGGCCCTTGGATAAGTAGTGACATCAGAATATACTTCTGCTTCATACATAGCCAAGGAGGAAGGTTGTACATGCACAGAGTTACAGGCCAGGTGCTATGTCGACTGCTCATGTTACCAAAAGGATTCATTCCATTTGTACTCAACCTAAACCTTATATTCCCCGGTTCCACACCGAAATCTACAAACATCCTATCGATGTTCCTTCACTGGGCAGAATCAGCAACGTGTCTTATCATTCCGTCTTTCTTATGCTGCTCCTAGTGCCAATGTATCAATCTTGCATCCTTGTGGTTTACAAATAAACACTTCAAATGGGGAATTATAGGAAGATACCACAACACCTTAACAGGAGGTCCTTACTTCACCTTGATGCCCTTTCCATCATCGAAGTCATTTTAAACTTGTATCGGGATGCTTTGCACACCGGACAAACATATAAGCTAGCATACTCTTTACGGTACAGGATACAATCATTTAGACATGCATGTATTCTTTCTACTTTCATTCCCAATGAACAAATAATTTTTTTGGCTTGGTAGGTGGTTCTCGGCAACACATTTTCCTTTGGAAGCATGTCCACTAGGAGACCTAACAATGCCGTGAAACTCTTGTCGGACCAACCATTGCTTGCTTTCAATTTTAGCATTTCTAGAACTGATGACAACCTCGTGTATTGCGGCTTGCAGCCCCGAACAAAGGTTTCTTCGAGTCCTCCATCAAGCCCTCAAATTTACCAAACTCTCTCTCACTATAGTTCCCTTCTACATTACGTAGCATCTGATCCAGATTGTAAACCTATGACCTATCCTCATGATCGAAAGCACAGTCCACAACCGGCATATCGTTGTCTCCCTCGACGATGTCATAACTACCTTCTTGTGTAATCTTCTCCTCACCGTGACTGGTCCAACATTTGTACCCCTTTCTAAAACTCCTTCGAATCAAGTGTGCTTTGATTTGCGCTGAGTTGCTAAACATTTTTAGATTATCACAATCAATGCATGGATAGTACATATATTCCATCCCCTTCTTTAATATATCCAGCTCAGCCACTCTTCTAAAAGCAGACACACCATTAATGTACTCTTCACTCACACGGTTCTCAACGTACATCCAGTTTTGGTCCATCTATGCTACACATGTAACAAATGGGTGTCAAAAAAGATTATTAGCGCTACTATAGCAAATCAAACTAGCTATACTTAATTACACATGACATCTATATTAGGTAGCTAGCTAGCTAGCCACGTATTCATGACACAATAATATTAAGCAAAAATATATTGAAGTAAACTAGAAGTACTTATCCATTCTAAAATTGAGCAAAGTACCATTATCTTTCTAAACCTAGCTAGCTAGATCTAAACAAAAAATTAGCTGTCATCTCTTTCAATTACAGGGCATATAAGTTATTAGAAGCAATTAAGTACTAACCTTTGATAACAAAGAAGATGTATATAGATCTACAAGCGATATGTTTTCACCAAACTTCCCAAAGCCGGCTGCCTCACTCCACTGATGTAGCGCAATGAAAACAGATCTGTATTGAGACCACGTACGCCCAGTATTTAATAGTATAGATTATCCCAGACAGTTCCAACCACAAATGGTATGTGATACCAACATTATCACAGACTGTTCGTATTAATAATCGTATGTAATAATTTACAGACGGTTACTCATACAAATTGTCTGTGATGTCCGCAATATCACGGACGGTTTGTTAGAAGAACCGTCTGTGATGTCCACAATATCAGAGACAGTTTTTTACATAAACCATCTGTGATGTTCAGAACTTTTACAGACGGTTATTAACACGAATCGTCTGTGATAAGTCAGACATCACAGACGGTTCGTGTTGATAACTGTCTGTGAACTTTCACAGACGGTTATTAACACGAATCGTCTGTGATAAGTCAGACATCACAGACGGTTCGTGTTAATAACCGTCTATAAATATATCAAGACGGTTGCTAGTATAAACCGTCTATGATTGTTTAAGCACAGACAGTTCCGTACGAACCCTCTGTGATGCACCCATCCAGTATAGCCTCTTTTGTAGTAGTGATAGTCCAGTAGATTGGCAGCACCGTCCCATGCAAAATATCAGTTTGATAATGCATTTAGTACCAATACATATGAAAATGTCTGTGCTAATTTTAGACTAATCCCTACATGCCGTTTAATGGCTCCTATGGAAAATGTCAAGAGGGAAAGCCATCTATTACATAATGAAAAACAGGTGGGATGGGATGAACCACCGTCACTGTAAAAATAGAGAACAATACAATTCAACTATATTCGAGTCCAAGAGAAATAAATTGATATAAATTCAATCTTATATACAATTTCACACTGAACCAGAATACTTATGCGATCCAAGTTGCAAGTCTTTTTACCAAGAATTATTTCAAACAATCATAGCTAGCTTAATTAGGACCCACATGACAAACAGACCAAAATTTGTGTTACTATTGTCAAATCAAACTAGAGTTATAAGACAGTCAGATACTGGCTTTCTATAATGTGTGTTGTCTTCATTGATCACAGAATTGGCCAACTGGGCTGGAAATACCTATATATACACGAAATTTGGAACGCAAAACAGCAAATGCCATGGGAACTCATGGTGGAAACAACCAAGGGTTATTTCCAGCTGTGACATGCTTGTCCAAAAGATTATCTTTAGGTAACGTTCTCTGCATCCCCTCCAACTAGCTAGTTTTCCATAACTGTATCCTCCTTTTATATAGCCACAGAAAGGACAGGTAGCCCCTTCCTACATCCATGCATGCATACATGAATATTAGGAGACAGCTCAAAGGGTTCTGGACCCTCCAAAAAATTAGACATAAGATAAACTCCTCTTCCCACCCTCGAAATTCCATTGGCCGCAAGGCGCCCTCCGCGGAGCTCAGCGTAAGCTTCTGAATCATATGGGCATGGCAACGCGGAGGGTCAAACAATATTGAGCTAGCTTTTGGAAGAAAGAGATGGAGAGAGGAGCAAAATGGTATTGATCCATTGAGGACGGGTGAGCACCGGTTAACAAGAATTGGCAACATATGTCCATTCTTGTTCCAATTGAGTTTTCAGGTTCATAACAGCGTAAGCATTCTAATGTGATATCCCCTTCCCTTTTCACCTTTAATTTCGCACTGATTTCAGGCATATTATAGGAATCTAGACCATTTTCTATGTATTCAATGGTATTTTTTTTCATAGCAAAATTTCTTGTGTATTTACCTCACTAAATTCAAGAAGAGTGCTTGGGCGCAAATACACAAAGAGAAGCTAGCTGAAAGGAAATGAGCACAAAGATGAAGAAGGGGATCCTGAGGCCCTTCCGCTACATCTCTAACATAATGGGTATGTACATGCTGTCTATTCCTCGAACACCGTCAAATTAATTTTTGTGTATATATAATACATAGGACTAGGGCATCTCATCACGTCAAGTAGTACATAACATCCCCGATTTGTCATAACAAATTATGACAACCAGATGGTAAGGAACCAGAGATACAAATTGGATTCCCTACGGATGTGAAACACGTGGCGCATATCGGATGGGACGGGTCCAGTGTCACCAACAACAATGCTGGAGCACCTAGCTGGGTAAGTCCGCGTCTTTTCTAAGCATGCACGCCCGCACCCAACAAAAATGTTTGGGATCAATGCATTCAAGATTGCTCATGTCTAGTTGATTAATTTGCATGATCTCTTTCCCAATTTGGCATGGAAATGAAATGCATTCAATGATTCAAGATATTTGATCTTAAAAGTTATTATTATGGCATGAAAAATATTGGACTTGACAGATGAAGGACTACCACTCGGGGCCGCTGGATTTAGCCTCGTTTAGGAGCGACACGGAGGGCTCCGTTGCCTCTAACCCATGGGCTTCTCAAGGTTCCGTTCCCACCCTCCAACAATTCGTTAATTTAATTACACGAACCTTTTATGAATTAGAAAAAACTAAAAAAGCTATACCATACCGTTCGAACTGTATAGGATCCTCTCTCTCCCTCTTGGCTGCCGCTCTATCACGCTCTCTCTCTCTCTCGCTCGCTCCCACAGGAGCGTCATTTCTACCGAGGGGCTCACCGTGCTCTCCGGATGTAGAGGAAGGCCAGGGAGATGGTGGTCCGACGTGGATGGCGGCGGAGGGTGGTAGGCGACTGCGGAGGAAAGTACGATGAGGCGGTGTACTTAATATTAGGTTGGTTAGGCAGGCGATGGTGGGGGAGGGGGACAGCAACACGGTGAGGTGGAGAGGTTGCCGCCAACCATAGGTGGTGGAGGAGGGGACGGGGGAGGCGTATGAAGGGTGCAGAGCTGCGTTAGCATCGTAGAAGAGAGAGTGGAGGGGGAGCGGCGGAGGAGGGAGAGAGCTCATCGGCGGGGGAAGTTGCACCTGTGCCAAAGGAGAGGGAGGGGAGGGAGAGCAGCAGGGGAGAGGGAGGCTATACAGGTGGGAGCTTCCCTGATGATATAGTATTCCCTAGCTGCTCCCTTTGTAAAATCATTGTGCCCATCTAACTTACATGATCTGCTAACTTATCATAAGATATCATGATTAAAATAGAGATAGATATATGCAAGATATACTGATCGATTTTAATTTGTGCATGTATACATAAACTGAAATTTCTCTCTCTGACAGAAATAGTCGTAGATGGAGGAGGCCTGGGAGACACCTCCTTCAGGGACACTAGAAGCGAGGCGGGTAGCATGGACATCACCGCCGTCGACTCACCGCCATCCCCGGGCACCCGCCGGTCGAGGCGGCACCGCTCCCGGGGCTCCACTACCTCCTCCATGGACTGCACGGGCAGCGAGACTACGGAGAAGAAGGAGAAGAGCAAGAAGGGCACCCGCAAGAATCGCAAGAAGGACAAGTCGGCCGACGACGCGGCCGGCTCCACCTGCCAGGACCTCCCCGCCGTGCCCAAGAAGTCCAACCGCCGGAAAAACAAGGGCGGCTCCGAAGGGAGCGACGGCGCGGCGGCCAAGGACCCCGGGGCTGCACCGGAGGAGGGGACGGCGCCGCTGCCTCCGCTGGTCGAAGAGAAGGATATATCGCGAGTGGTAAACGGCTGCAGCTAGCCTCATATATATATGACCAACTTGCCGTCGTTTAATTTGGAGATCAAAGCTTATGCTCCTCACGCTTCATAGTACTTTGAGCTTAATTAGTTGGATCAAGTGGCGAACTGATATACGTATATAGTACTCGAATGACACATGCAGGCGTTCAAGGTTACACGTTGCTTTAGCATTCTCGCGAGCGCACGCCCTAATACCATTCCTTTCTCTATTTTTTGTAATATTGATCAACTTCTTTTTTAACCAGCTGCGGTCTTGTTCCAGATTCATATATAAACTGTACTGAGTGTGCTATATATACATCGTATGTCATAAGTATGCCATGATCACTACTACAAAAAATCGTATTACAGACGGTTCAGAAACGTCATCACAGACGGTTTTGTGAGCCGTCTAAATTTATGGGTCAGTAATGATACAAGGTCATCACAGATGACTTTCAAACCGTCTGTGGTGCACAAACGATTTTTAACTAAAAACCGTCTGTGATAGTTGATAATCATAGACAGTTTTTAACTAATCCTTTTCTCTTCTCTCTTTTTTTCCTCTCCTCAGCCGAACGAACTTCTTCTTCTCTGTTGAGTGAGGTGGCGGTGGTCGAGCGCTCGGTTTTAACCCCCTCAGTCGCTCGCCTATTGGGCGACTGGAGCTCTAGTCGCCCAACTGTTGGGCGATTGGACCTCTAGTCGCCCAATGGTCGGGTGACAGCAATTATTCGCCCAACGGCCGGCAGATTGCTTGCGTGTCGCCTGACCATTGGGCGATTGGATCCAGTTGCCCAACGTGGGAGGGCGACTGGAGCCTATTTCTGTAAAAAATATTGTCTCGGATATATTTCTGTTATTTCGAATAAAAAATATAATATTCGTAAAAAAATTCCTCAAACGTTCTACCTATATGTATCAGGTTGATCTAGAGATGATGGAGGTATATTGTTGAAGAGGCAGTGACAAGGGCTTCTTAGTGAAATATTAGATAAAAGTGTGAATCTAGTGTACATTCTATTTTAACCTAACTTAATTAGAAGTTTCAAAAATTTCAAAAAAAAACTACCATATAGGAGAGGGCATATTCTGTACAAAATTTCAAGATTAAACTAAATCGCATTCAATATATACAAAAAAGACACAATCTTGTTGTAACATCCTGATTTTCAGAGCCTTTTTGAAGCTTTTAAAATAAAATTCACCATTTGAATTTTCTGGAATTAATTAAAAGCTTAAATGAATTTTTATGAATTAAAAGGATTTAATATGAATAATTTGAACATGAACATTTGCCAAAATTATTTTATTTGAGTTCTTTGTGTCTCAAGGAATTTATTGGAATTTTTCTGGATTTTTCTGGATTTATTTGCTATTTTCTAGAGCTCAAAAGAGTTTATTTGAATGTTTGGAAAAAGAAAAGAAAAAGAAAATCCTATTTTTCCTAAAACCGGTCGGCCCAACACCGGCCCGGTCCAGCCCGCTCGCCCGCCGGTCGCCCCCGCCTGCCACGCGTCAGGCATCAGCGCCCGCGCCCGCTCCGCCTTGGCCGCCCCGATGATCGCCACGTGGCCGTCATCCGCCAGCCCAGCGCCCGCGCCCCCGCATCCCGACCGCCCGCCCACCCGCGCCACCGACAGGTGGGGCCCACCTGTTAGGCGCGTCGTCCCCGAGCGGGATTCTTCTTCCCCGTCTCCGTCGCGGACTCCTCCGCCGTACCCGTCCCGGATGCCTCGCCGCCGTGTATAAATACGGGGGCCGACCCCTCGGCTTCTCCCCGTCTCGAGCCGCCGCCACCGCCGCCGCTCACCGCCGTCGACGCCCGTAGCCGCCGTCGCCCGTGTGCGTCCGCCGCCTCCGCCGTTGCCTTCGCCACTTTCCGTCGCCGTCGTCGTCTCCGTTGCCGTCGCCGTCGTCGTCATCGCCGGTGAGACACCCGCCGCCGTCACGAACCCCTCCCGCCGGACAGCCGCCGCCGCTACCTCACCGTCGGCCAGACCCCGCCGCCCGCGCCGCGCCGCCTCGGCCGCTCCGTCCGCGCCGCCTCGCGCCCCGTGCACGCGCACGTCAGCGCTGACGCCAGCCGCCCGCGACCCTTCGCCTTCCCGTGGACGTCGTCCACCGTGCGCCGTCTCGCTGCCAGCCGGGCCCACCCGTCAGCCGTGCACCCGTAAACCCGCCGCATCAGCTATGCCGAGTCAGCAGCCGAGTCAGCGCCACCTCAGCCCTAGTGTCCACGTGGCTTGCCACGTGGCTGCCACCTTAGCACCCGAGGTCCCCAGGTGCCACGTCAGCATGACACGTCACCCTGCCCAGTCAGCTGCCACGTCAGCCAAAACCGCCCACGTGTCAGCGCCGCGTCAGCACCCGCCGCTTGCGCCAGCAGCCCAGTCAGCCGTACTGTTCCGTGAGCCGAGCCCACCGTAGACCCAGCTTCCCGTGCGCCCGGTCCACAGCACAGTGCACTTTTCCAATTTTCCCGATTTTTAGAAAATTCAATTTTCCAAGAGCTCGTTCTCCCTCGTCCTAGCTCCGATTGACCCCGTTCTTTTTTCTAAATTCATCTAAAATTGAGCTCTACCTTTTGGTTCAGGTTTGAAAGTTTTTGGAGTTAATTTGAATTTTATTTGAATTTAGTTTCTCTTTTCGTCTCGTTTTCTCTCTCGTTAGATCGCGTGTTCGAGGGAGCGGAAGTTGGATTTGAAGATCTAGAGCCCTCATCTGAGCAAGGCCAAGGCAAGTCGTGTCCTTTGATCATGTTGAACCCAGTTTTCAAATCTATTATGTATTACTTTGCTTTAAATTATCATGCATTGCTATTTTATTATAAAACCCTTGTATTGGTAGTTAATGACCTAATTGATTATTCCTCCTTGATAATTTGAATGCCCTGATCCCATTGTCACCATAGAATGGGAAATTACTTAGTGATGCAATATTAGCTGTCACATGGGTTGTGCGTTTAATTGCTTAGCCATGCTTATCACTAGCACGTTGGGTTTATCATCACATGTGGTTAATTAATCTTGACTTAATGATATACTTGAATGTGGTGGTTAGCCACAGTTATAAAATTTGTATGTCATGACATGGGTAGTGTCATGGGCATTGGTTATACAAACTTGCTTTCACTTGGGCGAATGATCGTGCAGTAAAGGGGGTGCAGGTTGCACATTGGGATGTGGATGCTTCGCCTGGGTAACTCTTAAGGACTTAACTTTGTGCGCCATTGATCTGAGCTTAATCGTGCAAACCACATGTCTAGTATGGGATGGACCTGGCATAATAATTTGTGAAGTCTCCACTTTGGTTTTACTACTGATGTTGTGTGGCGCAAGAGGGGGCAATTATCGACTAGGGGGTTACCCTACTCGACGGTGAATCCTTAGCGAGTGGGATCGGGTGGAGATGGATCATTGTAAAAGCCTTGTTGTGATTTCCTTAGCGCGAGGCTAATCACATCGTGTGGGTACAATTGTGCAACCTCTGCAGAGTGTAAACTATTCGAATAGCCGTGTCCTCGGTCATGGACAATGCTCGGTGATTTCACACGAGGGGTAGAGTCTTTATGAAATTGGGGTTTGGTTTGAGATGGGAAGTGAATGGTTAGTTCACTTGTGGTCTACTCAATTCCTTTGATTTATTTACTTAGTGTCTGTTGTTAAATTTGCTTTTCAATCTATTTATCATATTTACTCTAAATTGCTGTTTTATGCAAAACTAACCTTTCAGCCATCCATTGTTAAGCTTTGCATATTATATTGCATTCATTTGTTACAAACGACTTGCTGAGTACCAATGTACTCACGGCTTTATGCCCATGTTGCTCAGTTGAAGAGGAGGGACCAGATCAGCAGGAGTTGCTAGAAAGAGGCTACTACGAGGACTTCACGGATTAGGACTTCGCTCCCCAGTCGATTGCCTGTGGGCATGTCGAGTGGCTGCTACGCTTAAATTTTGGATTTCCGCTGCTAGTTTCTTTAAAGCCCTTCAGGCTAATAATTGTAAGCTTGGCCATAAGGTCGTACTCTGATGGTTATTAATATAATTTGGATTTCCTTTAGAGTATCGTGATGTGGATGATATTTGTCTTTGTTTACGCTGTGTGCACTAGCGTGATCCTGGACTAGTGCAGAACACACAGTAGAGTCCGGATTTGTATATTCGGGTCTCGACAGAGATGGTATCAGAGCCATATCGACTGTAGGACGGAGCCCTAATTAGAATGGTCGAAATAGTCAAGTTTTCAAATTTTATTTTCTAAATCAAATCAACCAAATGATTCTCTAGTAATTCTTTATTCTTACCTCATTCTTAGGATTCTTACTCCTTGCCTCCTCTGAGAATTTATTTTCGAAACTTAATTTGACTTCTTATCCTATAATGTCTATAGATGTCTCGAGTGTCCCTCGATCAAAGTAAAAGTTGGCAAGGAATTCTTCAAGGTGTGCTGTGAAGTTTGGATCAAGGAAGCACCCAATGCTTTAAGACAAGATTGGAGATTTTCGAGAAGATTAGGAGCCGCTAGATTTGAACCCTGTTATAGTTTTAGCATCGTGTAGAACGTTTTGCTTCTTATTTGCCGTTGTTTGTGATGTGAGCTGCAGTTTTGCTTTTAGCATTATGATGCAGTCATGTCAAAAATCTTTTTGTGGAGTTTATTGCTTCTTTTGTTAGCCTTTTCGGCTAAGTGATTGTTTAGTTTAGGATTTGCCATTAGAATATCCCCCTTAGACGAACTTACCACTTATCTTTGCTTTTCCCTCTTACCTGGTAAGCCCTGTGAAGCCAGTTCTCAAGCAAGTGATTGTTCTTTTCAGATGGTTGATACCCGGAGCTCCGCAGGACGTGGTCAGATGAGTCAGGATCCTGAGGGCAGTCAGGCAACTCCGGAGCAGCATGCAAACCCAGCTGGACTAGATCCGACCTTGAGTCAGTTCATGGCAGCCCAGACTCAGTTGTTGAACACCATGATGCAGAACATGAACGCCATGATGAATCGACAGAATCAAGACATGGCCATGCCTCCACCAGTTCGCCAGCAGTCCAAGTTTGCAGAATTTATGAGAACAAGGCCTCCTACCTATTCACGGTCTTCTGAGCCATTAGAAGCCGATGACTGGCTGCGCTCAGTGGAAAAGAAGCTTAACCTTGCCCAGTGTACAGATCGCGAGAAGGTGTTGTATGCAGCCCATCAGCTTGAGGGTGCTGCAGCCGAGTGGTGGGAAAATTATTGTGCCGCTCATGAGGATCCAGAGAGTATCACTTGGGTTGAGTTCGCAGAAGCTTTTCGTCATGCCCATATCCTGGATGGGGTGATCGAAATGAAGAAGGAAGAATTTCGGGAGTTGCAACAGAAGAACATGTCCGTGAGTGAATATCTCAACAAGTTCACTCAGTTGGCCCGTTATGCTCCAGAAGATGTTGCCACAGATGATGCTCGCCAGAAGAGGTTCAAGAAAGGATTGAACCCAGGATTGAAAGTTCAGGTAGTGGGACATGATTATGCCAGTTTCCAAAACATGGTGGACAAAGCAATGCTCATTGAGGAAAGTCGTCGCGAGTTGGAAGAATCTCGCAAGAGAAGAATGATGCAGCAAGGATCTCAGATGCACCAAGCTCAGAGAGCCCGCTTCAGCAATTTTCAGCCAGCTCGAGTTCCTCAGCAGTCGGGATTCAAAACTCCTGCACCAGCTCCCCGTCAGTTTTCTTCAGCGCCAAAACCAAATCCAGTGGGAAGCCAACAGCAGAGGATTACCAAGCCCATGTCAGCAATCACTTGTTTCAAATGCAATGAGACGGGACATTATGCCAACAAATGCCCGCAGAATACCGCATTGACACCAGTTCGCTTCAACTTGGGAGCCACACCAGACCGTACCCCTGCAGCAGGGTCAGGACGCGGAGCACCTCAAGGATCAAATCAACCCAACAAAGGATCGCAGACCGTGATACGTGGCCAGGTGAACCACGTCACCATGGAGGAAGCTCAAGCAGCGCCAGATGTGGTGATCGGTAAGTTCCCAGTAAATTCAGTACCTGCCACAGTTTTGTTTGATTCTGGAGCTTCACATTCGTTTGTTTCTCGGAGTTTTGCTCTAAAGCATAAGTTGGAAGTCGTTGCACTTGGTTCCATTTTATTGGTTCAATCCCCAGGCTCTGAGATGAGTACAAACCTAGGATGCCCCAAAGTTAGGATAGCCATCCAAGGAGTAGAGTTCTCCGCAGATTTGGTTGTGCTGAATATCCAGTCGTTAGACGTAATTTTGGGTATGGATTGGCTCAAGAAGCATCAAGCAGTGTTGGAATGTGGAAGCCGAGCAGTCACCTTGGACGGTCCCGATGGAAGCAAAGTAAGATTTGAAGCCGACATGAAGCAACCAAAAAAAGCGATGGTGTGCCAAAGTAAAGGGATTGCCCTAAGTGAAGTGCCAGTGGCCAGAGAGTATCCGGATGTTTTTCCTGATGATCTCCCTGGGATGCCACCAAAAAGAGAAGTGGAGTTCGCAATTGAGTTAGCACCAGGCACTTCGCCAATTTCCAAGAGACCTTACCGGATGCCCGCCAATGAGTTAGCAGAATTGAAGAAGCAGATACAAGAGTTATTGGATAAAGGCTATGTTAGACCCAGCACCTCTCCATGGGGAGCACCAGTTTTGTTTGTCAAGAAGAAGGATGGTAGCCAGCGTATGTGCGTGGATTACCGAGCTCTCAATGAAGTTACCATCAAGAACAAGTATCCGTTGCCCAGAATTGATGACCTGTTTGATCAATTAAAAGGAGCTGGAGTGTTCTCCAAGATCGATTTGAGATCAGGGTATCACCAAATGAGGATTCGACCAGAGGACATACCCAAGACAGCATTCTCAACTCGTTATGGATTGTATGAGTTCACCGTGATGTCCTTTGGCTTAACCAACGCCCCAGCCTACTTTATGTATCTGATGAACAAAGTGTTCATGGATTACTTGGACAAGTTTGTCGTTGTGTTCATTGACGACATT
Source organism: Dendrocalamus latiflorus (assembly GCA_017311315.1). Taxonomy (NCBI): domain Eukaryota; kingdom Viridiplantae; phylum Streptophyta; class Magnoliopsida; order Poales; family Poaceae; genus Dendrocalamus; species Dendrocalamus latiflorus. Next base: position 18,934,779 of record CM029630.1, read on the forward strand.
CTGATCTACTCCAAAAATGAGGAGGAGCATGAGGAACATTTGAGGTTGGTACTGCAGAGATTGCGGGAGCACCAGTTGTATGCTAAGCTCAGCAAGTGTGAATTTTGGATGAAGGAAGTTGCCTTTTTGGGTCATGTGTTGACAGCAGAGGGAGTGTCCGTTGACTCAGGGAAAGTACAAGATGTGCTCACCTGGAAGGCACCCACGTCAGTGACCCAGGTCAGAAGCTTCCTAGGAATGGCAGGTTATTATCGTAGATTTATTGAAGGATTCTCCAGTGTAGCCCGACCTCTTACCCAGCTATTAAAAAAAAAGAAAAGAAGTTTGAATGGACGCCAGAGTGCGAGAAGAGTTTTCGGAAGCTAAAGGAAAGTCTGACAACAGCACCAGTTCTAGTTTTGCCGGACATCAAGAAAGATTTTGAGATTTATTGTGACGCATCCCGCAAGGGTTTAGGGTGCGTATTGATGCAAGACAAGAGAGTGGTAGCTTATGCATCGCGCCAGTTAAGGCCACATGAGGAGAACTACCCTACGCATGATTTGGAGTTAGCAGCAGTTGTGCATGCCTTGAAAATATGGCGGCATTACCTGATGGGTAACAGATGTGAGATCTACACGGATCATAAGAGCTTGAAGTATATCTTCACCCAATCAGACCTCAACCTAAGACAAAGAAGATGGTTGGAGTTGATAAAGGACTATGACATTGGAATCCACTATCACCCAGGAAAAGCCAACGTAGTGGCGGATGCGTTGAGCAGGAAGGTGTATTGCAACACAGTTATGGTCAAGGAGAGTCAACCAGCATTGCACGAGGAATTTCAAAAGCTCAGTTTGGAGTTGATTGAAGAAGGGATGTTAGCCGCCTTGGACTTGCAGCCGACTTTGGATAGTCAGATTCGTCAAGCGCAACCAGAGGATGAAAATATCCAGCGCATTAAGGTTGGATTGAAGGAAGGAAAAGCGACAGGTTTTGTGGAGGATGATCAGGGTATCATATGGTACAAGAAGCGATTGTGCGTACCCAATAAGGAAGAGTTGAAGCAATTGTTGCTTAAGGAGGCACACGAGTCACTATATTCAATTCATCCAGGCAGTACCAAGATGTATCAAGATATCAAGGATAAGTATTGGTGGCCAGGTATGAAGCGAGAAATAGCAGAGTATGTGGCACTCTGTGATGTTTGCCAGCGAGTGAAAGCAGAGCATCAAAGACCCGCAGGTTTGCTGCAACCATTGAAAATTCCCGAGTGGAAGTGGGAAGATGTGGGGATGGACTTCATCACAGGTCTACCCAGAACCAAGGAAGGGTACGACTCAATATGGGTAATTGTGGATCGATTGACAAAGGTAGCCCATTTCCTTCCAGTCAAAACCACATATTCTGGAGATAAGTTAGCAGAATTGTATATGTCCAGAATTGTGAGTCTCCACGGAGTTCCTAAGAGGATCGTGTCGGATCGTGGATCGCAGTTCACTTCTCGATTTTGGGGTAGTTTCCACGAAGCGATGGGTACTCATCTGAATTTTAGCACAGCCTATCACCCACAGACTGATGGTCAGACAGAGCGTGTAAATCAGATCCTAGAGGATATGCTGAGAGCATGTGTTTTGGATCACGGATCCAAGTGGGACAATTGCCTACCTTTTGCAGAATTTTCCTACAATAACAGTTACCAAGCCAGTTTGCAGATGTCACCGTTTGAGGCTTTGTATGGTCGGAAGTGTAGGACCCCTCTCAATTGGAAGGAGACAGGAGAAAGGCAGATATTTGGGCCAGAGTGTTTGCAAGAAGCTGAAGAAAAAGTGCGTTTGATTCAAGAGAGGCTGAAAGCAGCTCAAGCCAGGCAAAAGAGTTATGCTGATACTCGCCGAAGAGATTTAAGCTTCGAGCCCAATGATTATGTGTATCTCAGGATCACACCTTTCAAAGGTGTTAAGCGATTCCAAATGAAGGGAAAGTTAGCACCAAGGTATGTGGGGCCATTCAAGATTTTGAAGCGCAAGGGAGAAGTTGCCTATCAGCTAGAGCTACCTGAGAACTTGAGCGGGATACATGATGTGTTTCATGTGTCTCAATTAAAGAAGTGCTTGCGAGTGCCAGAGGAAGCAGTGCCAATTGAGGCAGCGGATCTCCAGGAGGATCTGTCCTATAAAGAGCATCCCATCAAAATCTTGGAAGTGTCAGAGCGTGTTACCAGAAGAAGGGTCGTTCGTTTTTGCAAAGTTCAGTGGAGCAATCATTCAGAGGAGGAAGCAACCTGGGAAAGCGAGGAGGATCTCAAAGCGGAGTTTCCAAACCTATTCTTTAGAGAGCCAGAATCTCGGGGTCGAGATTCCGTTTAAGGGGGGGAGGTTTGTAACATCCTGATTTTCAGAGCCTTTTTGAAGCTTTTAAAATAAAATTCACCATTTGAATTTTCTGGAATTAATTAAAAGCTTAAATGAATTTTTATGAATTAAAAGGATTTAATATGAATAATTTGAACATGAACATTTGCCAAAATTATTTTATTTGAGTTCTTTGTGTCTCAAGGAATTTATTGGAATTTTTCTGGATTTTTCTGGATTTATTTGCTATTTTCTAGAGCTCAAAAGAGTTTATTTGAATGTTTGGAAAAAGAAAAGAAAAAGAAAATCCTATTTTTCCTAAAATCGGTCGGCCCAACACCGGCCCGGTCCAGCCCGCTCGCCCGCCGGTCGCCCCCGCCTGCCACGCGTCAGGCATCAGCGCCCGCGCCCGCTCCGCCTTGGCCGCCCCGATGATCGCCACGTGGCCGTCATCCGCCAGCCCAGCGCCCGCGCCCCCGCATCCCGACCGCCCGCCCACCCGCGCCACCGACAGGTGGGGCCCACCTGTTAGGCGCGTCGTCCCCGAGCGGGATTCTTCTTCCCCGTCTCCGTCGCGGACTCCTCCGCCGTACCCGTCCCGGATGCCTCGCCGCCGTGTATAAATACGGGGGCCGACCCCTCGGCTTCTCCCCGTCTCGAGCCGCCGCCACCGCCGCCGCTCACCGCCGTCGACGCCCGTAGCCGCCGTCGCCCGTGTGCGTCCGCCGCCTCCGCCGTTGCCTTCGCCACTTTCCGTCGCCGTCGTCGTCTCCGTTGCCGTCGCCGTCGTCGTCATCGCCGGTGAGACACCCGCCGCCGTCACGAACCCCTCCCGCCGGACAGCCGCCGCCGCTACCTCACCGTCGGCCAGACCCCGCCGCCCGCGCCGCGCCGCCTCGGCCGCTCCGTCCGCGCCGCCTCGCGCCCCGTGCACGCGCACGTCAGCGCTGACGCCAGCCGCCCGCGACCCTTCGCCTTCCCGTGGACGTCGTCCACCGTGCGCCGTCTCGCTGCCAGCCGGGCCCACCCGTCAGCCGTGCACCCGTAAACCCGCCGCATCAGCTATGCCGAGTCAGCAGCCGAGTCAGCGCCACCTCAGCCCTAGTGTCCACGTGGCTTGCCACGTGGCTGCCACCTTAGCACCCGAGGTCCCCAGGTGCCACGTCAGCATGACACGTCACCCTGCCCAGTCAGCTGCCACGTCAGCCAAAACCGCCCACGTGTCAGCGCCGCGTCAGCACCCGCCGCTTGCGCCAGCAGCCCAGTCAGCCGTACTGTTCCGTGAGCCGAGCCCACCGTAGACCCAGCTTCCCGTGCGCCCGGTCCACAGCACAGTGCACTTTTCCAATTTTCCCGATTTTTAGAAAATTCAATTTTCCAAGAGCTCGTTCTCCCTCGTCCTAGCTCCGATTGACCCCGTTCTTTTTTCTAAATTCATCTAAAATTGAGCTCTACCTTTTGGTTCAGGTTTGAAAGTTTTTGGAGTTAATTTGAATTTTATTTGAATTTAGTTTCTCTTTTCGTCTCGTTTTCTCTCTCGTTAGATCGCGTGTTCGAGGGAGCGGAAGTTGGATTTGAAGATCTAGAGCCCTCATCTGAGCAAGGCCAAGGCAAGTCGTGTCCTTTGATCATGTTGAACCCAGTTTTCAAATCTATTATGTATTACTTTGCTTTAAATTATCATGCATTGCTATTTTATTATAAAACCCTTGTATTGGTAGTTAATGACCTAATTGATTATTCCTCCTTGATAATTTGAATGCCCTGATCCCATTGTCACCATAGAATGGGAAATTACTTAGTGATGCAATATTAGCTGTCACATGGGTTGTGCGTTTAATTGCTTAGCCATGCTTATCACTAGCACGTTGGGTTTATCATCACATGTGGTTAATTAATCTTGACTTAATGATATACTTGAATGTGGTGGTTAGCCACAGTTATAAAATTTGTATGTCATGACATGGGTAGTGTCATGGGCATTGGTTATACAAACTTGCTTTCACTTGGGCGAATGATCGTGCAGTAAAGGGGGTGCAGGTTGCACATTGGGATGTGGATGCTTCGCCTGGGTAACTCTTAAGGACTTAACTTTGTGCGCCATTGATCTGAGCTTAATCGTGCAAACCACATGTCTAGTATGGGATGGACCTGGCATAATAATTTGTGAAGTCTCCACTTTGGTTTTACTACTGATGTTGTGTGGCGCAAGAGGGGGCAATTATCGACTAGGGGGTTACCCTACTCGACGGTGAATCCTTAGCGAGTGGGATCGGGTGGAGATGGATCATTGTAAAAGCCTTGTTGTGATTTCCTTAGCGCGAGGCTAATCACATCGTGTGGGTACAATTGTGCAACCTCTGCAGAGTGTAAACTATTCGAATAGCCGTGTCCTCGGTCATGGACAATGCTCGGTGATTTCACACGAGGGGTAGAGTCTTTATGAAATTGGGGTTTGGTTTGAGATGGGAAGTGAATGGTTAGTTCACTTGTGGTCTACTCAATTCCTTTGATTTATTTACTTAGTGTCTGTTGTTAAATTTGCTTTTCAATCTATTTATCATATTTACTCTAAATTGCTGTTTTATGCAAAACTAACCTTTCAGCCATCCATTGTTAAGCTTTGCATATTATATTGCATTCATTTGTTACAAACGACTTGCTGAGTACCAATGTACTCACGGCTTTATGCCCATGTTGCTCAGTTGAAGAGGAGGGACCAGATCAGCAGGAGTTGCTAGAAAGAGGCTACTACGAGGACTTCACGGATTAGGACTTCGCTCCCCAGTCGATTGCCTGTGGGCATGTCGAGTGGCTGCTACGCTTAAATTTTGGATTTCCGCTGCTAGTTTCTTTAAAGCCCTTCAGGCTAATAATTGTAAGCTTGGCCATAAGGTCGTACTCTGATGGTTATTAATATAATTTGGATTTCCTTTAGAGTATCGTGATGTGGATGATATTTGTCTTTGTTTACGCTGTGTGCACTAGCGTGATCCTGGACTAGTGCAGAACACACAGTAGAGTCCGGATTTGTATATTCGGGTCTCGACACTTGTTGAATAGTGTTTTTACTATTTGGGCACTATTCCATGAAGTAATTGTTTTTTTTATATCTTGCGAATGCCATTGATCTTCGATCTTGAAATTTTGTAGAGACATAAAACATATCCTCATCTACATCTAGTAATATTTTTTGAATTTTTAGAAACTTCTAAGTTAGGTGAAAATGAAATTTTCATTGGATCTTGCAATGCTAGTCTACAACAAATTCCATTTTCACCTAATATGTGGTCGGGGTTTCTTATAGTGGAAGAAGACCAGAGAACATTTTGGTTGTGTTGATGGCTTTCTCTCCTATTCTTGGGACATGGAGAGCTTGGGGGTACTTACTTTGGATTACATGGAACAAAAAAATTACCGTGGAAGGTGCGGATTGACCAATGAATTTATAAATAATCAAAAAGTAATTTTTGTTATGTCCACATGAGATGTCCACATATATCAACCTAGGAGGATTTGTATGTATGTTATGCCTGATTGAGAGATTAAAATTTGTGTGGAATGACCAAAGATATCAATATATATTCATTATTGTATAAAAAAATAATTGGGATTATTATATAAAAACTAAATGGAGAATCACATATATAAATCGAGAAAAACATAACAAGGATATGTATGGAATGATGATGTGAACATACTACTATTCATTTTTTTGCTTTGGTTGTGTGGTACTCGAGGACATAAAAAACAGGTACAATTGGGTGGCCATGGTGAATTCTTAACTCAGGCTTCATTTGGAACATGGGAAATTTTTTCGATCCTGCGGAAATTAATATGTTTCTATAAAATTCCAAATGCGCTCTCCATTAGTGAGCAACATAACTTGGCAGTGATACGGCTCAATTAGTAGGCTAGCTAATGTGCAGGGTGGCCCAATTTTCATGATACGAACCAGCGACTGATATCCCTCTTTCTCCTTGCAATAGTCTTCTTTCCTTGCGCCAATTGAAGATTGATGATACGATGGAATTGCATCAAATCATCAATAGTTTATGTGTAAGCACTTCCAAGGCTCTCCAAACTGTGACCCCAAAAAAGGAGTATGAATTAGAGAGTTGAATCGTGTAGATTTCATGGACAATCTCAAGAACAATCTACTCTTGCCTTGCACCAACTTCAGCAAGCCCTAAATGGGAAAGTCTTGTAAACACACAGCAGAATTTGTGCCGCAATTCATGACTTTTCTATGTATATTACTCAAAAACAAAAACTATATCAAAGAGAACCTAACTATTATGGCCTACTCCTTTTGGTTCGGCCCCCTTGGGGTTTATATGCCCACACACATGACATGGGTTAAGCCCGACTCAAATTTACTCATGGTACAATTTGGCCAAAGCCGACTCAAACACACGCATGAATAGACTCGGATTCTCTGTTGAATCCGACTCCACTTCCTCCTAATAACCGGATTCCTCCAATAAAAAACCGATTACAACTGAATTCAGCCACCCTTTTCTCACGCACAATACTCAGACTCCTATCTTTTAAGTAACAAACTTAGATATTCCTTTTAAAACTCAGATAGGATTCCTTTTAAAGTCCTATTCTAATCCAAACCGAACTAATGTAAATCCCTCACTGGCGTTCCAATTCCTAGCTCAAAGTCGACTTGATTACCTAGCTCCTCACATTCCTAGCTCGCCTTTCCTTCTCTGGCTTGGTCTTCTCATCACGCACGTGGATTCTTGGACTCAGTCTCCCTTTCCCACATGGCTCCCCCTTCCTTTCTTGCACCTTGGGATCAATAGAAAGGAATCCACTCAGATTGGGATGGGCTAGCTGGAATCCCTCCTTTCTTTCTTCACGTACAAGTCAAGTGCTACCCTTTCCTTTCTCTTGCTTTAGGCTTGGTTGCCCATCTCTCTCTGGCTTGGAATGGCTTGCACTCGGCCCACGCAAGCCATGCCCATGCTTTAGCCATCTCCACACGGCTTGTCCCCTTATGCGCTCAAGCTCCCACACTATTCCCCTCAAATCACACACCTTCTCATGCAACTATGCGCATGGAACCTCCTTTTGCCTCCCTTGGCCAACATTCCTCTCCTCCCTCTTGGCCAAAATATGTTTGTCCTTCTCTTTACACATAACAACAACAATTGGCAAACTATTTTCATATTGTAATGTGACATCACACTTAGAAGTAGCAATAGTCCTTGGTACCGCATCATCCCCCCCCCCCTTCAAGTGAAATCATCCTCAGTTTTGAGGTATTCTTAAGAACCCCCTTTGGCTTTGTAACAATTCTAACTTGATGTCATTGTCTTGTTTCGGAAATAACGCATAAAACACACCTTTATGCATAAGAGAGAATCGATTGTCCTTCCTTGATGTGTAACAATGCAATCAAATTGCCATGATCATCCTTTATGCTTTGACACCATTACACATGCATTGGTATGATGTCACACTCCACCCTAACTTGATAGCCTTCAATAGAAAATGACACGATTATATTATGTGTAACTTTCAGCTTACTAATATTGTGAAGTCATTGTATAATGGATTTGGATGCCACCACATGGTCAACGAGAGTGCATCAACCACGTCCTTGTTGATCACATTATTGTAGCTTCCATTGTCGATCATCAATTTGCACCGTTTTCCTTTGATCATACATTTAGTTTGAAATACACCTCGACAATGCCCTTTTTCAATACTAAGTTTGTAATAACATTCCACCTTTTGAACCATCAAACTTGGACCATCTAGATTAGGATCACAAATAACTTGATCAACACAATCCTCCTTATGTTCCATATATAATTTTTCACTTTCTTCGCTCTCCAAAACATATTCCCCTTCGTTAGTGAGAAGCACATTCCGCATATTTGGACAATCTTCCATCATGTGTCTCTTGCCCTTTCACTTGAAGTACTCAATATTTCAGGTTCTAGTGGTAGAGAATGCACTAGAATTTGATGTTGATACCTCCTTGTTTGATGTACTCACCACCTTTGATACTTCTTTATACAAAGTTCTGACAGGCTTAATGGATGCAACCAGTTTAGAACTTAAATTGCCTTCACCTTCTTGCAAAATTGGACGCCTCCAACTAGTTGTGTTGTTGTGGCTACCTCAGGTTTGCATGTCTTTCACCCATTATTCAGCACACTTCACTTGGTGAAGTAGCTCTTTCACAGTATTGTATTGCATCAAATCGACACAATTCCGCATATCGTCATTCATCCCTATGAAGAAACGCATCATGATCATGGTTGCCTCCTCAGACTCATGTATATTGGTACAGATCATGAGCACTTACATCTCTTGATACTATTCATCCACGGACTTGGAACCTTGATATAGCTATCATAATTTTGTATGCAATGTTCTTGTATAGTAGTCCAGTACAAACCGTGTTCGCATGATTCTTCATTGCTACCCAAGTATGTAGACATTCTCTTGCATAATTCAATTGATCCCACCAAATAATAGCATATTAGATGAACTCAATCAACGCAACATGGGCATTCTTTTCTTTAGAGTAGTTATGGTTGTTGAAGATTTTATGGACACACATCTCCTACTCCAAATAATCTTTCGGATCAGGTCTTCCCTTAAACTTCGGTATGGTTATTTTGATTCGACCAATACCATCATCGACGCGTTCAGCACCTCCTCCTCCTCAGCATCCATAATGTCCAGCATCTCAGCAATCAAAGAAAATGCATTGTTTGCCCCAATGATGGCCTTTCTGATCTCATTCATTTTCTGATCGCATAAAAAGTCATGAGGTCAAAAAAAGAAATATGAGAATGTAGTTATAGATGTGAAAAAAAGTCAATATCTCTCTGTCTATGTTGAAAAGTCAATATCTCTCTGTCTGTGTAGGTTCGGATCCTGTCTCGGAGGTCACAGAAAATCTCCACAGCCAATAGAAAAGCCATCGTCAAATTCTCCATTGTAGTTGTGGTCACCATCTTCGAGAAAGCACATCCCCTCAACATGGGTGCTTACTGCCCACGAATGCCATCTCCTCTCAGTGGTGGTAGCCTATCATCCAAGTGACAGATGGACAAGTTGATACTATTGAGACTTTCGATGAGACGTCATTCAACATATCTTGCACCTCAATGATTCAGGTGTTCAATTTGTTGATTTTCTATTCAAGATGAGTATGTAGTACTCGCTCCCGGTGAAGGAAGAACCTGGTAGTCTTGTTGAGTTGAACATGAATAATGGGTGATAAAGCATTTTCATAGGCCAGCTCTACCATCTCCTTGCCTTGTTTGTCATTTGAACCTCGATGGCTTATTCATGACATGTTGTCGATAAACTGAAATCAGCAAGAAAAATCTTCATGTACCCTTATCAACCATATTCTAATACCAAGATGATACAAATCAACTAGTAGGTTAGCTAATGTGCGGGGTGGCCTGATCTTCATAGTATGAATCAACGGTGGATATCCCTCATTCTCCTTGCGATAGTATCAAAATTTAGGGTTTTGACAAGGTAAGTCTTCTCTAATAGAACAGTAAACATTCTCGCCTTGTGCCAATTGAAGACTGATGATGCGATGGAATTGCACCAAATCAGCAATAATTGATGTAGAAACAACTCCAAGCTCTCCAAACCATGACCCCAAAAAGGAGCATGAATTGATAGTTGAGTCGTGTAGATTTCGTGGACAATCTCAAGAATAGTCTACCCTTGCCTTGCACCAACTTTAGCAAACCCTAAACGGGAAAGTCTTGCAAACACATACCAAAGTTTGCATCACAATTCGTGCCTTTTCTGTGTATATTACTCAAAAGCAAAAATCATATCATAGATAGCCTGACTATTCTGGCATTCTCCTTTGGTTCGGCACCCTTAAGGTTTATATCCCCACACGCATGACATGGGCTAAGCCCAACTCAAATTTACGCACGATACAATTTGGCCAAAGCTGACTCAAAACATGCATGAACAGACTCGAACTCTGTTGAATCTGACCCACTTCCTCCTAAAATTGGACTCCTCAAATAAACTGACACTGGTTTTGGAAGGAAACTCCCAAAAACTGATTACAATTGAATTTGGCAACCCTTTTCTCATGTACAAATACTCGGGTTGGTTCCTTTTAAAACTCAGATAGGATTCCTTTTAAAGGTCGATTCCAATCCAAACTGAACCAACGTAAATACCTTGCTGGCTTCCCAATTCCTAGCTTAAAGCCGACTTGATTACATGACTCCTCACATTCCTAATTCGCCCTTCCTTCTTTGGCTCGGTCTTCTCCTCACGCACGTGGAGTCGTGGACTCAGTCTCCCTTTCCCACACGGCTCCCCCTTCCTTTCTTGAACCTTGGGCCAAATAGGAAGGAATCCACTTGGATTGGTATGTGCTAGCTAGAATCCCTTATTTCTTTCTTCACGCATAAGGCAAGTACTACCCTTTTTTTCTCTTGCTTGCTTAGTTGCCCATCTCTCCTTGGCTTGGAATGGCTTGCACTTGGCCCACGCACATAATGCCCTCGCTTCAACCATCTCCACGTGGCTTGCCCCCTCACACGCTCGTGCTCCCATGTGACTCCCCTCAGATCACACGACTTATGCGCATGGAACCTCCTTTTGCCTCACTTGGCTGCTCTCTCTCTCTCTCTCCTTCCTCTTGGCCAAAACATGTTGGTCCTTCACTTTACATATAACAGCAATAATTGGCAAAATATTTTTCAGATTGTAATATGACATCACACTTAGAAGTTGCAATGGTCCAATATTTTCATATTGTAATATGACATCACACTTCAAAGTTGCAATGGTCTTTGGTGCCACATCGGGCATTCTTATGTGCTTAGATCGGCTCACAGTGTAGGGCTTGTGATCGAGCTCACCAACGAGCTCATTTTCTTAACGTGCCGAAGCATAAGGCAAGTCGTACCTTGATGAAAACAATATATTGAAAGCGTATACAAGCTTTGGCGCTTCATATACTTTCGATCTGAAAATATTATGACCGAAAAGTAGCATGTCCTACTTTCACATCACAATACTTTCAGTATGACGAATATTAGATGACCAAACTAAAAGACTAAAAATAGGTCGATAAACATTGGCCAATAAACTCACTATAACACCCCCGTTTCCAGGGGCGCAAGGACCCAGTATTCCGCAACTACCCAAGCATGGCCAGTTACGGAGCGTCGAGCAAGAGAATATCATCACAAACACCTCATAGCAAAAGAGCCAACTTATATTACATCATATGGTTTAACAACCAGGTTTTACTGCAGCGGGCATGCAAGCCCAAAATATATTACAATACAACCAACACCAGAAAACTTGAGCGTGATCGAGACCTAGAGCCACGGATCCTCGTCGAAGAACTGCTCTCCCGGAGCATCCTCGACTGGCTGACCTTCACCAGCATCTTGAAACTCTGAAGTGGTTTTGCAAGCCGTGAGCACAACAGCTCAGCAAGTCACAAGGAAAACTCTATTTTAGCTAATTGCACGGATCACCAAAGGATGGGGTATATTTGTTTTATTAATGTATGTGGATGTAGTTTTATTTGTAAACACTTTTTGAAATTCCAAAACCAAGGACTACTCCTTAAGGTTAAGGGGGTTTTCAATCAAAGTTGATTAACCAACTAGCCAAATTAAAACACCTGCGAAATCTACCTATGCCTTGCTGCTGGAATCACCCATAGACACAACTCCATTATCCGGGAGCACGGCGTATTCGAATACCATTTATATTACTCTGCAGAGTTGCCCAACTTTACCCACAAGCATTCTTAACCCTCATGACTGAGTAGGAACCGGGTCGTTTCACTGCTCAATCCTTGGTATATACTCTACCCGATAGGTTAGGGGCTCGCACAACTTCGGGTATCCGTTGGCCAACACGGAACGCCAAGCCCGAACCGTGGAGACCTATCGTTGTCCAGTCTGGATATGCCGATCCACACCAACTCCCAATGTAGGGTTTCACTTTGAGTTGAGCAGCTAATAAACCAGGGTTGATAAGTCAACACCTATGGTTGAGTGGCCAATATGTCACTTGCTCGTCGCTAGGGTCTAGTCCTTACATTTTCACAAGGCCTCAGCCTCTACCCTAGGGTAAAGGGGTGGGCGAAGACCGTCTCGCGGTGTCCCACAGCACCTGTAGGGACCCAGATTTTACAATCCGAATTCCTCTGTGATTCCACCGCACTATTTCCTAGATCAGTAGATAGTGCTCACAGATTACAGTTCTAAATATCAAAGTACATATCATGCGGAAGCGTAAATATAATAGTAGACTTCCTCATGGGCCGATTAGGCCGAAATCATTAAATTGCAGCAGCGGAAGAACGAAGCACACAGGTGGGACCTTCAGGACATGCCCACAGGCAGCCAACTGGAGGTTCGCAACCTAGCCCTTGACATCCTCATCTTCTCTGACATCATGTCCAATCGTGTTGCTGAGGCGTGGTGATCTGATTCTTGATTCTGGATTTGTTGTGAAAGCGAGTGTGAGCACAAACCACCGTGCTCCGCGAGCCAATACATAGGATGCAATAAATAGTATGCATGGCTTATCAAAGGAGTGGCTCGGGTTATTTTATTTGCCAAAAATCGCTTTTAGTAGCATTATTATTATTTAATCATAGTGTTACTATTGCTACCTAAACTCCGCACAACAATTACCATAATTGACTTAATCCACCGAAAATACACTTTTTATATTGTTTGCTGTCTAAAACTCCAAACAGCGAGTGACATCATTTAGTTAGTCCACCGATCATACTCTTGCATATTGATTGCTATCTAAGACTCCCAACAGCGAGCAACATCATTTAATTAATCCACCGATCATACACTTTCTATATTGTTTACTGCCTAAAACTCCAAATAGCGAGTGTGAGAGACCATGTGGAGGTCATCCCGTGTGTATGATGAGTAATTGACATCGTTTTAGGAAAGTCGAGTTTGGTTTGGGTGGTCTGGACCTTGACGTTGCATGGTGCAATCGGGCTCGGTCGGATTTGGTCAAACTTGGTCGTATGGGATTAGGGTGCATATTCTGATGAATTCATGGTGCAATCGGGCTCGGTCGGATTTGGTCAAACTTGGTCGTATGGGATTAGGGTGCATATTCTGATGAATTCGACAGGTTTGGACTTCGTCATGGTAAGTGTGATGTTTTGATGCTACTTATGCTTTCATGTATCGAGCGGTGCTATTTGATGTGTTTCTTATCTGTGTTAGCTGCAGGACGTCGAGGCGGAGTCGTGGTGAGACACGAGGTGACTGGACTAGGCGTAGGTGGTGCTGAGGTCAGAACGGTCGGGATGTGTCGAAGACGGCGGAGACTCGAGGTGGTTGCGAGGCTTGGACGACAAGGAGCGCAGAACCTTCCCGGAAGGTGCATGAGGGGCGAATTGTTGATTTCGCAAGGCTGCACAAGCGGGAGCAGGCTCCGTTGGATTTAGCGGGCGTAACGGGGTGGAGACCCGTTAGCCAAAGGCTATAAATAGATGTGAGGGGCTGCATGCCTCCTCATGGCTTTTGGAGAGAGTTAGGGTTTGCTAGAGTCAAAAGAGGCTTTGAGAGTTTGTTTTGGCTTTAGGCTTTAGTGGTTGATGAGTTGGTGAGAGGAGCAGGTGTGTGTCTCCTCCCTCTGTGTGTTCTCCCGTAGCTTCTCTGTGTGTGTTCTTGGAGAGAGTTCATCTCTTCCCAAGCATGTAGTGAGAAGATGGAGAGGGAGAGGATGGATTGAGAGTCTTGTAATTATTCCTCTTGTATCAATCGGGGTATGGGGACGTAGTTCTCTGTATTTCTTGCTCTCATGAATGAAATTTCAGAAGTTTACTTCTCGTGCACTTCTCTGTTCTTCGTTCTTCTTTTTAGTGATTTCTTGACTTTTTGAGTTTCTTGTTGATTCTTGTTGAGAAGTGCCAAAATGGGTTGTTCTATGATGGGGTTATGATTCTAGACCATTTGGTTGGCTAAAATCCTAGAGACAAATGTTTGATTTCAGATTTGGCCCTTTGGGACTCTCTGTTCTTCATTTCTTGTTTCTAGGGTTTGAGGTAGATTTTGATTCCCTTGAGGAGATGGCCTGAGATTTAGTCTGGAGGGTCCTGTGGCTATTGCTAATATATCCTCAAAGTTTCATGGCCAAAGGATCAAAGGCTGGGGAGTAATTTAGATTTTGGTTCAGTTCGTGCAAAGTTTCAGATTTTTGCCTTAATCTGAAATTATTTCTCCTAAGTTTGATTTCCTTGTTTCCCAAAGTCCCCTTCTTATTTAGTTCATTGCAGTGTGGCTCTAGGGCAAGAAGATTGGAAGCAAACCCTTGATTTCTCTGTTTTTATCTTGTCTTCAGTAAGTTCTCCATTCCAGTTTTCGGTGTTGGTCTGTAGTTCAGTTAATTCCCTGTTTTCAGTCCAGCTTAAAGTGATGTTCGGCTCTACTGAAAAATCACATTGCTGCAGTAGTCTACTCGGTCTAAATATTGTGCCTTCGGTCTGTGTTTTGCTGCCCCTGTTCAGAGTTTGATTGCAATCCGTATGCAGCTGCTTGACAGCCCAGTTTGCAGCTTACTAAGTCTCTCGGCATATCAGTTTTTGGTCTGAAGTTCAGCTCTCGGCTGCTCCAAAAATTCCCCAAACCATCAGTCTTCTTTACTTTTAGTTTGTACTGGTTCTTCGCTGTTTTTCTAGCTATTTACTTCAGTATTTCTTGCTGTTTTTAGTCAGTCTTCGTCTTGTGTTTTCAGCAGCTTCGTGTTCTTTTTCAACCTTCAGTAAAGCCACTTGTGTTGCAGCATGAATTTTAAGTGTTTGGCAAGGTGAAGCCACTTTTGTTGCAGCATGTATTTTAAATGTTTGGCAAGGTGATATTTATTTTTTCCAATGGTTTTATTCTTTGGAAGGTCTTCCGCTCAAGACATTTGATCTATGTTTGTTTTCAGTGAACGTTGTATCTTTTTCTTCATAGCTTCTATAGCTATTGGAGAAAATTGAGTGAATACTCGGGGACGATTTTTAAAAGTCGACATTCACCCCCCTCTGTCGCCATTTCGGTCCAACAGAGTGATATCATTTAGTTAATCCACCGATCATACATTCTTTACTGCCTAAGACTTCAAGCAGTGAGTGTCATCCTTTATTTTAGATCCACCAATATCTTTTATATTCTAAATTTCTAACAATCCAATCCTTTTATTATTGATCCACAACCATAATTTTCTCTTCTAATAATCAACCTTATTTTCCATTATCTATCTCTAACTAATTCACTAGCATACTTCCACCTAGAATATCATTGATCAAGTTTACGATTCACTATTATACATCCACCAAGAATATCATTCATCAAGTTTATACTCCAATAATTGTTATCATCCTCCAATTTCCCAAAGATTCAATTGACTCATCCATCTAGTATTTGATCAAATCCTATTCATTCCATTGTCGCCAACATCTCCCAGGAATTTATATTAGTTATCAGTGTTGTAATCCAGTATTTACCTTTGCACTCCCTAATTCTCCAAAATCGTTTAAGTCATCTATCTAGCCTATATATTCATTTAAGCTCCACCAAATTATTTCTCCCAGAATCTGCACTATCGTTTCCTTTTTATGATCGACATAATCCACTAACAATTTTTGTCTACCATAAACAGCCATCTTCTTTACTCATGACTCTATTTACTCCTTCTGACATTTTATTTTGTGAGAAGTTTTGTCATTGTTTTAAAAATATAATACATAGAAATTTCCTGAGACCTAGCAATTTTGAACAAAAACATAATGTGTAAGAAAATGCAATAATAAAGCGATCCAGATTCCATCCACCGTTACATGGCATCTGCACCATATGCTAACATTTTAGCGTTATAACTGCTTACATTACCACTGGGACGACACCCAGGACAACTCAAATCAGGGCTTTCCGCTGCCCTTCCACTTTTCCATTCCCACCCACAAAGTTTTTGAAATAGAACTATATCTGGTTAAGTTCACATGTCCGCCCTTGACCGTGGGCACGGCTATTCGAATAGTTTTGACTTTGTAGAGTTTGCGCACTTTACCCACAAGAGACAGTTCACTCGTTGCCCCACACGATTCCTTTGTCATGCGGTTGAGCCAACCATCACGGTAACCGTTCAAAGTACCTCGCCCCTTCCATCATCTTACCCTATGGGTTGCTCCCATTTGCGGTGGGACCCATACGTTGTGCGGGATGTTCCCCTCCTATGCGCCTAGCAGCTGGCTACCCACACTGCTAGCACGTCGCAGAAGAACTTCACCCTCAAGCCTGCCACCCAGGCCGCCACTTGCGGGTGTCCCATTCAAGCTTGCCACCCAGGCCGCCACTTGCACTACTTCCAGGGTCCGGTAAATTTACTAAGCCAAGTTGTACTTTACAGACTTGTGGTTGTACTTGTTTTACACAGGAGGTCATGACAAGATTCAGTCCTTAGTGGTATCTGAGCGGTTCTACACTACCCACTTTGTGCTTCCACTGCACCACACACACACATTCTCGAACCATCCGCCCAGATATTTAAGCAAGTTGATGTTTATGGAAACATAAAAAAATCATACCAACATATACCAGTCATTACCACCATGACTTCCCAAACTAGTTTCTCATGATTAAAAGTGATAATGATGCTTGGGGCATTTCAGCGCCCCCGAGTATCTATGCAGTACTAAGCATGGCGTATAATTAGGGACTTATTTTCGAAAGATACTATTATAATTTTGCTAGGGCGACAAGGCTCACACATTCGAATATTCCAAGGGAGATGTAATATTAATCAAGTTAAATAATTGGCATATAACTAGAATCTTGAATTAATCATGTATTTGCATATAAAATAACAGCATGCAATTTGATAGTTTAAACAAAAGTAATTTGCAGAAAATGTAGGATCAACATGATCAAAATATTGACTCGCCTGGCGTGGTTTACCGCGGATTGGGCTCACACGATGCTTTCTCTTGAGCTTGTATTCTTTATCTTCACTTAGCTCTGACCACGCTTGATCCGTGGAATCTTCAGGACTCCAGTTTCTAATTACGCTACAGACGACTAAAAGCAAATAACTCAGAAGATCCAAATAATCCGAATAAACTCAATTTAGTTTTATTATGAGTTATTGGATGATTCGAGTGATTGAGGCAAGGCCGGTGGTAGAATACGATGACTTGATCTTTTTATTTATAATCTCTTTTTATTATTTTTGTATTTATCAAGGAAGTTCCATGAGTTAGGTTAGACCTATAAATTGGTGTACGGGTTTAGCTGGGTATTATTTTGTCGAGTGCTAATATTCAGAGTATATACGCGATATATAAAATTTTTAGCTAATCGAATTATTCTTTAAAGTTCACGTTTATAGTGTTTTGTAGTATGATATTTTATGTACCCTTAGTTAGCACTAGACGTATTGCTCATTTCTCTTGAATCGTAATCTTGAATGTGCCTTTGATTAAGACATTTATTAACTTTGGACTTTAAGCTAAATCATATTTTATTCATGTCTTTATTTGATAATTAAATCTCAATTAACTATTTAGGCTATTTTAGTTGTTCATTTAGTAAATAACTAGATATTAAATATTAAGTAACCTTATTTTACCTCCTAATTAAAGTTACTACATTCCCTAGATTATTCCCAAATTGTCCATAATTTTCATCAAAATTTCATATGAGCTCTAAAATTCCTGATTTTAGTTCCATTGTATAGATTTTGAATTTAGAAATTTGTCTCATCCAATTTGGAGTTAAGATGAATAAGTTATGCCCATTTAAAATTCTCAGTCTATTTAATTCCAGAAAATACTAAATCTCAGACAGGTGGGACCCACCCGGATTAATTCGAAAAATAACCCAAAACTCAACCTCGACGCCGCGGAGTTGGGGCTCGAACGCGGGCGGCCGAGGGAGTTTTGAGAGCAAGCGCGGCTAGCCAGGAAGCTTCACGGTGTTACCTGACTATTGGGGGCGATTAATTCTCTTAAGCCTAGTCTGAAAGGGGGCCGAACAGAGGAGCCGCGCCTGCGCTCGGGTTGACGTCACCGGCGGCGGACGGTGGCCGGGGGGCTGCTAGGGACTAGCAAAATGGAATCCCCCTGAGGCGAGGATGCCTCTGGGGGTGGCGGCTCCGGCCGGGGTGCGCGGTGGTGGGCTAGCGGCGGCACGGGTCAGCCGGCGGTGGGGGTGAAACGGGCGCCGGCGACTGGGAAGATGGGGAGGAAATTGGAAGGGCGTAGAAGCACAAGGGAGGACAGGGGATGCTTACCATGGAACTGGTCGGGCTGGAGGGGGACCACGGCGAACCGGCGGCGTGAGGCGGGGTCGGGCGGCGGTGGGGAAGAGTTGTAGGAGCCACGGTGGAGCTCCATGGCAGCGGAATCGGCCAGAAACGGTTCCAAGCGGCCGGCCTCTCGATGGCCGGAGGTGAAGAAGAAGGAGGCGGCCGGCGCTCTACACTACACAGGAGGGCAATTCGCCGCAGGTGAAGGGTGTCGGAGGTGTGGTGAGACACTTGTGAGGGCGCGCACGTTCTTATAAGGGGCGAAATGACCGGGCGACGTGGGAGCGTAGAGGCGTGGCAGGGCATGGGCGCGGCGTGGGGGATGGAATGCAACAGCGTGGGCGCGGTCAGTCAGGCGTGCGAGGCTACGGGAGCGAGTCGGTGCAGAGGGAGGCAGGGGCGGCGATAGGCGAGATTCGGGGTGGTCCGAGCGTGGCTCTCTGTGACCGTGTCGGCCGGCTTTTGCCGAAGCAGAGAGGAGGAGGGGGCTTGGGTGCGCACGGGAAAGGAGAGGAGGGAGGTCAGCCGGGAGCAGGGCCCGCAGGCAGTCAGAGGGAGAGAAAGAGAAAAGAGGGAGAGAGAAAAGGAATGGGCCCACTTGGAAGTGAGAGAGAAATAAAAGGATGAGAAAATGAGAGGCTCAAGCATTAATTTAAAATTTGGATTTTTTTTAATTTAAGTTTCTATCTCATATTTGAGGTTATTTATTTAAATTCTTGCATGCTATTTGAAATTTTTAGCCTTTATTTTCCCATGGCTAGGCTTATTATAATATTAGTATATTGCATATTTTGTTTCACTTGTGTGTATATATATTTAGTCTTATTTATATATACATATTCCAAAATAGGGTCTTATATTTAATTCAAGTCTTTCCCTCCTTTTATGGATCATCTTTTCATATTCGAATTTTAAATTTTAATTCTCTATTATCTATACATGTTTGTATCTTTCGTGAACTTTTTAACTTTTTGAAACCTCAACCGAATCTCAAAAGAATGCCATAAACTCCAAATTCAAATATATTGCAAAATAATTCAAAAGCTTCACATTTTTCAAATTTAAAATTTCAGGATGTTACAGCACCTTTACCCTAAACCCCAACTTTTATATCTACCGGCCCATGGCCACAACCTTAGTAGTGTGAAACTTGCATGAAATGTAAATATTCTACAATTATTTCTATCATCATATAATTATCTCTAGGGCTATCAAAGGCATGGCAGCAAATTAACATGGCAATTGTCGGTGGTAGGAAATATCTAAATATCAGGTCATTCCAAACATTTCATTTTAAGAAAATAGCAATTCACAAATAACAATAATGCAAATACCATAAATACATAATTTAAATGGCATGGGATTCAACATAATCAAGGTTTTGCAACTTGCCTTGGTAGTCGACTAACTCAGCAACCTCGTAAACCGCGCTGCTCTGATCTTGCCCTTGCACTGCAGCTTTCGAGGACTCCGACACTAGCACAAACACACAAAAATAACATAAGTCCGGCTTGAGCCTAATCAAGCGAGGAAAAATAAATCTATGAAAAAAAGGAATAAAATGCATAAATACTCAAATGAGGGATTTTTGAATTTTTCAGGGATGAATTTGGTGGATTGGAGGTCAAAAATGGGTTCAGGGCATCACGATGAACAAAATGGTGTAATTTGAGAATTTTTGGGATTTTCTAGGATTTTATTTGATTTTCTGGATTTTTGGAAATTGGAAAAATCCATGGAAATTCTTGTGAACAGTGCTGGGCCGACCCTTTGCTATAGTGCGGCCCGAGCACTGTTTCGGCCTGCGCGGCCGAGAGGGCCACGCGGCCTCGGCCCAGCGCGTGCGCCTCCCCGCACTGGATGGCCGACGCGTGGCCAGCGCGCGCGCCTCCCCGCACTGGATGGCCGACGCGTGGCCAGTGCAGGCGGCTGCGATGCGGCGGGGACAAGCGCTCCGGATGCGTTGCGATAAGATGGATCGGACGGCTACGGAGAGGGGCAGATCGGGTGGATGCGAAGGGAGATGTTTAGTGGAATCGAACGGTAGCGGGGGAGTCGCCATCGGATGGCCATCGTTAAAAGGCAACGGAGACGAGGAGGGTGGAGATGTGGCCACGTCACTGGGAGGGGGTCGTCTTCAACCTCCCGCCGCTCGCTCGACAGAGAAAGAGGCGCGAGTGCCTCCATTTCCCAGCGATGGCAAGGAAAGGCATCACTGCATAGCTCTCGGCAAGGGGAATCCATTTTGGGGTTCAGGGAGGCACGAGGATCGGCGGTGGAGGTCGGAGGCAGAAGGGGGAAGTTTGGCCTCATGGCGGTGTAAAGGCTCACCGGCGGTTCTTTAGCTAATGGGGAAGCGGTTTGGCGATCTGCGGTGCGAGGGGCTCACAATGGCAGTGGCGGATTTGGCTGGCAGTGAGCTACGGCTTCGGGGCTCCAAGGGCGTTCACCTGGCCGCAGAAGTTCACCAAAGAGGTCAGCAGGCAGTGGAGATGCTCTGGGCAAATGGAATAGAAAAATGGGGGAAGGGAAGAGAGAGAGAGAGAGAGAGATTGGCTTATGGGGTCGCCAGCTCAGGGGAGGATGGCGACGGTGCTATGAAGCGGCAGAGCTTCAATCGGTGGCTCTCGGGGCGATTGGGAGTCAGAGAAAGCGAGTGGAGGGGCGGGAGAAGCTCGGGGAGCACTGGAGAGCGAGGGAGTGCATTTGAGCTCCAGCGGAGGGGAGAAAAGAGGAGAGGGGATGGGTCGCAGTACGGGCGGACAGCCGAGGTGACGGGGGTTGTGTCCGAGCGATGGAGAGGTGACCGGGCACAGAGGCGAGTTAATGCGCGCAACGACCATGCGGGAGCAGGTGAGCGGCAGAGATGGGCAGCGGCGCTCCGCGCGGAGGAGGGAGGAGCGGTGAAGACTGCCAGGTGGGACCGAGAGAAGGGACAGGATGACACATGCCAAGGTGGCGTCGCTGGTTTTCGACCGGCCAGCGGCCACGCAGCGAGGGCAGAGCAAAACAGTGGGTGCGGCGGAACTCTGCGCGCAGCGCTAGTGCGAGGAGAAGGCGGAAAAGAGGAAGGCGCCACCGAGAAGGGAAAGCGCATTGCCGAGAACAGAAAGCGGAAAACACCAGGAGTTTCCGAATTGGGGAAGAACTCAAAATTCACCCAAAAATCAGGAAAAATTCACAACAATTCTTTTGAAAATTTTGGGGTCTTTCACTCACGGGAGCAAAAGCAAAACCCAAAATACCATGAACAGAGAAAAGGTTCAGTAGAAACTTCACCAGCATTCAGCAAGTGTTTGCATTCCTTTGTATACCACAGAATTGTCTTACACCTATGTACATACATAATATGCCTATTGTATCTTTGCTATTTCACATTACACAAAGGCATAATTTATAGCACATTAGGAACCGAAGGGTCACAGCATCACATAATTTATAGATCGGCGTGAACCATCCATTGCTATGTTCCAAGTTGGTTGCTTCAACTGCTCAAACTGCGTAGAGACGGATAACCTGGTTAATCTTGGCACGGCAGATGGGGCACCCCCATTTCTTGGATTCTATATCCTTCAAGCAGGACATGCAACCAGCCATGTGACCACATGGAATGCAGGCACCTTCCACAGGGGCGTCCAGGCAAATAACACAAATGCCCGAGGGAGTGTTACCACTGCTGCTTGCATTAGCTTCATTTTCTTCAGGTTTCACAGAGCTCACCGCTGCACCACCTTCAATACCCGGCACGGTTACATCAACCGGCGTGGTATCTACAGATGGATACTGAATAGAACCGTTGTAGAAGGTTTCTTCAGCTAGTGGTGGTGCAGTTGGTGTTGGAAAAGCCGGAGCTGCCTCCTGTGGAATCACAATCGAAGAATTGTTTTGGCTTTTGTTGGGTTTGGAGGAACTTGGGTTAGAGCTTGTTTCAGGCACGTCCCATCCGTTGTATGTGCTGCTGCTTGGGGCATCAACCCGTGCTTGGCCACTCATCTTTGAAGGTGCAGGGGTATCAGGTGGGCCCCATCCATTGAGGGAGTTGCTTGGAGGGTTTCCCCAACCGTTGCTGTTGATGGTTGATGCCGGTGGCTGAACACTGGGCACTCCCTCTGCTATAGCTGATTGAATGGAGGCATTGATAGCCATCTCTAACTCAACATCCTCCTTGCTGGGTGTGGATAGCCCTGAAGGTGCCGAAGATGAATTTGCTGGTAATGGATTTCGCACTGGGGGATTTGCTGGTTGTGCAGGAACCACGTTGGCAACCTAAAAAGAAGGGAATGTTTGGAAAATTATATCATTTGTTTTTCTGTACTAAAGTTAACAATTTGCTGTTGATTCTGTAACATCCACCAAAACACTAGACGTCAGCTTTACATCATAATTATTAATTACTGTAACTATTTACAGAGGTCATTCTACTAAATTCAGTTAAAGAAAGCTAAAGGTTACTCTTCAAATGATCATTCAGAACATACTACGGATGACCAATGAGTAAGGAAAACATTTCACAAAATTCAACTTATGTCACCTGTGCTATGCCACAGCATGCATTATATAACCATTGAAGTTGCGGTTTGTCACCTTCATGCGCTGATAAAAGCTTGTATCGAGTTTCTGTGCAGAATATTTCAAATAAAATTAGAAAGGAATGGCTACGCAGTAACAGTAACCAGTTTAATACTGCAATCTAACTTTTCAGTGCAGGTCTGACAGAAACCAAAGTATGTTCAAAATAAAAGGTACATTCTGGCAGACCACCATGCAGTAAGACGTAATGAAACATCACTAATATTTGTACGGTACCCAGATGGCAAGTCACAAGAGAACCTTTGCTGAGAAACAACAATTGTGCAAATTGTAGAAAGGGCAAAGGAATCATAACTCCAGGAACAGAACTAGTTTACATGATGATGAGTTTAGTTCAATTTGCAACCAATGGGAATGATCAAACATACATGTCTGTATATGCGTGTGGGTGTATTAGTCTATGTTCTATATGGCAACATTATACACAATCATGTGTATGACGTGAAATATGTCTCCTAAGTCCTAGCTCTAACTGGCAGGTACCAAAAGCAAATATCACTTTTCCCCATGCCAAAAAGTGCATGGAATGGGAGAATGAAGTTGAATGGTTGACAGCATAAGACCTTTAGAAACACAAAGAGATAAGTTTCCTGTTCTTTTAGAAAATTATATCTGACACTGGACGAGCGTAATATAAAATTGCAATAAAATGGAAAAGATTGATAAAGCATGTAGCAAACAACACAAGCAAGCGTCTGGAACTTGCACAATTAGAAAACTGGAAATTAAAACTTTGAACATACTTGTTCCTTTGTCAAAGATTGTCATAGAAGGATCAGCCTGATTAAACTTTGGTTCTTCAACTTGAGATTTCCAAAGTTTAATTACAGCGCGTGGTTTAGAAGCCTGCTTGTTCATAAAGATGAAAGGTTACAAATAATAATGACTCTAATAGCGTGCATCGATAGAAATGCACAGACAATAGCCATGTAACACAACAAAATGAAAGGAAGTGCAGTGTTTACTGCTAAGTAAGCAAAGCACAACTCTAGGAAAACCAAAAGCATAATGTCATTAGCTCTTCTGAAATTGCATCTATAATTTACACTGCAACAAGGAGAAATGACATGTACTTTTCTTTATTTATTCATTTTTCAGATTCCCACAGGTACTTCAAAAGTTGGCAATTTGCTGCCTGTGCTTTCAATAGTTGGCATGCTAAGTATATTTTGCGCCTATGTGATTTGGGGAGCAGGTTGTAAATTTTGACTCATATTGCAATAAATCAAAAGAAGAGCGGCTGTTGCTTCTTAAATTCAATGTGGGCAATTCCAGTGCAATTTTTTTTCAAAATATTGTGTTAATACGAATATTATGACAAATGGTACTGATTAGTGATTACTGAACTATACATGGGGGAAAGCTTACAATAGAAAGGCAGGAGAGGTCAGTAATCCCATTACTAAATATGTCATGTTAATAAGAAGAATTCCAAAACAGAGAAGGAATTCACTTTGTGGGCAATATGTCAACAAATCCACAGTTATACACATTACTACATTAGACCAAAGCAAAGAAGCATTGAACCAAGATTTTAGTTTCTATCAATGTTCTAAAAACAGGTCTACCAAGCCGTACACTCGTACTAGGTCACCTCACCTGTTACTAGTATGCAAAACCGGGTAATCAACAGGTCTACCAAGTATAGCCAGGCGAGTATACAGGATACTCGGCTAATAGGCTGTTTAAAAGCTGCTAAGAGTAGGCTAGCAGTAGCAGTCTAGCACTTTTAAAAGCTTTAGTTTAGCACTTTAGTCATATGACACCTTTTGGTTTGGTTGCTAATTAGATATATAGAAGGCAGATTCCTTTAGTGATAAGACGCTAACAGCAGGTCTTACTTTTGTTAAAAGCTATATAGGTCATTAGGTATGAGTCATGGAGTTTTAGAGTTGTTGTGCTCAAATCATATCCTCAAACCTTTTCTTGTTAGCACTTTACTACATGTACATCTAGTGATGTTGCTGCCATATGATGACATGGTTGGAAGTTGTCAAGGTGGAACAATATATAATATGAATTATGAGTTCACCTTTATTGCTAGTTTCCACTTCTTAATTTACAATTACATCAATTTTTATCTAGCATTGATCCTTCTTCCTGATTTACAATACATTATTGATTACATAAATGCTCACTTGCTAGGCTTGTGATCCTTCTTACTTTCTCATTTACAATTGCATTCACATGTATATATCCACATTTTAAATAGAAAAACCGGTTACAAGGCCGAGTACCGTATAATCGCTACAAGGTGAGGTGACCTAGCGAGTACCTGTTACCTGTTTTTAGAACCTTGGTTTCTATCACTACCTGCAATTCAGGATATATAGCCAACTCAATCTTCAAAGGCCTGTCTGGATTCCGTGCTTCACGGGGTAAAACCACCACCCAACTGGAGAGAAGATTCAGGTAAGGATTAAGAACTCATAAGTATACTGTGGAATGATTCCCACATCTATGTGCCCTGTGACACGTATCTAGATGAAACAACATAGACTAGGAAACTATGTAAAGAAGGTCAAAGAAAATATTACATCTTTCTAGTCATGAGTTGTGGAGCAAGTGCTTCCAAAAAACCAGGACCATAGTTCTCCCTCATCCATCCACAAAAAAGCGAAATTCGTCCCTAAAAGTTATTAAACAAAAATGGCAAACAATGAAAATGAATACATTGTCAGGAGCACACTAATGCAAATAGGAAGTTAAAGAAAAAATATATACCTCTATGGCCCGGACAACATTCACATGGCCCTTTTCTCTAGCCACTTCAAGTGCAGTATTGCAATTATCATTTGTTATAAAAGGATTAGCTGCAAAGAATATAACAGAAGATTTTTTTTTAACGTAGAGCTATAATGAGGCGAAAAAGATTGAAGCATGGTGCCATATATAATCTATCACATACCTCCATGTGATAGAAGTAAATGGACAGTCTGCTCAAGCCCTATCTTGGCAGCATGGTGCAATGCGGTCCCAGCATGTGATCCTGCAAATAAAATAAGGGAAGCATTACAAACATGATAAAAAAAATTGTAACCTCTTCATTAAGCACGCATCCAGGGATGATCCTAAGGACCATACATCACTCTGCTAGCAACTCGTAAGGATCAGATTCACATCAAACAATACATTTCTTTCAAGCAAAATTGATACAATGTGCGTCAATACTGTGATGTTATAGCTCTCCTGGTTCATTTTTGCATAAAAGTTAATACTCAAGCCTATTTAAATGTAACCCTAAGCTACTCTTTTCTTAGTTGCCCACAATCTACCCTGTTTGTCTATTTGATTGAGCGGTTTCAGTCCTACTAAAACTTCCAAGGTGCTGCTTCCTGTTGTAATGTATGCACATTTTTACACCTCCTACCTTTTTCAAATCAACTCGCTTTTGCATAAAACAGCCAATAAATGACTGGAGCTAATTCATAGAACCAAACTAAAAATAATGACTTTCTAACCGCTTCAGTTGTGCAAAATGGCAAATCCCCTGTATGTATTATAGGAATAATAGTGGTAATCTGAGGTCAACTAAGACAGTGTAAGGAGACGAGAGAGAAAAAATCATACCAGGCCGGTAAGCATTCACATTTGCGCCCAATTCAATCAGCACTTTGGCCACATTCAGCAGATCAGGCCGCATGCTCGCGACCATTAGGGGCGTCTTCCCATCCTTGTCAATCCACTGCAAGCGGCATTCACCCCAGCATGAGAAAGTAACTCGGCAAATCCCGTACATATAACAAATTATGCTACCTAAAGGTTAGAAACGCGACAAGGGGAATTTTTATCCTTGCCTCAAGGCCTGCGCCCTGCGCCCGGAGGGTCCGAATCCCGTCGGCGTTGCCGTAGTTCACCTGCTGGTGCAGCAGCTCCTCCTTGGATTGCTGCAGCCCCATTTGGGACTCACCAAACAGCTCGAAATTGGTGAAGAATAGCAGTCTGCTCGTGCAAAAACTGGACTTTTGCCGAGTTGACAGAGGGTTTCCGCGGGAAATCGCTCCAAGATTGGACAGAAACCCCGAAGAACCAAGAGATCGCTCCAGGAGCAGCACAACTGAGGTGCAAAACCGAATCTTTCCGCCAGAATCAGGCAGAAAAAACCAATGAAAACAAAACAAGAAAACAAGAAACTGATCGAACAACCAGGGAATCTCAACTTGCTGGGGCGTGGAATCCGAGGTTCTCTGAGGCGGAAGAAGATCGCCGAGTGGCCCGGAAACCCGGAGATTCCCACCGCGGGAGGCCAAGAGGACGAGAGGGGTTGGGGGCCGGTGGTGACTGGATGGATGGGGGATTGGAGATTTCGGGTGGGATTTTTAAGGCGCGGTGGTCCGGGGAATTGGGGAGGGGAAATGAAGGCGAAATTAACAATTTCCCAGTCTCTTTTTCCTTCGCGGCGAAGGGATACAGGAGAGGAATCGCTCGGCGACGTGGGATGTGACCGAAGTTACCCTGTGCTCCTCCGTCCGTCAAGAATGAGGCTTCCCTATTCCCTCAATCTAAACCACTCAAATCTCATCCAATGGCTAATTTTTTTTATATTTTCACCATTTGCCCATCCATTATAAATAATAAAAAAATACAGAAAAAAATAAAATTTATTTTGTTATTATAATTTTTTTACAGAAATTATAATTTTATTTTTTTCTGTAAAAAAATTATAGTGCAAAAAATAAATTTTATTTTTTCTGTATTTTTTTATTATTTATGATGGATGAGCAAATAATGAAAATATAAAAAAAATAGCCATTGGATGAGATTTGAGTGGTTTAGATTGAGGAAATAAGGAGGGGACAGGGAAGCCCCATTCCAAAACGAGGGCGTCATGCGCCAGTCCCCCGTTCTGGCCTTTTGACGGACAGAAACTAGCTACTCCAGTTTGGGACACGCGACTTGGGAGAGACAGGTCGAGGTGCCCAGTCAGAGTTGACTAGCACATTGTGATTGCCTTCCAGCTGGCCTGATTGCTATTTCAACGTTCTAGATGAATTTCTAACAGGGGAAATCCAGAAGCCCTCCCGCAAGTATAGAGGAAAACATTACCGGATTATCTGTTTTATTCGATATTTATATTTGAGAAAATATAAATATGATAAGTAAAATATGTATTCGAAAATGTTTGTATTCGTATTCGGTAATATCCATATCTGTATTTAAGAATGTTTGTATTCGAGACTATTCGATTCGTATTCGATCCGTTTTCTATGTCTGCCGAGATTCGTATTTGATTATGTTACATAAATTTATTCTAACGAGATTTGTTACAGAAATTGTAGAAAGATAATCCTATTCGACCAAATTAAGTACATATTCGATTCAAATTCGTATTCGTTACGATATTCGATTCATATTCATATTTGAGAATATTCAAATTTATATTCATATTTATTTTAAAAATATATATTTGTATTTGTATTTGTATTTGAGACTATTCCATCGTATCCGAACTATTTCAATCTCTACGCAAGTCACTGCATTTTTTTCTCAGCTGACCTCTGTAAGTTATTTTGATCAAAGGGAATTGATAAAATTATCATCCGACGTACCTTACGTTATTATCTGCGATTTAAACAATTATCAATCTATGTTCATAAGGTACCATCGGTATATGTCACAGCGAGAAAAGCACAAAGTTAGGAGAGAGTAACGAGAGGAACAGTCAAAATGTTTTTTGCTTTCAATCGTCGCTCGGCTCCTAAAAATCTTTAAAAAGTCTTTCGTTGGGGGTCCAATCCACAATCCAAACATAAGTGGGGTATACGGGCCATCGTTTATGAGAGTAAAAAATAACACAAGAATTTATATAGGTTCGGAGGTCCAAGAGGACCGTCTTACTTTTGAGCCCACAGGGTTACCTTTGGAGAGGGAGCTCCTGAGGGCTCGTCAGTTTGAATATGTTTCTTTATTGCTCAAGAGAGCTTCCCCACAAACGGGGGATACATAAGGTATTTATAGACTTTTAGACGGGAATACCCCCTAGGGGATAGCTACCCTATGAGTACAAGTGAAGGGTACAACCGTCTTTTGTGAACATAATTGTATTTCTCAGATCTGTAGGTAGGTATCTTTTACAAAGCGGGCCCCACTGGTGGAGGGGTGAACTATTCCTCCAACACTACCCCTGCCTTTCAGCGTTGGAGGAAGCGTCTAGAGGGGCAGCATGGATTGTCATACTTGTCGTACCGATGTTGATTGTCAGCTGAGGTTCACCAGCTTGTCTGACTTTACAGTGTCTGGGCCGTGACAGAATTTGCTGAGGCAGCTCAAGAAGAGTGCACCTGAGACCATCAGGGACTTCCATGGTTCATCTCGAATTTTCCCTGTGTTTTAGAAGAAACATCCAGAGAGGCAGTCGTGAGCCACTCCACTTAGTTGTTATGGCTGGTTGAGACTTTGATGGGGTCTGAGTTGTAGTTGTATTCAAAATCGAGCGTCGAAACCATTGCGATGCTTCAGGTTTAACCCAAAAATTCTTTGGATTCCATAATACGGCACGACACCTAACGTATCTTATACTAAGAGGCTACTTGAGTTCTTCAAGCTGTTGGGCCGGGCCCTCAATTCCTCCATTGCGGCATTGGATCCGGTTGCCTCAAGCCAGTTTGTTATTGCTTTTGGTGGCCAGCCACCTGGGCCAGCTGCGCCTAAAGGGGCGAAAAAAGAAAGCCTTATCTGCTCCCCCGTCCCTTGTAGTCGCTAGATTCGGTCAGAGGAAACACTGAGCGTAGATCCAAGGGAAGGGAGAGGAGGCACGAGCCAGGGATCGCTATGGCGAGCCGTCGCTTAGCCTCCGAGGGCACTGAGCTCCGGTGGGTAGAGCTCCGGTGGGCGAATTGCTAGGGTGTCGGCGGATGGAGCGTAGGACACTGGGGCTTGCCTGCTAGGGCGCTAGGGTGTCGGCGGATGAATTCGTGTAGCCTTTCTTACATAGAAAGTCGCTTAAGTGATTATATCACATTCTGTCTGATTGCTTAAGTCCACACAATGATGTTTTGAGTTTCACACTATACATGCTTTTATTTGCTCTATCTTGGTTCAGGACAGGGATGCCTTCAGGCACCTTCATATAAATATTCAAATCCAAGTTTCCATAAAGATATACCATTACCATATCCATCAATTTTATTTCTAAGTTCAAGTTTATTGGAAAATCGCGAGTGGATAGAGCTCTCAGGAGTGTGTCCTAGCGGATGGAGCCAATGCGGGTGGGTGAAACCCGTAGTCTTGAACCTTGGTGGATAGAGTCTTAATATTAGTATTGGTGGCTAGAACCTTCACTAAAAAAATTATGATAGTTTCAATTATTGGGATTGCTTTGTTAAATTGATATTTTCAAAAATATATAATGGTATTTGAAATAAAATATTCCTTTGTGCGAAAGAACCATATTGTCCTTCGTTTGTTAAGCCCTGCGTATACTGCATCTTTTCCAAGACTTACGAAGTACTTTATGTACTCACATGTTACACTCAAAACAAATCTCAGAGGATCATGAAGCTCAAGAAGGAGACTACGACTACTTCACATGTGGATTCAACGAAAGCTACCTGAAGTACTAAGTTAAGTTTACCTAGTCAATTGACTGTAGCATATTGATGGGCCATCGTTAGAGTGTCTTTTGCTTTCGCTGTGTTTTGTAAGTTTGAGAGGTCTTACAACCTTAGTTGTAATAAATTAGCCATAAGGCATGTACTCTCTTTTATTGTAATAAAGCGTTATTGGTTATGTAATTATCACTGTTTGACTGTGTGCACTAGTTTTGATCTAGGACTAGTACAGTAATACACAGAAGTTTCTGATTTGAAAATACGGTCCCTACATCTTCTCTCCTTCCAAGTCCAACATGTCGCTATTTATTCTTCATGACACGTTCGGCACAACTTTCCTTCTGTTGTATGCCAAGGATATCATCCTAACGGCATCCTCCACCCACTTTCTACAACGCATCATTTGTGCTCTTCACTCAGAGTTCTCTATGATTGGCCTTGGAGACCTTCATTACTTCCTTGGCATCACTATCACTCGCACTCTCTCTGGCATATTTCTTTCCCAATCCAAATATGTCGCTAAGCTTTTGGATCGTGTTGGGATTAGGGCTGTAAAAAAAGCTCGAGACTCGTGAGTTACTCGGATTCGGTTCGTCTTAGACTTGACTCGAGTTCGGCTCGAATTATAAACGAGCCAAGCTCAAGCTTGAGCTGAAGCTCGCAAGCTTATCGAGCTCGAGCTCGAAAAGCTCGAGTAGGCTCGTTCATTATTGCTAAGCATGACTCTTTAAAGTGTATACACATGTATTTCAATTTTTTTATCAATTGTATTGTCCAAATCACACCGGGCTTATAAATAAGACAATGGTTTAAGCCTAAGAACAAGATAGACTGCAGTTGGCTAAACTTATGGTAGATAAAAAGCTAAAGACTCGTGAATTGCTCGTGTTTCGCTCGTCTCAAGTTCGACTTGAGATCGGCTCGAAAGATAAATGAGCCAAGCTTGAGCCTAACTCTAGGCTCGGGTGATTCTGAGGCTCGGTTCGAGTTCGGTTCGATTCTCTAACAAACTCAAGCTTGAGGCAGTGAGCTCGCTCGAGCTCGGCTCATTTACAGCCCTAGTTGGGATGTCCTATTGTAAACATTTCTCCACTCTCACTGACACTTCTCCAAAGCTTCCCTTCATTGGTGGTCCTACTATCAACGATCCCACGTCTTACCGTAGCCTAGCTGATGTTCTCCAATACCTTACTTTCACATGTCCCGACATCACATATAGCGTGTAGCAAATTTCTCTACATATGCACGACCCGCGTGAGAGCCATCTCAAGGGCACCATTCATTACGGTTTGCAGCTTACTCGGTCGACGTTTGACTCTATCATTGTCTACACTGATGCCGACTAGGTGGGGTGCCCTAACACCCATCGGTTTGCCTTCGGTTACCGCCTCTTTCTAAGCAAGAACATTGTGTCATTGTCATCCAAACAGCAGCACACTATCCCTCGCTCCAACGCCAACGCTGAGTACTGTGCCATTGCCAGTGCGGTTGTTAAAGCTAGCTGGATTCAGCAACTTCTCCAAAAGCTATGGCATCCTCTCCACAAAGCAACCATTGTCTTCTACGACAATATCAGTTCTATCTACATGTCTTCTAACCAGGTGCAACAACAACGAATGAAGTACATTGAGATAGATTTGTACTTTCTTCGTGATCAGGTTGCCTTGGGAGAGGTTCATATGTTACATACATACTTTCCCTTTGTCATCGCAGTTCACCAACATCTTCACCAAGGGCTCATCGTTGTCACTCTTCCTTGACATTCAGTCTAGTCTCAACGTTCGTGAGCCTATCATTTCGATTTCAGGGGAGTACTGGTTGTAATATATAGATATTGCATGTAATCCCATGTATATCATGTAGATATGGTTGTGTATCGATTTGTATAAGTAGTACATACTATCCTTTGTAACCACATGATATACTATAAATATAAATGAATAGAATGCCTTCTTTTTTTGGCGCATTCTACCAAACTTATAGCCACCATGGATGTTAACAAGTGCAACATCGAGCTGCTCTGTTTGGCGTCGTGTGGGAGTGCCGCCTCAATTGCAAGCTATCGGACTTGTTTGACCGTTCACTTGTCTGGCCATTCACCTGTGCCACCAAGATAACTCTGACAAGTCAATTGCAGTTTCAGCATGCAGTAACATTGACAGACTACTTCTCCTAATGTTTTGCAATTTGGCCACCAGCGTAAAGGGAACATATCTAAGGGGCAACTTTTGCCTAGGAGAACAAGGGCATTGGCCCCTAATCAATCGTTCAACAAATATAGTGCATGCAGTTCAACAGTAACAAAAAATAATCTTTAGGAAAGCTTACTACATCATTTTTGTTGGAAAAAGTGGACTAATTATAGATGCAGCTGCCCTCCCTCATGTCGCCTCACCTTGCCTACCGCTATTGTCACCCTCCCTTACTGCCACACCAAGCCTCCCCCCTTTGGACTCTGGCACAGTCGACACCCCTTGATGTCTTCATCGCTCTCCCTCACCTCGCCTCACCTACTGCTGCTGCCTTCCTCCCTGGCAGCTCCTCACCTATAGCCACCACCGCCCTCCCTCCCCCTCCGGCCTTGGGCTCCGTTGTAGTCGACCTCCTTCGCCACCACCACCCTCCCTCGCCTCGCCTACCACCATCGACAAGACCTCCCTCATGCACTCCGGCAGTGTCGACCTCCAATGGCCACTACTTGCCTCCTTCACTACCAAGACCTTCCTCGTCGTCACTACCAAGATCTCGCCCACCACCAAGACCTCTATTAGTTTGGCACTACCGTCGACCTCTGTTCTATGATTTCTTTATCCTTGCGTATTCTCTAGTTTTCTAGTCTCTTCTCCTTTTGAACCACTGGATCTCCCCGTCTTATTTGTTAGATTTGTTGCTATTTGGAGTTAGTAGTTAATTGCTAGTTAGTACTTAGTAGTTACTACTTACTACTTGCTTAACTAGCCCTTGTCATCGTGTGATGTAGTTAAATTTGCTTGTTAAGCCACTAATGTAGTTTCATTTTGGATATGTAGTATGGTTGGTTGATCCTTATACGTGTGGCATATATGGTTTCTGTTTTTGTGCATTATCCAACTAAATATTTGTAACTGAGGATCTCTGTATTCAGAGTGACATGTATTCACGCCACATTCATGACCGAGACTGTCCACATTTGCATCCATATCCAGCACTATTACTGTCCGATTTTGATTCTGAGAAAAATATGGAATAGGGCACGGGATAAGCAAAATATGTTCATATCAGCTCTAATTGCACCTCCACATGTCAGTCTCACAATTCTTAAAACACATTTTAATTATACAGTAGTAAGCGGGTCCCATCTACCATAGACTCATTAGTCACTAATTACCCAATTAATATTTTAACTAACTTTTGAACTGGATTAACATCCTGACAGGTGGGCCCTAGCTCTCAGAGAGAGAGAGAGAGGGGGTAGAGACAATAGAACAGAGCGCGGCCGAGCTCGTTGCCGAGCTCACCAGCGACAAAAGTGACGACAGCGCAGACTTAGGTAGGGGCAAAACGGATTGGCGAGGCCAGGATGAAGCTAAGGGCAATGAAAGCAAGGTCTACAATGGTCTAGCATAGAGCGGTGCAATAGAGAGAAGCGGCAAGGCAGGCTCGGGCTGTGATGGCATCCGCAGGAGAGGAGCTCTTTCGCCTAGGGATTTAGCATTCTAGAAATAGGAAGTTAACGTGAAGCTATTGGGCTTGGCATGGGGGCCAAGGGTCACCGGAGTTGTGCTGGTGACATGCAGTAGCAATGGTGCCATAGGTGGCTACGGCAAAGTCCGAGTTAGATAGGCTAAGCTCAAAATCTAGCTAGCGCGTAGGTAATAGAGAATTACCAGAAGCTCACCACAAAGTTAGCGATGATAGAGGATAGCCAGCGGTGGTGGAGCAATAGTGATCAGGGCAACGACGATGGCTTCATAATGTCAATGGTCCTCGGCAAAGGAGAGGGTACAAGGGGGAATGCATTAGCTTGCATACTGGTAAGAGCTGGTGCACATGAAAGGAATTGGTCAGGGGCTCACCATAGTTGCAAAGAGCAACGAAGATGGCTGGAAACTGGGGAGAAGCTCAGATTTCGGTGTGAGACTACATGGAGGAGAAATTGACTAAAGGGTTTTGAAGAGCAAACAAAATGACGCAATATGACACAGATGACCAACATCTTCACCAAAGGCCTGCCATCGTCACTCTTCCTTGACATTCAATCCAGTCTCAACTTTCGCGAGCCTACTGTTTCGACTACAGGATAGTGCTAGTTGTAATCTGTAGATATTGCATGTAATCCCATGTATGTCTATAGATATGGTTGTGTATTGGTTGGTATCAGCAGGAGATACTATCCTTTGTAACCACGTGATATATTATAAATATTGATGAATAGAATGCCTTCTATTTGGCGCATTCTGCCAAACTTACAGCCACCATGGAAGGTAACAAGTGCAACATCGGGCTGCACCGTTTGGCGTCGTGTGGGAGCGCCACCTCAACTGCAAGCTGCCGGACTTGTCTGGCCATTCACCCACGCCGCCAAGGTGTTGGCCTCCTCGCCAATTGCCGTGTGGGTGTCAGGTATGCAACCTTGGAGGTTCTGAACAGTAAGGAGGAGAATTTTTTGTATGAATACTCTTTTTTTATTCAAAATTACAGAAATATACCCGCGAGAATTTTTTTTTACAAAAACAGGCTCCAATCGCCCAATCGGGAGCGACTGGAGCCAATCGCCCAACCGGGAGGCGACACGTGGGCAGTATGGTAACGGTTGGGCGAATTATTGCGCTCGGCCGCCACCACCCCAGTCGCCCCATTTCATTTTCCAGTCGCTCGCTCGGCGCCGAGAGTAGAGAGGAGAAGAGGAGAGAAAGGAGGGAAGAAGAGAAGAGTTTTAGAAAATTAGCATCAGTACAAAATCTGCATGTGTACAAAATTGTAGTTGTAGAAAATTCAGTCACCGTAATGTACAAATTAATCGTTCGGTGAAATTTATACCTATTTAAAAAATCAGTAAATATTTATGGTAGAATTTAATTAATTTGTATGTTGGAAGTTCATAGTATGAGGTTATTGTAGTGGGTTACGACATGCGAACGATCGGCGAAATGTGAATTGCAGTATGTCGGTACTTTGGTATTGTGCAATGCTATTTGACATGTCGCAAAATTGAAACATATATGCAGGCCGACATCAGCAATGGCAATAACAACTACATTGAGAGTGCATTACGGTGCTAGAACCGATCGTGAAGGTCTGAATGGTGTGGATTTGAGCGGTTTTCTGCAAGTCACTCTAGTACATCCGGATGACGAGAATGCCCGGATCTCAGATATGCTGTATTGGCTGACTCGAAGTTTTTCGTTGGACCCCGAGGTGTGCAGCGTCGTCGTGCAAGGGTTTTGGAGCCGGTCTCCCACGGACATCAGATGGGAGTTGAAGACATTGCTGTGGACTGCTGCATGGAAAGGCTTTGTGCAAGGGTGTCGGCGCCATGGATACGAGTGTGTCCTGCTTGTGCAACCGTGCTCATTAGAAGCTGTGCAAGGTCATGCATCCGCCTTTGCTCCGGGAGGTGCTAGCAGTCGGGCGGGCCGCATGTTGGCGAAGATGATCAAGTTGCTCGTGATGAAGCCGATGCGGTACATGGAGGAGAGTCACAATAGTCAAGCCATAGAGAGGGAACTAGACAAACCGATGAAGAGGAGCATATTGAGTATATCGTGCAGTACATGGACGGTAATGACCAGAGGGCATGGGCTGAAAAGAAGCTGTACAGGACGACGATGAGGACAGTTCGGATGAGGATGAAGTTCCTATACCGCAGGGATGGAACCGGTTTAATGCTAAGGGTGTTTCTGCACATGATGAGTACGCGCACCAGCTTTACACGTACGTGTAGAGGAAAAACGGACCCTATAAATTGGGGTGCGTTCCATTTCGCAGGGAACACTAAACGACCAAACTCCACACTACACTGCGCTTCCTTCACCGCATCGGGATGGACAAAAGGCAGAAGAAGCAATGGGACAAGATGGTGAAGTAATGGGAGGAGACCCGCGTCCTAGCACGGTCAGCTGCCGCCCGCGATGAGAAAATAAGTGATATTGCGGCCTGGCCAGAACAAGCCCAGCGTGCTACGAGGTCAGCTCCCCGCAATGAGGGGCCCTGTAGCAACAACCCCATCCTGAACGTTCCCCCCGAGCGTTTTCCGTAATTCCCACCCGAGGGGGAGACTCCCTCTTTGTTGGTGCGGGGATACGTGCAAGCTCTTCAAGTCTAAGCACCGCATCAGCCTAGGTATTAGGGCTGGCAAAAAAGCTCGGGCTCGTGAGCCAGCTCGGGCTCGTAGAAGCTTGGCTCGGCTCGTAGATGAAACGAGCCGAGCCAGCAAAAAAGCTCAGGATCTAAACGAGCCGAGCCCGAGCCAGCTCGTGAGCTGGCTCGCGAGCCAGCTTGGCTCGGCCCAACCGATGGCCCGAGCGGCGAGCGATGCCTCCTGCCCTCCCCCAATTCTCCTGACTCCCCCGTTCCTTCCGCTTCTTCTTTTCTTTCCGCCGCCAGCGCCTCTTCCTCTCCTCCCCTTCTTCCAGCGACACTGCGACACCTCCACGCCTCCTCCGCTTCCTCTCTTTTTCCCACCGCCGCCTCAACGACTCAACGCCTCCTCAATTCCTCATCTTCTTCCCCACGCCTCCCTGCTCTCGGCTTGCTCTCTCTCTCTCTCTCCTCTTCCGATTCCCCTTCACCCCGGTGCCGTGTCTCGGCTCCTCCGACCCCGATCTGAGCGCCTCCGCCGCCGACTCCCTCTGCGCCTCCTCCTCCGCCGTCGGCTCTCCCCCTACGTCAGCCTCTCCGGCCTCTCGCTGACCCCAGCTCCTCGTGCTGCGCCGCCCTGGTCGCCCTCTCCTCGCCGCTCAGCTTCACACGGTTGTGGCCGCCGGATTCGGGGCCTAGGACCCAGATCCGGTGCTTCTTCCTCGGATCTACCCCAACTCTTACTGATTTGGTTGCTATTTCTTTTGATTTCTAATGATGTTTATGTTTGTACGCGAGGTTTGGGAAGTGTGTGCCGCCCCGGGTAGTGCGCCGTGGGAGTGCGCCGTGGCCGCCGGCTGTGACTGCGCCGGTGGTAGCACGCCGCCGCTGCCTCCATCTACGGTGAGCTTACTCCTTTCTCCCCTCTTTACCCCCCTTCCTAGCTCTAACTAGCCTGCTCGGTGTGGATCCATAGTGCTTGATGGTTTGATGTTCTAGTTGTACTTGTATATGTTTGATGTTGATAAATGTATATGGCGAGTGTTCTGGTGGTAGCACGCCGCCGCCGCCTCCATCTACCGATGTTGGTTCATTGCCCAACCCCCTCGCTCGCCCTCTCCCTTGCCCCTTTTCTCTGTGCCTCCACTGATTTCTCGCCGTCACCGGCGCCGTCGTCCTGGCGGCTGTCTCC
Source organism: Dendrocalamus latiflorus (assembly GCA_017311315.1). Taxonomy (NCBI): domain Eukaryota; kingdom Viridiplantae; phylum Streptophyta; class Magnoliopsida; order Poales; family Poaceae; genus Dendrocalamus; species Dendrocalamus latiflorus. Next base: position 18,973,034 of record CM029630.1, read on the forward strand.
GCGAAGGGCTACAGCCTACAGGCTCTGCCGCTCTATGTCTCCTTCAGCCTTCCCATTGTTGGCTCGCGAGCCCTCGCGAGCTGGCTCGAGCCGCACCACGAGCCGAGCCTACAAAAAAGCTTGATATCCTAACCAAGCCGAGCCGAACCGAGCCTCCATTTCACCGAGCTTTCAGGAGCCGAACCGAGCCAGGCTTGGCTCGGCTCGGCTCGTTGCCACCCCTACTAGGTATGAGTTACTGGGGTTGCGCAAACTACTCCAGTGACTACCCCGACCACCGTCTAGACACCGCAACCTATTGGCAGCCGGTAAGGACCAGGTGCACCATTTTCCCCTACCTGTTCACCTTCACAACACGCATTAACAATCCCTCCCCTGTATTTACAGTTCCCGGAACCCCTATGTGCCTACCGCAAATGGATCGATCTTGAAATCTATCCTAAGGACCAATGGACCCACGACTTCGAGGAGTGGAATGTCACAAGGTCATCAGAGATGCGGGAAGAGGAGCGCCGCAAGAACGAGCAAATCATGCATATGCAACGCGAGACGAAAGCTCATCTCGAAGCGTGCACGTGTAGGGAGCGGGAGGCTCGCGAAAGAAAGAGGGAAATGGCGACGAAGGCAAAAGAGGTCGTCGAGGAGTTCAACGCCGAGCGAGCAAGGAAGGAAAAATGACCCCGGTTCACACAGTAGGTCGTACGAGCAGTTGCGTGGGTTAGTCGCACATGATACTATATGTTATGCATGTAATCAAAAAGTACGCGGTATGTTACTTCCAACTACATTATGAAGTTTATTTAAATCCAAACAGGCTTATTATCTCGTCTTTTCGCATTCAATGATTCACATAGCAAGTCATATAACAATATTAACATACCAGTTTTCTCCGTACACGAATTCTCGGTAACATCAAAATATTACTTACCATCGTACGTACCGATTGTTCTACGGTCAATTATTCCTAAAAAATTTTCCAAAAGTTTTTACGCACCTACAATATACAATGAACATAAACTTTTATTGCAACTCCAACCATTTTTTCCTAGTTAAAAACTACAAAATTGACAAAATTTTAAAAATTCACGAGGGCTGAGTGCAGTCGCCCAGGGGGCGACTGCACTACAAGTTGCCCAATGGAGGAGCGACTAGTTGCAATCGCCCAAGGGTAGAATGGCATATGTGGTGACGTAAGAGTTATGTTGTAACTAAGGATGTAGGCATGGACCATGGACTAGGCGGCCTAGGTGTCAGTGTGTGTATGAGAAGGCTTAAAAGGCCAAATCCTGTGCACAACTTCCCACCTCTGGTTCTCAATTTCCCCCAAATTACCTCTTGCTCTTGCACCGAATATGCGGACATCAGTTGGCCACTAGTCTGTTCGTGACTTCGTGTTGAACCGGATTTGCACCAAGATCAACGAATTGGCATTGGAAGCAATACAGCAAGCGTGAGATTACTATCAGATCTCACGAGTTTGCTTCCGTCGTACGAGCGTCGTAAGATGTTCACACTAAACCAGTAGTACGTCAACAGTAGAAAGAAGATTTCAAATTAATACGTGAATCTGTTCTTAAATGTGGATGCCTCATCAGTTAAGGATCGACGATAAGAAGACATGCGGATTCACGGCATAGGAGAACATTAAAAACCTGTATCCAAAAGAAAGCCATATCGTTGGCTATACCAGCGATCAGAAGACACGAGGATTGATGGCATACCAGCGAAGCAGCGCCAGCAACATTAACACCAATATATTTGATTCCCTGCATTCAAATTGTATCAATCATATTACTGCATTATGCAAAGTATCTCAAATCTCAACACAGTTCGAGTTTTACCAATGCAAGCCAAAGTCCAATAAACGGATACGACCTACAAATATTTTATCATAAATTTCCCCATTGTAGCTTTCTCTTAGGGCACCCAAATTACATTTCTAGAGGCACAACTAACAGCTAACGATGTTCCCTTGTCTTCAGCGCGCTTCATATTGGACAACTGCAAAATGGGGAAAACAAATCAGTGTTAGAAGATGTTTATCAGAATTTGCACACGGCACCATGGTAAATCCAAGAATAGGTGACGCAAACTAAAATTCAGTTTGAACTGAACAATTTGTACTAATCTCCAGTAACATCATCGAGCATCAATGCTTTCTAGAATCGAGCAATCATGAGAGATGATTTTGAACTTGGTTCAGCTACAATTTTACGGGGCTCCTATGTGTGGTACTGTGTTTCTCAAACCATAAAGGAAGCAGCCACCATGCTAATTGTCGTGAGAGATGCAATAAGGAAGCCTAACCATTACGGACTAGAATGCAACAAACCCACAACCAGGAATAAATTTCGTCATGGAAAAAAGAAAACAAAGGAATGTCTGGAGATCAGATGCCCGTTTAGATCCTCAACAATCACCTGTTTTTTGCAACCTGTAACTTCATCAACAAACATCATTTGGCCTCACCAAAGTCCCTCCTCTCAAACTAAAAATAAAATTATGTCGCATATGTTTCACTTGCGTCCTTTCTCCCTCAAGACAATGCAGCACTTTCTATGACATGATTCAATGGTACGAAGAACAACGGCCTGATTGTTTGGGAACACATGTACCCGGTTATTACCATTTTGAAAAAAAAGAACCTAGTGTCAACGGGCTACTTTGTCATAAATGCCCCATATCTTCTGAATATTTGTAAGGGTTTGCAGAATTGCAGTTGTAGGTTCAATTTTTGTCAGTGACAAGAGATTTGTGAACACAGTTAGCTTTAGCAACAATTATCTAGACAATAATGGTTTTCGAATCCACAAAAAAGAAGGTAAAATAAAAGGGTTGTGCCTCTATGTATCACAGGAAGATAGTTATAACATATTACTCTAGTAGCTGCTTGCCTCAACTTGAACCCTTTTTCCAACAGGAAACATATGGGTAAGAAATGACATGAGCTGCTGTGTGCTAATTGAAGACAAAAGTAGAATACAATATAGAATGTCACAGTTCAAAGGTAGAAATGATACCAAGAATCCAATATGCACTCATTCAAAGCTACCAGTGATGTTCAAACCTAGTAGGACACTAGCACCAACCAAAACTGTTTATACAGACTAGTAAAGTGTGGCCTACAAAAATTTAGTTACCTCGCTAAGTTGAATACATCAGAAGTTCAGAACCCCTAGTAAAGATACAATGCACAAGAATGCTAAGATATGCAAAAAGAAAAGAATAAGAAGATTCAAGTAACAGTGTAAAACCCTTTCACTAGGATGCAAGTGAAGGAGAACAGAGAAAAAAGCACATGCAATACATATATGAGGGTGGGAATCAAACTCGTAGGTCCTATTTATCTCTGAATAGTCTATTTGAGTCAGCATTAATGAATGACCACCTAAGATCCCTTGTGGGAATGTTTACTAGTCCTCTAAACAGAAAACATACATATTATACTCATTTAGTTACCTAAGATCCACATCTCCAAAAATAAAAGTTACTTAAGAACCAGCGGTGATGCAAGGGAACAATAAACCATTCTGAGTATGTGACGAACATAAATAATTAAACTAAAGTATGATTGATGAATTGTGTATAACTACACCTATTTACATTCTTATTTTTAGGAAAACAATGATGGACAGCTAATAGAACAGAAAACATATCATATTTCTCCACATGGAAAGATAACTCTGACTAGTCAATTGCAGTTCCAGCGTGCAGTAACGTTGACAGACTACTTCGCCTAATGTTTTGCAATTTGGCCACCAGCCTAAAGGGAACATATCTAAGGGGCAGCTTTTGCCTAGGAGAACAAGGCCCCTGGCCCCTAATCAATTGTGCAAACTGCAAAATATAGTGCATGCAGTTCAACAGTAACAAAAAATAATCTTCAGCAAAGCTTACTACATCATTTTTTATGGAAAAATGGACTAATTATAGACGGAATAATGAGTCTTGATCAAAAACAAGTGATGAATTAGAGGTACTACTAGTTTCTTATTCTTTAGGTGATTTTCTGAAAGCAACTGTTTCGTATTAAACATACAATATAATTGTACAGATATAGAGATAAAGCACAAAGAATTTAGCAGTTAGGATAGGATAACCACAAGATAATACATGAGAGCTATCAAAAGAGCAGTCAGTAAAGATACAGCAACTCAACATCCAATCCTTGTGACGACAGGCGTATATTGGATGGACATGGTCATCTTTCCACAAGCATGTTGGAATTGGCCCAAGATCAAGCACGAGAACACAAGGATTTTGCCGGGCGACGAAACGCCCGCAACGGCGACGCAACGCCAAGCTTTTTTCTGTATATTCCAACTCACCCAAAACACACAGCTTACAAGGCGTTTTATAGCTTTAGCACCTGAGCAACTACCTCCTGCGGCCCTCGCGCGCACGTCCGCACGAGCCCCTCGCGATCCGGCATGCATTCAACGTGAGCCACTCCCTCACGCGCATGAACCGGTCGTCACCGAGTTGTCCGCGAGCCATGCAAGTGCTTCCGCAACTAACGCCCGCAGCTAGCATGTACAGACGTACGCCTCGACGAATGGCGGCGCATGCCACACACGCGCACTCAACGCGCACGCCACGGGACACACCTCTGTGGCGTGGTTTATTCCAACAATCACCCCCTAAACCACGACACCCCCACGCGCCCGACCTACAGGAGGGTTGGCTCGTCGTCGGCATCGGCGAGCAGTGCCTTCTCCTTCCTCGGCTCACGGCAATCCCTGGCGAAGTGGTCGCGTACGCCACAGTTGAAGCCCCTTCCTCGCCTGGCGCGGCGCGAACGCCTACTTGCACCCGAGCTCATGCTGCTCGCGTTGTCGTCGTCGTCGCTCCGGCCGCCACCCTTAGCACGGCCGCTGTTATTGACGTTGTCCATGCGCGCTCGCTGCTTGCCGTTGCACTGACGCCGGCGCGCCTCCCACTGCTCCTCGGTGAGCAGCAACCGCCCGACGCCGTCCGCAATCGCCTCGGCGCCGCATCGATCTTCAGCCACTCGGAGTCGTCCGACTAGCTCCTCGAGCGACATCGTATTCAAGTCCATGAGCATCTCGATGGACAAGGCGACTTGATTGTACTTCGCCGGCACCACGCGAAGCAGCTTCTTGACGACGCGCACCTCCTCGATGTTCTCCCCCAGCTCGCGCAGTTCCGCAACAAGGGAGCCAAGACGCATGGCGAATTCGTCGATGGACTCACCAACGTTGAACGCCACATTCTCGAATTGCTTGAGGAGCTTCTGCACATTCGCCTCCTGCACGCGCTTGTCGCCCATCCGCATCGCCTTCACAGCCGCCCATGCCTCCTTGGCGCTTTTCTTCACGGCGAGACCCGAGCGCATCTCCATTGGCACCGCGCGTAGGATGGCGGCCAACGCCAGCCGATCCTTGCGACGCTCGACGTTGCTCGTCTCCACGGCACGCCAGAGCCCGAGCGCCTCCAAGTTCACATGCATCACCAACGCCCACTCGTGGTAATTGGCCCGCGTCAACACCGGGAACTCCACCGACCCGCCGGACTCCTTGACGACACGTTCCACCATGACCTCACGTGGTGTGTTGCTACCCAAGGTTATTAAGGCGGTAAGGCGAGGTAAGGCGACCCACCCCCCTCACACCTTTTAAGCGGTAAGGCGTGAGACGAGGCGACGCCTTACACATATCATAAGGCGAAGAAAACAGAGTTTTGAAGAACTAAATCAGAAGAAATCTAAAGAGACAAAGGATCTAAAAGGACCTAATTGTAATTTCATAAACCTCTGAGGACTCAAGTGTAGAATATCCTAACCCTAACACCCTCACCCCAGTCGCCGCCTCCTCACTCCTCCATCATTCCAAGCCGCCGCACACAGCAGCACAGTCCGTCGCCTCTCTCTGTCTCGCTCGCAGCTCGCTCATCTCTCTCGCGCTCTCCCCCACTCAACCGCCTAGGCGCCTCCGCTCGCTCTCATCTCTCTCGCTCGGCGCTCGCTCGCTCCTCTCCTCGGCGAATCCGCCTCCCTTGGTCCCTCCCTTCTCCCCGTGCGCCTCCGCCTCGCTAGCCACCATGGGGAGGCGGGGAGAAGGGAGGGACCGAGGTGAAGGTCGGCAGGGAGGGGGAGCCGGGGAGGTAGGGGGAGGAGGCCGCAGCAGATGGCCGTCGGCGCGCCGCTTCGACGATGGTGGCGCCTCAGGGTGACGGGGATGGAGGCGGCGCTAGGGTTCGACTTCGCCCAGGCTTATGCGACAGGTTCCCCACTGGCCCCCTTGATTTTTTGGGTTCTTGGGGCGTCCGCCTTTGTCGTCTCCTCGCTTTTCTTCACCTCACAGACGCCACAGCGACGCCTTGGGGGTTGAGGCGGACGTCATACTCCCTCCTGGCAAGGCGACGCCTTACACTGCAGCACCGCCTTACCGCCTAAGCGTCGTTACGCCTTAATAAGCATGTTGCTACCGCCGGACTTCGGGTCGCCGATGCGAGCCTTCGGAGACGATGGCGGCGTACGCTCGTCACCGGCCATCAGCTTGCTGTCGAACTTCACCGGCTCTGATACCAAATGTTGGAATTGGCCCAAGATCAAGCACGAGAACACAAGGATTTTGCCGGGCGACGAAACGCCCGCAACGGCGACGCAACGCCAAGCTTTTTTCTGTATATTCCAACTCACCCAAAACACACAGCTTACAAGGCGTTTTATAGCTTTAGCACCTGAGCAACTACCTCCTGCAGCCCTCGCGCGCACGTCCGCACGAGCCCCTCGCGATCCGGCATGCATTCAACGTGAGCCACTCCCTCACGCGCATGAACCGGTCGTCACCGAGCTGTCCACGAGCCATGCAAGTGCTTCCGCAACTAACGCCCGCAGCTAGCATGTACAGACGTACGCCTCGACGAATGGCGGCGCACACCACACACGCACACTCAACGCGCACGCCACGGGACACACCTCTGTGGCGTGGTTTATTCCAACAAAGCACATGGTGCAAGGCCATCCTATACTCAGAGAAAACATATCAACAGCACAAACCATTTTGATCCTCTCAAGAATAGGACGCATTCCATTATCACCATCAAAACACAAGCAATCACCTAATAGAAAACTGTACCACAAAAGATGAAAGAAATAAGCGATTTAGACGAGAATGGATTGATGTGGCCGTACTTCGGCGGGTGCGCTTCTTGTAGAGGATGCGATAGCCACATTCACGGCACTGGATCACATCTCCCGGCTTCAGTGTGTTCTCAGCTCCGCAATCTGTAGAAACGCATGTACATTTCCCATTAAAGGCTGAAAGAGAAATCGAATTCTTTATGTATCTCATAAACCACGAGGAAACCAGTGTGGAGCAAAGTTAGCATTTTTCCCTCATTATCAGAGGTAAGAACAAGTCAAGAGTCACCAGTCTCAAATTTCTAACAGCTCCCTTTGTTCAAGGAGCAGCCAATCGGGTTCAACAGTTTCTTAGCGTTCAAACTTCAGGCCCAATTTTCAGCCCTTTTGAGGTGACATCCGCACGCATCGTGAGGAGCCCGTGCGCCCAATCCCTTAAAACGTGGCTCACCACGGCAGACGCTCATCGTTGCAGCAGCAACAAACGTCTCCGCAAGACGAACCTCGCGTGATGATACCATCTGTTCTACGACACGGTATCTGGCAGGCAGCAGCGTCGTACAGCAGAGGACAAACAGAAACCCACCCTCCTACCAGAGGTGAAGCGACAGCCATGCCGGCTCGATTTTAGCCGCAAATCTGAAAACCCGAACGCGCCCTTCAAAGAAAAATCAGATCTCCTTCGTGCCACCCTCCCCTCTCTCGTATACCGCCCCTTGCCGTGCTTGATAGATCAAATCCGAGGCAAGGCGCTCCAGCAACTACTCGGGGGAAAACCCGAGAGAGAGAGAGAGAGAGAGAGAGAGAGAGAGAGAGAGAGGTCACCTCCGCAGAGATAGCTGACGGGGTCCGGCTGCTGCGGATCCATTGGGGCTGGGGCGAGCTAGGGTTTCCCGGATGAGAGAGAGGAAGGCTGGCCCGTGCGGCGACTGGAGAAAGGCGAGAGCCGAGAGGAAGTGGAATCGGGTTGCTAGTTTTGGCTGTTTTTCTACCGTCCAAGCCGACCATGGGCCTGGGCCGGGCTAGACTTCTTCCGATGGTTGATGGGGCCACTAAATCAGCAGTTCGCCGTATCCGGGCCAGCCCAATTGTAGGAGCGCCGGTTAACCACACGCTGCCTATTCGCCAATGCCTCCCCCCCTCCTGTCTGCCACTCCAGTTTAGGGATGGCAATCGGGCGCGGCGGGTACAGGTAGTGCTTGCCCATACCTGTACCCGCGACCCCAATTTTCGCCCACGGGCATACCCGTACCCGTTCACAGGTAAAAAACCCCGCCCATACCCGTCGCCCGCGGGCATACCCGTTTACCCGCGAACTGAGTACATCACATATTCACATTCAAACATCACCAATGCATCACAAATTTTTCCGACTTCAGTCTTGAGGAAAGCAGCTCGGTCACAATCCTTAGAGCAAAATCAAATGGCTTAGGAGCATACAGTTTCTAGCCACATTCATATATTCCTCAAGACTGAAACACAATCCTTAGAGCAAAATAATTTTTCCTCAAGACTGAAACAAGTTACACAACAAAATCCTTAGCGCAATCTATTTATTAGCACATTATATTGTCTGTCAGTTCTAGATTCAAGACCAGAAAAACCATCTCAAAGTTATCTACCCGATTTATAACAGATTCACACGCAACACAGAAACTAAATCTTAGCTTCACTAAAAGAACAATCAGCAAACTACAAAGTAATCCTAGATTTGCAGAATGCTGGCTAAAATAGCCATTCATGCACAAGCCATTCCCGCAACACAGGACCGGAGGAGGCTCACGGCTCACCTGAGTTTTGCTGACGGCGGAGAGGGGCGAGCGCCGGATCTGGTCGGTGGAGGAGCGGCGGAACGCGGGGTGGCGCCGGATCTAGTCGGTGGAGGAGCGGCGGAACGAGGGGCGGCGTCGAATCTGGTTGGTGGAGGAGCGGCGGAACGAGGGGCGGCGCCGGATCTGGTCAGTGGAGGAGCGGCGGAACGAGGGGCGGCGAGGGGCACCGAGGAGCGGCGAGGGGGTGGCTGGACGGATGGACCTCGAGGACGGGAGGGGGCGGCGGGTGGAGAGCTGAAGTCGCTCGGCGATGAAGAGGCGGTGAGTCAGGAGTCGGCAAGGAGACGAGGGTGAGGACTGAGGACCTAATGAATGTGGATTCGGGTGGGGGCGGCGGCTGGGAGTCGGGACTCGAGAGATGTTTCGGAGGCGTGGACGGCTGGGGTGGATCTTTCGGAGGCGTGGACGGCGGGAGATGTCACCTAAGTTAGGGTTAGGGTTTTGTTAGATGGCGGGTAAACGGGTGAGACGGGTACGGGTAGAGCTTACCCATACCCGTGCCCGTTTACCCGTCGGGCAGATAATTCCCCCCATTTTCATACCCATGGCAGAAAATACATCCCATACCCGGCTCCATTAGGGTAATTACCCACGGGTACACGGGTAAACGGGCACAATTGCCATCCCTACTCCAGTTGGTTCTGATTTCTCAACGGTATGGCTCACTCCTCTCCTCACGTGTTTTTTTAGCAGCAGTTTACGGCTGATGGCTGATAGATTTTGATTTTAGCGTGAGCGTTTATGCGAATGAACTGAATACTGATAAACTATTTCGAAAAGGTTATTTCAATAAGTTGTTTTAAAAAGATGGTATAAAAATTATCTCCTTTGTTTGTTCGAAAAAAGTCATAAACTAAAAAGGAGGAATACTTCTCTACATCCCAATTAAACGATCCCCCCTCCGATTCATGTCTTCTTCTAGCGAACACGCCATACAGGGCAACGCAACATTGTGTGCCGCTCTGTTTACATGAACTAATAACCCGCTTCTCCATCGATTGTTAACTGCCACAGGGATCGAGGTAGTTAATCAAGATGAAGAACGGGGCGGGTTCTTGGGTCTGAGGAGATCTCAGATGGGGTCCGTCGTCGGCACGTTCCTCGGCAACGCCTTCGCCGCGCCCTTCAGAGCTCTCTTCGGCGCGTCGTGCGAGTGAGTCCTACCAACGCGTTCCTTGTTCTCTCTGTTCCTCGGTCTGTCTATATTCCATCCTTTCTTTCTTTCCATTTAGTTTCTAGTTTGCTCCGAAATGGTGATCTGATATGAGAATCCAAATCGTTGCGCAATGCGTGCAATTTACCGGTTTCTGCTGGATTTGTTTGCCTTGTCGTGGTGAAATTGACAGCATTTTCTTTGGTTCTCGCAAGGGGCGTTTGCTCAGGGACATGGGATGTCGCCTGCTTCCTCGAGCATTTGTGCGTCTCCAGTTTGGCCAGGCTGTTCATGGTTCTCGTCCTCGCATACATCGGTAAGCAAGATCGCTTACAGTTCCAAAGATGCATCATAAGACACTTGCCATCTTCTACATGTGTATCCTGAAGGAATTCTTGATAGCAATGGCTGCGTTCTCCGATCCTCTGATTCCTGAGCTATCTTTTCTCCGCAGCGCTGTTCTTCGTGTACCTGATGTGCAAGGTAGGCATCATCCAGTGCGTAGTGAAGAGCACCTGCAAGATGGCCGCGGCCGCGTGCTCGGCCTCCTGGCATGCGCTAGGGGCCGCGTCGTGCTTCCTCTGGCGCAGTCTCCGCAACACGAAGCGCGTGCACCGCGGTCGCCGCCGCCGCCTCCAGGACGTCGAAGGAGGAGGCTTCAGCTCAAGCTCCGACGACGACGAGGAGGGGTCCTTTGGCGACGATCGTGATCGTGACAGAAGCGAGAGCGAGGGCGGTAGTTTCAGAACGAGCAGATCGAGGAGAGGGGGGTCGTCGGTGAGGGAGAGGAGGAAGGACAAGCTACGGCGGTCGCTGCGCCTGAGGAGACTGACCTCCAAGAAGGAGCACGCCACGATGAGAAGCCATGGGAGCGGGAGGCATCACCGCCGTGTCGGTTTGGGAAGATTCGAGGTGTCGTCCTCGTCTCTGCGTGTCCACGGCTCTGCGACGGCGAGGCGCGGCCGCACGCGCGTTCACCGTGCAGATGAACAAGGTTAAGAGCGCGCATTGGAGATTTGGAGAGTATGAACTATAACTACGAAAGGTGCAGTGAAATTATTGGCAAGAAGCCAAGAAATCCGTGGTAGCAATAGTATACATGAACCATCTTGAAATTAAGGGCCTGTTTGGGACTGCTCTGCTCCAGTTTTTCCAGCTCTGCTCCACCAACTCCACCATGGAGCAGCTCCACTGTGGAGTTCTTGGAGCAGGTGGTCCTGTTTGGCACGCAGCTAGCTCCAGCTCCAGGAATATGAGGTTTCCCTGAAAAAGGTCTAATGTGCCCCTGAATGATAGAAGAGATATCCATACTGTAAATTTGTAGTACTTAGTTCAAACATTGAAAAACTAATATTAAAATTTCATGACAATAAATTTGATTCCAAATCATAATTTTAGTTTATTTTTCATTATTCATAAATTTCGTCTTTTTCTAAACTTTTGACTTTTTTAGCTTTTTTATCAGTTCTCTTTTCTCATATTTATTTGCGTTGTCCATGATGAGCTAACATATTTTTTTCTATTTTTGCGCTGTCCACATACAAAATGTTATAAAGTTTTTGTTTCACATCTTTGCGATGAAGACGTTTCATATGCAGAACTACATCGCCGCTATATCAATAAACCATAAAACGGTAGTTACTCCATTGCAGGAACAAGTAATTGTATTATTGAAGAGCAAGTGGAGTTACATTACAACTGAATCAAACATCCATATAGGAAGGATCAAACGCACTGGAAAAAAGATCATACAAACAGTAGGAATTTATCTATAAACTTGCTAAATGCAGATACATCCACGTTAGCTTCTCCATTTTCACTGCATTCTGTAGAATATCTTTACAGCCTTCTGTTTTCCTGCAGCGTAAGCCATTTGAAAATAAACAAGTTCACTGGACAAAAGCTCTCTTGAAAAATGTAACATACCAAGTTTACATGACGAAATTAGAAGAATGTTGACTAATCAGAGGTACGTTATTCAAGCTAGAACAGTACAGCTAGTGATATTTAAAACAAAATACTTAGTAGATAAAGGCATATTCCCTGAACAATCAAGTGAAATGAAGTGAGTTGCTTACCAATGTTCTTGGCTCATATTAACACCAGAAAGCTTGCGCCATAGAGCTTACAAAACGGTACCGAACATACATCAACTACAAACTGTATTTGATTGCTCTGGTTACTCTACAAAGGAAATTGGTTGACATTGCTTGAGCACTTCAATCACACACCATATCTATTTATGTTAATAGAATTACATATATTGTATGTTAACGCATAGAAGATTTACAAAGAAAGGGATGGATATATATCACCTGCAGATTATGATGTTCGTGCAATGTCCATCTATCAAAAATTAAGGTCTGATGCATCATGTCGTTCATTTGAAACCATTACCGTTTAGAAATTAGAAAACATCTTGACACATTGATCAATACTGAAAATTTACTTCTGACACATCAAATTGCAAAATCTGAAGAAACCAATTCTATCCCACATATACACAAACCCATAGATCACATCATGCTCCTCCCCTGCATACCAATTAAACATAAAACAAGACTTTCACAAGCAAAATCCATTTCTTGAATAGTTAACATATATGAATTTTGGTTCTCAAAGAACTTACGTTTTAATTGACTTCTCCACGCGGCAGAGAGCCATCGTGGGGAGGAGGGGGCGCCGGGGGTGAGGGGGCCGGGGTGGGCGGCGGCGGGGAGGGGGGAGGAGAGAGGCGTGGGGAGGAGGGGCGCCGGGGGGAAGGGGGCCGGGGTGGGCGGCGGCGAGGAGGGGGGAGGAGACCGGGCGGGAGGAGGAGCGGCCGGCGGGGGGGGGGGGGGAGGAGACCAGGCGTAGAGGAGGAGACCAGGCGGGAGGAGGAGCGGCCGGCGGGGGAGAGGGGCGGCGGGGGGGGGCGGGGGGGGGGGGGGCGGGGGAGAGGGGCGGCGCGGGGGGGGGGGGGGCGGAGAGGAGGCGCGGGTGGGGGGGCGGAGAGGAGGGGCGGCGCGGGAGGGGGGCGGGGACCGGCGTGGGGGGTGGGGAGAAGAGGAGTCGCGCGTGGGTGGGGAGAGGAAAAGAAACAATCGAAACGGTACGGAAGAGAAATTGTGTAATGGCAATGGTGGGTAATTTCCCCACAACTCCATGAGGAGGTACAAAAGTCCAAATCCTGGAGTACCTCTTGAGGTGCTCCACAAAAAACGTGGAGTTGGCTCCTAACTCCACTTTTTTCTCGGAGCGGAGTTTTAGGAGCTGAAGGTGTTTGGCAAGATAAAGCTAGAGCAGAGCTGCAAAATCTGGAGCGGAGCAGTCCCAAACAGACCCTAAAGACAACATGATGATGATTGATTGGTTATGAAATGAGAATGAAAAACACCCAATTTAGGATTTATTTTAGATTCTTGGGCACGACTAGCGCTCGGATGTTTGATAGGTTCCATCGGATGGTCCCGCTCAACAATATTTCGGAAGAAGGTTTGCTACAAATTTATTAATGGTCTGCAACAAACAGGGTTAGACCTCAAAAGAAAATTAAAACTAAACCATTCTCCCAACAAAATTCAAGTAAAAATTACCAAATGTTGCGTTACATGAGGTGCACTTGAAAAACTAGCACAAAATTCCAAACAGAATAGATGTTGTAAGTGTTCCGATGAACCAGTGTTGATTTTGATTTTTTTTTTCCTTTGTGAAATAAATAGTAGAGCTACTACACTTGATTAAAAAATATATCAGGACGATAGGAAGCCGGCGGGACAATCACCCAGCTACACTAACTTAAACTATTCTAAATGCCACTGAACTGTATAAAAAAAAAGAAGATCAGCGTACTTCATTAGTTCTTCTACAGGGTTAAAAACCTTATAATATTATATTAAAAAAAATATCTGTACGTGGTAGTAGAAGCGAAAGCGGATGCACTGCGCTTTCCGGTGAGAACTAAGCATGTGTTTGGTTCATGGGACTATAGGGGATGAGATGGGGCGGTCCTCGTTCCAGAGCTGTTTGGTTCAGAGTCGAGTGGGATGGGGGATATCCCTCTAGGGAATATTCTGCGAATATACTCTCAAATTGGGGATGCTCCTGTCCCCCAGAAATGAGGGGATGGTGAGGGATGAGGTGGGACGAGTGGGCCCCACGAGCTGTTGCAATCCCAGAAAAGAGGCTGACAGGTAGACCCCGCATGTCAGATTTGTCATCTCAAACCTTTTGTCCCTAAACCAAACAGAAAACAGGGACCGTCCTATCCCTTGCAACTAGAGATGGCAATGGGTACCCGATACCCGAATACCCGACGGGTTTTACCCGATAAAGAGACGGGTATGGAAAATTTTATGTACCCATGGGTACGTTATTGGGCGAAATCCTCTACCCGCCGGGTAGGCGGGTGCGGGTGTGGGTATATACTACCCATACCCGCCTACCCGCGGGTAATGAATACCCGCATTAGACAACTAGACATCCCACTCAAATGTTAATTTTATTATCTACTTGTTGTTGATTGTTTATTTGTTTGTCATATGTTGATATGGTCATGTCAAGTATGTTTATGTGATGTACTAATTTTGATCATTAGACGCTTTTGTGCTTGGCATGTATGATTAATGAATGTCTAAATTGATGATATTCTTATGTGTTGAACCGGGTATGCTTGCGGGTACGGGTTACCCGTCGGGTAGTAATACCTGCGCGGGTACGGGTACGGGTAAATTTTCCTACCCGCATGCGGATACGGGTAACCCGACGGGTAAATTTACACCTAGCGGGTACGGGTATGGAATGGCAATACCCGATGGGTATTTACCCGTTGCCATCTCTGCTTGCAACCAAACACGAAACATGGTCAGTTCTATCCCTAAAAAATAGGTTGGATCCGTCCCGTCCCACCATGACTCTGAACCAAACACACGCTACGGGCACGCGGCAGAAGCTAGGGGCACAGCGACGTGACGTCACTTCCCTGTTTCCCCTAGCCGCCGGATCGAAACCTCGTCGTACAGTATCAGCAGCCCTGGAGTACGTCACTAGTACTGGTTCACTACAATATTGGCTACGGCACACTTGTGCAGGAGTATCTATCTATCACGTAGTAGGAAATATCGGCCGTTACTTGGCTATCCGTCACGTACAGGGGGAAGGGAAGCAGCAGACAATCTCAGCTCAGGAGAGGATCAAAGGGCAAACGTTACCAGCACGGACCAATCAATGAGCCTCATGGTACCGAGCCCTTCACCGCCTACTCTAGGTAGGCGCGAATGGATTTTTTTAATAATTTATTTTTATTTAAAAATAAAGAAATATACTTGTGATTTATTTTTTTTTAGAAAAGTAGCCTCCTATCACCGAACTATTCGGCGATTGAAATTGTTGCCCAACGGCCGGGCGACACGAAGGCTGTAGGTGAACCATTGGGCGACAAGAATACAGTCGTCCAATGGTCGGGCAACTGGATCTTGTCACCCAACTGTTGGGTGACTCCTGTCGCCCAATGATACATCGACTAGATAGCATATATATTCGGCTGCTCGGCCGAGCGCAACACATTCGCCACTAATGCCGAGAGAAAAAAAAAAGAGAAAGAAGAGAAGAAAAAGAAAGAAGAGAAGAGAGGGAAGAAAAAGAGGAGAGTGAGGAGGTTCCGCTACTTCTGCGAGGTAAAAATTTTACTATAGTTTAGTCAATTTTTTGTATTAAGTAAATAGTTTGCTTAGTGTGAAATTAGCATCCGTAGAAAAATATAGTTGTAGAAAAGAATAGTATAACTTTGGTTGGATGAAATAATCCTATTAGGTAGGAAGGGATTAGTCCCACTAGAGGAAAAGACTAGACAGAAGACATGAGGAAAAAAAGAGAACGGACGACAAAATTGTGTGTATTTAGTTTATGTCGTTGTGAAAATTTAACTGGGAGGATCCCGTGGCCTGTTAGATAGTGGAAAATTTTTAGTTAGTCATGTTAAAATGTAAAACATTATTAGACAACATTCATAATTATGTAGGAACGAATTTAATGTCGTAAGTACATTGAAAGTTCACACTTATCGTTAAAACTGATATATTGACATTTAAATCAGTGTGTCATATACTTAATTACTTAATTAATTTTGCCAATGTCATGTAAATTCTCGCAACCTATTAGGAATTATGTACAGTAGGAGAGAGCTCAACCAGAGAGAGAAGAACGACGTCGGTGTGCATGGGAGCAGATGGGGAGTTGATGCGTTGTGGGGGTAGAGGAATGAGAGCGATGTCGGTGCGAATAAGGAGGGGTTACGCTATGAGGGAAAAACAACTGATATGAACAAGCCCACACGTTAATCATGGCCTCTGCCTTAGGGAATGAATGGTGCCTTAATCATGCAGTAGTGTAGTTGTTCACAATAGATGAACAGTCGTACAAAGGTAAATTACAATACAGTAGTACGTGCATACCGTGCGATGCGATCTGACTAGTTGCAATATTGAGAATATTTGCAGGCAGACAGCAGTCATAATGGGACCCACTACATTGAAAGTGCATTATAGTGTTGGCACCATTCGTGAAGGTCTGTACGGTGTTAACTTGAGCAGTTTTTTTGCAAGCCATTTTGGTACACCCAGACAACGAGAATGCACGAATTGCAAATGTGATGCACTGGCTCACTCGCATTTTCTTCTTAGACCTTGAGGTGTGCAGTACCGTCATACAAGGGCTTTGGAGCTGGTCTCCCACGCAAATTAGATGAGAGTTGAGAAGACTGATGCCTACGGCTGTATGGAAGGGCATTCTAGAAGGCTACCGGCATCATGGATATGAGTGTGCTACTTGTGCAAGCATGTCCAAAAGAAGTTATACTAGGCCCTACCACTGGATATCATCCGGGTGGTGGGAGCAGCTCGAGCGCCCAGCATGTTGGTGAAGAGAAGGCTTCGGAGGTCGGTGTTATATATGAAGGTTGTGGAGGATGTTGCTCGTGACAAGGCCGACACGATAGATGTAGGAGAGGAATCGGTTACCGCATGTTGTGTATATAGGACAAGCTGATGAAGGAGAGCATAGTGAGTACATGGTGCATCAAATGGGGAGCGATGACTGGATGGCCTAGGCTAAAGAGGAAGCTATACAGGAGGACGACGAGGACAGTTCTGACGATGATAAAGCTCCCATCCCCCAGGAATAGAACAGATTTGACGCTGAGGGTGTAGCTACGCCTGATGAGCACGAATCACCATGGGAGTACCATGCTACAGAGGTCCAGTTGCACTCAATGTTTGCTAATAAGGCATCCTTGCAGGATGCCATTAGGCTGTGAGCCATGTCCATGCACCAGACATTTTGGGTCATCAAATCTAGATAGGACCAGTACATCGTGAAGTGCGAGTAGGCCGGTTATCCTTGGCGAGTGCACGCACATAGACCGAAGTATGAGACTCACTAGATTATCTCAAATGTAGAGTCACACTCCTGCATACTTAGTAGTGTTTTGCCAAGGCACCATAATATAAGGCCCACCTTCATGGACAATTTGATGTATGGAGAGATAGTAGAGAAGAAGGATGTGGAGGCCAAGCACATCATGGTGGCTATCGAGAAGAAATTCAAGTACAAGATTAGCTACGCAAAGGCATGGCATGCAAAGCAAAAACCTTTGAAAAGATAGTTTGGGTCTTTTGAGGTGGCGTATGATAATCTTTCTTGTATGCTCGAGGTGCTACGGGACAGAAACTCGGGCACATACACTGCTGTGAAGAATAAGCCATCTACAATGCCGCCAGGTTTTGTGGTATTGCAGAGGGCCTTCTTGGTCTTCGGTGCCTGCACTGAGGCTTTTAGGCATTTTGTTGCCCATGATGTTAGTTGACGGGACCTTTTTGACCGGGAAATACAAGGGTTAGATCCTTACAGCCATTGGTGTTAACGGGAACAACCAAATTCTACCGTTGGCCATCGCATTTGTCGAGAGTAAGAATTACGACAGCTGGTTGTGGTTCATTCGACATGTGAAGGTGGCAATTGTTTGAGCTTGTCGTGGTGTGTGCGTAATCCATTATCGCCATGCTAGGATGCTAAAGGCCATAAGAACACTTCAGCAAGACCCCGAGGAGCCGTGCCCTTGGCTAGATATGAGAAGTAGATGGTGCGTTCACCATCTAGGGACCAGCTTCTTCAAATAGTTCCCAAAGCAACCGTTGGTGAAGCTATTCAAGAGGCTAGCTATGCAGAACCAGCAGTGCAAATTTGATGCTTTATGGGCACTGTTGGATGAGCATAGCAAGAAGAACGTGGATGAGAGGAACAAGAGACTGGCCATTGCTGGGCCTGCACAACCCGAACCCCCCACACCACTGCCAGAGTCTAAACCTACTAGTCCAAGGAGGAGGACCTCAAGGAACATCAAGTGCTTCTCCCACTGGATCAAGGCTGAGCCATTGGAGAAGTGGTCCCTACTACCATGTCAGTGCAAGGTACGGTATAATGACTACTAACCTTTGCAGAGGTGTATAACTTGGTTGTTAGGGGCCTTCGATCTCAGTCCCTCGTCACTATTGTGGAAGGTATTTTGCATAGCACATTCAATTATTTTAGGAAAGACGTGCAAATGTCGCATTTCATGTCACCAACACACAAACATGCTACTGCGTGAAGATTACAATATACATGAAGATGAAGACAGAGAAGGGCCAGTTGCACACAGTGTACGTGATGGGCAATACTAAGCATCTTTTTGACATGCTCCTCTAGGATAGAGTCAGATTTAGGATGGCTCATTCTCTTGTCACCCATAAGGTATATCTTGGAGATCATGTCAACCAACTTAGTTGTACGTGCAACAAGCTAAAGCTCCAACACAAGTCATGCTCTTATGTACTTGCCAGATGCGGGATTGTGCACATAGACCCTTCAAACTTTATGTCCGAGTACTTCTCCAAGGTGAGGATGGTGCAGGCGTGGTGTGGGGTTCTTAGGGGATTTATGGTTTTGGATAACTTCGCCACCTTAGATATTGCAAATAGGACCTAGATTCCAGATATTGCAAATAGGACCTAGATTCCAGATATTGCATGCTGAAGGGTGGGAAGGGTCATCGGTAGAGTCATCAGATTACCAATGATATGGATGAAGTGCAAGCCGAGGCATTGGGTAGACGCTATAGGTGCTGCAACCAAGAGGGCCACACTGCCCAACGATGCAAGGCATCTGCTGAGGAGTAGGCACACCGACATGGTTTGTAATACCACTTCTTCGAGTGTGCAAAGTGGGACCAATATTGGAAATCTACGTACATTATCATCCATACATCGTTAGTTCATACATTTGATGTACATAGTGCCGTAGCACCTCTATTGTACGTTGCTTGTAATGTTTACGTAACTGTTGTGATACTATCCCATTTTCATTTGATGTACATAGTGTCATAGCACATGTATCGTATGTTGCACGTACTATTTACACGACTGTTGTGGTACTATCCCATTTTCATTACTTCTAAAAGTAGTGTCTTGGAAACCTGGTACTATTTTGTTTGTTGCTTATGAGTTAGATTTACTCCTGCTTTACTTTCGTTGTTTTATTCGCATGTATGTGCTAATTTGAAGTTGTTTTGCAGGTATGGCTCATGACCCTCTCGGATCAGAGTAGCCTTTTGGCCTCCTGGAGGAGCACATCCACTGGGTACATCATGTGTCTCATCGTGATGTGGCACCAAGTAGCACTACATCTTTGGTTAGTGCTTGCAGTTCCGTGCATAATATTCAAGAAGCTTTGAATACCAATTCTGAGATTTCTAATGTGCACAAGAGACATATTTGGAAAGCTAATGAAGTCTATTTTCCAACAAATCAAACGGCACTTGATTGGAGCTTCCTACACAAAGTTATGGCAATTTCATTGGATGCTGCACGAGCTATCCGAAGAGACGCGCGAGACTTGCCAAACATAAAGAGTTCGAGTATTGCAATGCAAGTAAGAATAAAATCCGACCACACCATGGCTTTCTAAAGGTTGAGAAGGACTCCTTTTCAGGTCCTAAACGGATTTGGAAGCCCCTTGAACAAGAAAACAAAACATATAAAGATTTGAAACCGATTCGGACTCGGATTGGGACAGCTGACAAGACCGATACTAAAACGTCCATAACTTTCACAAACTGAGTCCGATTTGGGCGTTCTTGGACTCGTTGGAAAGCTATTTTGAAGCCCCACATAATAGATGAGGTGCCAGCCACGGAATCCTCACGGTAAAGTCGCAAATTGAGAGAGAAACTAGAGGTAGCAGTTTAGGTATTTCCTTTTTAGTTCGTATTGGAGTTTGTTTCGGAGTTAGGCCAAGTAGTGCATGAGTTGTAATCAAGGCCGTGCATTGTGCACCAATATAAGGCCAGGGCCTTAGCCCCATTGTAACTTAGGTTATGATTTGAGAAATAGAAACCAGAAAATCACCATGGTTTGGTGGCCATTGTTGGCGTGTTCTTGATATTTCCATCGAGGAATTGCTCTTGGTGTGTTGAATTCAATTGTGGTGTTGGATTCTACTCGCTGAAACTTCAATTTCTCTACCCTTCGTTCACGTGCTGCGGTGTGCGTGGGAGAAGGCTCATCTTGGAGAGGGCATCAAACAAGGCGTATCGTGAAAGATCAGGGCTAAAGCAACGGGGTTCAGCTAGCTTGCTAGGTGGATCCGCATCATCTTGGTATTAGAGCGTGGTTGATCACGGTACGAGGTTGCTAAATTTTTCTTGATGGCGGGTTCTATGAGGATTGAAGATGGCAAGGCGCGGCATAATCATGCCGAGCCAATCGGGGAGGTGACCCAATATGCGGCATCTTTGCTGCCCGAGGTGCGACACGGGTTTGAAGCGACACGTGACTACTTCTTAAGTTGTCACCAAAAGCTTGAAGGCAAGATTGATGATTTGGGGGCGCGAATTGATGCTTTGACGGAGGAGATACGCAGCCAGCCACCACAATTTCAGCATGCTGAACGGGGACCTCAATATCCCGAACGGCGTGCACCATATGAAGACGATGAACACGAGGAGATCTTTAATAGTGCAGCGGGCTTTGCTCCACAACCGCGCCATGCTCGGGACTACCGTGGTGTTGACCGTGGTAGGGACATGCGTGGCAGAGGTGCTGCCAATGGTGGAGGTATGCGTGATGGTGTCGGGTTTGCTCAGTGTGTTGCCGTGGATGATGAAATTGGGCGGGTAAAAATTTCTATCCCATCATTTAATGGTAAAGCTGAACCGGAGGAGTACTTGGAGTGGGAGATGCGTGTCAAACAAATTTTTGACAGCCATCACTATACTGAGGATAAGAAGATTCGTTTGGCGACAATTGAATTCACCGGATATGCTCTTGTTTGGTGAAATCAATTGTGTCGCGTAGGAGCTCATCCGGATACTTGGGTACAATTGAAGAATATTTTGAGGTATCGTTTTGTCCCAGCACACTACACTAGGACCTTGTACAACCGGTTACAACAACTACGCCAAGGTAATTCTAGTGTTGACGAATATTATAAAGAGATGGATATGTTGATAATCCGTACAGGAACAGAGGAGCATGATGAGGCTACTATAGCACGTTTGTTTAATGGGTTGAATGAGGATGTGCAAGATAGGGTGGAGATGGTCAATTACTTCAACATCCAAGACTTGGTGCATCAAGCTGAACGTGCTGAACAACAATTGAAGCGCAAACAAGCCAAGGGTAGGCATGCCAACACTCAAACAAACCCATGGAGGCGTCCATCACAGCAAGGCGATGATGTGGGTTCACACTACAAAGTGGCGGCATCAAGCCGTTCAAATGGTGCTCTTTCAAAGGAGGCAAGCAACAGAGGTAAAGAAGCAACTAAAACTGATTCTAGTTTGCCTTCTAATGCTCATGCTAGAGAAATTGAGTGTTTCAAGTGCAAGGGAAGAGGTCATATGATGCGTGATTGTCCAAATCAACGAAGAGTGCTTCTCACTAAAGATGGCTATGCTTCAACAACTTCTAGTAGTGATTCTGAAAGTGAAAAATCCGATGATTCCAAGGAGGATGTTGTCTATTGTGATCCAGAATTGAATGGTGTTAATCTTTTGGTCCGGAAGGTGCAAAGTAAAGAAACTGAAACAAAAGGACAGCGGTGAAGTGTTTTCCAAGCGGAGTGCAAGATCAAAGATAAAGCATGCAAGTTGATCATAGATGGTGGGAGTTATACCAATGTGATTAGCAAAGATTTGGTGTATGCTTTAGGGCTATCCATGTGGAGGCATCCTCAACCACATCATGTGGAGTGGCTACACAACTCCGGAAGGCTAAAGATAACTCACAAGGTGCGTGTTCTGTTTGTTGTTGGTGACTATGTTGACAAGGTGGATTGCGACGTAGTTCCAATGGATGCATGTGGGTTATTGTTGGGAAGACCATGGCAATATGATCGCAATGCTACGCATGAGGGCCGGTCCAACACATACACTTTTGTACATGGGGGAAAGAAGCATGTGTTGAAACCAAAATTGGAGAGTGCTATTCATGTTGATGAAGAAATTACAGCCAAGAAGAAGCAAGCTCCCAAGATTACCCCAAAGCCGAGGACGGCTTTGCTTCAAGGAGGGGAGGATGATGTGGCACCAAGTAGCACTACATCTTTGGTTAGTGCTTGCGGTTCCGTGCATAATATTCAAGAAGCTTTGAATACCAATTCTGAGATTTCTAATGTGCACAAGAGACATATTTGGAAAGCTAATGAAGTCTATTGACAGCTCTCCTGGACCAGTGGTGCCCGGAGACTTACAATTTCCATCTCTCATTTGGGGAGATGGCTCCTTCTCTGCAGGACGTCTCCCTGCTGCTTGGCCTACCTTCCTGCAGGAAGGCCTGATGGACTAGTGCATCGACCTTGCCAAGTTTGACGGAGTCCTTCCGCCTGTGGCTAGGCCGAGTACTACATCATCCCGAAGGCACAGAGGCACGCCCGCCCTTGCGGTGGCTGTTGTAATTCTGTGTAAGTGTTCGACGCCCTACCCGTTGGGAGTGATGCGCTCTCCTTTCCGTATACTAACCTTTTGCTTGTACTCAGGTCAAGCAGATGGACCATGACGCCGATGAGCACTAGGTGTCACGCCACCTCGAGACCTACTTGTTGTGGCTATTTGGTTAGGTGCTGTTCACTAGCAACCACGGTGACACCGTCGACACGTACCTCATCGCGTGACACCATCCTCACGCTATAGGTTGAGGCTGAACTCCATCCTCACGGGGTGTCCGCTGCTACTGCAGTTGTGGTTGTTCAAGCGCTTCAGCCTCAAACGGTCCCTGTTGCACGACAACACTCCCTACGGCCATGAGATGTACCACATGGGCGAGGTAGATCAGTGGACTCTGGCTCCCTCTAGTGCCGGTGATGGGTACATACTTTGCCTTGTGAATAATTTCATCATATAACCGATCATCATATGTAACAGCTTGTGTTCCTTGCAGATATAGTTCACGCATGTGTAGGTGACACGGGTGTACGAGCCATTGATGGAGCAGTTCGACCACCTCACGGCGGATGACGTGAACTGGGAGCCATACTCCCCTTAGGAGTTACAGGCCCGCGATCCTCACGGCCTGTCCACGCTGTGCTAGCACGACTGGGACTACTGGTTGCCCGTAGGGCACTAGTGTTTGACATCTTCGTCGACGAGTACGCACCACATTAGGTGATGCTCCAGTTCGGCCTACAGCAGGTGGTTCCAGTACAAGTCGGGCTGCCTGTGCCCAACAACGTGCATGCTTGAGTAATTAGCACAGATGTCCCTCTTTTTACTACCGT
Organism: Dendrocalamus latiflorus; assembly: GCA_017311315.1. NCBI lineage: Eukaryota > Viridiplantae > Streptophyta > Magnoliopsida > Poales > Poaceae > Dendrocalamus > Dendrocalamus latiflorus. The sequence continues at coordinate 18,996,909 of CM029630.1, forward strand.
CTCATACCCATGACTTCTAACTACATGTTACGTCTTGCAAGCCAATGGGAGGCCACACTACAAGACTGTGTGCAGGAGGACACCCCCTACGACCACAGCGCGTATGAGGAGTACCTCCACTGGTACTTTCCTCGGACATGTACCAAGTTGGTACTTGCTGCCGACCCATTCCTAGCACCACACATCCCAGCATCGATCGACACGTACTCTGTGCACTTCACGCAGGACGTGCACCGCTTGGTACGTTACTTCATATTTTAAAAACTTTGCTTCTGCTAACCCCCTTACAGGTTTCACCTTGTTGTGTTTTCATTGCAAGTGGGCATCAGTGATGAGATTGAGAGGGACTCCCGCTCCTTGTTTCAGAGGATGATCGACAATGCAGAGGTCGCACGTGAGGAGGCGGCCCAGGCTTTCCATCGTGTGGTAGCTTAGGCCATAGATTATTGTTGCCCTGTTGTCGTGCACCTGGCTCTCGGAGGTTGACACGTGAATGCCTAGTCGACAATCAGTACATCCGCCGGTGTCATTTCGTCCGGCAGCACAGCAGGCGAGAGGGTCAGCATGGCCACGTGCAGCATGACCTGATGAGGCGGGAGGCTCAGCCAGGCCACGACTGACACCGTCGCGGCCTTACAAGGCCAGAGGGTCCACCTAGGCACGCCCCCGTACACCGCCACCGTCGTAATACGTGGGTCCTCCGGACTCCTTTGTCTTCCACATGTAGCACAGCAGGGCACGTACAACTTGCCATATTACGCTTCGGATGGCTTTTCACACGCCATGGCACTAGCCAAGGGTACGTCACATCTCTATTTGTTTCCTACCATTGACTTATTTGATTAACTAATAATAATTGCACTGTAGGTCTTGCACCCTCTGATGGATTAGGGGCCTCCCCAGGCAAAGCGGACAAGCATGACTTTCTTGTCAAGCATGACCTATAGCTCAGCCCACACCCCTGAGGTTCTGTCTGGGTCACAGCTCGTTGGTGCGCCAGTACCGACACGGCCGATAGTGCTATCCACTCCTTCGGCTTTTGGACCTCGTTAAACTAGGGCACCTAACCATCTTCCCCCTCGAGGCCGAGGCCCCGACACCCAGCACAGAGGAGGAGGCCCAAGCGAGGCCTCATGAGAGGACACGAAGGTGGAGTGGGCCATGGTGATGCGGAGGGGATGCAGGGGTGATGTTGGGAGGGCGTACTAGGGGCTGTCCCCTGCGTTGCCTGCACTTTTCTTTACTCTGTTATACTTAAATTTTGTACTTATTGTGTGATATCTATAATGTTGTTGCATTCTTATTTTTACTCCTTTGTACATGTATGTTTCTTCAACGCATATCGACGGCTCTACCTTAATGCATGGGACACATCAAAGCAACACTCCACTCAATAAATGATAACCGCGATGATGCATCCACCATTTAGTTATATGCTTTAGGGGATTGAACATAAATACATACAACTGGTGAGAGTATTTGATGAGGCGATGGGGTCCCGATCTTCCGATAGGATGATAACTATCGATTTTGGTGGAGATGACTCTTGCGATCCGACTACAACCGTACGAGACGTCACTTGCGCCTTAGCAATCGCTGAACCACACCCAAGTCGTTATCAACCGTGCCAAGAACGCGGTTGACCTGACCACGAAGGTCTATTCCTGCATGCAATCGAAGAACAAGCAAGAACAAGGATAGTGAGCAACCTGAATTTGCTAGATATAAAAGTCGCACAAGGATAGTTGAGGTTCTGTAACACGAATCTGTTGGTCTAGCCGACACAAGAGAACGTGGAGTTTGCACAAGGGGCTAAACTGATCTAAACAAAACCTAAGTCCTAGAAACGGAGGCGGCGGCTCCTATATAGTGAAAACAACCAGGGAAGGTGTCCCAAAGGGTACACCCTAGGGTTACAAGGCCCATGGGCCCAAGTGGAGGTGGCGCAGCACCCTTTTGACTCGGACTCAGAAACCTACGTGAATTGTTTTGATGATTCCGGCCGGCTCGGATGGAATTTGAAGATGAGGTTGGATCCGTTGGAAAATAGACTTCATAAGCTTTCCATGAAGTACAAGAACGTCCCAATCGGAGTCCGTATGAGGAAGTTATGCCCGTTTGAACTTAGTACCATCGCAGCAGTCCGAGTCTGATTCCAAAACGTGTCCAACTCGAATTCGTGCTTGACTTGGTCCCAAAGTGACGTGGTGACCTCCATTATTCCTTCCATACATGTCCAGGACTCCATATCCCTTTCCTTCATCCTTTCCCAAGTTCCTAAGCACAATTAAATCACTTGCATTAGGTAGCGGTCTATTTTTAGTAACATATGAAGGCTGAAGAAACGAATTCACCTTTAGTTCAATCTTGATATTGGGCGCTATTGTCGTATATGTTTGTGGCGTGGTCACATCATCCTCCCCTTCTTGATAGAAAAACCGTCCTCGGTTTTAGCATATGTGTAGCCTCACGTATTGCATGATCTTCATCATAAATGTCGGTACATAATAACAAACGCAACAAACTCTCATTATGTAATATCATAAGTTCTTTGTCAAACAAAGTGAAACCTCTTTGAAACGAGCTCACCTTATAATTTAAGCGATGCGAAGGAACTCTTGTAATTAGGACAACAAGCATAGGAAATATGGTTGTATCCATAGGGGTCATGTCCTCATCATCCTCCCCTTCTTGAAAACAAAGCCGTCCTCGGCTTTTGATAAACTGAAAGTATGGTAACAAAGAAGCCAAGGTGTATGCATGGTATATGTATATGTCATCCGTTTTAACGGTTCTTCGTTGTTGCACAATTAATGCTATAACACAGCAGCAATCATAAAAGCTCATTGTATTATTAACCCAAAAGTAATCATATATGTCAATGACCAAATTAAAATTTCTCACACAGCAATTATTGCAACTAGATTTGCAAATGTAAGTGAAGCATTTATGCAATTGAAATATCTGAAGTTGTAAACTTGAAGTGGTGGCACATATGGGCGAAGCTACAACTTTTGGAATTAAGCATAGTTCATCCATATAATCATATCCCAATGGAGCAATAGCAAATTTATCCAGCAAGGGTGAAGAGATTTGTGTGTTCTTCCATAATTCATCATCTTTATTCAGATTGTCCATACTAGATGATGCAAAAAGAGATGAACACATAGGCATTGGATGCATACTAAATTTTACTCCCCTCTCATATTGAACAAGATTCAACACACAAGAATTGTTATCTAAAACAGCAAGCTTCAATTCATCCATGTGATCACAAGTTATGCATATTCGATATACAAAAAATTGATTGTCTACACCATAATCTCCAATCAAATTAAACTTATACCCAGGGGTGTAGGCACTAAACAAGAATTTCGAACATGCAAGTTCAGAAACTTTCTCCATAGCACAATCCAAACTAACGGCCTCATTAAGCATGATATAGCACAATGCATCAGCAGGAGATATTCTATCAAATACTTCCTTATGTGTAATTAATTCGACATGTGCAAAATTATGAGCATTTAGATCAGCACATGGTTCGTTCAAGTCAACACAAGGAATATCAAAAAATTGCACTACAGCAGGTATATACTCACAAGGTTGATCTATGTCTTGTTGTAGCACCAAATCAGTACCTTTGTCATTATCGTCCTCATCAGATACTGTAGGTACCTCAAACTTCTCCTCTAATGGCATAAGATGCACCAGATCATCCTTCACCTCTTCAAGTATCTCGGTGGTATCTGTAGATGGAGTAGGAACCAAAACAATATCAACATTTTCAATTACCTCAGGTTCCACCTCGCTTGTGACCGTGGGTGCTGGAGGTACAAAACGATGTCGTAATTTCTTTTTCATCTCCTCCCATGTGTATATATAGTGGAACTCGAGATTTGACCACCAATGTTGAACATCACCAATCAGCGCCGTCCTTGCCATGCTCATCTTCTCATAAGGATCAAGATCTTGTTTTTCAAAGTAGTTATCCATCATAGTAACCCACAAGAAGTAGTCCGACGACGTACTCTCAGCGGTGAGTGGCAAGATATATACTGGTAATTGTTTCCCTTCGAGTTCAAATCTGCCCGCGATGACATCATAATCTACCAATTTTCTCAAGCCTGTCATTGTTAGTAGAAAACAAGGAAACAAATCACAAGTAAATGTTCCTATCAACTACTAGGTTATGGAGGCTCAAATCAAGTCACGCATCTCTCAAGCTCTTACCAAATTCTTACAAGTTCTTACCAAAACAAACAGTTGGTGCAACCGGTGGCTGGTTCGTGATAAATCTAACTCAAGTGATGAGTAAAGCGATTGCAAGGTACAGCGAGACCTGTTCGGTTAGTAGAAAAGTGGAGCTTGGATAGGCTATGTATTTTGTAGCAAAGGAAAACAATCAATTAATTTCAGAAATTGCACAGAATTGAATTATAGTTCGTATCTAGCACTTAGCCTATGTTGCTGATCAATCAAGGATGGAAGAAGGCTAAAATATATGTATGGCAATGTATGGGAGTGGTAAATACAAGATAATTCAATCGAATGCAATCTGCAATTGAAGAACACAAAGATCGATCCAAAACTTGAAAACTGAAGATTTCTGTCCACTAGATAGCACGTCGGTATTTTGGCCGTAACTTTTTGTCAGTTGCCTTTTTTTCAATGATTCTTTTTTTCTCCGTTTCCGGACGGCTTTTTCTACAACTTTTGTTTTGGGGCCAAGTTCTGGAAACCGACCGCAAAATTCACACAAAATTCACAACTACCGGCTGTTGCAGATTCAATCTGGAATTTCAGGTCAACTTTCACCGCAGATATCTCTTAACTTCCTTGCTGTAATGACGTCAAATTTTACAGATAGATGGACAATGAAGTTTTGAATCTAATGGCACTGGTCTCACTCAAACATAATCTCGGAATCAAAAGATATGGCGTTTTTGGTGGCGGCTGCAGAGAAGGGAAAAATCAGCCGAATTGGAATTAGGGTTTGGGGGTGGGGAATTTTTTTCTTTGGATTTTTAATGGAACACAGATATGACCAGCAACTAGACAAAGCTAAAACGGACACAAATTCAATTTAGCAAACCAAAACTAACAGATTGAAAGGCACAACGGGGTTTGGACAGCGGAAATTAACTCTTTTTGTGGGGCAATTTTTCTGGACTATGGGAAATAAAAATCAATCTACTAACTAGGGATACAAGAAATTCCTACCGGTCAACTGAAGCTCTGATACCAACTGATGAGGCGATGGGGTCCCGATCTTCCGATAGGATGATAACTATCGATTTTGGTGGAGATGACTCTTGCGATCCGACTACAACCGTACGAGACGTCACTTGCGCCTTAGCAATCGCTGAACCACACCCAAGTCGTTATCAACCGTGCCAAGAACGCGGTTGACCTGACCACGAAGGTCTATTCCTGCATGCAATCGAAGAACAAGCAAGAACAAGGATAGTGAGCAACCTGAATTTGCTAGATATAAAAGTCGCACAAGGATAGTTGAGGTTCTGTAACACGAATCTGTTGGTCTAGCCGACACAAGAGAACGTGGAGTTTGCACAAGGGGCTAAACTGATCTAAACAAAACCTAAGTCCTAGAAACGGAGGCGGCGGCTCCTATATAGTGAAAACAACCAGGGGAGGTGTCCCAAAGGGTACACCCTAGGGTTACAAGGCCCATGGGCCCAAGTGGAGGTGGCGCAGCACCCTTTTGACTCGGACTCAGAAACCTACGTGAATTGTTTTGATGATTCCGGCCGGCTCGGATGGAATTTGAAGATGAGGTTGGATCCGTTGGAAAATAGACTTCATAAGCTTTCCATGAAGTACAAGAACGTCCCAATCGGAGTCCGTATGAGGAAGTTATGCCCGTTTGAACTTAGTACCATCGCAGCAGTCCGAGTCTGATTCCAAAACGTGTCCAACTCGAATTCGTGCTTGACTTGGTCCCAAAGTGACGTGGTGACCTCCATTATTCCTTCCATACATGTCCAGGACTCCATATCCCTTTCCTTCATCCTTTCCCAAGTTCCTAAGCACAATTAAATCACTTGCATTAGGTAGCGGTCTATTTTTAGTAACATATGAAGGCTGAAGAAACGAATTCACCTTTAGTTCAATCTTGATATTGGGCGCTATTGTCGTATATGTTTGTGGCGTGGTCACATCATCCTCCCCTTCTTGATAGAAAAACCGTCCTCGGTTTTAGCATATGTGTAGCCTCACGTATTGCATGATCTTCATCATAAATGTCGGTACATAATAACAAACGCAACAAACTCTCATTATGTAATATCATAAGTTCTTTGTCAAACAAAGTGAAACCTCTTTGAAACGAGCTCACCTTATAATTTAAGCGATGCGAAGGAACTCTTGTAATTAGGACAACAAGCATAGGAAATATGGTTGTATCCATAGGGGTCATGTCCTCATCAGTATTGTGGTACAAAGGTGCGTGCTCACTGATAGAAGGTGCCTCGCGCTACTCATATAGAGTGTTCCAAAGGGAGGCGCATCAGACAGAGTTAGGGTTTGCGCATTAGCATGTGGGATCATAGGAACTTTTTATGTTCACAACCTCTTCGTTGCCCCTCTCGCGCTACATCTATTGCTGAAGGTCCTTATTTTGCTTATTGAGGTTGTCAATCCGCTCCTCTAACTCTAGAATTCACTCCCACAACGTATCCATGTACATTACAACATGGCATTCATGGAGAGGATCGATCCAGTAGACAAAGTTGAATTCCGCTATCTGCTACAAAAGAGGGTTAACATGCAATCTCTATTACCGGTAACAAAAAATAAACTATTTGCTACTTGTACCTCAGAGTGTGAGCATTGGAGGAAATGTCATCCACCATTCAAATGGCCATCCATGACCTACACGATTGTGTCCTCCTTGTGTTTGCATTGTGGCCATACCGGTTGAGTACGTTTGTTTGGCATAAAGCAGTAGTTAGGGCCGAAGTCCTTCCTCCTTTCAAATGGAAGGTCTTGCTTAGGTAACCCCTGTTCGACTAGCCCCTCGCCGTCTGCCATTGTATGTTATTGTAGGACAGAGAAAGTTCTTCTTCCTACGGTTCAGAGGATCGAGTGGTCCTAATTTCGGAGGGTGGGGTGTGCATTTTATAGCACAGGGGGATGTAGTGTGCTTTATGACATAGCATAACAACACTCTGCCTCACCAACTTTTCAGAATGACTTGACAACACTGACCTCCTCAGCTTTTTAGACCAAAAAGAAAGGATTCTATAAAGCAAGACGTGACAACACTCTACAAAGCAAGACGTGACAACACTCTACCTCGACAGTTTTTTAGATCGACATGACAACACTATACCACCTCAACTTTTCAGACCGAAAAGATAAGACTCTGCAGAGGAGGACGTGAAAGGTCCCTGCAATGTAAGATGTGACAACACTCTGCCTCACCAACTTTTCAGATCGACTACAAAATATTGACCTTCTTGACATTTCAGACCAAAAAGAAAGGACTCTATAAAGCAGGATATGACAACACTCTACAAAGTCAGCCATAACAACACTCTGCCTCGCTACCTTTTAAGATCGACATGTCAATACTTTATCTCCTCAGGTTTTCATACCGAAAAGACAGGACTGTGCAAAGCATAATATGATACCTCCCTGCAAAGTAATATGTGACAACACTGCCTCGCCAACTTTTCAGATACACTTGACAACCCTGACCTCCTTGTCTTTTTAGATCAAAAAGAAAGGACTTTGCAAAGCAGGAGGTGACGACACTCTGCAAAGTAAGACGTGACTACACTCTGCCTCGCCAATTTTTCAGATCGACCTGACAACACTATACCTCTTCAGCTTTTCAGATAAAAAAGATAGGACTCTGCAAGGCAGGATGTGATAGCTCCATGTAATGTAAGACATGACAACACTCTATCTCACCACCAACTTTTCTAAAAGACAAGGCTACACTTCCTCCCAATCTACTCATATGAAATTAACCACACCATGCCACCTTTTGGCTTATAAAAGGAGGTGGAAGATATTTGGAGAGAATACGACATAACCAAAATCAACACTACACCAGAGCTTGCTTCATCACATCGGGATAGATAAGAGGTAGAAGAAGCAATTGGATAAGATGATGAAGCAATGGGAGGAGACCCGTGAAGTAGCAAGGTTTACTGCGGCCCGCGATGACAAACAAGGGCTGCTGCGGCCCAGGCCAAATGAGTGGAGCGTGCCAGGAGGCACCTCCTTGAGATGACTCACCCTGTAGTAGCAACCCTATCCCGAATGTTCCAACCGAGCGGTCACTGACGCTGGTGCAGGGACCCATGCAAGTTCTTCAACTCTAAGCAACGACTTAGCCTAGGCACGTGTTACTGGGGTTGCGCGAACTACTCCTCTGACTATCCCAACTGCTGTTGGGACACGAGCAGCTATCGACAATCGGTAAGGACCAGTTATAGTGTGTTCCACTACTATTTCTCTTTTAAAGTACGCACTAACAACCTCTCTTATGTACCCGTAGAGCCCGGAAAAGCTATGTGGTTACCGCAAGTGGATCGATCTAGAGATCCATCCATATGACTAGTGGGCTCTGGACTTCAAGGAATGGAATGTCAAAAAGGTCTACGAGATCCATGAGAAGGAGCACCGCAATAATGAGCAAATCGAGCGTATACATCGGGAGACGAAAGCTAATCTTGACGCGTGCACGTGCAGGGAGTGTGAGGCTCATGAGAGGGAGCACGAGAAAAAAAAGAAAAATGGCGGCCAAGGCCAAAGAGGCCACCGAGAAGTTTAACACCCAGCTCTCAAGGAAGGAAAAATGGCTTCGGTCCACCTAGTAGGTCGGGCCATTCCGAACTAGTCCCCCAAAGGTCCAATTTATTTCCAATTCAAAAAGGCGTATATGTATCGTAGGAGTATTTTGGTTTGTTGCATCGTACATAATGTTGTTTCTTATGCATGTAACCAAACCCTATACGCCGTATTATTCTTAACTTTATTATAAAGTCTATTTTAATTCACAACATCAAATCCCATCATCTTTTCACATTCAATTCTTAGCGTTGCAAGGTATCTAACAACATAAAAAAAATGAGTTCTCGAAGCACGCACGAAATGTCTACACATCTTTCATCAGTGATACTGTCTACCATATGTCTATCCTTGTGCCTCATATTGTACCACACAGTCCACATATTAGTCATTTTTTCAAAATGCAGTACATATCACTTCCGAGACAAGGCCTGCAAATATTGTGCGGGTGTTTATGATGGATATATGGACTAAAGTGTCAAAGATTATCTGTCCATAGATGTATTTATACTCAGTTAAAACATGGTGTCATATATAGTTCACAGATAGATTTTCTATTTTTTAAGTTATGAATACTTCACAAGGGATTAACTTTAAAATATTTTAAAATATATATAATAAAAAAACAAGCTCCAGTCGCCCAATTGTTAGGTGACAGCTTGGCGGTTGGGTCACAGAGCCTGTCATCCGACCGTTGGGCGACTGGATGCTTGTCACCCAACAATAAAGCTATGGCCTTGCTGTCGCTCTTCTATTGGGAGATAGATTCCAGTTGTCCAACGGTTTATCGATAGGAGGCTACTTTTGCAAAAAAAAAACAAATTGCAGTAATATTTCTGTATTTTTAATAAAAATAGATTATTTAAAAAATTCGGCACTACAAACGCATGGGTGTACGAGTTATTGACTTCTTTTAATGTTTACTGAGATTTTGATCTGTGATCATCCCTGACCCTTCCGTCGAAAATCTCATCATCACCCACAGGCTCTGCTGCCATCGAGTCTTTAACCCTATTTTACTTTGTCTCTAGATCCTTGTTATTGCTTCCATGGCCACCAACTTTGCCTCTTGTTGCAAATTGCAAATTTATGGTTCTTCAAACTTGTCGAACTAATTAATGTCCCTCTAGCAGCATCTATGTGATTGGTTTCTTCCTAGCTAGATTTTTCTAATATTGTGTGTAATCTTAGCAAATTAATGCCAATGGACTGTGTGTAATCTTAACGAAACTCTACTCTAAAAGCACAAACAGTATATGAAATTGTTCTTTATATATTTTTGCTTTGTTTTTATATTGTCTTTCAACGCGCACAAATCCTAATCAGTTTGGCAGGCGGCGGCTATGACTATCATCCACGATTTTGACCTCCTCAGTTCTCCCTTCTTAAACATACTTAATTATTTAAATTCAGAATTAAAAATTTATGTATATTAGATTTGTTTGGTTCGATTCATAGAGGACAATAGGAAGGACAGGAAGATTAAGAATGATTAAGAGTGGGTTCTTTTGGGCTGTGGCCTATAACTTTTGAATTCTGACTGTTTGTGAGAGATAGTACGAAGAGAAAAACAGTCGTACGCAATTTTGGCTATTATAGCTGAACTAGGTACAGTGTCTACTACAATCGACTTATAGACCCCGTCTTGAAAAACACACCATTTGAAAGCAAATTACTGTAGCAAAAAGTGAAAAGCTGAAGTCGAAAGCCATGCCGAACCAAGCCTAAATTACCAATTTTACCTTACAAAATCAATGGATATATTTAGTTGGTACCTCCATAATAGGTGGGAGGTACTTAGAAACTAATGGTACCTCTCCAAGAATTGCAAAAGCTCTCTATTGTTGAGTGATATTAAGGGTGTTCGTATTGGTTACGACTGATAGCTTTTACTAAAAATAAATAGTAGTGACTGAAAGAAGTAACTTTTAGAAGGAGAGGCGAGTGGTGAAAAAATTAAGGGAGAGATACGAGCGTGAGATATGAGCAAGAGGAGTAGAGTGCGTGATACGTCTGTGGCCCCCTATTTTATTCTCGAAACGAGACGGGAGCGAAAGGAGTTAAGAAACCGCTTCAAAAAACCAAATATTTATATTAACTTTTGATTTCTTTAAATAGAAACGAACGTGAACACCCTTATACCAACTACTTGGTACAGCTTGGCCCTGTAAAGGCCTCTTCAATTCATTTTGTCCCCCTTAGCTGACTGCGTGCGAAGTGGCCTTTATGCGTGTGGAGACAAATGCCGCGCCTGCGCCAAGAGACCGGTACTAGGACTGCGAGAGAGATCCCGGCCGGTCGTCCGTGTTGCATTCACGCACCGCGCGCGTCTTCTGATCGAAATCCAAGGAGCAGCGGTACCCTGTGGGCTTCTGGCCCAGCAGATCTGGTGGCGTTTAAGACAAAGCCTTGCCGTGCCGCACGCACGTACTCAATTACAGGGGTAAAAAATAAATACGAGTTATCTATATTATTTGATTATTATATTTTATAGGATATAAATATGATATAGATTTTTCATCCGATTAATAATTTCTATCTTATTCATATTTGTATTTGAATTGGCATGAAAAATACGGATGCAAATATGTTATTAACTTTTACTATCCGAAATGTTATTTTATCCATACTATCCATATTTGTATTCATATTCGACGGAGCAATATGCATATTTTTATTACAATACAACTAAGTAGTTGGACAAGTTTTTTTAATTCAACGTGAATTCATGTTTCTTTAGGTGAAGTAAATGAAGTAGAATGATTAAGCATGATTATATGAGAATAAAATATCATTAATGTCTTTATACTATACAAGTTATGAGGATATTCGACTAAACCGAATTGAGTAGATATTTGATTCAAATCTGTATTTGTTATATATTCGATTCATATTCATACTAAAGAATATTTGGATGCATATTCGTATTCGTTTACAAACTACGAATACGAATATGGTAAAGGCATTATTCGATTCATATTCAATCCGTTTTACCCCTACTCACTTACACAATCGTCGGCAAGGAAGGTGAGATTAGGCCACGGTTGATGAAGCACGACACGGTCACACGGCGACGGAGAACCCTACCGACCAGACACCGAGGCCACAACTCTGCCAAGCTGCCGTTGGCCCCTCTTCACCCCGGTGTTGGACGGGTGGAGAACCCATTTGATTTTCATAAGCAATATTTTTCTTTATTATTTTTTATTTATTTCTGAGATCAAGTTGTTCTAGTTTATTCTTCTTAGGCGAGTTGTTATCCAGATTTTATTTACCTATAATGGATTACCGACTCACCTAGACTATGGCGGTGATGCCTACGCCGAAGGTCGACATCAGCCTGAGTTTGGTATAAATAAACCTCCTCTAATTTTCTTTTAATGAACAATACTACTACCGAGGCGTAGGTCCCACACATATATGAAGATCATAAATAATCTACTTCCTGCTATTGAGATCATTAGCAATCATGATGTTGTTGTAAGATCCACAATCCTCAGCTCGGATGATAAAAAATGTCTATCACGTTCATCGATTCAAGGATTTGTTGGTGATATATTGTTTATCAGGCTCTATAGTGTAAAATTGAGTACTTGTGTATTTTATTCATGAGTTTTTATTAATATAAATTAGAGGACCTTTCTAGAAAAACTTACACAATCATCGGAATGCGGGACTCGCATTAGCGTGTGTAATTCATCACCACTGGCAATAGTTATGCAATTACACTGCTTAGTGCTTATTGCTTCAAGCATATACATCCCTAGTTGCTAAGGTAATAATAACATAGGAGAGAGAATTTCTTAGCACTAATGCGAATGGATAAAACAGTTGGTGCTAACCCCAGATTGCATAGCATCGATCGAAGCTAGCACTAATTCTAAAATAGTTGAACATCTAGCACCTATAGGCAAGGTTGACACGATCCTATGATCCCACTGAGCTGAAATGATACAGGACGATATATGGATTGGAATTTCATAGAATCGTGATCCTAAAGATAGGATCATGCTCAAAATCAGATAGGATCATGATGCTGACAACAAATATATCAGCATATAAATTTTGGTATTACATGTTACTAATTTAAGTTACAATAGATTCATTTTACTTTGTTTTTTTTATCTTTACATGTTGTTCTAAGGGGAAAAGGTATTGTCATTGATATATTGGACTTTTAAATGATTAAGTTTTTAAAATAATTAAATAAAGCTTAATTGAATGTAACGTTAATAAGTGTACCCAAATTTACAAAACTAAATTAAAAATCAAAATATATACTATAGACTTGCACATTTGAAAACATAATTCAGTTTTTATGTGAAATGTTTATAGTTTTAAAAATCTGGTAGAATCATGATTCTATGATTCGATTCTGTCAAACGAAAAATTATCCTACCTAGGATCATTATCTTGACAACCTTGCCTATAGGTGGTGCTAAGGGTTGGAGTAAAAGTAGCTAACAATAATATTGTGGATAGAGAGAGATGCGATGTATACAAGTTAGCACCTACTTTTGCAAAATGTAGACTGAAGTTGAGGTTGTTTAGATCTGAAGGGGTTTGGTCCAATCCTTTCAGATTAGTAGAGAAATCACACTATAACCTTTGAACTTAGATAGGGAGTATAAGGGTGTGTTTGGTTTGTGCCCAAACCAACCTTGGAAAAATTTGGCTAGCCCCAACAATTTGGTCCTTGTTTAGATGGTTGTCAAAACCTTGGCAAGCCTATGACTATATGGTCATATCCTATATATTTCTTGCCAATCTTCAACCAAACTAGTCGACAACCCTTGCATTTGCACTGGTCAACTTCTTAGTCTCTATCACAAAAGATAAAAATTTGAAAAATTTATAATATGAAAATAGTACTTAACATAAATTTATTGAGAGTTCAAAGTATAATCTAATTTAAATTTTAACTTTAACTTAGAATTATAAATAACATGTCCAAGTTCTACGAAAGATAGAAGTGCTTCTAAATTGATGGATTGATATACACCAGGCCAATTTTCATTTAATTTTTATTCTAAATTTTCTATTTATTTATTTTAATTAGGAATTAGTATGGAAATCAAATTGCTATTTTTTATTTTTATTCCAAATTTCAGTTTTAGGTTGGAATTCGTATAAAAATACAATTGCTATTTTCATTTAATTGTTATTCTGAATTTTAGTTTTATAGGGAATTTATTTTGGAAATTGTAAATTGTATGGAAATCAAATTCATAATTTTATTTTATTTTTATTATGAAATTTGGTTATTTGTTATTGTACTTGGATAGGCTCTTTATTTTAATTTTCTAACTTTTATTTTATTATTATTCCGAGTTCCAATTGTTTATAGATGTTACTTAGGAAGTCAAAAGGAAATTAAATTGCTAATTTACCTTTATTTTTATTTCGAATTTTAATTAATTTGGATTGTACTTGACATAGACTCTTTATTTTAATTTGGGTCCACTGGCTAGATCTTTCTGGTTAACGTGGGAGCTTTCTTGAATTAATTTTTTTATTTCGAATTTAAATTAAATTGGTTGTACTTAATATGGACTTTCTTTAATCTAAGGCGTTATAAATTGGGTCCATTAGATGGATGGCTAGATCTTTCTAGTTAACGGGGGAGCTTTCTCAAATTACCTATTTAGTATAAGTATAGATAGGTAGATAGATTGTAAGCCACTAACATTTTGGCTAGCCAAATTTTAACAGGCTTGGTTTGGTTACAAACCAAACACACCCTAAATATTGCTAATACTTACTACAACTATCGTGACATCTTTTTCATTGTTCATTTGCGGGAGTTTGGCAATAGACAAATGCCAGTTGAGGCGATTAGAACCTCAACCTGCACGCCTTAGAACTCTTCGAGACTTCCAAGGACAACCCCAACTACTACTAGCAGATGAACAAGAAATTTAAAAAAATACTTCCATTTAAAAAGTAGAAGTTTAATGCGCCCTGGCCTTAAGAATAACTACTTGTGTTTACTTTGAGTTTTGTGCTAAGTTTTGCTGGTACGAAAGCAGAAAAACACTTCACATATATTTGGACGGATCACTCCCGCTTTACAAAAAAAAAAAAAAAAAACTGTGCGACAAAATCTCGTCCCCATAGGCACAAATAATAGAGCTGTCACTAGGTACCTATTATCCATGCACAAACCCATATCACATACAGGTTTTTTGAGCTATGATTTTGTCTTTTGGTTTATGGTTTTTAAATTATGGTTGCCAAGAAAGATAGTACACAGAGGAAATCAGTCACATATGATTTTGATCACTATAGCTAAACTCGGTATAGTGTCTATTACAATTTATCTGTAGACTCCGTTTTAAAAAGGTGCACTGTTTAAATATTAGTTATTATAGCAGGAAGTGATAAGCCAAAAAGAATGCTCAGGTATAGCCCTATGGGTAAAAATCTAATGCCATTTAAATTTGGATTTTTGGAGGGTAATACCCACCGCCATTATTTACCTCGTTTCCATACAAAGCAAAATCTGACTGAACCGAGAACCGAGCGTTGCTCGGATGGTGGCACTGCCAGCGTGTAGGCCACCCACTTGGCTCGATCCTAGTACAGTAGTACGTCTCATTTTTGGGGTACTGTTCATATGAACAGTACCTTTTCAGTACTATTTATGTGAATGGTATCTCAGAGTACAAGCGCGTGGGTGCGTTCAGTGGTTAAATGTAACAGCCCATGTTTTTATAAAAAAAATAATAGTAAAAATAATTTAAAATAAAAATAAATATTTTGGTTGCCTAAATTTTATTTTTGATTTGACCTGATTTTTCTGTTTTTTTAAAAAAACGCTAGATTTGAAAAGTAATTTAGGTAAAACATAAAAATAGTATTAAATAAAATGATATTTTGATTTTTTTTATATAAATCCTAATTCAAATTAATTATTTGGATTTTATTTTGGTTTTATGAGCTTTCTGGAGTTTAAAAGCTATTTTGAAAATAAAAAGTATTTTTGGTATAAAATTAAATACCAACTTAGGTTGGAAATAATTTTAATAAGTCCAAAATGTCTCCAGGAGGTTCTCTGAATTTTTCTAGAAATTTTGGAAGTTATTTCATATTTTTCTGAGACTTATTTAATTTTCTAGGCTTTCTAAAAAAATCCAAAAATCAGAAAATAAAAATTAAACCGCAACCTCCCTCCGGCCGCCATGTGGACGGCCAGATGCCGCCCACGTCACCCGCTTCACCCCGCCTTCCCCTCCCTAGGGTCGACACGTGGCCGGTCCGATTCGCGCCACGCCACCCACCCGGCCCGATCTTCCCCGCCCATCCCACTTACCTCCGCAGCCGTCCGATCCTCTCGCCTCTCATCCCCGCCACCCCTTCCACTCATCCCCTCACCCGTCTGATTCGCATCCAGCCGCCCGCGTCCTCCCCCTTCCTCTCCCGCTGACAGCCCGGGCCCGTTGTCAGGCCCGTCTTCTTCCCAGGTCATCTCCTTCCTCCTGCACCCTCCGCCGAAAACGCCGCCTCCACCTCCCGACCTTCCCGTTCTCCTACGCGCGCCGCCCACCTCCCTCTCCTCTCCCGCACGATGCGCGCCCACGTTCCCCTCTCCCCGCGCCCCCACTTCCCCCATTCCGCGCCGGCCGCCCGTAACCGCCGCGCGCCCGGCCATCTCCGGTGACGAATTGCCGCCGGCCTACCCCTCCCCGACCCCTATAAATACCCCCACCGGGTCCGCCCCATCTCGCTTCACCTCCCTCCGCCCTCGCCGCCTCTCCCGAGCTCCCCCTCGCCCTCGGCACCGTGCGCCCTTGCCGCCGCCGCCCTCTCCTCCGGTGAGAAATTTTGGCCGCTCCGATCGTCCTCGCGCCCGGCCGACGCCACCTTCGGCTTCCTCGCCTCGCCGCCGTGCCCGTGTGCCTCTTCCCCGGCCCCGAACGCCACCGAGCCGCCGCCGCGCCGGGAGACTCGAGCCGCGCCCAACTTCTCCCTCGTCGCCGGCCACCGCCGGTGCCCGCCGAGCGCCGTGTCAAGGTGAGCCGCGCTCCACTCGGTCTCCTCTCCCTCCTCCGGCCGTTGCCGTCCGCCGCCGCTGTCCCCGTGTGCCTCCGGCCGGCGTTGCCTTGGGTGCCCACGTGGTAGCCACGTGGCGCCACGTCCCCGGCCGCGTCAACTCTCCCTGCCCTGTCAGCGCCAGCCCGCCACCCGTGCCACCTCACCACCTCCCCTCATCCGTGGACTTGGTCTACATGGACCGAGGCCCACTTGTCAGTCGGCCCATCTCAATGCTGACGCCAGCATTGCGCAGTAAATCCATTTTTCCATTGAAAAATAATTCAGTCAAATATTAAATTCCTGCTGACGTCATAATTAGCTTTTCAGTACAAAAATGATTCCCAAAAATCAGCCTTTTCCATTTTCCCTGATTTAAATTTTCCGGAGCCCGTTCTTCTTCGTCCTAACTCCGATTGAGCCCATTCAAATTTCTAAATTCATCAAAAATTCCCCTCTATCTATTTCTGGCTTCAATTAAAATATTTGAAGTCAATTTGAATTTATTTGAATTTGATGGGTTATTTTTACGTGTAGACTTCGACGATTCGGGAAAATTCTTCGACGAAGATTCATACCAAGTTGAAGAGCAAGGCAAGTCACACTCCTTGATCATGTTGATCCCAGTTTTTAAAATAAAACTATGTTGTTTTAAATTATTCTGCATGCATATTTTTATTCAGCGTATTTCAATTCAGTTTTAAATATAGTTAATGCATACTTGTTAAATTCCTCTATTGGTATTGAATCCATTACCTTGTCACCCTAGATCAAACTCTAGCTAGTGCACTAGTGTTGGCTAGAAAATTTTTAAATCAAATGCTTAGCCCTGCTTAGTCATAATATTTGTTTTGGGACATCTTTCACATAAAATGATGAGCTTTTCACAAGAAATGATAAGTTTTCTAAATGTACTCTTGACTTTGGTGAGTCAAGAAGGTTTATAAAAATATTTTGAAATAAATTATAAATCTTGTTTAGACTTAGGCAATTGGTTAGATTGGTGGGTGCAGGCATGCCCTGTTGGTCGGAGCCGCAGGGTTGACCGTCGTGCACAGGGGTACGTGGTTGAGCCTAAGTCAATTAAGGACCGGTGTATGAGCTACTATTGCAAAGCCCTATCGTACTACCACATCTAGGATTCCTAGGGTTCTAAGTCAATTAAGGCTCTCGTGCCTAGGGTTCCTCGCATCTAGGATGCAACTTGAGTCGCAAGTTGTGATGCGAGCCCAATATTTGTCCGAAAAAAGTCATCTCCTTGGGAGATATTGGCTCAGTTCGAATGGGCTTGTGGCTTTTCACTTTTGTTTTTTTTGAAAGAAAACCGTGGGGCAAAACCCCCCGGCAACAAGGAACTGCAATAAAAAAAGAACAGGTACAAAAGGAGGTCACCCAGAGGATAACCACACCCAAAAAAAAAACCTGACGGCTAACAAAAAGTTAACACACAAGGAAAGAAGAAAAATAACTACAGGCTCTGAAGCCAAGACCAAATTGCAGAGTGCAGGGAGGGCTTGATTCTGTGCAGATGATTAGAAACTTCATGTCTGAAAGAGACTTTCCAGGAGCTCAAACTAGGGGCCTTTCCTTCAAAGATCACAGCATTACGTTCAACCCAAATACAGTGCGCCGAGATCATGAAAATCTCCATGAAAAATAGGTGAGGAAAAGCAGCCCTTGCATTGCTTTTCACTTTTGTTATAGTAACTAGTTTTCAAACGGTATGTCTTTTCAAGATGGAGTCTAAAAGTCGATTGTAGTAGACACTGTACTGACTTCAACTGTACCAGCCAAAATCGCATACAACTATCTCTTTTCATATTCTCTTGCGAACAGCCAGAAATCACAAGCCACAACCTAAAAAATCTACCCATTTTTATCCGGTTATAAATGCCCAAACCTTCTATAATATTATGGGGTTACCGGCTCACCCAAGCAGTTTATTGCAGCTCGGCTTGAAAAACATTTAGGGGCTGGTATTTTACAAGCAGGCCCTTAAGCAGTTCTTTTTTCCCACGAGCAAGCTGTTGGTGGGCCCGTTTGACGGAGACCCGGGGGGGGGGGCACGTGTGTGGGCCCAGAGAGGCTATCCTGTGGGCCCGTGGGCGCATCGTACGGACGTACAGCCGCGTACGACCCAAATGGGGGTATCGTCGAATGGATTGAATGCCCGGAGATTCGGTTGCCCCGCGCAGAGACAGCGGCACGACAGCAAGATCAGATCAGAGGCGCGGAGCAGAGGAGGTTGCCGCGAAGTAACAGGCAGCGAATCTCACCGCCGTCCACGCAGGGCAGCGGAGCCGAGGGCGCTGTCTGCTGTCCTCGCGCACGGCGTGCAACGAATCCTGCATGCCGCTGCCAACGCAGGCACGATACACCACCGATACGATACGATACGATCGTGACGAGATCTCGCATCGTCGTATTGGTCTCGGCGTGCACGCCCGACTCCACGGCCGCGGGAAAGATCCACCGCAGCGCGCGCGATCTCTCTCGCCCGATCGGCCGAATCAAATGGTGATCCGTGATCTTTTATATATAGTGCCATCGCCGGGCCGGGGCTGGACCTAGCGGTCTGGTGCTGATAGGCAAGGGTCATCCATCAATGGAGGTGTCAGCGCCGGGGGTGGTGACGGGGGGATGCGGCGGCCAAGGGGAGGGTTGCTGCCGCGGCGGCGATGGTGGCCGGGGTGACGGGGAGGAGGCGGGGAAGGAGAGGAGTGTCATTGATAGGAAGGCGCAGGTGGTGCCGGTGGATGATGTGGCCGCGGCGGAGGCGGAGGCGGAGGCAGTGGTGCCGTATGTGATGGCGGTCGACGACAGCTTCGTCGACCGCGCCGTCATCACCGCGCTGCTCCGGCGATCCAAGTACCGAGGTACGCACGTACAATTGTACATATATACACGGCGTCTATTGTATCCACCGTGTACTCTTGTTGACTGGTTCTACAATGGATTGATACAATCTTTCTCGGGAACTAGTGTCTTGTCTATACTGCTTCATGCATCTTTCAGAAAACAAAAACTTTTGTCCATTTCGATCTGTCACGAAACAAAACAGTGTTGACATTGTTTCCCCTGCAAAGTTTAAATGGAACTCTTGCAATCCATACGGGAACTTTTGTCCATTGTTGCCATCTGTTCACCGCTAAAGAAACAGAGGACCTTCCCCTGTTACTTTCTCCAGGAAACCGAGTATCACAGGAAAACGTAAGGGTGATCAGTACATTGTTAGAATTTCAGTGCAGCGGCAGCAAGAGTATCATCACTTTACATTGTTCACACGGCAACAAGTCATTGATATGCTTCCCAATGGCCTTACAATCTTCTCATGGTTTCCTGATTTTCTTGATGCAGTTACTGCCGTGGACAGTGGGAAGCGGGCGCTGGAGATATTGGGCTTGGTATGTACCTTTGTCATTGTTCTTTTACCAATGGCCAGTAGGTATATTCAGGATGGGTTTTCTTTATCTTTTTGTCTTTTTACAACAGAACCAGTCTTTGTAGACCAAATAATAGAACCAATGTTTGCTGAATCCTGGCTAAAAAATGTTTGGATTTAGGAGCCCAATGTGAGCATGATCATCACGGACTACTGGATGCCGGAGATGACCGGGTATGACCTGCTCAAGAAGGTGAAGGTAAGCAAAGAATCAGCATCAGCTCTGAAATAAGCAGAAAAAAAAATCTCGATCTGTTTCTGTATCTGCAACTCACCAATGTTGGCATTGTGTTGTGATCAGGAGTCGTCGGAGCTCAAGCAGATCCCCGTGGTGATCATGTCATCGGAGAACGTGCCCACGAGGATCACCAGGTTGGTTTATTTTCTTGCAACAACCAATGCCATCTTTCAGTGTCTTTGGTATATAACTGATTGACGCTAGAAAGATTTGTTACTCTGAACTCCATTTCAGATGCTTGGAAGAAGGCGCGGAGGACTTCCTTCTCAAGCCTGTCAGGCCGTCGGACATCTCGCGCATAAGTACTCGCATGCTGCAGTGAGGGCGTATGCCCTGTCAGTTTAGTGTTTCTAGTAGATGTAGGCACTGGGACAAATTAAGAAGAGCAGCTTGGGAGGAGAATATATGTAATGAGACTCCTTCCTTGGCTTTGCTTCAGTAGTGTTTTGGGCTGTGGCTGCGTTTGCTGGAAACATATGTGCTTAGTTGTAGGCCTCCAGTATCATGTTTGTTTGTTTAAGAAGTGTACCAATGTCAAATGCATGATTTTGTCCTGAGAGAAATTATATTAGCTGACATTTTCTGAAAAGATGAAGCTGGGTTTGCTTGAGTATCTTGTCATCAACTTCTTTTCTGAGTGATTTGACAAAATCTCGCGTTATATTGGTTTGTCTTTTATGTCAATAATCAGATTTATGGGACTATATGTAATCACGTACTAAACGTATGATTAACTGAAAAGTCTGGAGTAGTGAAATTACATCACCAGGATCAGAACTCAGGAGGTCAGAAAATGATATCCCCGAAGAGGAAAAGGCAGCAGCAACTCGTGGGATTATCACTATTAAAGGTAGATCTTGAACTACAGCATATCCAATAGAACAGAATCAATCATGTACATCACAAAAATATGTCGCAGCACAAATTCGATTGTGCGGACATCCTATGACGGCGACAAGCACACGTAGGCATTGCTTAACATCGGTTAGTGTGATAGCTAACTGGATGTTTGGAATAGCACATATAAGCACTAAGGAGCAACACTGGAGAACTGCTCTATGATGGCCCAATCCTGACGCCCCATTAAGCACCTATCCAACATGGCAGCGTTGCAGTGCAGCTCCAACTCGACGCCGTCTTCGCTAAACTGTTCTCCTTTCTGTATCACCTTCGACATCCACTCAGGGACACGGTACATCGTCTCATCTTCGACATACGGGCATTTCAATGCATGTAGCTAATTCACACACTGCAATGTGGGGCAGTCAGTCACATAGAGCTCTCTGATCTGACAAAGGTCTGAAATGGTTGCAAGAGAGTGGCTTCTGTTGATACGTAGCGAGGATGAAAGGTAAGGAAGGTTCTCAATCATCTTCAAGCAATGAGCACCCCTACTGTACAGTTTCGGCATGTTGGTAGCATAATTAAGATTTTCTGGAAGAGCTCTGAGTTTTGGACAATGCTTAAGCTCAAGTTGCTTGAGATAAGGTAACACCTGAACAGAACTGGATGTTGCCTGTGGTATCTGCAATGACCACTCTTCCCACTCAGGCATCATCCCAATCCATAAGAACTCAAGTTTGGAAAAGCCAACCGGTCCATCGCCAAGAAATTCAGAGCCAACTGTGGTGACAGAATCTGCACTCACAATCTTAAGAAATGCCAGACGTGGCAGCATTGGAGGAAGTTGGAGACAACTTGCAGTCTATAATCTTTAACCATATCACAATGCAAAGAGAAGATGCCTGTATCCATGTTGGAAATCTGCGGCCGAAGAATCCTCTGTCGAGAAGGTCCTCCAAACAACTTGAAGGAAGTAACTTCTCCAAGATTGCTTCAGTGTCTTCAACCTCGTTTTCAGTCCATGCATTAGCATCCCTCTTTGACTGTGGTGTACGATAACTCTAGCCTCCTCAGATATCGTTTCCTCAGGAGGACAGTGTTGGACCTCGATTCTATCAATCCAAAATTCTCCTTGATTTCACTATACTATTCTCTGAATAAATAGACAGTGCTTATAAATACGTTGCTAAATCATTTCATACATCCCATGAACCATACCATTCATTAATAATACATACCAGAGTTCAAATATCCAATATCGGGTAGAGTTTACATAAAGAGCCCATCAAGCCAAATGATTACATTACAAAAGCAAAAGCGAAAGTGAAAAACAAAATATGAGGTCACACATTGCCACAGACAAACGACTAGGGGTAAGAGTGGGTTCTTTTGGGATGTGACTTTGGTTTTTGGCTTATGATTTCTGAAGTCTAGCTGTTTGCGAGAGACAGTATGCATAAAAAATAGCCGCATGCGATTTTGGTCGATATAGTTGAACTCAGTATAATATCTACTGCAAGTTACCTATAGACCTCACCTTGAAAAGATGAACCGTTTAAAAGCTAGTTACTGCAGCAGGAAGTGATAAGCCAAAACTAAAGACTAACTACACTCATGTCTTATTACTTTTAAAGAGATTGGATAATACAGGTACATACAATTGTCATCAAAGTCCGCCTATCTAAGATAAGACTAAGCTATTAGGGAATGTCTTAATCTCCATCTGGTCCTAGAGCAGTGTAGCAGACATAGTGGTCTTGATCCTCAGGTTCTGAGTTGATTTAGTGAGCAAGAGTGAGTACAAATAACCATGCTCCAGGAGCCAATACACATAATGCAGTAATATAGATGCAGGGCTTATCAAAAGAGGGTCCGGGTTCCTTTATTTGCTAAATGCCATAGTTGATATTTAAAATAAGTAAAAGTTTCCGAGACTTCGCATTTTCAATTAGCCAAGTTTTTTAAAGAATATGTAAGTGTGTGGTATTATTAGTAGTGCAGGTTCTGTCCACCTTTTACATAGTTCGATCTACCATATACTAGTTCTGCTACTTGAATTACATCCACCCATTATTATCACTGGGTTACATCCACCCATAGGAAATCAACTTAGCGTTACATCCACCCATCGTATTTTTCATTCCATCCACAAATTTTTAGAAATAGATACTAACTTGAGTAAGTCCCCATGCTCGCCCAAGGCTGTAGGCAAGGCTGTTCGAATAATTTTTACTCTGCAGAGGTTGCACACTTTACCCACAAGAGATTACCAACTTGTTACATTTCACATGTTTTCTTAGACATACAGATCAAGAAGATCACCATATGACCTTTACAATGCATTTTCCCAATGGGCTACACCCGCTAAGGTTTTCACCTCTATGGGGTTATATCCACCTGCCCTAGAGGTCCTCTCTTGCACCACACAATGGCTTACATCCAGCGACATGGCCCGTGTTCATTTGTTGGCACAACTGCACTGAGTTGATGCAAATTATTTAGTCAAGTCATACTTACTATAAACTTATGGTTGCACTATTTTACATTGAGAAGGGGTTACCCGATTAAGGCCCTGCTCGGTTGGGCTGAAAAGCTGTGGCTTATGGCTGAAATTGTACTGTAGTGACAGAAATTTTACTGTAGCTGAAGGTGGCTTATTTGGCGTAATTAAATTTTAAAAAAATAAAAAAAATAGAAAAAATATGCTAGCTCATCACGGACAACGCAAACGAATACGGGAAAAAAAAGAACCGTCAGAAAAGCTAAAAAAAGCCAAAAGTTCAGAAAAAAACAAAATTTATGAATAGTAAAAAATAAGTCAGAAGCCAGAAGCTAAAGCTAAAATGAGCGGGGTCTAGTCCTTAGGGGTATCTTGGTAGTTCTAACGCAAACCACACTCTTGTGCTATATCCGCACCAACACCTCTTACCATCCGCCCAGATATTTAAGTGAGTTTAGAGTTTTAGGATTCTAAAATATCCTTTCTAGTTCAAATATCGGCCACTTCACTCTAGTTGCTACCCGAAATAAGTTTCATGTTTGAAATGATGTATTAATACCCTGGATATCTAAGTAAGACTAAGCATGGTACTTTAGATACAGACTTATCATTCATATGTTTATCATTATTTCTAGGGTGATAAGGTTTTATGTGCAAAATCAATGAGCGGGTATAATAGAATAATTATTAATTGGGATTTAACTATGAGCTTAACACAAATATAATTCGCATAATAAATTAAAGCATGCAATTTAGTAATTTAAATCAGCATAATTTGCATTCAAAATGCTGGGGAAAAATGATCAAAGTATTGGCTCGCCTAGCTCACAAGCTCGTTAGTCTTGGAAGTCCTGGTTGTGTTCAAACTGTGGCTCTTCTGAGTCTTCAAATGATCGCGATGAAAAAGTAAATAAATACATGATCATATAAATAAATCAAACTAAAAATATAAATAAACTTCAAAATTCATGATTTTTGCCTCCATTAGGAAGATCTTGATTTTATATGAATTTAGAAATAAGTCTCATTCAATTTGGATAAAAATGAGTGAAAACAACCCTTCTAAATTTAAATTAGATTAAATCCTAAAATAAACAGATGAGAAAGAGTGCTCTCTTTGACAGGTGGGGGCCAGAGTTTTTAATTTATTTTTGTACTCATTTTCATATTAAAAAATGCACCAGAGGATGACAGGTGGGACCCTAGGGTTTTTTTTCTTTTGAATTATTTTCCAAAGGGAAATTGTTGGCTGCTAGCAGATGGGCCAAGACACTATGCGGGCCATAGTAAAAAGGGACCCACTCGTCAGTGGTTCATACCTTTAAATATTGTTTTACTATCTTTCTTAATATACTGGGCCTACATGTCAGTGATAGATTAACTAAATTAACGAATATTATTTGCACTAATTAATAACGTCATGGCTACAATGCCTTCTTTGGGCAACCCAAAGCACGGCATTGCCAAAATGGGTTGCCAAGGCCAAGCCGCACCTGTGGGCAAGGCCATGCAGTTGATGGTGAGCTATGGCAGCAGTGAGCCTAGTAGCGATGACAGCTCGGGCTTGCAACAACAAGGCAAATGGTGGTGAGGAGCTAAAGCAAAGGTGTAGAGAGCATCTACGGGGTATGGGGGATTCATTGGAGAGGTTTGCGAGGTCCAGGGAAGCTTGAGGTGGTTCGGCAGCGAGAGCCCAAGGCGACATGGTGGTCTTCATAGAAACGACTAGCTGGGGACGATGGTGTCCAAAATCGATGGCAGGGACCAAGAGAGGGATGTGTGGGGGGCTTCAACCTAGAGGAATCAGGGAGTGGTGCACTATATCGATGGGTCATTGAGGTGGCCAGAGTTGGGGAAGAAGGAGGCATCGGTGAGCTCCTATTTATGAAACCCGAATTGGGCAAGGTGAGATGAAGTGGAAGGCAAGGTGATTATGTCAGAGTGGTTGGGAGGAGGGGCTCACCGGAGCGGCGTGGCGACAGCGAGGTCCAGGCGGGACATGATGGCAAAGCTCGGCGTGCTCGGTTTAGCTTGGCGTGGGCTCAGGTGAGGTGCAGGGGAGTGAATAGGAGGTGTGAGGGAGGGGAGGGGAAAGCTCAGTGGCTTAAATAGCCGCGTGGTGGTGAGTTGCGCTGGGTGCGCTATCACGGCATGCGTAGTGGCCAAGGGCGACAAGGCATGGCACGGGGTAGCATATGGCGCGGGCAGCTTAAATGGCTCAGTCGCGCAAGGCGTGGGCACAGGCGGCGAGGAGTGTCGTGGTACTGTGGTGAGGACGGCCATGCGGTGCAAGCAGGCGTGTGTGGCGGGCATGAGCCAGGCGGCAGTACTGTAAATTTCGGAATTTGAATTTTGAATTAAAATTAAAATTTAAATTTGAGCTTTGAATTTCATTTCTGGTTTTGATTTTGAACTTCAAGATTCGAATTCCATTTTTGAGTTTCAACTTGAGTTTTTATTTTGTTGAGAATTCGAGAAGAGCCAAATAGCAAGTTTTATTCAAAAACTTTAAATGCCCAAAATATGGGATGTTACAGACAGGTGCAATGTCAAATGTTGCCATCTCCAAATTATCAATGCGAAGCCATTTCAACTGGGAGAGACTTTCTAACTCCATCAAGGTCCATCCTTGCTGCTGCATCGTACTTCCACTAGTTCCACTACCAACAGTGAACCCTTGCAAGTCAGTAAGAGAATTCAGTCTTCCAATCCCACAGGGGACCAATCTTATTAGCGTTTCTTCAATTCCATGGCGCCGTAGACTGTAAATTCAATGATATGCACCTCTTCACATTCAGGAACTGCAAATTCCTCAGACGGTTAATTCTCTCCGGTAATGCTGTTATGGCTAGGCGCTCAAGGCCTACATATCTCAAGTGCATCAGATCTCCAATTGAATCAGGAATTTTGCTGATGTTAGTGTCACTGAGGAACAAGGTTCGGAGATTGGCAAACCTTACAACTAGCCTATTTTCCACGTTTTGGATGCCCGTCAGGAACATAGTTCGCAAACATTTGAAGTTGTTTGAAGGGAGATTGCGGGGCACCATCACCTCTTCAAGGTCCGTTAACAACAGACGACGGAGCTTGACAAGCGCCAAAGAACCAAATGCATGCAAATCTCCACAGACGCTTTCCCTCCTTGACAGATGTTGAGCAAAAGACCTCAAGAGATCATGCACCTAGCATCTGCTCTGGTCCGCGAGATAGGTGGGTGTGGTTGTGTGACTCTGTGTCATTACCAAGAGATAATAATACTAGGCAATGAATTATTCTTCATTTGCTCGATAAAGCACCACTACAATGAATAATAAGCCCATGAGAGTATTACAGCGAAACAACAGCTAGAGACAATACTTTGCCACATTGAGGCTAAAGATTTTAATACACAATTTCCTAATTTAAAATATTTTACAGAATTTTTTGCAGAAGTTCTTTCATAGAATCTAATTATACAAATATCCGATATAACCATTTAAATATCCTAACTCCTAGAGACAAAGCACTAAAGGAAGCCCACTCGTCTCAACCTCCGAGTAAGGCATCCAACTTATCAAGATCCTCAATACACTCGCCCTTATTCCACACGACATCTTCTAGGCTTGAATAACCCACGTTCAACCTAAGGTAATCCTCGGCCGGACTGGGGTCTAACAAAAAAATTTAACAGTAAGAGTGAGTATAAATATACTCAGCAAGTATTAATAGCAACAGAATGCGCTGTATGACACATCTCTTTCTCCTTATCACATTTTTCTGTCTCATCTCTTTCTTCACAAAATAGATCATCAAAATAGTTGGAAATTCAAGTTTTAAATTTTGAAAATACTACTAGTCACTCAGTTAGAAGAAAGACTCCTAGTGGTCTCCATAGCCTTCAATCTAGGAGATAGGCATGAATTCATGATTTTATCGGTATTGTGTAGACTTGTGTCACTGTACCCATAGCTACTCCGAGCTCTTTTAAAACTAGATATCTCACATTTTATTAGATGCGGTGCCAAGTCCAAAGTACAGAACATTTTTCCTGATTATGTTACTATATCTCCACCCAACACCTAGGGCAGTTTCTCACCCTCACCCAATACCCACCGACCTCAAAGTAGTCATTGGTTGGACTGGTCATCCCTTCACCAATACTTCACATGCGCTAATATGCGCCTTGGATCTCCCACTTCTAGGCTCTATACCAGTTTTGGGTTTCACCACTAATCTATATTACTTATCCATTGTGGAGACAATAGTAACGTAACAGGGCAGCATTTTTTGCTCATCAGAAACGAGAATGTGGCTGACACTTAAGTACAACCCTTTTTTCGAGTGAAAGTTGATTTGTCCTTATGTTATAATCATATATAAAGGGCCCCAACTTTTACCTTTCTTTCTGACACCCTTTACCCTCCTATTATTTATCTCTCATAGCCCAATTGCTCCTCTTAGCTAGACTGCTCTTTTTCTATTATCTCTTTCTTTCATCATTTATTTGATTTCTTTTCAAGAAATACCTTCATGAACAGATAATAATAATAATATGCGGTAAGGAATTTAGTTTTATTATTTTAACATAACTAATTAAGATGATCAAAAGAATGATCTTGCTTGGAATTTAATAACATATTCGGATTTAGGCAAGATTGACAGAAGTCCTTCCCGTGACTCAGATTATTGCCTGCATTTAATACATAGACTACGACATAATTTATGAAAACATTAAAAATGCAACTTGCCAATGTACTCCTAAGGTGATGCTTCGGTCAATTTATAGGTCGCGGTAATTATAATTAATTTCTATCCGATACTCATCTCTTGCCCTTATTTTATTAGCATGAGGTGTATGGCTTATCTAAGGGGTATAATCGGTATTTTGTTTATTTTCTGGTAATTTATTGCTTAAATGTGATTAAGTAGATACATGCACAAAGATAATTGTAAAAATATTCCTATCCAATTTTATGCATGCAATTATGCCTGTTGGATTTTATGCAGGTGTGTATGCATTTAGCTACATCTCTAAATATTTATGGGGTCATTTCTATTTATATCAGAGTGCGCATTCGTTAATAATGAACTCTGGCGAGCCTGTTTTAGGGGGCATTTACCGCGGAACCTTTTTCTCAAATTTTCTATCTTCTAATCGTTCAATCTGAAAAATATAAATAAAAATAGTACAAATTTTTTCGATTGTACTGTAGCAGTACTGTAGCGATGTACTCAGCAAAAAAAAAAAAAGAAGAAACCTTCGCTAGATAACAGCAGACGGAAATAATACGCTTAACACTCAATCATGCAATCAATTTTTTAATTAAAACTAACTCATGTACGTAAGTAAAAAAACAAATATAGATATCAATGCATAGAGAAGCTTTAGAAATCACCAAACAAAGAAAAAGGATAATATATGTGAATTAAAAAACTCACAAACTTTTATTAGAAAATGCAGAAACTGTTCATGTCTATTTTCTTTGCTTCAATCAACATGGCCGCCGATCTCATCCATCAGACTCTGCATGCAAGCAACTTTTTTTCATGCTGGCCGCCGCTCGCGTATCCGATCAAAACGAGTCATCCGTCGCTCACTGTTTTTTATCAAAACAAGTCACGACCGATCACTTCCATCAATGAAGAAATCTCGGCTACAACACATGATTTTTTTTCGAAATAGATCTAGATTATATTTCTGAATCATGGTGGCTAAAAAGTGCCCTCCTGGCATCCCTAAACCCTATCACGAAATTAGCATCTAAAAAGCCACAGGGTTAGCCCCTAACCCCATCTCTATTTATAGCTTAGCCTCTGGACCGCATCTCTATAGCTCCAACACGTATCATCTATCTTTGATCTCCATGCGCCCCAAGCATGAGCCCGACCATCTCGTGACCTCCTTGACCGTCTGAACCTCAGATATCCCATCCTAGTCCCAGTCCACCTTGTCACCGACCATGATCGCCTCCATGCTCAGCCTGCACATGTAAAGACCAAAGAATATTTTTTCGTCACAAGTTCGTCTCAACTTGACCAATATCAGTCCACACACACCACATGTCTCACATAACCTCGATGAGCAATATTATCAATATTCATCACAAATTAACCATTGTCAATTATTCATCACTAAACAATCTTAGACCAAGCAACATGGTCTAACAATCTCCCCCTTGATGAATACATTAACAACACCACAAGATTGCATGATGAATTAGCTTCACACAAATATAAGTAAAGAACTGAAGCCGAAAAAATATTTTAAGCCACAATCTCAAGTCTCTTCAAAAACTCTCCCCCTCAACACAAAAGAGGCAAATTTAGTAAATTTCTCTAATATCTCTCCATTCTCTCTAATTTCTCCCTCTTTGGCAATATAATCATCAAGAAACTTCAGAGAAGAAATAATTCTAAGAAGGAGCAATGAGAGTAAAAATCAAGAGGCTTTGTAGATTATAAAAGTCACTATACATTTATTTAATAAAGCAACTAAGCCATATTTTTTAGTAGAGCTATCTAGATAATATAAAATCATATATCATATAGCAATGTCAAAACAAGGTTTTCAACATGATTAAGCAATTTATATTAATGATAGGCATCACAATAGTGAGATATCACAGCAAAAAGTCAGAGCCTAAAAGTGAAGCAAAGTTTAAATCCAGACGAGCTAGCAGTCTCATGTAACAACCTGTTACTCCACACTCAATTCATAGGCATGTGGCATGCTTGTAGCATACTTCTTTTTGTAAGGGAATGCTTGTAGCATACTTATTTTAGATGGTGGTATGCTTGAAGCATACTACTTTTTATTTACTTAAAGCATACATCTTTTCAATTGTCTCTTGCTCATTTTTTATAACATGCCAAAATTAAGTGATCATAAAAAGATTTCAATATGAAACATGCGAGCCTCATAGCTAAGATTTAAAATAAGATTCACAATCAAGCTAACCCTTTTCGATGAATATCGTGGAGTACTATTTATAATCAATCTAGTTAAAGTATTCCACCATATCATATTTTAGTTCAAGTATAACAAATTAATTATAACTAGTCATGATCAAAGTTACACAACATATGAGTATATATGATAAAGAGAGCTCTACAACTCAAATAATTTCAATGGCTTGGACTTGTTGATTTATTAGACAAGTATAATAAATAAAACTTCTGAAATTTTTAAACAAGCTCCCCATCAAAATAATCCCATAAGATGTAACACACCCAACTCACTTCGCACATGAGCAAAATGAAAAATATCAAGTGGGTTAGTGAGAATATCAGCCAACTAAAAATCAGACTCAACATGGTGTAAGACTACATCACCTTTTCCACATGGTCTCTCAAAAAAGTGGAATCTTTTGGAAGCTATCAAAGGAGTGAAAAACTATCAAACGTTCCAATCAAGCAATGATGTAAAAGACTAGAACCCAATCTAGCTCATATTCTCCATCATTGTCAGCTGTTCTTACATCACAGGAAACATCGGTCTTACAATACTGGGGTTAGTGAAATAAGATCTAGGAATACAGTACTGAGACACACGACAAACAGGAGCAACAAAGCAAGAACCAAAATCACGTGCATGTGGGTGATCAGAATGCTGAAAAGAACATGAATTATTTGAATTAAATCCCAATTTAGCATGTAAAGCAGATTTTAAGTCATCATAAAAGTTCTCTAAAAACATAGATTTCGCATTTGTTCTAGGAACAAAAGAGGTTGCACGTTTTTATCTTAAAACATTCAATCTTTCTTTTTTCTCTTTCTTAGCATGTCTAAAGTAAAATTAATGCAAGTGTCCAACTCCTCCACAGTAAGTACAATGAAATTTAACACAGCCAGAATCTTTTGAGATGATGAGATAGCACCTATAGGATTATACGATGATTTTTGCACACAACTAGCAGATTTAAACACAGTTTGTTTTGATTCAAGTTTTACTTCAATTTTTTTAGGTTAAAAAAGCTTAATAACCTTACGAGGATTATTCTTAACATTCTTAACAAAATTAAATCCTAAACCATAATTTTTCACACTTATTTTTGACTTGTCTAGAATCATATTCAAAATTTTCTTGCTAAAAGAGAATTTCTGTAAGATGTTCTTAAGGTACTCATTTTGTTTAGCCAAAGCGGGACAAGTTGTGCATTTAACAAGTTTATTCATAAGATTTTTAGAAGCACTAGACTGAGCCAATCTTTCTTTTTTTAGCAAAATCATTAAGTTGTATAGTCAAAACTTCTATTTCAGTGTTAAGCTTAGGATAATTAGAGCAAGAAGATATCTCATGGTAAATTACCTGTTGAATTTCTTATTGTGATAAATTAAGTCTAATTTTTAGCATTTCACAATTAGAGCAAGTTTTAGTTTGAGCATTTCAAATACTTGACTCTAAACATGTAGAAGAGCTAAACTTAAGCTTTTCAATTTCATCATTTGCATGTTTTATTTTTTTATCACAAGAATCATGTGTCAATCTTAATTCATCAAGTTTAGCAGTTACATCACTAAGTTGAATCAGGTTTGATTCATTAATTGTTCTAGTAGACTCCAACTCAGTATGTAAAACTTGGCAAGATTCATTATCAGGAATAGAGCCTCTAAGTCTATTGATTTCAGAATTTAAGCTCTCAACAATAAAATCATGATTTTTAACTTTCTTTTTACACTTTTTGAGCTCTTTTGTCAATCTAAGCATAGCATGAGATAAATCAGTATAAGAAGGTTTTACTTTATCAGGATCACTATAAAGATCATCATCGTTGAGCTTCTCACTGTTGGCCATAAAACACATCCCTATGAAGTCCACCTCTTTTGCCTTTTTACCATTGCTCTCATTGTCGCTTTCATAATCATCATCACTCAAAACAATCCCAACAAATGCTGAAATTATCTTTTTGATTGCCCTACGATAATTGCGCTTCTTGTTTGGATCAATTTTGATTTGAGAGCGACGAGTTGGAGCCTTGTCATCTTTAACCTCCTTGCTCCTCAGTTTGGGTCAATTCATCTTAATGTGGTTTAGCTCACCACATTCATAGCATTTGATTTGATCTCCTCTTCATCTTAATTTGATGTTGTTAATTGCCTTGGTCACCCTGTTGGAGAGAAGTACAAGCTGCTCTTCTGGAATTTTCTCTAATTGTTCATCTGAAATAGAGCACAATGCAAACAAAGAAAAAAAATATAAGAACTAGAAGAACTGTTAGCATGGTTAGTCACCAAGCCCAAAGAATTAGTTTTGTTTATCCTGGCCAAAACATCAATCTTATGTGTTTTCATCTTGGAATAAAGATCATTTAAAGTGAGTGTTCCATATTAACAGAATGATTGACAGTAATGACTAACACATTCCAAACAGATATATCTAAAGCATTTAAAATTTGATGAGCATTGTCAGAATCAGAATATGTGATATCAACAGATTGCAAATCACTAACAATTTTATTGAAGCGATAAAAAAGATCATCTATTAATTTTCCAGGTTTCATCTCAAATTTAGAATACTCCTTTTTGAATTGATTCTGACGCACACCTTTAACAGATTTAGTTCCTTCATGACAATATGCTAGAATGGTCCAAATTTTATTTGTAGATTTAAGATGAGCAATTCTGGCAAACTCGTTTCTACTTAAACCTGGCAACAAGATATTTTTAGCCTTAGCATTAGCTTCAACATCGGAGGAATTTTCAGTTGTAACAACATGAGGTACTTCATATGTATTTTCAACTTTTTGCCAGATAGAATTTCCTTCTACTTAAAGAAAGACCTCCATCCATGTTTTCCAATAGAGATAATCTGATCCATCAAAAAACAGTAGCTTACCTGAAAAGCGATCCCAATCTGATGCCATTGTAACCTGCTCTAATACCACTTGTAGAATTGTCGATGGTAATCAGAGGGGGTGAATGATTGTAATTCCCAGCGGAAGCTTTTTGTCAATTTTTTTTGTGTTCTAATCATTCAATCTAAAAAATAGAAATAACAAAAAAATAGATCTAGATTTTATTTCTGAATCATGGTGGCTACAAAGTGCCTTCCTGGCACCCATAAACCCTAGCACGAAATTAGCATCTGAAAAGCCACAGGGTTAGCCCCTAACCCCATCTCTATTATAGTCTAGGGCCCAAAACATGGGCTGAGCCTAAGCCCACGAGTTCTAATCCAATTCCAATAGCAAAGGGACTTGAAATCCTTCCTAACACGGGTTTTCAAAATTCCAACTTTTTTAATGCGTGACGTGTCGAAGCCTCCAGGACTACACCTCCTGTAGCTTCTCCACGCATCATCAACCACGTGTCGTAGCCTCCAAACCGCACCTCCGTAGCTCCAACACGTATCATCCATCTTTGATCTCCATGCGCCCCAAGCATGAGCCCGACCATCTCGTGACCTCCTTGACCGTCTGAACCTCGGATCTCCCATCTTAGTCCAGGTCCACCTTGTCATGTACCATGATCACCTCCATGGTCAACCTTCACATGCAAAGACCAAAGAATATTTTTCCGGCACAAGTTCGTCTCAACTTGACCAACATCAGTTCACACACCACATGTCTTGCATAACATTGATGAGCAATATTATCAAATATTCATCACAAATTAACCATTGTCAATTATTCATCACTAAACAATCCTAGACCAAGCTACATGGTCTAACAACATCTCCGAGCAAGGAAAGATGCAGGTAGGGAAATGATTGCATGTCTAACCTTTGATTGCATATTTTGCAGCTAACAAGTGTAGTTTAGAGATAGACTGCAAGCAATTTATTTATGTACATCCAAACATTGCCATCTGGTTGGCTGATGCACCTCAATCAGTGCTAGAAGTTATGAAGTTGCCAAAAAATGATGTTTTTGATCTTCACAAGAATTATAGGAACATCCATAAAAAAATCTATGTTCGAATAACCAACCTTCCTGTATATGATCAAATACTCAACATCTGGTAAAGACCATATTTTCCTTAGCATGTTATTTCTTAGCTCTCAAATTAATTTGTCTGTGCTTATATCCTACTTGCCATTGTTTAGGCAAATCCATCTTAACACAATGATTCGAACTGGGGGTGTTGTTACTTGATGATCCGGTGTGTTCCCTTAGCTACAGTAGGTCAAGTATGATTGTAGCAAATGTGGAACTGTCTTGGGTCCTTTCTTCCAGAACTCTTACTCTGAGGTGAAGGTTGGTTTCTGCCTGAACACCAGTCAAAATGACCATTCACCATCAATGTTGAGCAAGTAAGTGGCCTGAAACAATGACACTTTTTCAGTATTTTTGTTTTTCCTGTTATGTGGTACATGATAGTCTTTCTGTGTGGGGTATGCATTTGTTCATTTTAATAATCGAATTATTTTGCCTCATAGACCATATATAGGAAATAGAGGAGAGGAACTCACTCTTTAGGAAAGCCCAGGAATTGTTCCTGTTGGCAGGCCTCCCAGATACAAGGAAGTAATACTTCTGAATGATCTGATTGACTGTGCTCATCCAGGAGAGGAAATTGTAATTTTTCTCCATGTACCTTTTTCCTTTGTATATATTTAATTGCAAAAAGCAAACCATGATTTTCACTACTTATCCATTTTCAAGTGGAGTTGGTACCGGAGGCTGTGGAAAGAAGGTAATGAGAAGGAATTGCGTGGAGAGTGGACCATGCATGGTGACAGCAGGAGGCGATGAGGGGGCAAAGGAGAAGGCCAAGATTTTGAGCTGGGCCTTTGGAGGCAGTAGGATGGCATTAGTGAGGGCAGATAAGCGGTCCATCGAGGTGTGGGATAGGGGTTCGGCAGCAATATCTATGAACCCCTGAATAGAGGAAGAAGATTTCAAACGTAAGATAGTGTATCTCAATCTTCGCTTGATGTTCTTGTTCATCTATATACATGTAGTTTCTATGTTGTTTTATGATGTTTCCTAGAGACTTAGATTCTTGAATGCAATGCCTGGAAGGTGTGGTGTACACGATGGTGCCATTCTGTAAGAGAATCAGGCATGTCGAAGGTATATATGCGCAACTCAATATCCAATACCGGTTATTATCCGTCTCAGAATCACCTATAGTAATTCACCGTTCACCTACGAAAATACAAGCGGCTAATCTTGAGTAGAACCCAATAGTAATTGTTGTGGAGTTCATGAATTACTAAAGTAGTAGTCGTTGTGGAGTTCATGAATTGCTACCAAGTAAAAATTATTATGTTCATGAATTGCTATTGAGTAATTAAAAACTATTAAGGCGTGCTATATGTTTGGAGAATCTTATTGCTATGGTCTTGATAGGATCTCAAATGAGACAGTGGAAAGTGCGGAGACTGCTGCAGAAGTTGTGGTGAGGTAACGGACAAGCTAGTTGCTAATGTGGCTGACCAACTTCCTGAGGATGGGCCTCTGCAGAAAGCAGTGAAGAAGATTGAGTACATTGCTGAGATATGGATAAGGACACAGAGAAGGTTGAAGCTATCGTTAAGAAGGTTTGATTCCATGTTCTTGTTTTCTTCTTCAAGCTTGATACTAATTTCTGATTATATTTCACATATGATGGATAATATTATTTGAGAATACTTTGTAAGTTCAAATTAATAATTGGCAATGTTGTATGGTGAATTGGTAATACAATAATGACTTGAGTGGTTATCTCCACCAAAATATTAGTAGCCAAACGAACTGAGAATAGATATATGCAACTTTCTTTTGGAGAGCATAGAAAATTCCTATGACCCATCTTTGCAATTTTTGACATTTTAGTCATTTAGACTAGTGAGCTTTCAACTTTAAGTTAGTTGCTTCTTGTAAGGAACCGAGGCTGGTTTCAATATTCCTGGTTTTACCCTTACTCCACACTAAAAATTGTGATGACTCAATGGTTGGAAGATTTTCTTAGTTGGCATTGCAAAAGGAGTACTACTATAGTTTCATTTCAAACACATCATGCTAACATTATCACAAATTTTGTAAAGCAATTTTACTATATCGTATAGTTTGCAAGGCATCTATAAATGGTTTGCTTTGATCATTCTAAGAGGGATTAATATGTAGCCTTCTTATGTCATTACATTCTATGGAGGATTGAGATATAAGTTAGCCAACTGAATTGTATCCAAAGACCCCTGAGCTAGTTAGCTTAAGGAGAGCAATCAAAATTGACAACATCACACTGATCCTGTTTCTGCATGAAATTCTTAAACGAGGGTGATTAAAGAAACAACGAAATATACTGCATGTTAGCTTGTCTTATTTTGACATGAACCTAATGTCGCTAAGTGAGCTAGGTCATTATGTCGCACAAACAAAATCATGATAACTTTCATAAAAGAGAATAGGACAATGTTAAAATATGAGTAGTCTTAGAGAAATCTGGGTGCAATTAAGGTTGTTAGAGGTATCAAATAATGCGTACAAAATCTTCAAGTGTAGGATTAGCTCTCGTCATTGCATCAAACCCAATCATAGGCACACCCCGAGTAGTAAATTATGGTAAGTAAATGAGTATGTTGCAATGGGTCACTAAGATTACCTTTCTTAATAGCTCAGAGAGCAATAGAAAGAAATTTCTGATCATTCAAATCATATTTCTGATCATTGAAATCGTATATACATCTATTTCTAATTTGATTTATTTATGAGTTTGTACATGTGTGCTTTGATTTATACATATTTTCGAAAGATAAAATTGATATTCAATGTTTAGTTTGGGATCATGTTTGATAATATATATCACACTCATTTGGTACTCTGTTGCAACATACAGACACTTTATTAGTTAATTAATAATACAACAATAATTCGATAGAGTGGTCTAGATGTTTCAAGAAAAATTGTCAAACGGAGGGGGTCCGCATCCATCCAAGATGTGGCAACATAGGATGCAATTATTGATCCAGATTAGGGTTAGTTATCAAACTTAAAGGCCAACTAAACAATTAAAGCACCCATGACATTCGGGCGATCTCCCTACTTCCCGTGTCATAAAGTGGGGTTGTTGCAACGTCCTAACCGGCTGTTGATCATAGGCCTGATTTAGAAATCAGACTGCCCTCTCTCATTTATTACATGTAATCGTCTGGTGAACGCCTCAAGAACAAAAAAGCGAGGTGTCCACAAGCTTCTGTTCGTTCGGATTTTTGGTTTTGATTTTTTGAAAGCTAAAATAAAATAGAATATTTTTTTAAATGGTTTTCTAATCTGCTTCTCCAAACAGCTTATCAGCCTGTTAATCTGTACGTCATTAGTGTCTTCACCGCTCCCTCATCGTTTTGAAAAATGCAATCAAAAGCCACTGGCCGCCGCAACTCAGAAAAGGACATGTCATAATTACACAAAGAGAAACATTGTTCTCCCTAACCGCTGTGATAACATGTAACGTACACTCAGCTCGTGCACTACACGATGTGGCGTTAGGTTCATCAATTATTCAGGGGCCATCGAACGGTAAGGCGTATGTGCAGCTGCTAGCTGCTGACGTGCCAATTATTTGAGCTGCACTTTCCTCGTGTGCATATTCCCAGCCGAGCACAGCTCTATAGAATAGGGATATCATGGTTTCAAGAAAATAGAATAGGGATATCATGGTTTCAAGAAAATAGAATAGGGATATCATGGAGCGATAATACTATATGTTTTGTTCCCAAAAGAATAATAGTATATGTTTTTTAATGGAACAATAATAGTATGTTGGAGGTATGCTTGACAATGGCAGGTAGGCATAAACCAAACATGTGTGTTTACACCTCACTAGGGCGGAATTGGACCCGAGGCCTAGCAATACTACTAGTACTACCTCCTTTGTTACTTCCTCCATAAAATATCTAAAATAGCAGCCCAGCCCAAGGCCTGAGAAATTGTTAGCCCGACAGCTCGGTGAGAGCAGATGGCAGCCCAACTGCCCAAGGCCCAACACAGTCAGCCAACCCAAGCAATGCAGTCGGCCGGCAACCCATCACCTAGTCAAGTGGAAGAAGTGAAAAACCCTAATCCCCAAATCCCCAGCCGGCCAACCCGCAGCTGCCCAGACGCCCTGGTGCCCTAGCCCCCGATCCATTCCGCGTGACGGCGTGAGACGACCGCACCCCCACCGCCGGCCACCACACTCACCTAGTCGCCTGCACATGCCCCCACCGCCGCCCTCGCCTACGCGCGCCTCGCGTCTACCGGTCGCCGCCCTCGCCCCTCGGTCCCGCCGCGGTGACGCCACGGTTCGTCGGCCACCACTCTCACTGACCTGTGACTCCGTCTCCGGCCTCCGGTTAACCTCGCGCCTCACCGAGTCGCCGCACCACACGGCTGCACTTGCACAGCTCATCGAGATCCAGATCCAGGCATCACCAAGCAGGCAAGCCCCAAATCCAATCAGTAAGGAAGTCAAGGAACCGTAGCTCTCTATTAGACCTCACCTCACCGCGCCCCCACCACCGGTCGCCGCCCTCGCCTGCGCCGCTGCGCGTGCCGCACGTGCATGGTTCGCTGGCCGCTGCCCTCGCCGGCTCACCCCTCGCTCCCAA
The DNA here is from genome assembly GCA_017311315.1 of Dendrocalamus latiflorus. Lineage (NCBI taxonomy): Eukaryota > Viridiplantae > Streptophyta > Magnoliopsida > Poales > Poaceae > Dendrocalamus > Dendrocalamus latiflorus. The sequence goes on from CM029630.1 coordinate 19,036,273, forward strand.
CGCGGACAGAGTCCTCGTGGACCTACGCCTCTGGCCTCCTGGTGGTTGCCCTCGGCGTTGTCGCTGTCTCGACGAGTCGCCAAGCGCCCGAGCAGAAGGCGGAGTAGTCAGCAAGGAATGGGCCGCCGAAACCCGAAATCGAATGGCCAAGGCGTGAGGACTGAGGAGGTAACTGAGGTAAGGTCGGTCGCCCGTCAGTCTCAGTTGGATAAGAAATAAGTAAGGATGACTGGTCCGAATGAGGATTGGTATTTGGGAAATATTTAGTAGTAGGAATTATTTTTATGTTTTGAAATTAGTATGAATGATCAGATCAAATAATATATGTTCAATGTTTTATAATATATGTTCAATGTTTTATATTTGCTATTTAGGAACTAACTATTAAGATTTTAGAGCGTTTTCAAGGGATGAGGTCATGCAAGAAACAACTTTCTCGTATAAGTGGTAAGTTAGTTTATTTCAAATGTAATATTCATGCTCTTTGAATTTATCTATATGCATAATTTATTTTATTTTTTATGTTATCTTTGTAGGTTCTAGTCCTTGTCCTACTATTGATGAGGAAATGGTGGGCTAGCCGCATAGGATAGTGAGCAAATCTCCATTTAGAATTTGAGGTACTTGATGTATCTTTATTACGCTACATTCTGTATGGTTTCATATACTTTCTTTATTGTGATTTGTGTTAAAAACTTGAAATCTTCAAGTATTGAGCATTAATCAAAATTTTCATATCAATGATATATTTGTGACATATTTTTTGTTATATCATAATATAGTTCTATACTTGTGGTATGCTAGATTGTTACTTGGCTCAAATTTAGCCCAGAGCGTGCTCTAATCCTGGATCTGCCACTGCACCTCACTGATCAAGGCACAGTGATGCAATGCTGTGCTTCCTATTGAGAAACCATCATTGGTAAGTTAAGTTTGAGCAATTTCTGCTAAGCAAAAGAGATGGATCAATAACAGAATAATGCAATAAAATACAAGATTGAATATAGAGAGAGATATGAGAACTCCTTTTTTCTTTGTTGATTTCTCCATTCAAGTATACTTTACAATGATCGGGACCCTCTATTTATAGATTAAGTGGAGAGTGCCCACCAATGGGCCAGGCTTGTAGGGCCAGACCTAGGTTTTTCAACACTCTCCCTTAGACACTCATCCGACATGTTCATGCCTCATCAAAACTCCATAAAAACCTAGTGCGAAATAATTTTAGAGAAAGAGTACATGATACATATTATATTGTGTTGCACGAATTGCCTCATTAAAAATCTTAGCTGAGAAACTTCCGGAAAACTCGTCAAGGGAAAAAGAGTATAATCTACCCTATTTCATTTAATCTAAAAGATTTATTCTTTAGGCACTCGATCTTTGTGATCAAGTTTTAATAGTGAGCTCGAGAAGAATCTCCTCCTAAATTATGCACTTCCTTAAGTCTCATCATTTGAATTCCACGTATATACCTTTCAAAATTAGATGCTGGAAGTGACTTAGTGAACAAATCTGCAATATTTTCACATGACTTAGTATGCAATATCTTAATTTCATCCATCTTTTGCAATTCATGAGCATAGAAGAACTTCGGGTTAATATACTTTGTAAGATGATTCTTCACGTAACCTATCTGCACTTGTGCAACACAAGCTGCATTATCTTCATAGATAATTATGGGAGTTTGCATGATATTCAATCCACATGACTACTAGATGTGGTGAATCATTTGTCGAAGCTAAGCACATTCTCGTGCGAGGAAGTGACTTAGTGAACAAATCCGCAAGATTTTCACATGACTTAATATGCAGTATCTTAATTTCGTCTATCTTTTGCAATTCATGAGTATAGAAGAACTTGGGGTTAATATGCTTTGTAAGATGATTCTTCACGTAACTCGTCTGCATTTATGCAACACAAGCTGCATTGTCTTCATAGATAATTATGGGAGTTTGCATGATATTCAATCTATATGACTGCTGGATGTGGTGAATCATTTGTCGAAGCCAAGCACATTCTCGTGCGGTTTTGTATAGTGCTATGATTTCTGAATGGTTCGTTAAAGTCGATACAAGACTTTGCTTAGACGATTTCCATAATATTGCAGTTCTACCACATAGAAATATATAGCTTATTTGTGACCTAACTTTATGTGGGTCTAACAGGTACCCAACATCTGTATAGCCAGTATTATTCAAGTCCTGGTTCTTCCTATAGAACATTCCAAGGTCTTTGCTTCCTTGAAGGTATCGGAAGATACGCTTTATTCTCTGCCAATGCCTTTTGGTAGGTTCTACACTATACCTTGCTAGTAGGTTTACAGCAAATGCAATATCCAGTCTAGCACAGTTTGCTAAATACATATGTGCTCCTATTGCACTTAAGTATGAGAATTCCAGTCCCATGACTTCCTCCCCCTCTTCTCTATGTCTATACGGATCTTTGTCTTGCTGTAAAGATCTCCCAATCACGGTACTTTCAATGGGTATGCCTTTTCAAAGCCGAAGCTTTCTAACACCTTTTAAGTGTATGCAGACTCATGTATTAATATTCTTTCAGGGACATGCTCAAGCTACAAACCTAGGCAATATTTAGTTTTACCCAAATCTTCCATTTCGAATTTTGACTCCAGGTAAGAACTTGCCTCTTTTATATCTTCCAAGGTTCCAATGATATTCAATCATCTACATATACTGAGATTATACAAAATTCATTCTGGGATCGTCGTACAAATACACAGGGGCAATCCTCATTGTTCGTGTAGCCTTTCTTGTATAGAAAGTTGCTTAAGTAATTATACAACATCTTACTTGATTGCTTATGTCTGTACAGTGATTTTCTGAGTTTCACACTGTACATATTTTGATTTGTTCTGTCTTGGTTTAGGACAGAGATACCTTTAGGCACGTTTATATAAATGTCCGAATCCAAGTTTCTATAAAGGTATACAGTTACCACATCCATCGATTTCTTTTCTAAATTCAAGTTTACTATCATTGAGATTAAGTATCTAAAGGTAATACCACCCATGACCAGGAAATAGGTTTCTCCGTAATCAACTCCTGGACGTTGAGTGAAACCTTGTGCAACAAACCTTGCTTTATATCTTACAACTTCATTTTTCTCATTTCTCTTTCCAACAAATACCCACTTATGCCCTTCGGGGTGCACATGGGGAGGCATGCGGCTTACATGCCCAAACACCTCTCTTCTATTCAGAGATAACAAATCAATTTCTATTGCCTTCTTCCAATCCTCTCAATCTGATCTTTTATTACATTCAGTGAGTGATGCAGGCTCTAGATCAAGATTGATGATTATGACAATTTTCTTTGCAAAATAAATATCAACATTGGCTATTGTCCTATTCGTGGATTCTCCCGTGTGCACATAGTTTATATCTATTTCATCATGGGTTGATTATTCTAGTGCTTCTACTTTCTCACCGCTCCTTCCAGTTGCGGGGGTAAGTCCCTTTTTTTCAGCTCCGATGTGTGTGCTCACATCCATGCTGGTTTCTCCTTCCATGGGAATGTTCAAATCAATATGCTTTTCCTTGAAGGTGTCATACCGGTGCTAGGTCTTAACTAGCTCCCCTTCTGGTTCTAGGGAACTTAAGTGATTGGCTATGTTAAGTCATTTTTATCCTTTTCTACCAGGCGTCCACAGTTACTTAGGATTCAAGGGACCGGAGTTCTCGTCCTTTTATTTTGAGACCTCTGGATGAGATTAGAGATACCTTCAATTTTCTTCGATATTTCAACCCTCTCCGGTGCATTGTGTAAAGGCACATGCGACTTGGTCACACTCTTTAAATCACTAAAGAGGTTAGGCAATTGGTTTGCTAATGCTTGTAAGTCAATGATCTTCTGTACTTCTCTATTTGCTTCACTAGTACGCGGGTTATGTGCATGGATTCCCATGGTTTGCTATGTAATTTTCTGATGTTTTTCATCAAGGGATTGATTTCCTCCCCCTAATGTTGAGAAACTATCCTCATCAAATATACTATCAGCAAAACAGGCGGTATGCAAATCTCCTGTCATGGGGTCTAAATACCTGATTATGGATGTTATCACATAACTAATGTATATCCCATACTTTCGGAGATGACCCATTGTAGTACTCTGTGGAGGGGGTATATGTACATAAACCTTGCAACCAAACCTACGGAGATGAGAAATTTTCGGTATTAACCCTTGTGCTAGTCGCATTGGTGAATGGATGTTATGGTCTAAAGGTGATGAGAGTTGCTGCATGTAGGACTACGTGTCCCCAACATGTAGTTGGTAAATTACAATTCTGTAAAAGTGGTCAGACAATAAATTTAATCATCTTAACTAATGCCTCTGCTAGTCCATTCTGGGTGTGGACATGCGGTACAAAATGCTTAACTTTAATTTTCATTGCCATGCAATAATCATCAAATGCCTTTGAAGTAAATTATCTGGCCTTGCCCATTCTGATGGACTTTATATGATGATCGGAGAAGTTATTTTTAATTTGAATTATCTATGAGATTAGCTTTGCAAAAGCATGATTTCTTGTAGATAATAAACATACGTGCGACCATTTCGAGGAAGCATCGATGAGTACCATAAAATATTTAAATGGCCCTGACAGTGGCTGTATAGGACCGCAATGTCTTCTTGGATGCGCTCCATGGATGCAGGAACTTCATTCCTCACTTTTAGAGTTGAAGGTCTAGTAATTAATTTTCAGGTGGCACATGCAGGGCACACAAAATCTTCTTGATTTGAGAAATTCTTTACATTGATATTGTTAATTATATTTCTCATCATCCTAAAGCCTGGGTGGCCTAATCTATCATGCCATAGACAAAAAAGTTCAGAGCTTCTAAATATTGTTTTCAGGACAGTATAGGCTGTGGGTGCCTTAATATTAGTGTAGTTTAACCAGTCTCAAATGAAGAAAGTCTTTCTAATACCCTTTTTCCATTTGATTCATGCTTTGTAATGAGCAGGTATTTCCTACCATACGTTTTTTTAGTTTCAACGTGGAAACCATTAGTGCGAGTATCCTTGAAACTAAGAAGAGTTCTAGTTGATTCTAGGTACAACAAGGCTTCTTGAATGATCAGGGTTGTGCCCATTGGGAGTATAATTGTGGCATTTCCTGAGCATATTATACAAGCATGCTACTAGCGATAGTCGTAAGACTGCTAGCATTCTTGCTAATCGACTAAAAGAATTTTGTCTCTCTCAAGATGGTACTTGTTGTGCCGCTATCAGCTAAGCACACTTCCTCCATAGGGTGCCACACATGTTCTAATATAAAGTATTTTATTAATATGTAGTAGGAGACAATCAACACATAAATAAAATACTTCAAATATCAGAACATACCATGCTATTATTAACTGAATAAATGAATGAATTATTTAATATCATCCAACCATCACGGGGAAAAATTGTTTGAGTACAATCAATGCAAAATCTAACTTATTCCTTCCACACTTGAAATAAATGACAATTAAAGTGTAAATGCATTCTGTGCATTAGACTGAATCTGCTAAGAAACCAGATACTTTCGCAACTATCTTCTCAGGAGTGAGATGCTCCTCATGGGAAATCAAGGTGATAACAACTACAATGTCAAGAGGGGGTACTGCCGCAGGAGTGGAGTCAATCTCCATTGGTGCAGTAGCTGCTGAGAATTCTCCCCCTCAACAAAGGTAAAGTAGGTTTCATACTACCCTTTGCCACCCTTCTTTTTTTTGGCCTGGGAGGCATCGACAACGTGTTGCGGCTCTTTACATATCTTGCGATCAGTGTCCCCACTTGCCACACTTGTAGTAGGTTTGGTCTTGTTGACCATAGGGTTTGTCGTCCTGCTTTGGTTTGCTAGTCTTACTCTTCTATGGAGCATTTGACTTGTCTTTCTAGGCTGCGGCTTTCCCCTTCCTCCCATTTTCTTCATTATAGACTTCCGCACCTTGTAGCTCCCAACGTTGGCCTTACGACCAACAGAGCTCCCTGGTGGCTGTGCGACAAAGTTCTTGCAGAGAATTTCATCCAAAGCCTCTGCAACCTACATAATATCAATCAATTCAGCATACTCCTTGTATCCGTCTTGATGGTAGTTGCACACAAACTGCACTACATTAGGGTGGAAAGTGGAGAGAGTCTTCTCAATCTTCTGCTCATATGTGACCTGCTTGCCGCATAGTTGAAAATTGGTACAAATTCTGTGCAGAGCAGAGCTATACTCCCCAACCATCTTGAAGTCAGCAAATCTGAGTCAGATCCATTCCTGCTCTATCTGAGGAAGAATGGCGTACTTTAGATTCTTGAACCGCTTATTTAGTGCAGTCAATAAGGCTAGAGCGCTCTTCTCTGTCATGTGCTTGTTCTTGAGAGTGAGACAGAGGTGGCGTCTGAGGAAGCGAAGTGCCTGATCATTTTCCTCAGGTGTGGATTTGGCATCTTCTGATGCACCAATCCCAATGGCAGCGTGGAGTTTCTTGGCTCCAAGTACAATATCAACATCAGAAGCCTAAGTTATGTAATTTTGGTCATACTAGGCTAGCTTCTCGAATCCCAATTCGTGATACTTGTCATCTACATGTGCATGAAAGGAATATATAAATTTACTGGAGGTAAATATGTGTGAAATAAATTGGATAATGGTACAAAAGAGTTCTTGTAATGTTCTAAAATTTTTTGTGCATTTTCTATAGTTTTACTGTTAATTTCAGTGATTAAAGACAATTTAAATAATTACGATTAATCAAAACAGTAAATAAATACAGAAAACACATAAAGTAACAATAACAATGCTAAACATGCTTCAAATGTTAAAAACGATCCAAAATTTGAATTCCTGAGAACCTTTTATGTTGGAATATGAATTTTCATTGAATTCTACAACTTTCAAGGGCTTATCCGCCGCATATTTTCAATTCTGACAAAAATTTTCATGTAATTTTCCAATTTTTCAAGGGCCTATATGCAAATATCCAGGCACTGGTCCCCCTCTCCCTTTTTTCTTTCCTTCCTAGGTCGGGCCCATTTTTCCAGCCCAATCAGCCGATTCAAAAGGAATAGGGTAGTTCTTCCCTAACCCAGTTCACTTTTGTGGCAGCGCGTGAGGGAAAAAGGCCGGAGGCCATGGTGTAGAGGTCATGCGGGGCAGCGTCGGCGGGGACCCGTGGCATGGGCGGCATGGTGCGGCCATGCGGCTCTAGGCCAGTGACAGCGCGAGGGGTGAAGCAGCGTTGGTGTGCTGTGTGGGGCAAAAGATGCACCGTTTGGGGCGAGCGGCGGCGACACAGCTTGGGCCAAGCAGCGGTAGCGTGGATGTGGCCGAGCGGCGGTGGCACGATTCCGGGCAGAGCAGCGACAGCGCAGATGGGACCGAGTAGAGGTGGCGCGGCTCTGGGCCGAGCAGCGGCAGCGCAGAGCTTGGCTGGTATCAGTGTGTGGCACGGCGGCGCATGCAACGCAGCAGCGGCCATGTGGGGCTGGTCGGTGCAACGGCGTGCCTCGGGGAGGTGAACGGCAGCGCCTTCATGGCCATCGGGGCTAGTGCGTCACTCGAGGCCGAGTAGCGGCGACAGCGCTTCGCCTAAGTCCGTGCAGCAGCGACGCTTCAAGGCCGACAGCAGTGCTTGCAGGGCCAACGGCAGCAGCCCGTATCTCATGCAGGTCATGGCTCGGCGGTCGTGTGCTGACGGTGGCACAGTGGCTCAACATGGCGCGGCCGTATAGGGCCAACGGCATGGCGCCTCAACGACATGGCCATACAGGGCCAGCGGCGCGGCTCGGCCGTGCGGGGCCAGCTTCGTTCTTTTTTCTTTTCAATCTACAATGCAATTAACATCTACTCTTTCACGTAGTTTACCGATCGGCATTGTATCAGCAACTTCAAGTCTACTAGCTGTAGATTAGAGCAGATTTGCGGAATTGAAAGCGATCTATATAGGAATTTAATATGCGAATGATTACCATATGATCCACCGGAGCGATTCGTGTTGGTAACGTGTTGAGGAGGATCCATCACTGGCGAGTCCAGTCTGAACGATTCCTCTTAGGTAAGAGAGATGGATTAATCACACAATAATGCAAGAACATATAAGATTGAATAGAGAGAGACAGGGAAACTCATTTTTCTTTCTTTGTTAATTTCTCCTTCTAAGTACTCTATACAATAATTATGACTCTCTATTTATAGACTAAGTGAAATATACCTATCAATAGACCAGGATTACAAATCCAGATCTAGATTTCCCAACACTCCCTTCTCGCAATGTAGCAAACTAGCAATCTATTAAACTAGCGTCGTGGCGAATTTGGCAACTGTAACACAGTACTGTAGCAACCTGCACAGTAACTGCTGCGGGTGTCTTTGGACTGGAGGCCGAAAAAACGAAAAGCATGGCACTGTATGTCGTGCCTGTCGTCGCCGAGGTAGCTACAATTTTCCAGGCCTCTAGTAGTACAGCAGGCCGCAGCTGTGATGATAAGCTGAAGCCGATCTGCTGAGTAGGCATGTGGATTTCGGCCCTCCTCGTTAGACCTTGTTGTTCTGGATTTTAACTTTTTAATTTTATCTTTTCTGTCGATATGACTAGTGTAACTTGTTTAGTTTTTTTATTTCTTTTTATTATTTGTGATGATATAAATTTTTATTTTTTAAATTTAATTATGTTGAAGAGTTACCAGTAGGTACAGTGTATTTCAATCGTTACAGTACAAAATAAACCATAAGGCAGGACTTTTAAGTTTAAATGAGCACCACGTTCCTTTCTTTTCGTGTGCTGCCCTTGACTCTGGAGGCTTATGGTTTATGATATAGTAACTAGATTTCCAATGAAGTGTCTTTTTAAAACAGGGTTTATTAGTTGATTGTAGTAGATACTATAGCAGCTTCAGCTATACTGGTTAAAATCATATACGATTATCTATCTCTATACTCTCTTGCGACAGGCAGAATTTAAAAGTTATAAGTCAAAAACCAAAAGCTATAGCCGAAAAGAATACATCCATAGTATCTTGAGGCTAGCAGGTAATAGGACTGCAGCAGGAAGAACATGGATGCTGCTGCTGATGCAATGATGCTGTCCTTGATTGGCCTTTGCATTGGCACGGAGCGATGCAAGGACTTGTTTGAATTCTTGCAACTATTTTCGCTGTAGCAATCCGTTCAGCCATCTTGCGCGTGTACTATTCGGTGTCATCTACTCCATGATAGGGTCTTTGTATCACACAAAGGTGTGCATCTAAAGGATACTATTATCCTCGTCGACCACTGCTCGCAAAGAACCTTTCAGGAATTTCTGCCCGTACGAAGAGTGGTGCTCATCTCTAGTGCGATTTCGCGAGGACCACATCGCCGACTCGGACGCATGCGACGTGATTGGGCACATAACGTTAGGAGGGAATTTTGATCTCCCAAACAGAAAAAGAGGGAGATAATTGGTCCTAACTGCTGCAGGGGCAAGGACTTGGCAAGTGGAAGTTGGCACTCGCATGCCACTAAGGAGAAGGCGATAATTTGGCAACTCAAGACAGCTGGAGATGACTACCCTCCCTGAGCACGTAGGTTTTTCCTATTTTGACCCTTTTTTCTTCCTTTTCCAAAAAATGGCTGTAACATCCCAAAAATCCTACTTCTAAAAATTTTAATTTCAAATTAATTATTTTAAAGTATTTGAATTTTTATTTGGCTTTTATTTGGTTTTCTGATTTTTCTGGAGTTAAAAACCTATTTTTAAAATTTAGAAGTATTTTAAAGAATGAAAATTAACTACCAACATTAGTTGGAAATAATTTTATTAAGTCCAAAATATCTCCAGGAGCTTCTGTGAATTGTTCTGGAATTTTTGGAGGCATTTTCATATTTTCTGAGGCTTAAATAAATTTTCAGGCTTTTCTGAAATTAAAAATCAAATTCTAAAAATAAAAATTCATAACCCCTCCCTCCGGCCGACGCGTGGACGGCCCAGATCCGCCCACGTAGCCGCCCGGCCTAATCCCGGCCGCTTCCCCCTCTCCCTCCGCCAAGCGGGCTCAGCACGTCAGCCGGCTCCGCCTTCCCCTCCTCTCGGGCCGCCACCTGGTTGGCCCGATGCGCGCCACGCCAGCCGCGCCGGCCCATCCCACCGTCCGCATCCCGCCACCTCTCTCCACTCACTGCCCTGCGGGCCCCGGCCGTCAGCCACCCGCGCCCCCGCTTCCGCTGCTGTCCGGGCCCGCCTGTCAGGCCCTTCTTCCCCCTCCCGCGCGCCTCCTTCCTTCTTCTTCCTCCCTCTTTCCTTCTTTACTCCGGCCAACCGTTTACGCGCCAAATCGAGCCATTACTCGCCGCTCCTCTCCGGTTTGGAAACCGCCGCGCCGAATCCCGTCTTCCCCTAATTCCGCCCGTAACCGCCGCTCACCGCGCCATCTCCGGCGACAAATTACCACCGGCCCGTTGCCCTCCGCCCCCTATAAATACCACTCCCGTCCCCACCTCCTTCCGCACTACCTCGCCCCCACCTCCGCTCTCTCTCCCGAGCTCCCTAGCGCCGCTGCCACCATGCTCTTTCTCTCCCCGAGCCCCACCGCACTCCGGCGAGCAATCCCTGCCGCATCGGACCTCCCCGAAGCCCGCCGCCGCCACCTCGAGCGTCCCCGCGCCCGTGCAAAGCTCCTAGACCCCTTGGCCGAGCCTCCCCACTGTCGGAACGCCGTCGCATCGGAGCACCCGAGCCATCTCCGCCGCTTCCTCGCTGCCTGCCTTCTCCGCTCGACACCGAACACCGCCGACCCCAACGCTGGCACCACCTCCGCACTGGGATTGCGTTTTCAGTCTTCCCCGAACCCCTCCGGCCACCCCTCGCCGCCGGCACCGTCGCCTCCGTCTACCTCTGCCCGGTCCCCTCCAGCAGGTACCTCATAGGGTATACCTACCCTATATGGGTAAGCAACACCCAAGCGACCGACTGGCTAGCACCGTTACTCCTTTTCCCCCTGGCTCCCTCAGCGCGCGTTCGAGCCCCCGGCTCCGCACGCTGAGGTTGAGCCATTCTTTTAATTTCCGCACTGACAGCAGGGCCCCACTCGTCAGCGGCCGCTCGTCTGCGCTAGCCACTGGCGTCTGGGCCCCACCCGTCTGCGCTAGCCACTGACATATGGGCCCAGAGCTTGATGGGTCCCACCTGTCAGTGACCAACAGCTAGTATGGTCACTGACAGAGGGGTCCCACATGTCAGAGACCGAGCGCAGTGGGCTCACTGTCATGTGGGTCCCACCTATCATAGACTCAGAGAAAACAATAAAAGAAAAGAATAAAATGTAAATTCTGCAAGTGGGTCCCACCTGTCAGAAATTTCACAATTTATGGATTTATTCAAACTGAGATTTTCAAATGAGCACAACTTTCTCATATTTACTCCAAATTGAGCCGTTCAAATTTCTAAATTCTTCTAAAATCATAAACTACCCAAATATACCTCTATTTGAATTTTTTGAATTTTATTTGAATTGTTTTGGTATTTATTTGTTTTGCTGCTCCGTCTTCTCGCGCGTAGATTCCACCGTTGTCGAAGATCTCTCCACTCTGCAGCAAGAAGACCCAGAGAGCGTGCAAGCAGGCAAGTCTCCTTTGATCATTTTGAACCTATGTTTGTGAACTGTTTTAAATTATTTTAAATTTATGTGCATCGCTATTTACATAGAACTCTAGTTTTGATCTTAAGGCATTAGTTAATCCCACCTTGTTATGCTCTAAATTGAACTTGAATGCCATGTACCCTTGTAACCCTAGGATCACTTTTGTCTCAATAATGATAATTCCATAATTCTTTGGTAATATTAGAGCGATAGTATAATGCATAGTCATGCTATTTAATTCTTGGTAATCTTTAAAATGGGAAACTTATTGCAATAATCTTGTATTCAGAATTTAGTGGTGATTGGAGTTGTCACTGTTCTTTTAAAATAAATAAAATGTAAAAGTTGGTTTAGACTGGGGCGGATGGTTGGTTTGGGTTGGTGCGCAAAGCACGAGATCTTGTAAAGTGTATATTCCGCCCTAGTCGATTAAGGACCGATGCTTGTGATTGTCCAGACTAAGCACTACCGTACAACCCCGAGTCTATATGGGTACGACCTAGCTGATTAAATCATGATAATTTAGTTAGGTGCCACCAGTGGAAAGTGGGTGCCAGGGATTTACTGGTTATTCACAGTGAGGGACAGGGATTTACTGTACTCATATGGCGCAAGAGGGGGCTTCGGACTGGGTGGATTTAACCCTTCTGCGGTGAAACCTCAACGGGTGGTGTCTAGCTAGACTAGAGTGAGGAGAAGGCTTTGTGATATTTTATCTGTGTCTCATGCCAAAGGAAGCGTGGTGACTGTTAAGATAATTTATCTCTTGGGGGTAAAGTTGTACAACCTCTGCAGAGTGTCAAACTATTCGAATAGCCGTGCCCACGGTCAAGGGCGGGCAAGGAATGCATTCACATGGTAGATTTTTGGTTTTGGTTTTAAAAACAAAATTTTGTATTCCGAGAGTGGAGGGAACTCTTGGAAGGGATCATGGCAGTTGGAGCCAGTGTGGGTGGATGTAACCTGAAATTCTAAACTTTATCGATTAGAATTGGTTAATTAGTGTTGGTGGTTAGAACCTTCACTATGAACTGCTTAATAGTTTCAATTAAAGCAATTACGTTGTCAAATTAATGCCTTCAAAAATATTTAGTAGTAATTAAAATAAAACATTGCTTTGTGCAAAAGAACCATATAGCCTTCCTTTGTCAAGCCTTGCATCTATTGCATTTTTTCCAAGACTTGCGGAGTACTTTATGTACTCACATGCTGCACTTAAAATCAACTCAAAAGAATATGAAGCTCAAAATGGAGATTACGACTACTTCGCTTGTGGATTCGACGAAGGATTCCCGTAGTACTAGGTCACGCTTCCCCAGTCAATTGCCTGTGGTGTATTGATGGGTCTTCACCGGATTTATCTTCTGCTTTCGCTGTCTTTTGTGATTGTGCGAGGTCTTGGAACCTCACTTGTAATAATGAGACCTTTCGGTCAGTACTCTATTATTGTAATAAAACGTACTTGGTGATGTAACCATTTCTGTTTGACTGTGTACACTAGCTTTGATCTGGGACTAGTGATGTAATACACAGAGGGTCCGGGTTTGGAAATCCGGGGTCCCGACAGAGATGGTATCTGAGCCAACTTGACTGTAGGACGTGACTTAGGATAAAAATGGTAAAACCCTAAGGACTCATATTTTATCAAAAAGAGTATATTAAAAATATATAAGCTTCTTTACTCCTACTCTTTTCTTACTTAGTATCTTGTTCTTGTCTTTATATTCATTTACTAAATCTTTTACTAATCTTCTCTATTATTTCAACTTTGTAGATGGTCGGTTCATCCGCTGCTGAGTCGTGGGACTATTAATCCCATGGTGAGAGTGCTGGAGCATTTGCTAGCCTTCTCCGGCAGCTTATGCAATATCTGGAGTATCGCCAGCCACCTATCTTAAGGGGGCGGAAGACTCGGATCTTGGATCGGGACTCTTGGTCGATGGAGGTATTCCTGTATGCACGGGATGAGGAATTCAATTCCCACACGTACCCCATTGAGCATCCCCGGACCCGCTGTTTCGATGCTATCCAGGATGCAGCTCACCTTGCCATAGCTGACTTGTGCCATCTTCACAAGGAAGTTGTGCATCAGTCACCCTTTTGTTTTTTCATCACCCCTCGAGCAGGACAGAGGTACCCGGAGCCCTTTGATATTCCAGCTGATGATCCTCGACTGTCGCACCAGGTGCAGTTCACTCAGGCGATGGCAGTCACCTATGCTAGAGCTTTGGAGGAGATTGGACAGCTTCGGATGCTTCTCACTTCCAGCTACCAGCACTCCGACACTCTTCGTGCTCAGCTTCGCCAAAGTCAGGAAGCAGAGTTCTAGCTGGGACGTCTTCGAGCGGCAGCTGACTACACGCCGTCTTCACTCGTACCAGCCGTCGTCCCCAACAACCAGGCGCCGACTTGTCGTCCGGGACTCCGCACCAGGCTCACAGCGCGCAAGAGTGTGCGACGTCCGAGTCCGCTACCCGACATCGGCGAACCCAGCAAAAGGCGCAGACTTTCCTATTCCCGCTCTTGTTCCCGGTCGACTGCCTCCAGTCGTAACCCTTCCCGTCCTCGCGTTTCAGCCGCGTGTGATTGTTCAGAGCACCACGTGAACGAGCGCAAGGAGGACCCGGAGGAGGATCCCGAGGAGTGCATTATCTTAGAGGATCAGTAGTCGGTTGAGTCAGTAGTACTCAAATAAATGTCCACGTCTTTAGAACATTTTATGTTTTGGTGTGCTAGATGGACTGTACCAAGCCTATGTGCACTTGTGGTACAACCATTCATAAAACTATCTTGATTTCAATATAAGTTTCCTCTAAGTTGTTGCTTGCTTCTTTCTTGTGTGTTGGGTTGGGATGTTGTTTAGTTTCCCCCTAATCTCTTACCTATGCTAGTTCCCTCTTATCTTTTGCTAACCCCGGAAATCGCTTCAGATGGTGAACACAAGGAGCAACCCTAGCAGCAGCCGTAATGCCAATGTCCAGCCAGACAACAACCTTCCACCACCACCTGCTCAAGCGCCTAACTTGGAGCAGATGATGGCTATGCAACTACAACTACTCCAAGCCCTTGCTCAAAACCAGGTGCAACAAGCCCCTCAGGCACCAAACCAAGCACCCCAGTCTAAGTTGGGAGAATTTATGAGAACAAGGCCTCCTACCTTCGCCAGTTCAGTGGATCCTTTGGAGGCCGATGATTGGATTAAGGATGTGGAGAAGAAGTTGATCCTAGCTTAGTGCAATGATCATGAAAAGGTGTTATATGCTGCCCATCAACTTAAAGGAATTGCTGCTAATTGGTAGGAGAATTACTGTGCTGCCCACCAAGATGTGCAAGCCATCACATGGGCAGAGTTTGTTGAAGCCTTCCGCACCGCACATATTCCTTTGGGAATAATGGAAATGAAGAAGAGGGAGTTTCACAAACTGCAGCAAGGAAATCTTAGTGTTTCCGAATACCTGAACAGGTTCACCCAACTGTCCAGGTATGCCTCGGAAGATGTTGCATCAGAGTCAACGAAGATTTGGAGGTTCATGCAGGGACTTGATCCCAACCTCAAGGTGCAGCTGGTGTCTAATGATTACCCAACATTCCAGCATATGATGAATAAGGCCCTCATATAAGAAGATGCTCAATGTCAATTATATGAGACACGAAAGAGGAAGTTTCAAGCTCAGCAGGGAGCAGGCAGTTCACGATTCCATCCTAATCCCTCCCAGTTCAATAAGCACTTAGAGCCAAGTGTGCCAAGGACTCCATTTACAGGACCCCGCCTCAATCCGCAAGCCCCTCGAGCAAGCAATGGTGGCCAACCACAGCAAAACAGGACTTCAGCGGCAGGAGTGCAGTGTTTCAACTGCAAGAACATGGGACATTATGCCAACAACTGTCCCCAGAAGCGCCCAGCTGTGACTCCTGTTCGTTTCAACCTGGGGACTACACCAGCGCGAGCTCCAACTGCAGGTCAAGGTCGTGCGGCACCTCAAACCCCAAGGACTCCGCAGGCAATCAGCAGAGGACATCTTAATCATGTCACCGCGGAGGCAACTCTGGATGCACGTGACGTAGTTCCGGGTAAGTTTCTTGTCAACTCAGTACCTGCATCAGCATTATTTGATTCTGGAGCTTTGCATTCTTTTGTGTCAAAAGATTTTGTTGAAACATATAATTGGGATGTGCGTTTGCTAAAGAACCCTATGCTAGTCCAATCACCTGGAAAGGAAATGAGGACTAACACAGTTTGTCCTAGCGCAACTGTAGATATAAATGGAGTAAAGTTCGTAGAGAATCTTATTATAATAGATTCCAAGAGCCTAGATGTAATACTTGGTATGGATTGGTTAACCAAGTATAAAGGACAGATATATTGTGCTGATCGTGCTGTTACTCTTACCAATTCTGAAGGGATACAAGTAAGGTATAAGTCAAATGCACCTACTCAGAAAAGATGTGGGTTAAATAGTTTGAAGGGAATAACTTTGGAAAAGGTGCCTATAGTAAGTGAATACCCAGATGTATTTCCTGAAGATTTACCAAGAATGCCGCCAGACAGAAAAATTGAGTTTGTTATCAACTTGGTACCTGGTACAGCTCCGATTTCCAAGAGACCCTATCGTATGCCTGCAAATGACTTGGCCGAAGTTAAGAAGCAAATTCAGGAACTGCAAGAAAAAGGTTTTGTAAGACCAAGTTCTTCGCCCTGGGGAGCACCAGTACTGCTAGTGAAGAAGAAGGATGGTAGTCTTCGCATGTGTGTGGATTATTGATTTTTGAATGATGTGACAATTAAGAATAAGTACCCTTTGCCCCGAATAGATGATTTGTTTGATCAGTTGAAGGGTTCATGTGTCTTCTCCCAGATTGACCTTCGATCAGGTTATCACCAATTGAAGATAAGACCAAAAGACATACCAAAGACAGCATTTGCTACTCGTTACGGATTGTATGAGTTAAAGTGATGTCTTTTGGACTGACAAATGCGCCCGCGTATTTTATGAATCTGATGAATAAGGTGTTCAAGGAATATTTGGATAAATTTGTGGTTGTGTTCATTATGATATTTTGATATATTCCAAGAATGAGGAAGAGCATGCAGAACATTTGAGGATAGTTTTGGAAAAGCTCAGAGAACACCGGTTGTATGCCAGGTTTAGCAAGTGTGAGTTCTGGTTGAAGAAAGTGGCTTTCTTGGGTCATGTGATTTCCGCGGGAGGAGTATTCGTAGATCCCGAAAAAGTAAATGATGTGCTTAATTGGACGCAACCAAAGTCAATATCTGAGATCAGAAGTTTTCTGGGATTGGCCGGTTATTATCGTCGCTTTATTGAAGGTTTCTCTAAGCTTGCAAGACCTCTCACTCAGTTGCTAAAGAAGGAAAAGAAGTTTGAATGGAGTAAATCGTGTGAGGATAGCTTTCAAGAGCTGAAAAAGAGGTTAACCTCTGCACCAGTGTTAACACTTCCGGATATTAGAAAGGATTTTTAAGTCTTCTGTGATGCATCAAGGCAAGGACTAGGCTGTGTTCTGATGCAAGAAGGAAAGGTAGTAGCCTATGCTTCAAGGCAATTGCGACCCCATGAGGAGAATTATCCAACCCATGATTTAGAGCTGGCTGCCATTGTGCATGCTCTAAAAATATAGAGGCATTATTTGATCGGTAATCACTGTGAGATTTACACGGATCACAAAAGTTTGAAGTATATATTTACTCAACCCGATCTCAATATGAGGCAAAGGAGATGGCTTGAGTTAATAAAAGATTATGATGTTGGGATACATTATCATCCAGGAAAGGCCAATGTAGTAGCTGATGCCTTGAGCAGAAAGAGTTACTGTAATAAACTGTTGATTAAAGACAGTATGCCTGCACTTCAAGAAGAATTTCAGCGGCTCAATTTAGAAGTAGTAGAGGAAGGATTCCTGGCTACTTGGAGGTTCAACCAATTCTAGAGGACCAGATCAAGGCAGCTCAAAAAGAGGATAAGTATGTTAAGGAAATTAAAGAAAACATGAAGAAAGGGAAAGCACCAGGATTTTCAGAAGATGAAGAAGGTGTCATTTGGTTTGGGAAAAGAATTATTGTACCTGAAAAGAAAGAAATAAAGGAGTTAATTCTGAAGGAAGCCCATGAATTTAGATATTCAATTCACCCTGTAAGTACAAAGATGTACCAAGATCTCAAAGAAAAGTATTGGTGGTCAAGTATGAAAAGAGAAATTGCCGAGTATGTAGCTTTGTGTGATGTGTGTCAACGGATTAAAGCTGAACATCAGAGACCAGCCGGACTTTTGCAACCTTTGCAAATACCTGAGTGGAAATGTGTAACATCCTAAAAATTCAAAATTTGAAAATGTGAAGCTTTGAATTATTTTTTACAGAATATTTTTATTTGAATTTGGAGTTTATGGTATTCCTCTGAAAATTGGCTAAGGATCCAAACAGTTAAAAGGATCCAGAAGAAACAAACATATTTAAATAATAGAAAATTTAAAATTAAAATGAGAATCTGAAAAGATGATCCAGTATAAGGAAAAAGAAACCTGAGTTAAAAATATAAACTCTCATTTTGAAAATAAAGGCATAAAAAGCAATAAAAGCGAATGAGCAGAATATAAAAACATATATATATATATATATATGTGTGTGTGTGTGTGTGTGTGTGTGTGTGTACAAATTGTGCAAGAAAGAGATTAACAGCATAGCAAATAAAAATATGCAAAATTTAAATGAGCCAACAAAATTAACAGCATGTGAAATTATATGTACATAAAAACAAAATATACAACAAACTGAACATATAATATGATGGGCGAAGCAATAAAGGAAATAAAGGTATGGAAATAAGAACATCAAATAAAATAGAAGGACTATTATATTTTGTATCAAGGAAATTGAGCAAGGACTTGAAAAAGGGTTTCAAGAGTTAGAATCCATAATCATAAGGAGAAAATGGAAGTTCAAAATACAAAATCCAAAATCCAAAATATAAAGCATGCCCAGTTCTTCCTTTCCTATTCCCACTTTTTCTCCTCTCCCCACTCTCCTACATGCGGGCCCCGCGCTCCTATCTCTCTCTTCCCTTTTCTTCCTCTGGCCGTCGGGCCCTATTTCCCCGCGCCTTTCCCCCGCTGGCAACCGGGCCTGCCCGCTTCTCTCTCTCTCCCTGCCTTCTCTCCCTGGCCAGCGAGCCCGCTCCGCTCGTGCGTGGCTCTTTCTTCCTCCCCGTCCTTCTCCCGGCTCTGCCCCGCTCAGCGCCTTTTCTCCTCGTGGCGCGCATGCCCGATCCCGCTGCTTCCCCGCTGCCCCGACACGTCCCTTCGCGTGCGCGGTGCAAAAGCCTGCCGGGTAGTCGCTCGCCAGTCGGGTTCCGGCGCCACCGCCCGGTCGCGTCTACTCGTCCGCGTGGCGCAGGCCTTCTGCTACTCAGCGCGCGTGTGAAGCTACAAAACAAGGGGAGATCGCGCGCAGAGATTCGCATCATCACCCCGCAGCTGCAATTGATGCACGCCAGCTGGATTCCCGCTACCGCCGCCGCCTGCCATTGCCGCCCCGAAGTGACCAAACGGCGCCGCGCGTGGCCAGCCGCGGCTGGTCGCCTATAAAACCCGGAGGCCTCTCTATTCGCTACGCCACGTCCGCCTCTGCCTCCCACTCCAAGCAATTGAGCCCTCACCGCCCGTAGCTCGCCGGCGCCCTCATCTTCCCCAAGACCGGCCGCCGGGCAATTCGCCGAATCCCACCGCCAAATTTCAATTCCTTCCTCCCACACCACCTCCAGAGCACCGTGAACCCGCTCCCGGTTTTTCCTGAGCTTCCCGTCGACCGTACTTCGCCAGCGCCGAGCGCCTCCCCAAGCTCGCCGCCGCCGGCCCGCTCCGAAAGCCCTGGGTCCCCACCGACACTTCCACCGGCCTCACCTCAGCGCGAGCAACACATTTTCGCCGCTGCCCACTCCTTTCCGACCGCCCCTCACCGGCGCCACCGTCGGCCGTATCACCCCCGAGTTTCCTCTGCTTCAGCCCTACTCACTCAACTCAGCTGCATTCGTTCGCCCCCTTCCGTCAGGTAATACCCTGAGCCCGAGCGGTTAACAGCACGTACATTCACCCAGGCAGCCCGAGTTCGATTCCCTCTGCCGCCGAAATTAAACGGGGCTTTTGAAATGGTTTTTACCAGGCCACAGAAAAGAAGAAAATTCTGAAATAATTTATAAAAGATGCTAAAATTTATTAGGATATAAATGATCTTATTTAATGTTTAGTAATGGATTAATCAATAAGTGTTAACGACTAATGTGCTGTCAGTCTTTATTTTAAGAGCCTATCTATTGCTCAAAGGCATAGTGAGGAATTTAGCCATAGTTTTGTTTAGGTTATGCTCACATGAAATGACGACTTAACAAATGAGGAAGGTCTAAAGAAATAAAGCATAAATCCTCGCATATTAGTAAATGTTATGAAATTAACCTTTGCAAGGTTTAAGCCATAAACCATTGTCTCTATGTCCTAGCAATTAGAAGAACCCTTTTTGACTCTTAGATGATTAGGGTATTAGGCTACTAATATTTGGACTAGTTAATGTATGCATGATTATTATGGTTTGAGCAGTCATCTAAAAAGGCTAATTATTAAATTCAAAGCAATATTAAATAAATATGGCTATGGCTAAATACCCAAAAAGATTACCCTTAATTGTAATATATGCACTAGCATTTAATATAACATCATTAAACAAATCTTCTTGGCAGATTTAATTAAGAAGCTAAGTTAATAAATGAGTCCGTATGACCAGCCTTGCGAGGTAAATAAATTTAAACTAAAAATAAAAATAAGACTGATAACAACTAAAGTATAGACAAAACAATAATTGTACCCTTAATTAAATCTTAGATCAGTAAGTAACAATGTTGGACAATAATTAAATATAGCAAGTTAGGACCCCTGTAAATGGATACTAATTATATCAACCAACTCTATGCCAAGTAATAATTAAAGATACGTAAAATGGTGTACCACAAAATGTTATAAAACCGGACTCTAAGATTAATCCGGTAAGCTAAAAATTGTATACATCGCGTATATAGTATATGCCCTGAATATTAGCGCTCGACAAAATTCATCAATTCATAGGTCTAACATAACTCATGGAACTTCCTTGATAAATACAATAATAATAATAATAATAATAATTATTAATAGAAAGATCAAGTTATCATATTCTACCACCGACCTTGTCTCAAATCACCCAAATCATTCATTAACTCGTAATGAGACTAAAAATTGAGTTTTAATTGGATTTATTTGGAACCTTTGAGTTATTTGCTTCCACTTGTACTCAGTCGTTTAGCGCGTAGTTAGAAACTGGGGTCCTGAAGCATCAAGTGGATCAAGCAAGATTAAGAGTGAAGCGAAGAAAAAGACCCGAAGTTCAAGAGAAAGCATTGTGTGAGCTCAAGACCGCGGTAAACCGCGCCAGGCGAGTCAATACTTTGATCATGTTGAACCTACATTTTCTGCAAATTATTTTTGTTTAAATTATCAAATTGCATGCTGATATGTTATATGCAAATACATGTTAATTTAAGATTCTAGTTACATGCCTATTGTTTACCTTGAATAATATTACACCTCCTTTGGAATACTTGAATATGTGAACCTTGTCGCCTTAGCAAAATTATAATGGTAACTTTTCAAAAGTAAGTCCGTAATTATATGCCATGCTTAGTTTTAGATACTCTTGGGCGCGAGAGCGCCCAAGCCTCACTTTTAATCCTGAGAAAAATTGGTTGGGCAGTCATGGTGGTAATGACTGGTGTATGTTGGATATGGTTATTTTACATTCCCAAAAACAATGTTCAAGAAGGCGCTAGGCGGGCGGCGAGGTAGGGCCTAGCGCCCAGGGGGCCTAGGCGAGGCCTAGGCGGTTAAATCAAAAATAAGGACAGCAGACAAAGATAAGCAATCATATGTATGTATTTGATGTTTAAATGAAGAAAATTAGTACCTTGAGCAACAATGATAGCTCTCTATCCATTGATGTAAATTTTTGATGTAAATGCTTGATGTATAATTGTAAAACCTGCACATTAAGCAATGTGTGAGTTTTTTGTATTGAATAACTATTGTGCATTTGTGCTTCAAACTTGTAAATTGAAAAGAATAAAGGAAATGATAGCAATATAATAAAACATACGTAATGAATTATGAAGTTCATAACAAAACACACATAAGCATTGTTCTCGAATCTCAAATACACGCAACTAAACACACATAAACATAGTTTTTCTCACAAGTTACAAACACACAACATAGTTAAGGTAGCAAGCATGATAATGTGAACATGTGATGATGAAATGAGTCAATCTTCGTCCTCTTGTCCATAATCCTTGGTTGGCACCACTTCATCTTGGTCAGATTCAAATTCAATATTTTCAAGATCCTCATTGACCTCCTCTTCTTCGGATTCGGAATCAAAATCATCTTCATGAAGCTCTCTCACTCTAGTGCTTCTACGAGGTTGCATGGCTTCATTAGCTCCCATCGCCTCATCAATTAGATTCCATGAAAGACCTGTTTCGGGATCAACATCATCATCCCCGCCTTCAATCACCCACCCTTGAGCATTACTAGCATGTGAAGCTAGAAGGACATCAATGTTCTTCTTGTTACTCTTTTCTTTTTTGTTCAATAATCTCGCATTGAATTGAACATAAACTAGATTATTGAGATGATGAGCATCTAGTTTATTTCTTTTCTTTGTATGTACCTACAAGTTACATAGTGAAGTTTAGTGCTAGACTTTCTTGACCACTTGGGTTGAAACATGTAAATAGCAAGAGTAGAAAGATACCATGTCAAAAGTGCTCCAATTTCTTTCACATCCTGATGAACTTGAGGTCAAAGAGAGGATTCTTATAGCAAATTTTTGCAAGTGAGGAACATGACATCCATATTTCGACCACCAATGAGCTACATAATAATAAGAATGAAAGATGAGTTATTATAACGGATGAAATGTCAATTTATTAAATATGTTTAATTAAGAACAAGTTTACTTTACCGGGAATAAGATCTCTTTTTTGACATCCAAGTCGGGCGGGGGTTTTCCCAAATGTCTCCTTTTTACCCTTGAATATATCAAAATCAACATTGAGTACTTGATCCATTACTTCATCATTACCATGATAAAATATTTCAACACATTCAATAAACCCATCCATAATATCTTGTTCCAAAAAAATAAATCGATCACCATAGCTATAATATGGGTTTAATAGATATGCCGTCAAATGCAATGGAGAATCAAGCCTTCCCTTCATCTTTCCATCAATAGCATTAATGATTAAGTTGTAATTGCTCTCTGAATTATTCAAGGCCTCTTTGATTTTCTTCTTTGCCTCTAAAATTTCTCCATAAAGAAAGACCATAGATGGACCATCCCCGTCAACCATGCGAAGAACCTTCACTAATGGCTCAAAAACCTTCAAGCAAGGTAACATAACATGTTAGCAAATTGAAAAAAAATCAAATACATAACATAATGGACAGCACTATTATTTATACCTTTAAAGCATTGTTCACACCATTCCAAAATGATCTACTAATGAGTGTTGCGGTTGCCGTGACGCCTTTGCCTTTTTTAGTGTGGGCAGATTCTTCCCATTCCTTACTAAGTGCCATCGCCCTTAGTTCGACTTTCTTTTCAATTAAACTTTGCAATGTAAGAAAGGCTGAAGCAAATCTAGTCACCCCCGGCCTTATTATATCTCTTCTCTTTGTGTGTTTTCTCATCAATGCCAAGGTCTTGTGGTGTGAATAGATAAAAACCGTCAATGCTTTTGCTTGTTCAAGCGTCTTTTTGTACTTTGGCATATTGCCAATTCCTTGTAGCATAAGGTTGATAGTGTGAGTTGCACATGAGTTCCAAAAGATATTTGGCCTTTTAGCCTTCATTAATTCCTTTGCTCCCATATTATTTGAAGCATTGTCCGTTACTATTTGAACCACATTTTGATGACCAATAGTGTCAATGCATCCATCCACATACTCAAAGATATACTCACTTGTGTGCGCATCATCCGACGTCTCCTTTGATCCTATGAAACTTGTTCCTAAATTGCAATGAACACATAAGTTCATAATACTTCTCCTCTTTTGATCCGTCCATGCGTCGGTCATGAGGGAGCACCCAGTCATGGCTCTTTCTTCTTCATGTGCTTTCAACAACTCATTAGTTCTTAACACTTCCTCTTTCAACAACGGCTCACGAACATCGTATTGAGAAGGACCTCTAAAGCCCGGGCCAAAGCGACCTATAGCCTCCAACATTTGTTTGAATTCATCGTTGTTGATAGCATTGAAAGGAACACCTAAAGAGTGAAGAGCAAATGTACAAGCCACAACGTAAGATTAACAAAGAATGCATTAATAGCATACAAGATAATAAGAATAAAATGAATAATAATTACAATCTTTACCAGAAACATAAAGCCATCTTGCCACATATTGCTTTACTTTGTGATGTCTCTCTTTCCAAATTGTTTCTGTGATTTTTTGTTGCCGCTTAAGCTCTTGAGTGCTTAAACTACTACCATGAGGATCAATTGGATTGGCAAATTTATCCATAGGGCCTAACTTTCGAGGGATTGGCTCTCCAATTTCTTCGAGCCCTTCATCATCCTCACCATCACCTCGAATGGTCACATCTTCCCTAACCTCATCTTCATGAGCTTTCTTACTCTTCTTCTTGTTCTTTGCCTCCGCAATAGAGTTTCGACACTTCAATTGATCTTCCTTTGTGGATTTAGGGCATTTCGCAACATTCCCACTAATGTGTGCAATATGTTGCTTAATCCTATAAATCCCACCGGAAACAACCTTATCACACAAAATACATTTGACTTTGTCCAGGTTGTTCGGATTCACCAACACACCATAGTCCCACCCTAGGTCACCCGATTTTCTTTTGAGACTATCTTCTGTGTTGGTGTTGCTCACCTCCGGCGCCGAAGCAACAGATGACATGCTAGTTACTACACATATATGACAATATGGCATAAAGATTTAAAAATTACCAAAGTATTAATAAAGTGTATACGATGCATCATCAAATTAGTTCACTAATCACTAATCAGTATAATTAAAAAAAATGGGACAGTCTCCTCCCGTGCCGATAGCCGGCTCCAGCCGACTGCCGACACCTTGCCTTGCGCAGGCCGTGCGGCCGAGCCACGCCCACTCCCTCAAGTCGCTCGCCGCTCTCGCGTCTCCCTCTCGGTCGCTCACTCGCTCCCTCCGCTCTGCCTCTCCCTCTCCCTCTCCCTCTCCCTCTCGGTTGGGTCTCTCGGCCTCTCGGGTCTCCACTCCGCTCCCCTCTCAATCTCCCCAGAGCTCAGCCGAATTCATCGCCGGAGCTCCCCAGCGGCCCAGCGAAGGGGGAGGGGGAGGGGGAGGGGGAGGAGAGGCCGGAGGCGGAGGGGAGGCCGGAGGGGAGGCGGAGCCGCGGAGGAGGAGGCGGAGGGGGAGGGGGAAGCGGAGGCCGGAGCCGCGGAGGAGGAGGCGGAGGCCGGAGGCGAAGGGGGAGGCGGAGGGGAGGAAGTGCAGTACCTGGGTCGGTGGGTCCTGACTCCTGAGATAATCCGGGCCGGATCCGGCGAAGGGGGAGGCCAGAGGCGGAGGAGAAGCTCGGGGCTGCTCCGGCGAGGACGCAAGGTGGAGGGACCCGGCGGTTCGACGGCGCGCGGAGGTGCGGCTCCCCCAACCCTAGCTTTTCCCCCAACCCTAGCTTTTCTTTTGCGCGCTCTGTCAAAATGTCACCGCCCGCACCGTTTATTTCGTGCTTCTTATGTCGCTTCCCACGCCTAGGCGTCCTCGGCGGCCGCCTAGCCGCCGCGCCCGCCTGGTTTGCCGCCGCCTGGCTCCCGCCTTTGACCGCCTAATCCCGCCTGCGACCGCCCAGCCGCCTGGCATCCCGCCGAGGAGCCAAGTTGCGGCGGCCGGCTGCCGCCCACCGCCTAGGCGCCGCCTCGGCGGCCGCCTAGGGCGCCTTTTAGAACACTGCCCAAAAACCTCAAATTGCTTATTTATCTGGGCGGATGGATCGGGGGTATGGTGCAGGGGTGCACGAGAGTGTGGTTTGTGGTAGAACCGCCCAGATATCACTAAGGACTTAATCTTGTCATGACCTCCTGTGTAAAACAGTACAACCACAAGTATGTAAAATACAACTTGGCTAAGTAGATTTATCGAAATCCCCGGACTCATCTCACTGGTAGTGGATTGATGGGGCTACGCTATGGCAAGGGGGTCTGAAGGGACACCAGTGGTGGGTGAAGTTTCCCAGCTGTCCTAACATTGCGGGAAGTAGAAGCCCGAGCTGCGTTAGTGGCTGTGGGAAACATCCCGCGGATAGATGGGACCCACCGCAAGTGGGGCGGCTACCCATAAGGTGAATGAGAAAAGGGACTAGATACTTTGAAAAATCACTGTGATGGTCTGCTCAACCACATGTCTAAGGCATCATGTGGGGCAACGAGTTGATTGTGTCTTGTGCTGAAAGTGTACAAACTCTGCAGAGTCAAAACTATTCGAATAGCCGTGCCCACGGTCAAGGGCAGATATGGGAACTTAACTAGATATAGTTCTATTTCAAAAACTTTGTGGGTGGTAATGGAAAAAGTGGAGGGCAGTGGAAAGCCCTGATTTGAATTGTCCTGGGTGTCGTCCCAGTGGTAAGTTAAGCGGCTATAACGCTGAAAGATGCTATATGGTGCGGATGCCATGTAACGGTGGATGGAATCTGGATCGCTATTATTACTGCATTTTCTTGAACATTATATTTTTGTTCAAAACTGCTAGGTCTCAGGAAATTTTTATGTATCATATTGCAAAAGTAAAATGTTTTCTCTTCTCGCAAAGTAAAATATATGAGGAAATAAGTAAAGTCGTGAGTAAAGGAGATGGATATTTGTGGTAAAAACATAAAGATATTGGTGGACTCATGTCGATCATAAAAGAAGACGATAGTGTAGATTCTGGTAGAAATAAATTGGTGGAGTCTAAATAAGTGTATAGGTTAGATAGATAAATGATGTTTGGAGAATTAGGGAGTGTGAAAGTAATTATTGGATTACAACACTGATAACTAATATAAATTCCTAGAAGATGATGGCAATAATGGGATTAATAGGATTGAATCAAATACTAGATGGACGAATTGAATTTCTGGAAATAATGGAGGAATGATAACAATTATTGGATTATAAAATTGATCAATGATATTATTGGTGGATGTATACTAGTGAGTCGTAGATTTGATCATCGAAATTCTTGGTGGATGTGTACTAGTGAATTAGAAAGTAAAATTGATTATTGGAAGAGCAAATTATGATTGTGGATGAATAACGAAAGTATTGGATTGTTAGTATTGAGATTATAGAAGATATTGGTGGATCAGTTAAATGATAATAGATAAGTGATGACACTAGCTGTTTGGAGTTTTAGACAGCATTGAATATAGAAAGTGTGAGTTTGGTGGATTAAGTCAATTATAGTAGTCGCTAGGTAGAGTTTAGACAGCAACAATAACACTATGATTAAATGATAATAATGCTACCAAAAGCGATTTTTGGCAAATAAAATAACCCGAGCCTCTCCTTTGTTAAGCCATGCATACTATTTATTTGCATTCTGTGTATTGGCTCGCGGAGCACGGGGTTGGAGTGCTCACACTCGCTTTTGCGACAAAATTCAGAATCAGGAATCAAATCACCTCGCCTCAGCAACAAGATTGGACAAGCTGGCAGAGAAGATGGAGATGTCAAGGGCTAGGTCGCAAACCTCCAGTTGGTTGCCTGTGGGCATGTCCTGAAGGTCCTACCTGTGTGCTTCGTTCTTCCGCTGCTGCAATGTATTGATTTCGGCCTAATCGGCCCATGAGTAAGTTTACTATTATATTTATGCTTCCGCATGATATGTACCTTGATATTCAGAACTGTAATCTGTGAGCACTATCTACTGATCCAGGGAATAGTGCGGTGGAATCACAGAAGATTCCGGATTGTAAAATCTGGGTCTGACAGGGATGGTATCAGAGCATATCGACTGCAGGTCGTGACCTAGTTAGCCTGGCCGTTAGTTTCATGACTAGAAATATTTCTTTAAAATACTATTTCCAAAAATATAAGTTATATTGCTCATTCTTAACTCTCTTAGATGATTCCCTCTCATCTGTATGCTGCCCTAGCCATTTTACTTCTAAAGCTCTCTTACCCCGAATTCAAAGCGATAACACAAGAGTGAGTGCTAACATCCATCAAATTACTTCCATATACTTCCCTTTTCTGTCTATTGATTCAAAAGGAAAATTTCGATCATCTTCTCGTACCCTTACTCCAAAAATTTAAGATTAGGAACGTCGAAGATGTTCATGAAGATAAGGTGGTCCTGTTTTACACGGACTATGCAGCCCAACCCTGCACCCTCTTATGTATATTTCCCCGAGTAGACGTCGTATGGTTGCAAGATTCTATTTGGCCCTGTGCACTGCCTTCTTTCCCTCGGGCGTTACGTTTCGCGGTCACAGGAAGCGAGTGTTTTAAAAAGCTTATGGGATTCGTGTGCCACCCCCAGCTTCCGGGGTATACCTTTTAAAATCTAAATGAGTTTAGATTATCTTATCCTGGCGACTCTATCCGTGTCTCTTGCTATTCCTTCTCAGCTTTTTCTAAAAACCCTATCAGGTCCAATGGATGGAAGCGGGGCAACTACCCCTGGTAGGATTAAGAAAAGAAAACTAATAGTGGAAGCTCGCCATAACCCTAACCATCAGTACAAACCATCACATAACATCACTCTGCAAGGCATGTTAAAGAGAAGCCATCACAATGAAGATAATAGTAGCCCTGCGCCAAGTAAACCTCGAAAGAAGGCCACTTGTTTCTATTGCAAGACTACTGGGCACCATTCCCGAAAGTGTCCTCAGAAGAAGCAAGACAAATGTTTCAACTGTGGCCACCTAGGACATTATGCGAAGAATTGCCCACTTCAAAAGCCAGAGGAACAAGGAGATGGTGCTGCCAGCACCGGCTTCAACTCCAACGAAGAAAACCCTAGCAGCTCCAAAGAAGAACGGGATACACCTACCATAGTTCTATCACCAGACCAAGAAGCTTCGTTGAGTGCTACATGTCTCGAGTGCGGTAAAACTGGACATGTCGCACAATTATGTCCTCCATTACGCCAAGATAAACGAGGAGCATGCTTCACCTGTGGGCAAACTGGTCATTACTGCTACAATTGCCCAGTCCCCTACTGCTTATACTGCAAGAAATATCACTACCCGGATGACTGCCTCACTAACCTAATAGCTTGTAGGCGTTGTGGAGAAAAGGGACATGAGAAAAGCCAATGTACTGTTAACTGCCCCAACTGTGGAGGAGACCGCCCGCCAGGAGAATGTCCAACGAGAAAGATGACATGTTTTCTCTGTGAAGGACAAGACCACTGCCCCAAGGATTGCTCCATGAGCCTGTTGCTGACCAAAGCAGCTGAGATACAATGGATGAGTCTCCAAGTTGCCATAGGACTTGTCATGCCTGGAGTTAGAAAGGATGACTGATGTCTGTTACCATTTATTTAAGGGGGGTAGCAAGAGTAGATGAGCATGTTGGAGAGCTACTATGATGTATAAATACTTTTGGAAGTGCTGATATGATGTATGGCTACCTTGGAGGTGTAATAATACTATATTACATCTAACTGAATCAGACCGAGAAGATTTGCAAGATCCTCACGACAAGCTAAACCCTAAACCCTGTTGTTAGCCAAATTTAGCCTCACCTGTTTCTTTCTGCTCTATCAGAATCTCGGGGTCGAGATTCATTTAAGGGGGGTAGGTTTGTAACATCCTGAAAATTCAAAATTTGAAAATGTGAAGCTTTGAATTATTT
This sequence comes from Dendrocalamus latiflorus, assembly GCA_017311315.1. Classification (NCBI taxonomy): domain Eukaryota; kingdom Viridiplantae; phylum Streptophyta; class Magnoliopsida; order Poales; family Poaceae; genus Dendrocalamus; species Dendrocalamus latiflorus. Next base: position 19,065,835 of record CM029630.1, read on the forward strand.
TTTGCAGGATATTTGTATTTGAATTTGGAGTTTATGGTATTCCTCTGAAATTTGGCTAAGGATCCAAACAGTTAAAAGGATCCAGAAGAAACAAACATATTTAAATAATAGAAAATTTAAAATTAAAATGAGAATCTCAAAGATGATCCAGTATAAGGAGAAAGAAACCTGAGTTAAAAATATAAACTCTCATTTTGAAAATAAAGGCATAAAAAGCAATAAAAGCGAATGAGCAGAACATAAAAACATATATATATATGTATATATATGTGTGTGTGTATGTACAAATTGTGCAAGAAAGAGATTAACAGTATAGGAAATAAAAATATGCAAAATTTAAATGAGCTGGCAAAATTAACAGTATGTAAAATTATATATACATAAAAACAAAATATACAACATACTGAACATATAATATGATGGGTGAAGCAATAAAGGAAATAAAGGTATGGAAATAAGAACATCAAATAAAATAGAAGGACTATTATATTTTGTATCAAGGAAATTGAGCAAGGACTTGAAAAAGGGTTTCAAGAGTTAGAATCCATAATCATAAGGAGAAAATGGAAGTTCAAAATACAAAATTAAAAATCCAAAATATAAAGCATGCCCAGTTCTTCCTTTCATATTCCCACTTTTTCTCCTCTCCCCACTCTCCTACATGCAGGCCCCGCGCTCCTATCTCTCTCTTCCCTTTTCTTCCTCTGGCCGCCGGGCTCTATTTCCCCGCGCCTTTCCCCCGCTGGCAACCGGGTCTGCCCGCTTCTCTCTCTCCCTGCCATCTCTCCCTGGCCAGCGGGCCCGCTCCGCTCGTGCGTGGCTCTTTCTTCCTCCCCGGCCTTCTCCCGGCTCTGCCCCGCTAAGCGCCTTTTCTCCTCGTGGCACGCATGCCCGATCCCGCTGCTTCCCCGCTGCCCCGACACGTCCCTTCGCGTGCGCGGTGCAAAAGCCTGCCGGGTAGTCGCTCGCCAGTCGGGTTCCGGCGCCACCGCCCGGTCGCGTCTACTCGTCCGCGTGGCGCAGGCCTTCTGCTACTCAGCGCGCGTGTGAAGCTACAAAACAAGGGGAGATCGCGCGCAGAGATTCGCATCATCACCCCGCAGCTGCAATTGATGCACGCCAGCTGGATTCCCGCAACCGCCGCCGCCTGCCATTGCCGCCCCGAAGTGACCAAACGGCGCCGCGCGTGGCCAGCCGCGGCCGGCCGCCTATAAAACCCAGAGGCCTCTCTATTCGCTACGCCACGTCCGCCTCTGCCTCCCACTCCAAGAAATTGAGCCCTCACCGCCCGTAGCTCGCCGGCGCCCTCATCTTGCCCAAGACCGGCCGCCGGGCAATTCGCCGAATCCCACCGCCAAATTTCAATTCCTTCCTCCCACACCACCTCCAGAGCACCGTGAACCCATTCCAAGTTATCAATCCAGCTTGCAAATGTCTCCATTTGAAGCTTTGTATGGCAGAAAATGCAGGACCCCATTGTATTGGAAAGAAACAGGAGAAGGACAAGTGTTTGGACTAGATGTGTTGAAGCAAGCAGAGGAACAAGTTCGCCTAATCCAAGAGAGATTAAAAACAGCACAAACAAGACAGAAGAGCTGTGCGGACAATCGTCGAAGAGCGTTAGAATTTGTACCTGGAGATCACGTGTATCTGAAAGTTTCACCTCTCAAAGGAATGCGTCGTTTTGGAGTCAGTGGGAAGCTTGCTCCTAGATTCATTGGACCATTTCCTGTCTTAGCAAGAAGAGGAGAAGTTGCATACTAGTTGAAACTTCCACCTCAATTGTCAAAGGTGCACGACGTCTTCCATGTGTCTCAACTAAGAAAATGTCTCAGAGTGCCAGAAGAGCAGATGCCTCTAGATGAAGTGAACTTGAAAGAGGACTTAACATATCCGGAGTATCCAGTCAAGATATTGGACGAAGCAGAGCGTCGTACGCAAAACAAGGTCATCAAATTCTGTAAAGTGCAGTGGAGCAACCATTCCGAGTCAGAAGCGACCTGGGAGCATGAAGAAGATCTAAGAGCAGAGTTCCCTAGTCTTTTTCTCAGTCCGTCCGACTCTCGGGGTCAAGATTCTTTCTAAGGGGGGTAGGTTTGTAACATCCCAAAAATCCTACTTCCAAAAATTTTAATTTCAAATTAATTATTTTAAAGTATTTGAATTTTTATTTGGCTTTTATTTGGTTATCTGATTTTTCTGGAGTTAAAAACCTATTTTTAAAATTTAAAAGTATTTTAAATTATGAAAATTAGCTACCAACATTAGTTGGAAATAATTTTATTAAGTCCAAAATATCTCCAGGAGCTTCTGTGAATTTTTCTGGAATTTTTGGAGGTATTTTCATATTTTTTGAGGCTTAAATAATTTTCCAGGCTTTTTCTGAAATTAAAAATCAAATTCTAAAAATAAAAATTCATAACCCCTCCCTCCGGCCGACGCGTGGACGGCCCAGATCCGCCCACGTAGCCACCCGGCCTAATCCCGGCCGCTTCCCCCTCTCCCTCCGCCAAGCGGGCCCGGCACGTCAGCCGGCTCCGCCTTCCCCTCCTCTCGGGCCGCCACCTGGTTGGCCCAATGCGCGCCGCGCCACCCACGCCGGCCCATCCCACCGTCCGCATCCCGCCCCCTCTCTCCGCTGCCGCCCGGGCCCGCCTGTCAGGCCCTTCTTCCCCCTCCCGCGCGCCTCCTTCCTTCTTCTTCCTCCCTCTTTCCTTCTTTACTCCGGCCGACCGTTTCTGCGCCAAATCCGGCCATTACTCGCCGCTCCTCTCCCGTTTGGAAACCGCCGCGCCAAATCCCGTCTTCCCCGCTCCGTCCTCCCCTAATTCCGCCCGTAACCGCCGCTCGCCGCGCCATCTCCGGTGACAAATTACCACCGGCCCGTTGCCCTCCGCCCCGTATAAATACCACTTCCGCCCCTGCCTCCTTCTGCACTACCTCGCCCCCACCTCCGCTCTCTCTCCCGACCTCCCTAGCGCCGCCGCCACCGTGCTCTTTCTCTCCCCGAGCCCCACCACACTCCGGCGAGCAATCCCCGCCGCCTCAGACCTCCCCGAAGCCCGCCGCCGCCATCCCGAGCGTCCCCGCGCCTGTGCGAAGCTCCTAGACCCCTCGGCCGAGCCTCCCCACCGTCGGAACGCCGTCGCACCGGAGCACCTGAGCCATCTCCGCGGCTTCCTCACCGCCTGCCTTCTCCGCTCGACACTAAACACCGTCGACCCCACCGCTGGCACCACCTCCGCACTAGGATCGCGTTTTCAGCCTTCCCCGAACCCCTCCGGCCACCCCTCGCCGCCGGCACTGTCGCCTCCGTCCACCTCTGCTCGGTCCCCTCCAGCAGGTACCTCAAAGGGTATACTTACCCTATATGGGTAAGCAACACCCGAGCGACCGACTGGCTAGCACCGTTACTCCTTCCCCCTGGCTCCCTCGACGCACGTTCGAGCCCCCGGCTCCGCACGCTGAGGTTGAGCCATTCTTTTAATTTCTGCACTAACAGCAGGGCCCCACCCATCTGCGCTAGCCACTGACATATGGGCCCAGAGCCTGATGGGTCCCTCCTGTTCGGGACCAACAGTTAATCCCACCTTGTTATGCCCTAAATTGAACTTGAATGCCATGTACCCTTGTAACCCTAGGATCACTTTTGTCTCAATAATGAGAATTCCATAATTCTTTGGTAATATTAGAGCGGTAGTATAATGCTTAGTCATGCTATTTAATTCTTGGTAATCTTTAAAATGGGAAACTTATATTTTATTGCAATAATCTTGTATTCAGAATTTAGTGGCGATTGGAGTTGTCACTGTTCTTTTAAAATAAATAAAATGTAAAAGTTGGTTTAGACTGGGGCGGATGGTTGGTTTGGGTTAGTGTGCAAAGCACGAGATCTTGTAAAGTGTATGTTCCACCCTAGTCGATTAAGGACCGACGCTTGTGATTGTCCAGACTAAGTACTACCGTACAACCCTGAGTCTATATAGGTACGACCTAGCTGATTAAATCATGATAGTTTAGTTAGGTGCCACCAGTGGAAAGTGGGTGCCAGGGATTTTACTGGTTATTCACAGTGATTTACTGTACTCATATGGCGCAAGAGGGGGCTTCGGACTGGGTGGATTTAACCCTTCTGCGGTGAAACCTCAACGGGTGGTGTCTAGCTAGACTAGAGTGAGGAGAAGGCTTTATGATATTTTATCTGTGTCTCATGCCAAAGGAAGCGTGGTGACTGTTAAGATAATTTATCTCTTGGGGGTAAAGTTGTACAACCTCTGCAGAGTGTCAAACTATTCGAATAGCCGTGCCCACGGTCAAGGGCGGGCAAGGAATGCATTCACATGGTAGATTTCTGGTTTTGGTTTTAAAAACAAAATTTTGTATTCCGAGAGTGGAGGGAACTCTTGGAAGGGATCATGGCGGTTGGAGCCATTGTGGGTGGATGTAACCTGAAATTCTAAACTTTATCGATTAGAATTGGTTAATTAGTGTTGGTGGTTAGAACCTTCATTATGAACTGCTTAATAGTTTCAATTAAAGCAATTACTTTGTCAAATTAATGCCTTCAAAAATATTTAGTAGTAATTAAAATAAAACATTGCTTTGTGCAAAAGAACCATATAGCCTTCCTTTGTCAAGCCTTGCATCTATTGCATTTTTCCCAAGACTTGCGGAGTACTTTATGTACTCACATGCTGCACTTAAAATCAACTCAGAAGAATATGAAGCTCAAGATGGAGATTACGACTACTTCGCTTGTGGATTCGACGAAGGATTCCCGGAGTACTAGGTCGCGCTTCCCCAGTCAATTGCCTGTGGCGTATTGATGGGTCTTCACCGGATTTATCTTCTGCTTCCGCTGTGTTTTGTGATTGTGCAAGGTCTTGGAACCTCATTTGTAATAATGAGACCTTTCGGTCAGTACTCTATTATTGTAATAAAACGTACTTGGTGATGTAACCATTTCTGTTTGACTGTGTACACTAGCTTTGATCTGGGACTAGTGCTGTAATACACAGAGGATCCGGGTTTGGAAATCCGGGGTCCCGACAATGGCCTCCCTAGAAAACTAATTCCAAGAATGTCCCTTTTTGACGTGCCCCTTGAACGGCGCAAACTATTATTGTCTAAGCGCCATCATTCATGGCACGGAGCGTTGGTTCCACCTCAGCTGATCTGGCCAACATGGCTAGAAAGCTACCATGTTAGCCAAGGGTCAATGCCATCATTTTTGGCACAGACTTGCAGAATTCAGCATCACTAATTATGACACTAATGTCTAAACCCAAGAGGGAATCATGTTTGGCACTTCTCTTGAATGAATCATGGATGAGTTATTTGGGAGGGTTTGGTTATTCATGGATGCATTATTTTTTTTAATTAAAATAGGGTTTAAGGTTAGGGCTTAAGGAGATATATCCTCAACTATGTGCACACGAGCATAAAGAGATAGTCGGCATGCGGCGTATGCAAATAGGGCATAATTTAGCCCAAACATTAGTTGGATATAGTTGAACAATGAAACAGGAATATACATGGCGCATGTGGTTCGACCACACTCGTCACCCTTCATTGATCATGAGGTGTACATTCTTCAGGCATGGGCCTTCTAGGAGCAATTCCTATCCTTGTATCACACTGTGTAACGCTTATGCAAGCTTGAGTACACACAGTACGCCCGATGGTGCCAAACCGAGTACTCCTTGAGCCATAGATTCATGGGCAACATGTTGGGAAACAACATGCCCTTTTGGATCTGCATCGTAGATGTGAGCGGTACACACTCAAGCATTCGCACGATCGTCAAGAACAACCCCACCAGCTAAACTCAAATCCCTTAACTGTGAGATACGGGATTACACCCAATCACCTTACGGAACACATTGGCATCCTCCCACATCAACACCACATCGGGACAGTCCTCGTTCAAGTCGACTGCATACTGCTCCTCATAAAGCTCGTCACCTATGTACCTCTCATAAAATACCTGGGCATCCAACTTGTCGGAGGCTCTTGCCCCATCAAAATGAGCGACAGGTGGGGTTGTCATTGCCTCAGGTCTTCGCTGTGCCAAAGGCTCTGCTGGGTTGTCATGCATGGCATCCGCATATGGGAAGGCGGTTACCATCATCATGCACAACATCTGGTGACAGATACCCCACCTTCATGTCATCCTCATCACCTAGTGGAGATCGGTTCAAATCAATGGCAACCTCACACGACTCACTTTCCGCAACCTTCAACGCCCTACGTCGAGGGACTTGAGTTGGGAGCTGGCAACTAACTCCAAGTATGTGCCCAATCGAGGTCATAGGAAATTGGCAGCATCAATAGTGATCGTGCCCACCTTGTGTTCCATCCACCCTAACTTCCCTTTCACGCTTACCACCAACTCGGTGAATGAGGGTCACACAGCGCATGGAACCGAATGGACCGCATGGAACCGAATGAATCATATGAAACCATAAATCAATATGCAAATCATTTAACATTCTCTACCACATGGACCGGTCCATCGAACAACAAAATACATCATAATCAAAGAAATGCTATACTACCATCATCACATTTATCAACGGTTTCCCATCCAAACTGACCTCAACATACTCAACAAACCATGCTAGCCTATGGACACATACACAATAATCATAACCTACATCACCATGAACTAGCCCAAGTTCATACGATTTGGATCAAACAATAACAATTTCTCCTGGCTCATCCGTATGCGTTCTATGCAAACCAACCAACACTACTACAGAAAAGGTCATCGCAGACGGTTCAAAAACGTCATCACAAACGGTTTTATGAACCGTCTGAATTTATGGGTCAGTGATAATATGAGGTCATCACAGACGGTTTTCGAACCGTCTGTGATGCAAATATCACAGACGGTTTTTAGTTAAAAACCATCTGTGATATTCCCTTCTATTCCTAAACCTATTTCTATTTATTGGCTAGCCTCAGGAAATGCTAGCCATGCCCTCTGAAACAAGCAGATCAATATGTACATGTATACATCCAATTCACATCTCAATTCATTTCACAAACATGAAACATAAATTTTTATTAAGATTAGAGTCTACCATTACAATATCTCAAAACAACGAGTAGGTTACACAACAAGAACAACGAGTAGGTTACACAACAAGAACAACGAGCAGGTTATACAACAAGAACAACGAGTAGGTTACACAACAAGCAAAGATCCTCTATGCCTTCTCGCCCCTGATGCAACGCATGAGCTGAATGTTTTTGACGACCACCATCGTCGGCGTTGATTGAGCGTCTGCCCGGTTGGCACGAGCTAGATGCTTCTGCGTCATCTGCAAGGAGGAGGAGAACAACAAGGAAGAGGACAGCAAGGAGGAGGACAGCAAGGAAGAGAAGACCAACAAAGAGGCTGGATTTTGGTTATATTTATAGGGGAGGGAGAGGCCGGAATTCAAAATTTTTGGCGCGGGAACGGAAAGGCGGAGCTACGATTCGTGGGGCTGAAGATCGACGGGCCCAGTGGTCAGATTATCATAGACGGTTCTATATATAGAACCGTCTGTGATGAATGAATATCACAGACGGTTCTATATATAGAACCGTCTGTGAATTGGAGCACAAATTTTATATACCGATGTAATATAAACAACTAGTCTGAAAAGATAAAATAGAAAAGGTGTATATAGTTTATATATACTCATTGGAAAGGTTTCGACGAGATCTACAACTTTGCAGTTGAAGAAAAATCCAAATTCTAAAAATAAAACCAAGAAAAAGGGCAAAAACAGAAACCAAAAACTTGAGACGCAAGTTTAGGTCCAAAGATGGCCGATCTTCGGAGTCTTGGAGGGCGCCTGGCACAAGCCGGTCGTTTTTTTATCAGGCTCGTCGTTAGCTTTCCAACGAGTACAAGATCGTCGAAAACGGACACCGTATGCAAAATTTATGCCCGTTTTACTGAAGGTGTCTCAAAACTGAACCATACTCGGACTTAAGCGGGAAAATATGAAATTTTGAGGGATTGCAAGGCGGGAAACGTATCACAGACGGTTTTTATTATAAAACCGTCTGTGATATTCTAGTATCACAGACGGTTCAGCGGTAAGAACCGTCTGTGATACTCCTTTTTCCCGCCACAAATACCACAGACGGGCTCCAAATTAAAACCGTCTGTAATAGTGTAAATCACAGACGGTTTCACAAAACCGTCTGTGATTTGGCGTCTACTATTAGGCTTTCTATAGTAGTGCAACAATATACAACAAAATAATCAAAATGTAGGCAACAATTGGACTACCAACCATTGCTAACCTTCCCACAATGCCAAATCAAAGCCAAAATCAAGTGCTAATACACTCCAAATTCAGATTTTGGAGGTAACCTCTAAAGTAGGGTTTGCTCAAAATTTGAACAAATCTAATTGGTAAAATCATGAGAGAATAAGGAGGATTACCTTCTCTTGCCATTCCCACACGAAATCCCGTGCAAAAATGGAGGGCTCACCTTTGGGCCCTGGCATGGCCAAGGCCTTCGTACGTGTTATAATATATGGGGCCTCCGCGCCACCAATGTTGGCACAGGACAATGATACCTTCGTGCCACCATCAGTACCAGTGCTAATTAGGAATCGCACCTTCATGCCACATCCGCATCCACTTCAGAGAGTTCAGCACCAATAGGTCTACTAAGAACGGAGACAAGTGACTACTATAGGGATCAAGAAATGAAAGGGTGAGAGAAAGATATCCATAGAGCACAATGAGTGTGCAAGTGTCTTACTATGGCAAGCGTGATGAGTTATTTGATAGGTTGGTTTTCGAAATTGGAACCCAAAGGAGCAGCACTAGACTGAGCTGAAGATGACAAGATGCTGATAGCTAGTGGAAGAGACCATAAAGCGCCGAGATATGGTGGAGGGAAGCATCCAAAGAGAAACAAGAATGGCACATCATGACATGATCACTTGATACGTAATCAAATTTGGGCATCAAAATTCGGAACAGCAGCAGCAAGATCAAACAATTAATGTACTCTCAGACAATCAAGAGCAAATATTTAGGATGAATCACTTCATAGATTGGTCTAGATAGAAGGTGGCATTCGATCGATCGTCGCTAACTTAACTAGAAGTGCAGGCTAGACACGAAATCCCATTGATAGATTACAACACATTGCATGACTACAGGAAGCCAAATACGTACGTGCGCAGCTGACGAAACAAAACGACCAGCGGCAAACTCGAATGGAAAAGGCACTTGTTCGCCCAGCCTCCCTGAACAAAAGTCGCCATTGCTCCAACACTCACCTGCAGGCACAAAGGTTTCATGCATTGCTCCTGAAAGATCCCAGCGCCTTGATGGCACCTGCCCTGAGGATGTACTGGTGGTAGAACGCCGCGATGGCCGCGCCGACGAGGGGGCCGACCCAGAAGATCCACTGCGCGAAGTGAAGATGACACAGGATCAGACCATGCATGCCAAATTGTTCAGTGGATCAGGACAATTGGAAAAAAGCATACTCAAAGGCCAATCATGTATGGCTGAACATAGATATCTAGCTACCTGATCATCCCAGGCCTTGTCCTTGTTGTAGATCACGGCTGCTCCCAAGCTCCTGGCCGGGTTGATGCCGGTGCCGGTGATCGGGATGGTTGCCAAGTGGACCATGAACACGGCGAAGCCGATTGGAAGGGGTGCCAAGACCTAAAGGCCGTATACAAGCAAAAAACGAGTAAAATTTTTGCAAGACCAACGAACATTACAGCGTGTCGCAAAATTAAGCGAGTAACCGGAATACTTTTCAACAAGAATAGCTCATTTTCCACGTATATAACGCGGTACAGCGCAGTACAGCACAACACAGCGATCCCCGCCGAACTAAACTACATGACACGTGCTAGTACACTCGTTGTGCCATCTCTCAAGCTGCTTGTCAAAGCATGTCCATGTTGGTCATCAACATCAAGGGACTATTTGAGAGACCAAACTAGTGGCCAAAGCCTCTTGCCATGTCCCTTCCAAAAGGGATCTAGGAAAGAAGCTGGAGCAACAAGGGCTTGCAGTTGCTGGTTCCTTTTCCCTCCCCCTTTGGGCACACACACCAACCGAGCAGCATTTCACCCGAGTCACCACGGCATATTTTGACAAGATGGCAAAGCACCCGGACATCACGTTTTGTCACCTCCGTCACCAGGGACGGAGCCATACCCTGGGCAGGGTAGATTTTAGCTCGGAGTGTGAAAAATATCTAATGTACAGCTCAGGTAAATTCAGTCTACCTAGGTAATATTTTTATGATCCAGCTAAGATAGTCTAAATTATTCCACCACTGAGCCTGAGGCATAACTAGATTATTCCACCATTGAGCCTGAGGCATAACTAAATTCTAGCTCTGCCACTGTTCACAACGTCCCCACGAAAGGTATGGTCACCATGACAAGTTCATCAGGCATATGCACTACATGTTGCTCTCATTGCGTTGTGCTGCGGAATCTAATGGTAGTAGAGGGAACTTGTTGGTTTAATAAAATTTCAGTCTTAGTTGAAACAAAGTAGTATAATTTTGTACAAGAATACAAATCGGTAGTGTTGGTAGTAAATATATGGTTTCGAAAACAGAGGGAGTTAGTTGGCGTGGGTGGGCCTGCCAATAAGCGTCTGATTGGTTTGATGACAAATTTCACCCCACAAACCTTACCAAAGTTTAGTCTGCCCAAAATTTGGTCAATTTAGCTATCCATGTTTTGGCCGAAGGTTGGCTCCAAACATGAACTAGAGAACCAACGTGAATAGAATCTTACCAAAATTTTGCTTCGAACCAAATAGAGGTCAAATCTGGTCAACGGAGGTCAAACTTTGGTATGGCCTCCTTTTGCCTCTACTGGGTATAAACCAAAACACGCCCTAATTCATCATGGAGATCACATGAAATGGGAGAATTGGGGGCGGGGGGCGGGTACGCGTAGCTGCACGGACCAGCTCATCAGGGCTGGACCATACCAAATGGACCATGTGGTACACCGGAACCAGCTCAGCCTTGAATGGCAGGAATGCTGCTCCACTACCGTGATGGGATGGAACAGTAAGAAATGGACGCTGAAATGGGACACCAAGGTGCCCGGGCACCAAGCCTCTCTGTCGTTAGATTGCTTTTAGATGCGTGCATGTGCAATATATTAGGTAACCTATTAAGATTCATTAATTCGAAAAGGTATCAATTTAGAAAGGAATCAATCATGGATGGAAAGTTTTAATTATGGAGCTTGGGCACCATGGTGCACCTGTTATTTTGCATATATAGGACGTTGAAATGGGACACCTAGGTGCCCAGACACCTAGGCTCCCTGCCGTTAGATTGCTTTTAGATACGTGCTAGAGCAATGGTATGTATGGTATGTAATATATTAGGCATGCTAAATCAATCATGGAAGGAAAGTCTTAATCATGGATGGAAAGTCTCAATCACACTAGCACGCATCTAAAAGCAATCCAAAGGTAGGGAGACTAGGTGTCCAGACACCTAAGTGCCCCTGTTATTTATACTATATATATATATATATATATATATATATATATATATATATATATATGAACAATACTTTTTACTCCCGGGTGTAATTACACCCACCTCTAATATACCACCAAAACAAACTTGAAATACTCGTATACTAATTATAAGATATTCTAATGTGAACCACATAAAAAATCGCAAGGGAGTCTATAGTTTTTAGCGTATTTTGTAAATACCTTTATATACGTACATAAAAAGGAGTATGTTGAAAAAAATGTACATACTACCTCTGAAAAATTGTTCATACCACCTATATGATCTTAAATACTCGTATACTACATGTACATACCCCTCGTTACGCGAGATACTCTCTACGTTGTGAGATATGACATAAGGTGTAATTACACCCGGGAGTAGAAAAGAGGCTTCCTCTATATATATATATATATATATATATATATATATATATATATATATATATATATATATATATATATATATATATATATATATATATATATATATTCCCATTGTGTGTACGAGCTAGGGCGCGTACTAGATACATCTTAAATGTTCCATCAATTGTGCAGTACAAGTAGAATTGCTAAGCCGCATTTAAGGTTGCGTTTTTTTTCACTCATAACTTATAACTTATGTCTTATACTAAAATAATAAGTTTTTAAAAAGTACATTTTTAAAAACAAAGTTAATAGAAATATTATAGTAAAAAATATATTAAGCTAATCTGTACCGACCAAAATCGAATGCGACTATTTCCATTTATGTATTATTTCTCGTGAACAGTCAGAATTAAAAAAAATTTAAATCATAAATTATAAGTTATAGTCTAAAAAAAATCCATCTAAGACTACGGGAAGGCCTTATAGTCCTTCTATGTACTCTTTGAAAATGAAACTTTTGAAAAGGCTTGGCTACGAGGTGGTTAGTACGTACTTGTATTTTCTTTTTTAAAAAACAAAAAATCAAGATTTTGTCTTGCAGAAACTTCAAGACTTAAAGGGTGAGTATATAAAAGCAAAAAAGAATAATATATAGCTCACGAGTGACTCCTTTTTTTAGAAAAAGGGACGCTTTCTATCAAATTCTACATCTCTTCAAAATTCTCCGGCTCTTTTATGGAGGATAGGATATTCTCCTGCTGTCTTTTTCTTTTTTGTTCACATGTGTCATTCTTTCCATTTACACAATATATTCTCAAGAACGTGCTATCTTCGTTTAGGCTCTGATTAAGCTAAGATTTTTTTTAAAAAAATTAAAAAAAATAGGTAGCTTCCTCTGATTATATATACTTCCTATTTTTATAATTTTATGCTATGATATACTGGTAAAATTATAATATTATAAAAATATTTGTAATAATAAATATAATAATATAATTTTTATATAACTATTTTAGATAGTTTTAAATCTATTTAAAAATTTGAGATTATAATAAATCAAGTAGAAAAAGACGGAGGGAGTATATGGTTACCGGGACGTGTGAGTCGCGGGCGTTGCGCTTGGGGTCTGTGGCGGAGAAGACGATGTAGACGAGGACGAAGGTGCCGATGATCTCGGCGGCGAGGCCGGTGCCCCTGGAGTAGCCGGAGGCAAGCGTGTTGGTGCCGCCGCCGTACCTGACGTAGTAGGCGCTCTGGAACGCCTTGACGAGCTCGGCCCCGCACATGGCGCCGAGGCACTACGCCACCATGTAGAGCAGCGCGCGCACCAGGGACACCTTGCGCGCCAGGAAGAGCCCGAACGTGACGGCCGGGTTGATGTGCCCCCCCCCCCCCCGAGATGCCGGCGGTGCAGTATACGAGGATGAAGATCATGCCGCCGAACGCCCACGCGATGCCGAGGATGCCCACGCCGCCGCACGCCGCGTCGGCGCCGGAGGCCGACCCGTCCGTCTGGTGCTTGTACCCGATGACGGTGGCCACGGTGACGTAGAGGTAGAGCAACGTGGCGATGAACTCGGCGATGACGGCGCGGTACAGCGACCACGACCCCAGCTCCGCCGCGTCGATCAGCGGCGCCGGCGGCGGGTCCGTGTAGTCCTTGGCCGCAAACCCGACGCCGCTCTCCATCACCTCGGTACTTGTTTCTTGGTTTGCTCTTGCAGAAGCAAGAGAGTGACCAGCCTTGCAAGAAATGGAGCTGACTAGCTGAGCTTTGTGAGCATGTGGGTGAGTGTGAGAGCTGAGGTGGGGAGAGAGAGAGAGCCTAAGAAGGGAGGTGGAATTTATGGGGTAGGGGAGAGTAGGCAAGCTGGGGGTGGGGTCTACCTCCATGGTTTGTGGGGGCTCTTGTTAATTGCTTGCTCACTTTCTTTTTTTAAAAAAAAAAGGGGTGGCAATTGATTAAGCGAGGAGAGTCAAGCAAGTATAAAAAACAAGGGGCTGACTATACCACAGTCGCCTGAAAAATTTTAATGTTTCAGTCGCTTTTTTTTGTTCCTTAGATGCACATCCAACAGCTGGCTGTTGCTTTTATATTGTGTTTTAGTTTGTCTGAGCTGTGTTGTTCTTAACGGGCCTGCGGTTCTTCAATTTTAGACCGTTAAGCAAGCTGGGCTCCTTGTGATGTTTTGTATGGCCTTTGGCTAAGTTGACAGCAAGCCCATGTTTCCAAAATCTCTGTTGATAATGAGCGAATTGCATCTTGAAATTGCTAATTGGTTACTACATAACAAGTTTTGTGCTTATAACACCATTCTACGTAGTATATGACGGGGTAGATTCTAAATTTAATCGTGTCAGAAAATACCAAATTTCATCAAGTCAGAAAAATGTCAAATTCATACATATCTGAACAAAGCAAATACCACAGCAAGGTATACCAATCCACACCTTCGCATTCAAACTAGCTAGCTACCTAAAGTTCAGAAACAATGATAGCTAGCAATAATTCAGATATAAGTCTGAGATTCCTAAGTAAGCAATTTGTACTTACAAAGAATTAGGTCTTCTTGTACAAACCCCTTAGATTAAAAATTACTAAAAACTGTGTGTGATATTAACTAGTCATGTACAGCTTCCATTCAGAACCTTTGTTTAAGAAAACTTAGGCTTGGTGATGACATAAACCAATCAGAAACAGAAGATAGATACAAAAGTGTCGTTCTGAGCTAGACAAAGATAAAGTCTTAGGCTAGATGAACCCCTACAAAAGACAAATACAAAATGATTATTCTATGCTGGACAAAAATAAATTATTTGACAAGATGAACCCTTACAAAAGATATATACGTCAGAATTATTCAAAGCTAGAGAAACATAACTTCTTAGGCTAGGTGAACCTAGCTATGCATTTAAAAAAAAGAAAATATGATCATTCTAAGCTAGACAAAAGACAATATGATTAATTTACAGAAATTTATACTAAAACCACATATTATCTAGCTTTGCAAATTTAACTAACTGTGCAACTTTTTGTATGGCATGAAATAAAAGAAATTTATCTAACCAAGACAAAATTTCACCAAAGTTGGTGAACCCCAAGACCTGCATGAATAGCACTACTATCCATTTTAAAAGAAACATATTAAAATGAGGCCAAAATGGAAATTGCACTAATAGTATACTAAAATTGCACAATCGTGAAACTAAAAGTTTAATTAAAATGATATGCATGTTGGTTTGTTTTCATATGTTATCTTTTTGTGATTGCACACATGTTATTTCCATGGTCAAATGAAAACAAAATGTTGTAACATTGTGCAGAAAAACTAGAAAGCAACACTGGCATAAACCACTCTGAAGAAGGAACAAGAAAGGTGAGAATGCAAACTTGAAAAACAAAATAAAGAAAATATTGAAAATCAGCCCATAGAAAATTTAACAAACATACAGACAAAACACTAGGTAATCTGTCCATTAAGGAGAACACAGTTCTGCAGTTATCTTCTACTAGAATATCTCAGGGCCCACAAGAAAATACATAGATAAGTACAATACTGGATAGCACTACTACCCACTTGAAAAGAAACATATTAAATGAGGTCATCTGACGTAGAACTAAAGGTTTAATTAAAATAGTAATCAAGTTTTTGTGTGATAAGTTTATTCACAACCATAAGTTATCTCCATATGATTGTTCATATGTTATTTCCATGGCCATCTGACAACTAAATACTACAACATTGTGCACAAAAACCAAGAAGCAACAGCGGCAGAAACCACTATGAAAAGAAGGAATAAGAATGATGAGAACGCAAACTTGAAAAGCAAAATCACGAAAATAAGCCCATACAAAAATTTTATCCAACATGTAGGCACAACAGCAGGTAATTTGAAAAAAAAACATGACCTTGCAAAAGTTGCACACATACAATGAAGAAATTGCACATGACCTGACACTACAAAATATATAAAATTGTGGTGTAATTTTAAAATGGACGCATTTAGCATGGTTGTACCAACAGGTGATCTATCAAAACTTGGAAGAGAAACTGAAAGCATGAATTTAAACTCTCTACAACTCGTGTTCTAAAGAATGAATTGCACAAAAATATTTTCTATTGTCAAAAACTAATGAACTAATTAAATAGGTTAAAGAATAATCTTTGGACCTTAGGATTAAAAATACACATCACCAAATCATTGTTAGGATTGGAACGGTTTGAAGTAAAACAAAGTTCTAAAGGAGCTCAGCATCCTCCCTGACCAACAGACATACATGCAGGATCCCAGAAAATAATATATTAAGTTAGATGAAAATAATACATTAGGCAGGCAAAATAAAAAAATGCAAAACAAGCTATAAGTTGAAGAAAGAAGAACAATTTTAATTGGCTTTCAGATAGAGACAGAGAGGAATAGCAGATAGAGGTCTTGATTCCATTGTTTCTTGTATAGGGTCACATCGATTTGTATGCTTCTTCTCCACAGTCATAGTAAACAACACAAAACATAATGTGAGTTTATTGGCACATCTATGAACATAGACCGAATAAAATTCTGCACAAGATGCAAAGACCAATTTGAATAGACAAAACATAATTCCTGTGGCATACACACATGTGAAATTAAAACCAAATAACAAAAGATAAGAACAACTACATTTTTTCTAAGGAAGAAAAATATTTCTAACGATGTGAACCTTCACAGAATATAGAATCCATCTCAAAAGGGTCAGAAGAAATATTCTAAGAATGATAGAAAATTCCAAACCTAAATGAACCCTTACAGAGAACAAAACCAAAGCCACAAAAACTGTGACCTAGGTGAGCTAGTTACTATACTTCATGTAATCCATGTATCAATAAAACATGGGCAAAGAATTAAACTACTGGAAAACATTAGTGCCAAGTTTAAAGGGACAAATTCAAGTAGCGTAATGGAAATTGCACCGAAGAAGAACTAAAATTGCACGCTAGATCGGACTTAAAGTTTGGTTGAAATGGAATGCAACTTTTAATTTGACATGATTTTTTTCATAGGTTATCTAAATGTCATTTTCATATATTAATTCCATGGTCAAATACTATGAACTAGGTGAAAATACATTCTCAAATTCAAAATGATCAACGATATGTAATACTATGAACTAGATGATCTAGTTACTGCTTCATGTGATGTTGCACCACAAATGAATTAAAATTGCATATTGCATTGAACTGAAAGTTTAATTAAAATATTATGCAACTTTTAATTTCAAAAGTTTTGTTCATAGAACCACAACATAATGTTTTGCTGCTTACAAACAATCCTTACTAGGTTAACAAAAAATATATAAAATTTCACAACATTTAATACTGCAAGATATGAATATATGGCATTCAATTTATTTTACACAACATTTTAGTCACCCAAATCTATTTTACACAACAGGGGTGTATCCAAGTATCTATTTTGGCACATGGTTCCACGATTCTATCTAACATCCAAAATTATACAGTGTCTTTAACACAACAAACAATAAGATTTTGAAGGCGGAAACCATACATACAATACTGCCCAGAACACGTCCATGTGAAACCAAAAGTTATTGCTAGAAAGCTACTATTTGTAGAATTTTGTCAACTGAACTAAAATAAATGCCTTCAATCCAATCTTAGCTAACACCCAAATCAAAACTAAAACAGATGCTCCAGTCTTAACCAAATTTCACTATACTGATGGATTACTAATGCTAGAACAACCCAAAATTAGACATCTCAGTAGTTCAGATAATTTTATTTCTGCTTCCCTTAAAAAAACTTGCAAGCAAACTAGTCCAAGTAAGCAATGAGCCTTATGGTAGCCTAGCCTCCATCACCCAATTGTGTATCTCCACTTCATCTCCTATAACAAAAATAGAAAAGGCTAAGAATTACAAAATTCATCACCAAAGCAGTGTAGTTGCAACATCTAGAGAGAAGGGCGGGCACACCAGACACACAAACTGTTCTAACATGGATAGGTCGGTGCTGCCAATGGCTGGCAGTCGAGTTGGATCCAAGTGGCATGTTGTTATCACCATTAGACTCGCAGCAAATGCCGAGTCACACTTTAGGGTAGAGTGCGATGTCTTGGTGAGACCAAGCAATTACTTATGAAAACTAGAATCTCAAACAAAAATACAGAACTTAGCAAGCCTTCGTTACTTTTGAAAATCTAAAGCGCATGCAAATTTAGGAATCTCAGCGATTAGTAGCTTTCGACCTTGCACGAGACAGGCAACCAAAACACAACATAACACTAGTCAACAGTTAATCTTGGGAGCACAAAATTCACTTCAAGTAGCGCACAAAAAATTTTTTGGGACTGTAACAAGGACCATGACTCAATCAACCCAACATCGCCATAAAAGATGCATACAAATAACATCTAACACTACTCAATTAACCTCAAATCAAGGAATAACGGATAGCCCCCAAAAGGCACACATCGATACACACAACATCAATTGACTAATGCTACCTACATGTAACTCAGATCTGACAATATAACCAAGCCAAACTTCAATTTATATAGCAAGTACGCTACATAAATCAACCCCTAATTAGAAATTTCTGGGTCACATTTCATCAGAACATAGAACATTCAAACCCTAGGAACCAAGTATCAACAAATTAGCACTACAAATCCACACCCCGAACATCAGAGAATAGTAGTAATCATCACAAAATAGAAACTCCAACCTTCCCAAAGCCGCCGCTCCCTTCAACATCGACAACCACTAGACGGAAACTGCCTCTTTGTACTCCACTACCCAAGAGTTTAGCAGGGGAGTTGAGCACAGGAGAGTGGACGCCGTCGAGCAGCCCAACCATCGGTCGCTACTTGCCACCAAGCACCACCAAATCGCCGGACCAACACATCTCTCTTCTCTGCTCTCCTCCTTCCCCCCTCTCTCTTGGGACAAGGAAGAGACGCAGCAGCTCAAGGAAAACAAAAGAAAAAAATGATAGACAAAAGGAAGTGAGCTGTGGTAACAAAATAATGTGTCGGGTTTGCACAAAACAACCGACAAAAACCGCGGGCCCGTTAATCCCAGGCTAATACGATACACATCTCAAAGCAAATCTAAGGGGCAAGAAAATCGACTGAAACTTAAAATATTTTCAGGCGCTTGTGCTTTAGCAATTCCGAAAAAACAAAGGAGGAAAAAAGTTATGAAGTTAGATTTACAGGTATAAGAGCAAGTACAATAATATAGCTAGCTATTAGCTACAATACTTCTCCACCTCATATGTAGTTAACTGGAGAAAATTTGATACAACAAGATAGCTATTACATTGGCTATATTGAAACACATAATTATTAGAAGTATGGACAACAGATCACTAGTAATCATCATCTATGTGGTCATGTATGTTGCTAGTGTATTCAACCATTCACAAGATCACTTACCTCACGGCTCACGCGGTCAGCCGGTCACGGTCACGCACGCATGCCTCACCGACGGACAGGTCGGGCACTCGGGCAGGCGACGGGGAAAATAGCCTGGCGCCAGGGCGACGTCGCCTCGTCCACCGACCGCCGCTCCGCCTCTCCCGCTCGGGCTTGGCCTCGCTAGCCCCGTTCCGCCGCTCCGCCTCGCCCGCGCCCGGCCTCCCCCTCGGCGGCTCGGCCCCTCCGCAGCTCTGCTCCGTCCTTCGCCTCCTCGTCGAGCTCGGCCTCCCCCTTCCCTGCTCGGCGGCTCCCCCTCCGCTGCGCCGGGCTGCGGGCTGCGGTGGCTCCCCCTCCGCCGGGCCGGGTTGTGGGCTGCGGCAGCTGCCGACTTCGCCTCGTCGTCAAGCCCGGCCTCCCCCCTTCACCCTCCGGCAGTCCGGCGGCCGGCCGGGTCTTTGGCGCGCAAGGGTTGGCGGCAAGCGGGAGAGGATCAATGGTGCGCCAAACGCCAGCCTTATCACCAACGCCAGTGACACAAACGCTACAACTCATGGGTTCGAGTGATATCGCCCGGCGATAATTTTATCGGCAGCTACGCTCTCTCTCTCTCTCCTCTCTTCTCTCCCTTCCAGCTAGGCATTTGCTGACATGGCATGAGCTTGTAGCCTGTCTACTCAGCTTATTGTACTTGCTCTAAAAGGTTCTACGAGTCTGCTGACTCCTCGGAGGACCCGGTTACCGACCTCCTCTTTAATGCGTGCTATCACGGACACCGTCGCGGTTTCTGTGGATTAGAAAATCTAGGGATTTCTTTCTTCCAGATTTCCCACGTGACTAGCATGACAAGGGAGGCCCTAGCTTTCTAAGGTTCTCCCGACGAAAGGGTGATGGACTCCCACCAATGCTAAATGGAAGACGTGGTCTCCCAAACTTCTGGGTTGAAGGAATCAGTGAGAGTCCATTGTGCGATGGCTGCCTAGATTATTTTGGAATAGCGGCACTAGGCCAAAAGATGAAGCAAGGTCTCTGTCTCGTGCATACAAAGTGGGCAAAAGATTTGGTTCGGCCACCCACACCGAGCAAGGCGGTCAGTAGTCCAAGTTCTATTTTGAATGGCCAGCCAGGTGAAAACTTTGCATTTATGTGGAACCAAGGTCTTCCAGACGAGATTGTTCATTAAGGTGTGGGTAGCACCTAGGAACTGAGCTTTGTATGCAGAGGCGGTAGTGTAAGATCCAATCGTGATCAGGTTCCAAGGGATGTAATCATCACTATCATCTTGTAGGGGCATCCTGGAAATGAGCCCCCAAATGACTACCAGCTCCTGAATGTGCTGTGCCATTAGGCCTGGCGACAGATCGAGCTCCTGAAGCCATTTGTTATTTGATAGCGCTTTTTGCATACTGAAAAATTTTCTTTTAGAGGCGTTGAAGATGGCCGGCGCAAGGTCACATAGACGGGCGCCGTTCGCCCATGATGAGTTCCAAAAGGATGCTCTCCTCCCATCGTTGATGTGAATGGTGGTCATAGTTGCAAAATGCTCCCGATCTTGGTCATTACAAGGAGTTTCCATGCTGTGCCAAGGTCTATTTACGGCATCCCATTCATGCTAAAACCATCTGAGCCTAAGAGCCCTGGCGAAGCAGTCGAGATCCAAGAGGCCTAACCCCCAGGTGAGTTGGCCTGCAAACCTTGTTCCACTTGACCTTGCATTTTGCCCCCCGACAATTGTTCTGATCCCACCCAGAAGAAACGACAAGCCTACCTGTTGAGAAGAGAGATTTGAGCATGCATTTTGGTGCTTTTATGGTTGTTAGAAGGTAAGTGGATTGGGCTGATAAGACTGTCTTGATAAGGATTTTCCTACCGCTAGTGACAACAGCTTTCCACGCCATCCAGCAAGCTAGGTATCACATTTGTCTTGTAGCACCTGGAAGTCTGCTCAACGTAGCCTTATGAGAGCAAGAGGGAGGCCTAGGTACTGTAGGGGAAGGAAGAAAGCTAAGCCGGTAGCCCTTGTAGTGTTGTGCGAAGGTTGATTTGCCCACAATGAATAGGCACGATATGACTTTTTTGAAGATTGGCTTGAAGCCCCGTTACATTGCTGAAGTTATGAAGGATCTGGATGAAATTCTGGACATCATCCTGTTGCGGCGCTAGAAAGATGGCCACATCGTCCGCGTATAGAGAAGTACGAAGGGAAGTCACACACCTGTCAAGCGATTGTAGAAGGAAGCGTTCCATTTTGATTTCTAAGATTCTTTGCAAGGGATCAATCGCGAGGATGAAGAGGAAGGGCGAGAGTGGATCGCCTTGTCGTAACCCTCTACGATGTTGTATTTTATTTCTTGGTATGCCATTGAGCAAGACCGTTGAGGTGGAAGTGGAGAGGAGGCACGAAATCTAGTTTCTCCATCGAGTAGGGAAGCCTCGGTTTTGAAGCAGGTCAAGGATGTTGTCCCAGTGAATAGAGTCGAAGGCTTTTGCAGTGTTAAGTTTTAGTAGGAGGGAAGGTGTCGTGCATCGATGGTATTTTTCGCTAGATTGCGGACATAAAGGAAATTGTCCTGGATACATTTGCCTTTTATGAAGGCACTCTAGCAGGGTGAAACCAACTCTTCCATGAAGGAGGCAAGCCTCCTAGCTAATATTTTTTTTAATGATTTTTAAGAAATGTGGATGAGGCTAATCAGTCTATAATCAGCTGCAGACTAAGCTCCATCCTTTTTTGGCAGAAGGACAATGTTTGCTGTGTTTGAGCTAGGGAGGTTTGATGTCCTAAAGTTGAGGAAGCCATCCAAAGCTGCCATGAGATCACTCTTAATGATGGCCCAACAAGCCCGATAAAAGTTCCCATTAAGCCATTAGGACCAGGCACTTTGTCCATAGGCAAATCGAGAATGGTTGCGTAGGCCTCTTCTTCAAATAAAGCGGCCACTATGGGGTGGAGGTCTAGGCATGGCAGTTGGAGGATGTTCCAATTGAAGGTGGTTGGAGAGGTTGATGAGCGGCCGAAGACGTGGTCAAAATGTTTGAAGAGGATCTCCACTTATCCTCATGGGATACCGCCACCCTATCCTCCCTGACCAGCTGTTGGAAGAAGTTTTTGCACCTGCGTGAGTTCATACCGATGTGGAAGAATTTTGTGTTAGCATCTCCCTCTTTGATTTTGGATGCCTATCACTGCAGTTGCCTGAGCACATGATCCCTGGAGAACAGGGTATGCTTGTTGAGGGTGGCTCGCCACCCTGCCTACGTCCTTCAAAGCAGGGTATAGGGGGTCGTGTTCGTGGGGGGCAGAGCTTCTGTAGTTGACGTTGATAGCAGCAGGCCCTACACCTGGTTCACTTGCATGGGGGCCGAAGGAGGCAAGACATCTGGGTGTCGCTCTGTGTTGTCATCATGGTCGAAGAGGACCGGATGATATAGCAGTGGAGAAGACCAATTGGTGAACCTGGCTGGATAGGCGTCCTCCACGAGGTGTAGAATTTCAGGTACTATCTTTGGAGGGAGAGCGAGCACTTTCTTGCAAGACAGCGCTGTGGAGTTTTCGTTGGAGCTTCCCTATTAATGCGGTGTATCACTGCAGACGGGGCATCTAGGAACACCGACGATTGTCTAGCAGATAGAATCACAGCCTGAGGGAGCACCTGAATACCCGCCACAACCTGAGAAGGCACTTGGTGACCCATTGGAGATGGGGTGCACTCGAGGGGCATTGCAGTTGTTGGCCGAAAGGGTCCCGACACACCCAGTGATAGCCTGCTCGGTTGTTGCACTGAGCCCAAGCTCAGATCAGCAAGGCCACATTGTAGAGCCCAGGGGAGATCATCGGGTCTATGAGACCATCACGATGAAAGGGAAGGAGTAGCTGACCGGCCTCTTGTTGAGTGTAGCGAGGTAATCTTCGGCTGTGCGGAGCCACTCGAGGCAGTCGCTTCTCATCTCTTCTTGGATTGGCAAAGCTTGGTGTTGAGGAAGTCAGCTAAGTCACTTTGTAGAGCCGCCGCATGGGAGGCGAAAATTGCCTGAAGGTTGGAGTCCATGGAGTTGTTGCGCTTGCGGGCTTGAGGGTCCGAATGGTCGGTGGTGCGGGTGGTGAGGGATTCGAAGATGATGGGGTCAACCAGGACATCATGTTGATGGCAACAGTTCCCACCAGTACTGTGGCATGGCCAAGGCGACCTGTCCTAGGGCCTCTCTTGAGCTTATGTCTTCCTATGACGGCCATATGCATAAGAGGGAGTCCTCCAGCGTCCCCGATGGTCGAACTTCCATTGGTGGTGTGGGTTATCGTCATCACTATCATGTTGTAGGAAGGCTGCTAAAGTAGTGTCAGCTTCAGGGGGGGCTGTCGAGAAGTCTTCAATGAAGTCGAGATGCAGGAGTACTGTGTAGGAGAGGCCCTTCTTGCACCGTTCGGTCTCTATTGCAGTTGTGTGCGGTCCTATTGACAAGCCTTGGGAGGAGCTGTCAGTGAAGGTAAGCTACGTTACATTTAGGATGGAGCTTGGATTCGCCATCCAAGCCCACAGATCTAGGGTGTGTGCATCCTCTTGGTGGAGCAACTTCTCATAGATGCGGTCTAGCGAGCACTTGCTCCCGTTGACTCAGCTGGCCACCTCTTTAGACCAGGCATGCAGGGGGAGGCCTTCAAGGCATAGCCTAATGTGCCCTTTCCCTACAGCTGTACGAGTAGTTAATTTAGCATTGCAATAATTACAAGTTACGATCTCTATCATTTCGCTGTCTCAGATTTCTTGACTCCAGGTCATGTGTTTCCAGAAATTCACCCTTCGTCCAGACCGTCCTGGTACCCTTTGTACCATCCATATGACGATCATCCATACCATAGTCTCTCATTCTTGGCGAGAGCCGACAAGCATCAACGGGAGTCGGAGCCAGAGGAGGACTAGGGGAGCGATGGTGGGAGCTTACACTAAGTCGCCCTACTGCCCTTTTGATGCTTCGACTTCTCTGCATACCGCTCGGGAGCTCCTTGGTACTCTGACTACTTGGTAGCATAGTGGATGGATGGTGAATAAATAGGGAGTGTAGAGGAATATTGAAGAAATGGGGAGTGTATAGAGATGTTGAAGAATGAGAGATTGAATAGCTTGTGAAGAAATGAGAAATTAAATAGGTTGTGAAGAAATGAGAGAAGCAAAGTGAATTTATAGTCATTAGCTCTCGAACGTTGCTATTCTGAATGTTGCTCTCTCGAAAGTTGCGTTTGAATGTTTCTCCTGATTCTCAATGTTGCTTCTTAGTTCTAACTGTTGCATGCATCTGAATACTCATCAGTCTCATCTCTTTGAGAAAATGATTTTCCTCTCCTCTCTCTCAGAATCTCTCATCTCCACTCTCCACGTTGCTCTCTCCTCTGATCCTCTCTATCTCTCCACTCTCCTCCCGACCGACCCCTCCCCACCGGCTGCCACCACCCTTCCCTCCCCCACCCCCGGCTGACTCCCTCCCCTACACCCCTCGGTCGATTCCCTCCCCTCCCGTCCTCCTCCCCGGCTGCCTCCCTCCCCCCTCCATCGGCCGCCTCCCTCCCCTCTCCTCCCTCCATCGGCAACCTTCCTAGTCCCTCCCCTCCCCCACTGGCCACCTCCTTCCCCTGCCCCGGCGCCTCCCCCCTCCCCGTCGCCTCCCTTCCCTCCCCTCCCCGGTCGCCACCCCCCTCCCCAGCCACCTTCCTCCCCTCCCCCACCGGCAGCCTCCCTCGGTCCCTCCCTTCCCCTATCGGCTGCCTCCCTCCCCTCCCCCTGTTCTCCACCCCTCCCCCTCCCCCGCGGCCACCTGACTGCCAAGGAATTCTACGCGTGGCACGGCGTCGCGCACTCGTCCTCAACCTTCATCAACCCGTAGGGGCTTTGCATCTTCACTCAGCGCTGGGACCCCAGTGGCAGCGCTCCTGTCCTTAGCGCCAGCACAGTCGTCCACGGCTTCACCGGCGAGCCCAGCTCACCACCGTGCACTTGTCAAGGCCAAGTTCGCTGTCGCCGCTGTTGACCACCAGGGCCACGGCTTCTCCGATCTAGTATAGTCCTTCCCCTCTAGTCCTCTACTCCCCCTCTCTTTGCTGTGTGATGGCTTGTGGGGATTGGAGAATCCATAGGATAGTAACGGGATCATGGGAGGGCGACGGGAGGCCAAGGCTGCCGTAGGCGCTGGCGTGCCAGTCGTGCCTCCCGTGCTAGCCGAGCTTGCTGGGCCAGGCCAGCCTGAGCATGGCACAATATGCCGTGCCGTGCCGTGCCACCCGATGAGCCAACTTTCCTGGTCCAGCCCGACCCACTATTTGTACCGTGCCAGCACGACCCACAACGTGACATGCCCGTGTCGTTCTTAGGCCAAACCAGACCTCGCACTGACATCGATAAACCCGGCCAACTCACAGCTCTACCCGCAGCCACACACCCACAGACACGAGGGCTACCGATGTCGCCCTTGGCTCACGTGCCACAATTCTCTTTTCCTCGGGATGCTCACACATTGATCTCGTGCTGTTTTGTGCGCAAACACCTCAGCACGCTGTTACTAGAGACTGCACGAGTATTATTCATTACACAGGCTGTGCAACTGCACAGCGATGCGTCTGCTAGATGCTCTGCGTAAGCTACTATTCTATACTTTCGATTTTTCTCTCCTTCATTCTTACTTGTAGTAGTAGGTTCTGGCGATACGGGCGTCCACATGTCCATTGGAACCCGACATGCCCGATTCCCGTATCTCCGGTGAAGAGATCGGAGCCATCCCCGATCACAAAAATAATCCATCATCCTTAGAGCAAGTTTAATAGTACAGATAGCTGCTACCTCCAATACATTTCTATGTCATCAAAAGATAATGATGCAGTCAACTCATACAATAAGCTGGCTATAAGTTGTCTCCACAAGAGCTCTCAATCATTTAATACATACATGGGTATTGATAATTTAATACATGCATGGGTATATCAATTAGTTCTATGGGTACATGCATGGATAATACCTCTTTTCCTGTGCTATAGCCTGACTCTTGCATGGGAGTCGGCTTGGCTCTCTCTCTCCTTTTCTCTCCCCTCCACATAGGACTATGCTGACATGGATTCCCTTATAGCTAGCACAGTCAGCCTTATTAAACTTGCTCTTAGGGCGTCCGCAATGGTAATAGCTAGTACTAGCTATATAGTCAGCTGACGTGGAGGTGAGAGACAAAAGCAAAGACTATTTTATACTGTTGGACCCATATGCTCCTCTATCATGTTCTTGGACTACGTGAAATAGATCAGCTATTTGCTCGTCGCTAGTGACTACTCTCTCTCCTACTTTTTCCTTGCCACATCAGATCTAGCTAACTAAATAGCCAGCTGTTGGAGACGTACAACGGGCGTCGGAGTGCCGTCTCCATGATGTTAAAATTGCAAAAAACACCCTCATGCATGGCAGTAAATGAAGAAAGAGAGTGAAGTCGTCTCTTCGTGAGGCGACGACAAAGGCTCGTGTTCCCAGATGAAGTCGCCGACGGGAGGAGCGTTGTACGGAGCGTCTTCTCCGAGTCGATGCTGCGCGGATCCAACTGTGGACGCGCGCGAGATGCGCGGTGCGCGCCAAAATCCGTCCCTGTCTCCTATGGCCACCAGCAGGCCCAATCTTGGTCGGCGACTTTGTCAGGCTCGGCCGCCGCTGCTCGCGCTCAAGCTGCCCAGGACGCGCGCGCCGCTGGCCAGGCCGCCACACGCGAGTTGCCGCCGGGCCGCGCTGCTCGAGCCGCCGTGCGCCCGCGAGCGAGGCGCCGCCGGCCCGCCACGCGCAAGGCGCCGCTGCTCAAGCCGCCGAGCCGCCCTGCTCGAGGCGGCGGTCGCCGTCCCGCGCGAGCTGCCGCTGGGCCGCCCTGCATCTTCCTGCTCTAGATCGCCCTACATCTTCCTTCTCCAGATCGTCCGCCGCCTCCTGCTTCTACAGCGAGGTAATCTCCAACTCCTCCACCTCCCTCGCCGTGTACCAGCTTCAGCACCGGAGAAGAGGCATAGAAAGACAAAGTTTGAATTGTATCAGGAATGGAAAAAAAAGAAGCTACGGCGTCGCATAATTGCAGCGAAGAAGATACTATTTGAAATGGACCAGGGCCATGTTCTGGAAGTGTGCTTGCTAATCTATCTTCATCAAGAAAAAATTCGATGAGAATACCATTCGAGGCCCTCATGAACCATGAAGAGAAAGAGAAGCATGTCTTCAGTAGTGAATTCAATAGAGGTCTTGAGATCCTTCAGAAGTCAAAAGCAGCCACCGAACTTCTAACAAATGGCTCTGACTCTGATGTTGTGAATGCTGAGTTTCAGAGATTGCTTAATTCTTTTAGTGAGTCAATGAAGGTACACATTTTTCATGGTTGTGCATTGCAGTTCTTTATGTATGGGAACTGAATACATTAGCATGACCACAAAATATACTTTCTCCATGATCTCTTTTGAATGTTCTGCTTATGAAATTTTATTTCCATGCTGCCATAAGGAGATAGTAGAGTTATGTATTTTCTTCATATGTAGTTAATCTTGAACATAGAAGTTGCTTGAACAACATAATAAATGTAAGAGAAGTCAAGAACTGCTAACTATCACTATTCTTGACATTGAAGTTTGACTCAGTCCATTGTCCTTTGCTGCCGAAGTCTTAGTACTGCGATCTAGTTGGGCAGCTAAATTTGTTACTCAGGAATATACTTTGGTGAACACATCATTCGAAGTGCTAATCTATTTTGTTAGGAAATCTATTTAGTTAGAAAAATATTAAAATTTTGCTTGGTTGATTGCTGCATTTGTATTCTGTGGTTTAAAATAGAGCTCTTAGTTCATTACAAAAATAGTTAGTATCTGGATAACTCTGATCCGTCTTTGTTGGTCATGTGGAGTTTGTTAGGAACTGCCTCATAGAGAATGACTATTTTGGTTTGGACACTCAAAAGGTACAACATATTTTATTACAATGATTTTCATGTAGTTGTTCTCAGTTTTGCCCCAAAAAAAGGTTCAGTTAAGACGGCTATTTGTTTCTATTTTTATATTGGATAATTTGTAGTTCCACTTAAGTCAACATTCCTAATGGAACTTCTCAGTCTTGTTCTTACGCTTTCCCCATTGAGCATAGTCCAGTACAAAGAAGTACTGCTTTAGTGTAAGAATATATGTTTCAAAATGTATGTAGAACCTGAATTTTGTTGTGGAGAGACAAGCTTACCAGCAATATGTACGTTAGTGCGGTTGTAGATGTATCATACTCTGCTCAATTCTTGTTTTTTTTGCTGCCTGTGTTTCATGGATTCTTTATATGTCCAGTTTCTTCAGGGTGGATGTGTGCATTCTTGTTCTTTTAGAGATCCACAACAGTGTATCCTCATCTAGATATTTGATGACCAGACACCAGAGTCATTAAGATTATGCTCCATTACTCTTTCATGGCTTCACCAACATTTGTAGTAACTGTTTATTTATTTATAACTTGGGATCTCAATATGTCCAAAATCCTCTGTTTTTTTTCAAATGTTTCTTGGAATTCATTTGCAGGTATGGGTTCTGGAAGGGATGGAGCTTCCAATTGTTAGTATATACAGCAAAAAGATTCTGTTGAAGTCTCCATGGGAGATACTTCAAAAACCAGGGGGATCTGGGGCAATTTTCAGCTTGCTATCATCAAATAAAATTTTGGACACTCTAAACGAAATGGGTGTGGAGTTTGTACAAGTAAGATCTTATTTTTGTGTTAAACAAGCAACAAAATGGCACACAGAGATCTTATTCATACTTGATCATAGATGTATGTGTGCATTAAACAGTTTACAGACAGTCAAATAGACGGCCCACTGTATGAGCTGTCTATTTACTTGTCTGTGTATGATGTGGCAAGAACTTACAGACAGCCACCCGTCTGTGGGTTGTACATGGAGTACTTTGGAAAGTTGTCACGCACTGCAAGAACCCTAGAGAAGCTCGTACTTAAGTTAATGTTAGGGCAGTACCAGATCTGGAACACATCATGTGTGCGTAGCCCGCCTTTTGTTCGTTTCCATGCGATCAAACGCATCTTCCTTTGGTGAGACATGCATATATACGTTTCGGCAACTTGTTTTTCAAATCCTAATCGCAAATTGCATCATCGATGGATCGCTGCATGCACGCCGGTGAACCCCTGCCGCCTCTTGGGAGCGTTGCACACCAACAACCAAACAGGATTAGCATTTAAGAGCAGCGAGCTGAGTGATCAGCAACGATCATGCATTGATTACTCCCCCCAGGCGCATCGGAACTCACACCCCTGCGTTATTGTTCTAGTCGTAAGCGGTTAAGACCAGCGCTAATCTCAGGCCGCGACCCGCAAAATTGGCTCGATCCTTTTAAAATTTCTATAATTTTATAGATTTTTATAAAATTATCAATAGAAAAGGAAGTGTTTTTGGAAAAACTTACTAGATTAATAGACTAAAGGCTCCCGCCGGGTGAAGCCACTTAACATCCGGCGCACTATATAACGGACCGCACAATCCAAAGAAATAAATGCTCTACATATATACGATAGATGACACGTGTCACCTATCGTACCAGGAAAACTTGGCAAAAGACGGATGGCGTGGTAGCCGAGGGTGCATCGTGGCGGGTGGCGGGCCCGGGCCGCTGCCGGGGCAGCGGGCAGGCGGCTCGAGGGCGGTGGCCTGATTAGAGCAGGTACAATGAGGCTTAGTCAGCAGGCTATAGCAAATATAATATCAACCAAATCTTACGTGGCAGAGAGAGAAAGGAAGAGAGAGAAGGAAGCTGGCTACTAAATTACAGCTAGCTATAGCACGTAAAAATATGCATTTCACTCTCTTACACGTGGGGCCAAATAGTTATTGTAATAGCTACCTTATTGTATGAACTATTTTTTTGAAGGCTATAGATGAAATGGACAAGTGTTATAGCCACTAGTTGGCTATACTATTTTACTTGCTCTTAGTAAGAGTTATATATCATTGTGATTCATCACGAGATGTGTCATGGCAGGAAAGCACTACGTCATAGCTTGGAACTCAAAACAGTCCTGGAGAAACATGAGCGTGTCCTTGATATTTCCTATTAAAAGTTAGTCGTCTAACTTGAGTACCAAAATATTCCATTTCCGTAGAGGTATCAGCAATTTAACAATTTTATTATTCCTAAGAAGTGGATCAGAAGATTGGAATAAACATGTTATTTTTTTTCTAATTAGTGTAATGTTTCTTTCGCTCTTTTAATGTTCTCACGGCTGGGCAAGTGGAACCCTTGATCTAGACGGTGCAACTTCCCATAATAGGATGACATCTATTAGAGCAAGTCCAATAATAGAGCCAAGTGTTTGGCTATAAGCCAAGTTATAAGAGTCAAGTTATACAATAATCTGTCTTTTATTTGTCTACAAAAGATTTTTTTATTATTATGTGGTACCATGTCTCACATTCTCTTTCCTACTCCTCCTCACATACATTTATTATCTGGACCCACCACTGCATAGGCTCCCGTGTGCAGCTTGTTGCTTGCATGAGAGTCAAGCTCTCCTCTCTTCTCTCCTCCACATCAGCAAAAATGCTGACTAGCTTGGCTATAAGACCATTGTTGTACTTGCTCTTAAGAGGCATTGCTCATTTTTAGGCAATATAATCCTGTGAAAACATTTACCTTCAAAAATGACTACAATACTTCCCCATTATTATGCTGGTGATGAAGATTCACTCTCTGACATTTTCTCAGAGGTGTCTGGGCCATGATAGCAGTTTTCCTGGCGTACTGCACTCTGCAAGCACCTTCAACGTGAGTAAATTGTCTCTTGTTAGGAAAATTAAATGTTGAATCTCCATTAGTGTAATAATGGTTTTGTTGTCCGTCTCCAAATCTTTGCTACATTCCAGTGGCTGTCAAATAAATTAATTTTGCATGATTGCATCCTTGTTGATCTGTCATGTCCTCTTCTGCTTCATCATGGTCCCATATTGGTTGGGCAGATGGCTTTGGTTATGTGCTTTCAAATTGACAATGTTAAGCGCATTAACAACGAATGAGTTCTTTCATTTCACTAGTAGACTTACGTTGGCAAAGTATGAACGAATTTACAGTGGAGACGAATGCTAAAGTGTTCTATTGTATCCAAGCCGCCAGAATGTATGCTTTCCGGTAAATAAGTTAAAAACCCCATCGTCTCATCAGCTTCCATCCACAGGACCACATGACAGGCACCAAAGGGAAGATGTCAACTTTTGAAAAATGAAAAAAAAAACCCTTTTTCCATATATGCCATGTTTATGACCTAGCAAAGCAAATATTCATACTGGCTGAATTACTAGATATTCCCACTTTCCCCAGCATCACGAAAGATCTAATACACTTCTTATATGAAACATAATTCTCATAGTATACATAGTATATGACATTATTCACCTAACAGCCTGAACAATTTTACTACTTAGGACTTAGTACTGATTTTTCTGATGTTGTCTTAAGGCACAAAGTCATGAAATTTGGCATGTTTATGTTTTATCAGCAAAATTAAGTTTATATATGTTAGTATAATTATTACAGCAACAACACCACTGAAGTACTAAAAATGCTCTTTAGACATCTTGTAGCATCTAATATTGTTATGTGTATAGCAGACTAGCAGTATACCTATAAAAAATGCTAATTGTTCAGCCTAATATCAATTTTTACAGGGTACTAATCAGGCCACACCCTGCTGTGCGGCGCTAGGTGCATGGAATGGCTGTTGTGTCTTGTTTCTTTTCCTTTTCTTCTTACTAATCAGGCCACCACCCTCCAGCCGCCTGCCTGCTGCTCCGTAGAGGTGGAAAACGGTCACGGATAATTCGTTTTATCCGATATTCGTATCCGAGAAAATACGAATGTAGTAAGTAAAATCTGTATTCGAAAATATTCGTATTCGAGAATATTCGTATCCGTATTTGAGAGTATTCGTATTCGAGAATATTCGTATCCATATTCGTATTCGTATTCGAGACTATTCAATTTGTATTCGATCTGTTTCTAGAATCCATGAAAAATCCGTACAAATTTTGTGATTCAAAATTTGAATTTAGGTGGTTTAAAATTGATAACCGGGCAAAAACCGGTGAAAAATCGACAAAATCGCTAGGAATCCGTTTTATTCAATATCCGTATCCGAGAAAATCCGTATTCAAAAATATTCATATTCGTCTTCGAGAATATTCGTATCCGTATTTCAAAATATTCGAATTCGTATTCGTTTTAAAAATATGGATTCATATTCGTATTTGAGACTATTCGACCGTATCCGATCCGTTTCCACCCCTACTGCTCCGGCTGCTGCCGAGCAGCCACAGCTCGGAAGCATCCTGGGCCTGCCACCTTGTGCAATGCACGCTCGGCTGCCGCACCACCTGTCTCCTATCGAGCTACTTTGATATGACAGATGATACATATCATCTGTCATGTCTTTTGAGTTTAGAGAGCTAGTCATTTTTACAAAAAAAACATATGTAGAACTAAATTTTTTTAAAAAATGGCTAGATACTTAAACAATTCCACTT
Organism: Dendrocalamus latiflorus; assembly: GCA_017311315.1. Classification (NCBI taxonomy): domain Eukaryota; kingdom Viridiplantae; phylum Streptophyta; class Magnoliopsida; order Poales; family Poaceae; genus Dendrocalamus; species Dendrocalamus latiflorus. Next base: position 19,098,714 of record CM029630.1, read on the forward strand.
TCTTGTAGACGCGGCACAGATTTGAAGCAGCTTCCTCATTTTTCAGGCTCTAGTGAGGTATTTTGCCGTCTCTCCCTGTAAATTATTTTTCAAGTTGTGCCATTCACATACCGGAATGCAGATTGAAGGTGAGGAGGCGATGCACTATCTAACTAGGGGTGTAAATGGAGAGGATAATTTCTGTCTGACTGACCAAAAGCTCGCGAAGCGAATACGGAAGGGGCAAATAGGTATCCGGCACTATCTGTGTCTAACTCCGACTCTAAGAGAAAAAAATATAGAATATGATACAAGATGAGTAATATTCATCTGTATATATCCGTATATCAAGTGATATGAGAAAGCCTGTTGTGACTTTACTTAGGAATAAGATAACATATAGGTGAATTGCCACATCTAAACAGACGGAGAATATTGAGTGCTCTTTCTTTCATATTTCGACAATTAGTTTTTTCATATTCACTATGATTGCACCCCTACTACCCAAGATCCTGCTAGAGGTACTACAAAAGTGGATAATTTCTGTCTGACCGACCATCCGAAGGTTTGTGGAACGAATACAGAATGAATAAATACATATCCATCACTATTCGTATCCAACTTCAAAAAATACAGAATAGGATACACGATGAGCGATATCTGTCTGTATCTATTTTGATTGCACCCCTATATCCAACTTAATGTAAGCACTTCTGTTACCGACAAGCTCCCCTTCTGTGCGCATGAATCATCGGCGTAGGGATTTTCGTGTAGTAGGGGTAGACGTCCATTCTAGCGAGCTTTGGCGGGCCGAGAACACCCTCCACACCACCATCCTTCCGCCGTGCTGTCGTTAGCCACATACTTGGGCTGATTTGAAGATGGTGGACCATGGACCATTTTCCCTTTGAGCCCACCATGGATGGCACCATGTGAGGTGTCAAAGCCAAAGACTAGATGTGGCATCGATTCATGCATTGATCGAGACTAGCCTTGTGTGTCTGCGCATCCTAACCCTAGGCATCGGTTGAGGGCCTGGGGCATCAAGGATGTTTGCATATTCAAAAATGATCTATTTTATTAGTTTATTCAAAAAAGAGGTTAGTTAAGCAATAAAGCAATTAAGATGAAGAACTTGAACTTATTATTGATTCATTAAGCGACGCGCTGCATCGAGCCATCGAGCGAGGACTGAGCGATCAAACTCTAGTAGCGTGCGGTGAGACGGCGACACACCCGATGAGGAAGGGGCACCCGCCGAGGCGGTGACAAGTTGCCACATCTAAAATTTAGTCTCAGATTTGCCAATCGGCTAGAGGCGGGTACAAGGAACGATGGAGGCAAGGGGCTTCTCTAGTTACGTGGCATAGTTGCACCGTCCAAGCACGGAATCAGTACTTAGGAGGCATTGTCTAGGGTTCAGGTGGACGAAGATAGTAAGGGAGGGAGATACAATAGAGAATGGGAGATAGAGACCTTAGGCCATCTGCAATGTTATATCTTAGCCGGTTCGAAGGACTATTTTTTGCTACATTGAATTGATTCACTACATTGGGCAATGATTCCAACGAAAAGAATCTAGGAGCCGAGCTCTTAAGAGCACTCCTAATGCAGAAACTATGGATGGTTTCTATGGCATTAAATAAGGTGCCAAGTAAGCAAAATGCTGATGTGTCATTGGAGTTAAGGAGGAGAGATAAGGAAATGGTTTCTTATATAGAAACCATGTCTACACAAGAACCAAGATAGAAAGAGCTGTGATAGGTAGATGATAGGAGAGAGAAGATAGATGATTGGATGAAAATTTTATTTGTAGAAACTATCCATTGAGAGTATAGTTTCCATGGGTAGTGTCTACATTAATTGGCAAGTATAGAAACTACTTCATAGTTTCTGCATTAGGAGTGCCCTAAGTTGAGTCGATTCCCACAAAATAAAAAATTCATATGGGCCCACCCTATCAACTTTGGATCAAGCATGACGAGGAAAATGATGCTGTCAGGGGCAGCTTGCCATTGCTGCTCACCTCACCGACGGCGATATCACCCAAAAGTGTTATCTTTTATTACCATATTTTAATATATAATGATTCATTTATGCTCTTCCATGCATATTTTATAGGGATGATTGAATATATGCTACTGCAATTGTGTTCGATCTGTAATTGTGATGACCCTTTTTGTAGTAGTGACATATCACTATTTAGGGCATCCAAGATGGCAGCCGACCCTAGCTCGCCCCACATAGGGGGAGGCCACCTTAGAGCATGTACAATGCAATATGCTTATATATGAGTGCTTAAAGAGAGAGAATATAGCCACATCATCAAGCATCCATGTAAAAGTTATTTCCTCCAATGCAAGCATCTCTTCCATAGGTGCTTAGATGCTATATTATCTATTAATAGATATAGTTATACACATAAGCACCTACTAAGCACCGGTGCTTATTTAAGTATCGATGCTTCAAAATAAGCACCTTATCTATCCTATGTGGCAAAAAAAATTAATTTTTTTATTACTAAGCATCTCTCTAAGCGCCTGCATTGGACATGCTCTTATAGGACTTCTCCATCACCTCCACACGTCCAACAATAGAAAGGATGCCTCCAAGGGCATTGGCCCTAGCCCGGGTGCCACCGTCCCTTTCGTCGCCGTCGACGCCTACCACAATCTCCACCGTGAGTTATCATCTTCAATACCTGAAGGAGTCCCTGGACAGCACCATATCCACCTTGTTCTCATATTTGATCATTCATCTTGTTGCATCGTGTCAAACTAGTAGATTATAAAATCCGTTACTGTGACCTACAAATTATCGTGTTGTATATTTATTCATTGTGTTTATGACTGTACAGATTATGCATGAGTAATTAGAATGTTCTTAGGCTATGGTAATGTCATGAATTAAGGTTTACATTATTGCAGCATATAACGGGTAAATGGTTACATTATTGTCTAGGTGGCATGTCTTTGAACCAACATGGGTTCAATGGCTCTATACTTTTAGCCTTTTGGCTTTTGTATTCTCCGAAAGTCGAAACAAATGGGATAGTTTCTTAAAACAAATTCTTTAAACATTTTTCCGAGTCTAAAACCGTGCGCGCCATCCGCGTGGGCCTCTCCACCGTTCGTTGCTGTATCGAAAAGCGCAGACAAAAGCCATCAATCGTAGCAAAAAATTCATCGACCATAGCCCAAAAGAACAGTGCCAATACATTAGAGATGTCCTTAGTGATTTATTATATAACGCTTGATCAATTCTTCTTTAGAAAACATCAATTGAATAACGCCAAGCAACCCATGCCCCCTATGTCCCGATAACTAACAGGATTGGAGGAATTTGAGAATATTTGTTTGGAATTGCATCGTTTCGTACAAAATTATCTGTGAAATTCAATTTTTTAGGCGTACTCTGAGCGAGAGATTTTACATATAAAACTGACATACGCACACAACACAACCTACATATACAGGAACTAGCAGTACTGCTAGTCTACTTCTCCCATGCCTACATTGTCACTACACCACAGCCCCAAAACAGCGTTGGACGGTCAGTCGGCATAGGAAGAGTTAGCGTCTGATGGTCAGTCGGTATAAAACATATACCGACTGACTCTACAGACGGTGTAACGGGGGTCGGTAAAAACATATACCGACTGACCGTACTTTTGCCGACTGACTGGTAGACGGTATAATATTTGCCGTCAGACAGTGTGTTACCACATATTCCGACAGACTATTTGATGGTATAGATATGTTTTAGCGACTGATTGTCCAACGATGCAATTAAAATGGATTAAAAAAAATAAAATCCGATTTGGCAGAATTAGTACATAGTAAACCAAGTTCATTAATAATTAGAGAGCCACCATATCACATTCACCATCACAAATTCAGTCCCCCAGATACATATAGGTTTGTCTTCCTTGCACCAAGTGAAAAAAACAAAAGACACACATGGCAATGCATCAAAATGTACTAGATTGTTTGCAGTACACAATCACTTTGAGAAACTCAGAAACCAAAAGGAGATGCATGGATCCAACAGCAGATTGTAGAAGATTGTTTTGCACATGCCATTGAGTTGTGTGAACAAGTTCTTCCAGAAACCCAAAAAACAAAAAAATACTTGGATGCAAAGGCGCAGTAGTTCCGCAAGTCGTGACCGGTTCAGCTGTAAGCAGTCCAGTTGTATCCAGCTAGTGACGCACAACACTTCCTGAGTCAGAATGCCAAATGATTATCTTTATTCAGTAAAACACAAATATACTACAAGTCTACAACCATTCTAGTTTATTGTGCAGTAAACTTGAGATCTATACCAAACAATACTTGAGATCTATACCAAACAATACTTTTCTCTACGCTGAACAAAAACAGATCTATACCAATAAGAGTTAGCAAGTGCTGCAAACCAGGCTAGCAGCATCTTGAGATTCAGATAAAGGGTTGGTGCCTCTAAGTACACTTGCCATACTATATATCAACCTCGAAGGGTTGCTGCATTGCTTATTTCCTATATATCAACCTCAAAGCTGTTGGGTGTGAAGGTAATAGTACTACAAATTAAGCATTCCTAGCCTCAGATCCATCAACCTCTCTCATATGCTTGGTGAGAGGTGAACTGGAAACTGCTATGTGTATGACTGCATGCTACTACTTGTATTGCTTGTGACCACTTATTTTTTACTGAATGAACACTTATTTTTTCCCAACACTTATTTTTTCCCCTTAGCAGTATTATGCTAAACGGAAACATGCCATAGTTATAAAAAAAATCAATTACAGGATTCTTTTAAACACTTGTGCTGATATCTAGTTTTGATGTCCTTGAAGTGGCCGAATTTGTAATGATAAATCATAACAAGATGTAGTTGGTTTGTGCAAGCTGCAATTCTCAAATCTCAATACGACCTTGTGTTTTTTATTCTCACTGAATATGTCAAACAAACAGTACATAAATTAACAATTATGACTTGTGAGTGAACTGGAATTTGGTAATGCTGAAGAACTTAGTTCAGCTTCATTTAGATACCAAAGCTAGTTAGTATAGGAGAAAATAATTAACAATTATGACATCTTATATATCTTAAAAGGTGCTCTTGAACAAAAGGAACTGTTTTATGAAATAATTACTTAGAATGAGGTAATCCAATTATGTTCATGAATCAGGACCATAACATACATCTGCAGCTCAAAGGAAGAGTAAGAAAGGGCACAAAATACCTGCAGTACCCTGGGAAGATCTTGATGCCTTGCTGCAAACCTTTAGCTATACAAAGTACATTAATTAGGAACATTAGCCACTCATCAAAAGGAAAAAAGAAATGATGTCAAGTGCAGTTTATTACTCGCTTATATGGCCACGCAATTGACGTCATATAAGCATCAGCCATACTCATCGTATAATCATAAGGGCGAGGCAGGAGTGCATCCCTCTTCATTACAACATTCACCATAACTTCACAAAACTGCTTTCCAAGAGGCTGACCTCCAACCATGGTCTTTGGATTAGTAGAAAGAACAGTTGCCTTAGCTATAGGGAGATCAGACCTCAGCATAGCAAACAATATCACATCCTTTCCAACCTGAAGTAGATGATGTATTCATGAGAATTGCATAAATGCAAGGAACAGATATTAAATCACAAAATGTAAACTTTACAGAAGTATGAAGAACATTACAAGTGTATCATGTGCAAAGCAAGGGGCATGTGCAAAGCGAGGGGCATCTTCATTTCTTCGTGTGCTTGTAACGTTCATGGAAGGCATTGGTGGGGCTTCATCAACATGCCTATGGACAAGCAAGTTCTCATCATTAATAATGTCCTGATCACAATCTTCATTATCTGCAGAATTGTGAATTTCTTCGCACTGAGCATCATTATGTGCATCAACATGTCCTTCAGACCTTGGGCTCTACATCAAGCATTGGAATAATATCTATTAGGAGTATTTTTCAAATTTTGATTGCATATACACGGACCTATAATGGCACCTAAATACTTAGGTAAGAAACAAAGATATTGAAGTACTTTACCATGTGTTGCCGTGAATTAGAACCATGCTGTGACAAAGTTTCTTCATGCACTTGCTCTTGCAATTCCACAATACGTTGTTCTAGAGTTGCTTTTACACTTTCAGCCTTTTTACGAGCCAAAACTTCCAGTTGAAGCCTTGTTGGCATGTATGACTTCAACCCTGGGGTACCAATCTCTTGGGGTGTTGGTCCTAGACCCAAAATAATCTTTGGAGCCTCTTCTTTATTGGGAAATAGCGAAGAACCTTCTTAGGAACCTTATATACATGTTTCCCATCTAAACTCTCCCTAGCTGATTTCCACCGTGAAACCTTACATTTTGGACATGAATCAGATTTTTCATGCTCCTTCCAATAGAGAATGCAATCATTTTCACAAGCATGAATGCTAATGTACCCAAGTCCTATGGACTTAATCAATTTCTTAGATTCATAGAAGTTTCTAGGTAGTGCTGAACCCTTAGGTAATGCATCATTTAGTAGATCAAGTAGAAGGTCAAAACTTTTATCAGTCCAGCCTCCAAGGAGTTTGATGTGAAGCAATCTAATCAGGAAACGCAGTTTTGTATACTTCTTGCAAGTAGGGTACAACTCTTGACTATTGGCTTCTACCAACTTCTGAAGGGCACGTAGTTCATCACTAGGCTGAACATAACTGTTGTCTTCAAAATCCCCTCTATCATCTAAACCACAAGCTAAGTCTCTAAGCAATTCAGATATTTCATCTTCTTCATTGGACTCTTCCATAAGATCAGCACCATCAATATTTCCATGATTCTCATCAGAGGTACTTGCTTCTCCATGTAAATTCCATGTTGTGTACCCTTTTATAAACCCACCACATATCAAGTGCTCACGTACATCACTTGCCTCTCTCCAAAACGAGTTAACACATTTTCTGCAAGGGCATAATATCTTGTCCCCTACTGCTGAATTTCTAAATGCATAAGCTAGAAAACCGTTCACTCCTTGTAAATATTTCTTTGTGTGCCTACATGCAATATATTATGTAAAATCTCATGTTAACTACAAAACACTTTTAACATTTCAAAAGTAGTTGTGTTGTACCTAGGCTCATTATTGATCCATGTTTTATCCATACGCCTTTATAGGGAGATCACACCGCGCTAAGAATATATCCTTACATAGAGAGTGCAACCACTTAGCATATCACAAGCTTAGAAGAAAGCTGACAACACAACATAAGAACTCGAGAAATAGAACCATACCGTTACTCAAGCTCCTTCACCCAACTGTAGGTGTCCAGAGAAATTCCAAATGCTTGCAGCTACAAATTCTGCTCCTGCAAAAGTAGTATATATATTATCAAGAAATGGAGCCAACAGCCCAACTGTACTTGTGTAGTAGTGTTTGTTTAACATATACATCCTGAGATTATTTGCTTCCTATATGGCCATGCAACTGAACATATACATCCTGAGATTATTTCATATTAGAACATACAATCCAACCACAAGTTTTTGGCACATACAGTAATGAAACTGCATGTATCTCACATCAGTTTTTTGGCTGAAGATTGTCATCATCCTTAACTTGCAGAAAAAATTCTCGCTAAAAAAATGTAACCAAGCATTGATGAATAACATGAAGCACATACATATAAGCATTGTTCATTTTCAACATATACTGCATACAGCCATACACATACAGACATACTGACATACATTCATACAACACCAACTGATCAACACCACATCAGCCACTACCACTAGCCAGGCACAGAACAACTACTCACCGGCGGAGCCAAAGCTGATGCCTGACGCGGTCTGCGGTGGCGGCGGAGCGGAGGGCCGAAGGGCGGAGCCGGAGGCACAGTCGCCGCCTCGCCGGTCGTGCGGAGGGCGGAGCGAAGGTCGGAGGGATGGCCGGAGCGGAGGGCGGAGCCGGAGGCACGGTCGCCGCCTCGCCGGTCGTGCGGAGGGCAGAGCGGAGGGAGGGCCGGAGCGGAGCGCCCAGATCTGGCGGTCGCCGTGCTGGCAGAGTGCCCGAGCGGTCGGAAGGCCGGCACGGTGCTGCGCGGAGGCGGAGCGGAGGGCCGGCGCGGCGCGAAAGCGGAGCGGTCGGAAGGGCGGCGCGGAGGCGGAGCGGACCGGAGCGCGGCGCGGAGTGGAGCTAGGGTTCGGAATGTGGCTGTGGACGCGGCCGCTCCGCGCTCGCCGCTCGGGCGCCTTTATCGATTTGGGGGTGGATTGATGGGGGGAGGGCGCGCGCGGGAGCGGATTGATGGAGGGCGGGCGCGGGCGAGGGGGAGGAAATTTTTGGCGGGCGGTGCGGCTAGAGTCGAGGGAAAAAGAAGGTTGGCGGCGGCAAGGGTTTCATTGATCCTAGGGTTTTGATGTTGTAGGTGGGTTGGGCCCATTACAATTCGTGCGCGAGGGCTCTGGTCATCTATACCGACAGACGGTTCAACGTATATACCATGAATTACCGACTGACAGTTCAACGCCTAATGTAAATATATATACCGACAGACAGTCAATCGGCAAAGGTAGGAATACCGACTGACGATTTGTCACCAACTTTTACCGTCTAACTGTCCATCGGTAATTATACATTTTTAGCGACCGACATCTGACGGTATTTTGGTGTTGTGGTGTAGTGTGTATTGACCAGGAATTGAAGTTGGAATGTCCTAATTACTCCAAGTAAGCTGTGCTCTTACGGTAAGAATTGATGTGTCGTGAGTCCCCAGCTTTCACGGTCACGGCAGGCAAAATGGAGCGCCCACTCGGGTGGCGAAAGGCAGCAAAGTGAAGTGAGACGTGCGGCATTGCTTGCAAGGCAAACCAGGGGAGCACTGGTCACCGAAAGATGGTGCCATGCAAGTGTTTGGTCATGCCTGTCTGATGGTTCACTTTGTCTGTCCTTCGAACGGAGCACTTGTTGCCGACTGCCGTGGAGCCCTAGCTTGCCAAGTGGGAGCAGTGGTCCATATGGTAGATTCTTGAGGGAAATAAATACTCGTATGACAAAAGCTAAAACAAAACTTATCTCCTCCTAGATCCTTGATGTGGATTTCGCGTGATAAGCTCTATGAGATTCGAAACCAACGGTCCAGATCGCAGTCCACCGGGTGATTTAGGGCGCCCAACGTGTACCCATAGAATCTCGTGAGTAGATAATTCTAGACAGTGCTGGAAGGAAGAAGACGAAGGAGGAATAGGAGGAGGAATTATTAGCGGGGGAATTGCATATATACCCCATAGTTACTAGTGACTTGTAAATATGCCCCACTCTTAGATGGTTTTGCTATTTTGCCCCATACTTGGAGTGCCTCCTTGCTATTTTGCCCCACTACCCACCTGGCTGCTGGGAATTCCCGATCTACTCTTCCCGGGGGCGTGGCCGGCGGCGGCGGAACGGAGGCAGGCGCGGAGGGGGCGGGGTTGGCCGGGGGCGGCGCAGCCGGGGTGGCTGGAGGCGGTGCAGCCGGGGTGGCCGGAGGCGGCGCGGTGGCGTTGGCCGGCGGCGACGGCACGGGGAGGTACTCCGCGGCCTCGACGCCTTCCTCCTTCGGCTCCCGCCCCCTCTCGTCGCCGCCGACGCCTGGGAAGTCCAGGGAGGAGGAGAAGGTGGAGAAGAGGCGGAAGACGAGGTCGGGGCGCGCGGCGCGGAGGGCGGCACGAGATGCGGCGTTCTGTGTGGGGACGGCGTCGCCGGAGCCCGAGGCGGAGGAGGCGGCCATGGCGGCGTCGGCGGCGAGAGGGGGCGGGAGCCGAAGGAGGAAGGCGTCGAGGCCGCGGAGTACCTCCCCGCGCCGTCGCCGCCGGCCAACGCCACCGCGCCGCCTCCGGCCACCCCGGCTGCACCGCCTCCAGCCACCCCGGTTGCGCCGCCCCCGGCCAACCCCGCCCCTTCCGCGCCTGCCTCCGTTCCGCCGCCGCCGGCCACGCCCCCGGGAAGGGTAGATCAGGAATTCCCAGCAGCCAGTGGGTAGTGGGGCAAAATAGCAAGGGGGCACTCCAAGTATGGGGCAAAATAGCAAAGCCATCTAAGAGTGGGGCATATTTACAAGTCACTAGTAACTATGGGGTATATATGCAATTCCCCCATTACTAGCAGCATCTAGGGAGCGGGAATTAACAAGTACAGCTGCTTAGCTTAGGGTCGTAATCGCGACAGGACGATGGGGCTAGCCGTTGTGGCTAGGAGAGGCGCGGCGGCAAGCCCTCTTCCGGTCATCCACGAGGTCTACGTCCACGTCAGCTGTCGCTCTCCGTTGGTCGGCTGGGCACAAGGCGTATTTTATTAGGGAAAATTGCTCTCATGCCACAAACTTAAGAGCTATCCTCTCATTTGCCATATACTTAAGTGGCTTTGTTATTATGCCACAAACTTGAGTATTTTGTCATCAGTTTTGCCATTTTCAACCTTTAATGCCTATTCTGCCCTTCTCCTCTCCCCTCCCGGTTCTTCTCCCGTCTTCACCCGTGCGCCGCCAGCCGCCACTTCGCCCCGCTCCCCGTTCCAACCATCGCCATCCGCCCGCACCACCCCGACCGCCTCCGCCCCTTCCTCCTGCCCGGCGCCCTCGATCCCTTCGCCGCGCTCGCCTTCACCTCCCCCTCCGGCATCTCCACCTTCTCCCGTGCCTTCCCATCCCCCACCGGGCAACGCCCCCTCTCCGACGCCGCCTCCGCGCTCCCCTTCACCGTCGCCGCCCTCGGCAGCGACGCCGACCTTCTGGACGACGCCTTCCTCACCAGGCTCTGCCGCGACGCCGGAAGGATAGCCGTCCTCGTCCCCAACGTCTCCACCCCGGCCGGCGCGTGCTCTCCCCCGTCCCGGACGTCGTCGGCCTTCGCGAGCCGCCCGTCGTGCGCGACTTCCTCATCGGGCTCGAGGCGGCCGGGTGGGTGGCTTCCCGGCCGCCGGCGTACACCACGTGCTGGGCTGGGCCGGGCTGCGCCGAGGGGCTGGTGGCCCCGGACGCCGCGCCCGACGCCATCGTGTTCACGAGCACGGCCGAGGTGGAGGGGCTGCTCAAAGGGCTGGACGCCGTGGGGTGGAGCTGGCTGCGGCTGAGCTGCGCCATTCCTCTCCATGGCCGGGACGAAGTGGCGGCCGGCGGCGCACGGGTGAAGACGGGAGAAGAACCGGGAGGGGAGAGGAGAAGGGCAGAATAGGCATTAAAGGTTGAAAATGGCAAAACTGATGACAAAATACTCAAGTTTGTGGCATAATAATAAAGCCATTTAAGTATGTGGCAAATGAGAGGATAGCTCTTAAGTTTGTGGCATGAGAGCAATTTTCCCATTTTATTATGGCTCTCGTCTCCTCCGGACCATTCGCGTAGCATTGCCACTGTTTTAACCACCGCGTGGAGGACAGATACTACATGTGATTCTTGCTTGATTCGCTCCCCATCTCAGGCATGAGAATGAGATGGCCAAGCCTGCTAATGACTGGCGATTTCAGTTTTAGACTCTAGTTCGGACTGCATGGATGCTTAAATTCAATGTCCTTGATTTTGTGCACACTTATTTTGGGCAATGGATTCTGAATTCCGGATACGAGCAAATCATGTTTTGCAGCGGAGACCTGATTGATGATGAAATACTACTCGCTGGTATGATAGGCAACGATCATATGTACTCACCAGTTGTTACTTACACAAGAGGTTACGTCGGGGTATTAGGAGTTCCACCAAACAAGAAGGGTCTCGCAATTTTAGACACCTAACCCCAACATAGCTGTGTTGCAAAACTGCAGGTTGCATAGGATGGTAGCAACCTGCAAGCGATTACCAAAAGCTCATCATGGATGTAATTAACTTAGCGTAACGCAAAATTATTACTCACTACAACCTCCTAGACATGCATTCACACCGGTTTGGTGGCTAATCCTCTTCTCTACCATAAGCTAAGGCTAAAGGCTAAAGGCAGATCTTGTTAAGACCAAAAGTCTGCAAGTGTTGCTTATCGATCTATCAGCATTCAGTTCATTAACACGAGCGTTCGTGTTAGAGCTAAAAACCATCAGCCGCAGCCAAAATCAACTCAGTGTCCACAAGCGCTGCAAAAAGAATATTTCACCAGTATGTCAGATTTTGGCTATCTGTTCTTATCGTTTGGAATGTACGATCTACCAACTCCATCTCTGAAGCCATCAGGAAAAAGAGTGATTCAGAGTAATTGGGATATTAACTAATTTTATTTCCTCGCAAAAAAAAAGGCGATCCACAAAAGTTGTTTAGCTATTATCAATTTATATCACACGCAAGCGTAAGGAGGCCGTTGCCATGCCTTCCTGTTGCGAAGTAGTTTTCAGCCTTTCGAAGAATTGTACATTTTTTGCGTGTGTCTGTATATTTGGTTAGTCTTTGGTCGGCTGATTTCTCCTTGATGTGACGATCCGGACAGAAACAAGCTCCTCGCATTATTCGACAGCGACGTTGCAAGAGAATTCTCAATGGACGCCAAATAATTGAGCACAAACAAGGCAACATAGGCCACCGTCATGCAGAACGAGAGGTGACCAAGATGCTCTGCATTTGAAGTTCTGAACACCGTCTTGCTAAGGATTGCTGCAGTGCAACATCAGCAACTCCTTTGCGGGGATAAACTAGAACCGTTACTTTTATTAAATTTTATACGCCAACCAATTCTCCAAGAAGCTTAGTCTGGTGAGAAATGGTGTGCGATCCACTGATACTTCATCATGTTTTAGTTTCACAGTTGTGGGAAGAATGCGTAGTACTATAGCAGTGATGCCTTTGTTTCAGCAAGGCAGATGATCCGAATCCCCGTCCCTATCTAGCGAAAATAAGTGAAACCTAGGCTTAAAACTGGAGCCAAAGGCGATCCATTTTAACTCGTGGTTTAGTATTTTCGAGCAGACAGCGACCTGTGAACTAACAGGAGCCGATCGTGAGGTGCCTCAAGAAGAAACCTGTGGGGCGTTGGAAATAGAAATTTGGTTTTTGGCAGACTAGCAGTGACCCTTGCTGACCTTGCATATGCTTTGTTGTTTGTTTGTTTGCCCTATACTGGAAGGATGAGACAATAATGTAGGTTGATAAGGAAACAAATCTGAAAAGATATGGCCGATTTTGGATCATATATTCAATAATCCCCACCTTTAGATAAATTCCACTTATAGAAACAATGAATTATCAAAAACTCCAAACAAAAGATCATCGTGCACCAAAAATCCATTGGATTAAACTATGACACCAACTAAGTTTGAGCAAAACTCAAACTTAGCAGCAGAAACTAGCTTTGTCATCATATTAGCTGGATGCCATGAGTACTTATCTTGCAAATTTTAATGTCACATTTAGCTATGATACAACGGGCCTTTGAAATAATGGTTCTATTCACGTCTTCTACTACGTTGTTTTGTTGAGGTGTATAAGGAATGGTGTAGTGTTTTACAATGCCTTCTGACTTAAAAAATGAGTTAAACTTGTCATAACATAATTCCATACCATTGTCAGTGCGGAGCTTTCTTTTTGGTCTATCTCTCAATCATAACCTTCCACTCCTTATATGCTAAAAACGTATATGATTTATGATTCAAGAAATAAGGCTAAACTCTTCTAAAGTAATCATCAATGATAGTCAACATATAATGAGCACCTCCTAATGATGGCTTACGAGATTGTCCCTGTAATTCAGAACATGCATAATCAAGAATACCTTCTGTAGTGTGTACTGACATGTTGAATTTCACTCTCCTACGCTTGGCAAACACGCAATGCTCACAACACTTCAACTTGTCAATACTTTGTCCATCAAGGAGTCCTCTCTTGCTTAACTCTACCAAGCAATTTCACTCATATGCCCGAGACACATATGCCAAAGATTCAAAATATTAGAATCAGATAATAAATTTGAAATAACATCACCATTACCTGATATTGTTGTACCTCACAAGTGGTACAAGTTAGCAGATTTCATCTTGGCTTTCATCACAACAAGAGAGCCCTTCAAAACATTTAGGACTCCACCTTCACCGGAATACTTGTACTCTTTTAGAATCAAGCGTACTCAAAGTGATGAGGTTCCTCTTTAAATCTGGAACATGCTGTACGTCTGACAAAGTCTTGATAATGCCATAAAACATCTTGATTTGAACTGAACCAATGATTGCAACCTTACATAGAGAGTTATCTCCCATTAATACAAAACCACATGGCATAGCTTCATAGGTAGTGAACCAATCCCTATTAGTGCACATATGAAAGGTATATGTTGAATCAAGAATATATTCATTGCTGGTTTTTGCACATCCAGCAAAGGCTACAAGCACTTCTCCATCAGAACTATCATCTACAACAACATGAACTTTGCCTTCCTCACTAGATTTACCTTTATTGAAGTTTTCATCTTTCTTTTTTTTTTGTTCTGTAGCTTCCAGTATTTAGATATGTTGTGTCCTCTAGTCATGCAATACTTGCATGGCTTGTACTTATCTCTAGACTTTGATCGGCCTCTATAGTTTCCGTTTGAGCTCTTGGCTTTGGAGCCACCATTTGCACTCTTCTCCTTCGGCTTGCCATGAACAATCAAACTTTTTGCTTGTGAACTTGAACTTTCATTAGACATCATGAGTTTCACTTTTCCTTGGCATGCAAGACTGCATAAACTTCATTAAGGGTGAGTGTATCTCAACTATGTAATATGGTATATCTAAAAATTGAATAGGAACTAGGCAATGAATATACAAGAGTAAGATCCAAATCCTCGTCTTCATATTTTACCTCCATCAATTCTAGGTCAGAGACGATTTCTTTAAAGGTCGATAGGTGATCCAGTAGTGATCCTCCTTCTAACAACTTATGCGAATAAATCTTCTGCTTTAGATGCATATTATTGGTAAGATCTTTCGTCATGCAAATCTGTTCTAGCTTCAACCATAAGGCAACACCGGTCTTCGCCTTCCAGACCTCCTATAAAATATTATTTGATAGATGAATATAAGATAAAGCTTTACAATCCTTTCTCTACCTCTTATCTTGAGATGATGCCGTAGGCATCTTGTCAATCCTAGCCAGAGCATCGTGCAAATACATTTGCATTAGTATTGCCCGCATCTTCACTTGCCACAACAAAAATCTTGTGTCTCAATTTAGCAGCAGAAGACCATACTTCAATATTGCAATGTCGAATAAATCCTAGATTGATCAGGTAAAGAACATGGCTCTGATACCACTTGTTAAAAATCGACAAGGAAAATAATGAAGATGATCAAAGAACAATAGGCACTGAATTTTAATGTAGAAAACCCTAGTGAGAAAAACCATGGAGGCACACTTGGTGATGACCACTGTATGAAGAGAGTTACAAAGCAGAAAATTTTACAATGAATCGTCAACTCAATCCCGTGTAGCTACAAGGTTATATAGAGATACAAAATGATTTGTGGTCGATAAGGAAATAAATAAATAAAAATATGGTTGATTTCGAGGCCTATCGGCCCTTTGCTACCACAAACCGCCATTCCTTCACCGTCAAAAATTTGGATCACATATTCAACGGATTTCTGTGAGAGACATAATTAACTAGATCCCCATTTTTTTTCCTTACTTTTATGCATCCCTCTCCCTAAAAAATAAATCATTTTCTAGAAAAAAACGGTAGTGCCTATACCTGCAGAATACCGTAGCCCAACTCAGTTCTAGGCGGCCCGGCCGAACTCCACCCCTCCATGCTCTTGTTGAGGCCCATTTGTTTTGACCCCACTAAAATGAATGAAACAAAGACAAAAATCAATCGGCATTGCCCACTCACTCACTCACAGGCTCCCTGATCTTTGAGCTAGATCGGAGCAGAAGAATGAGGTGAATCGCAGTTTGGCAGTGGCGGTGGCGATGTGAGAGGAGCTGGATCGAGCAGACGCAAGAAGAGCGGGAACGGGGTGATGAAGAAGGTGGCGGACGCGTCGGCGAAGGCCGGGAAGGCGATTGACTGGGATGGCATGGCGACGGTGACTCGTCTCTGAGGAGGCCCTCAAGGAGTTTGCCAGCCTCCATCGCGCCTTTGACGACGTCAACCACCAGCTCCAGACCATGTTCTCCAAGGTACCTTACCTGCCAATCGCTGCCCTGTCTCGTCTCGCACCAGCCTGATCGATGTAGCCAATGCAGCTAGGATTTGATCCCCGGTCGGATCAGATCAGGGATTCGTTTCGGTGATCAACATGATTTCGCGTGGGATCTGTTTGTGGATCAAGGAGCCTTTGTCGATCGATGTACAGGGGGAAGAATCAATGCAGCCCCTGTGATTGTAACCACGCCATTACATTTTGTTATATTACACTGAAGTTTCCATATGATAGCGTTGAGGACATCAGGACAGCCGAACAAATCTCAACAATTATGGTGAAAAACCTGGTCTGTGCCCAAAATGATAGCGTGTGTTGGTAACACAAAATAATTTAGTATGTAAGTAGGTTTGCTCATCGATGAGTAGTTTCTTATGACTTGTCACTTGAAAGATGAGCAAGAACTTGAAACTATCATATTGGATTGTTGTATGGATGCCCACCTTGTGGTAGGTTGGGCATAACCTATCCCTTTAGTGATGGGACTGCAACAAGTAGTTCCTCATTCTGTTTTGCTTTTAAGATTTGTTTTGGCAGCTATTACCGACACAAAAATGATAGGGTCTACTCGTTTTTTTGCTGTAATCCAATCATTCTATCTGGTTTTGAACAATAGATTATAAACACCTGTGAGGCTCTTTATTAATGGTGCAAAGGAATATTGTAGTACAATGACAAACAACTGAAACAAAACTAGCATGGATGAATTAAGCAGCCCTTCTGTTACATGTTAAATGCATGTAAAGTTTAGCCCTGTTTCTTTTCTATCTTTGTATTGATCTTGTGTGGAACAACGGAAGTGCCATGGCAACCTTGGAAACATGCATTCTCTCTTCTGACAAGCTGAGTGAAACGAGAGATGTATTTATTTTGTTATTGCAGGAGCCCCAGCCCCCAGCCAATTGACTGGGAATACTACAGAAAGGGAATCGGTTCAAAAGTTGTGGATATGTACAAGGAGGCTTATGAAAGTATGTGTTTTTCTACTCTCCACTTTATTTCCATTTCTAGGAAACTGGCATGCTATTAAATTGCAAACAAATTAGTTTTGATATCATTGGGGATTTACAACTTGTGACCGATGTGTGATTGGGAACATTGATTAGGATATCAAATTAACTTACTTATATTTTGTTTAAAAAAATGATCCAATCGCAATACGGTCTGAGTGATGTATACTCATATATGCATTCTAATGTATCTGGTAGTTTTTAACCATAGGTTGCTTATCTGTTAGGTTAGATAAATTCAGGCAATATTAGTCAGTTTCTCTTTTCTTTCTTAAAAGAGCTTCTAAAAATATGCTGTATGAAAATCATGTCACAACATTGAACTCCAAAGTGGACCTGGATCTAGAACTGATTTTGCTACCTTGCAATACAACATCTTGTGCTATGCACTTTTCATCTGTTTGACCTCTTACTGAGATAGCAATCATGCAGCCAATGCAGGTATTGACATCCCCAAGTATGCTGACACTATCACTCCTTAGTATAGCTGAAGTTTGATGCTCTCGTGAGGATTCACCGTTCGTTTATGTTTAACCTTTCCTGTTCTGTCCTGATTTGCCTTCGTTGGTTTCGTTAGTACAACTGGATTGTCACTCCTGCTGTTACACCTTCAGATATTTCTGAAATTTCCTTTTTGACATATGTAACTAGTCGAATTGAAGGAAGCAGAAAAGGCGTGTCTGAAGGAATCAGAGAGGATAGAGGAGATTGCTGAAATGCAGGAAATGAAGGTGAGGTGGATCCTTAACAAATTTGGAGCCGGTTGCTTTTACATTCATTTTAACATCTTTCTTAAACACACAGAAAAAGATCAGCACAGTGACAGCAAACGAGTACTTTGAGAACCATCCTGAACTCAAGCAGAAGTTTGATGATGAGATTTGTAACGATTATTAGGGATACTAAATAGCGGAGAAACTCTCATTTCCTTTACTGGAACATTCAATAATATTTCTTTGCCCCGATATGTAGGCAAGCTCACCATCCCAACATTGGTGAATTCCGTAACATGTGAACGGGGCTTGTTGAAATTAAACTAAATAAGCTCTTTTGTAGATTTTTTGGACCTAATCATTTGGAGGGTCATCAACTTCTCTCTTATGAAGATTTTGTTTTGCGCTTTAGCTCCTTCCAAGAGCAGGAGGATTTCTGCTAGGTATTGATTCCTCCATGTACCTTGTGGATTGTGGTTTGTTGATGTGCTTATCCTTCCAGGTGCAGCTTTTGAGACTGGCCTCACCTATCCACAGCTGAAGTTTGCCTCACATGTCACTGCACTGCAACAGCCTTGTTCCCTCCATGGAGCAATGTACCCTGTGGACATATGCATTGGGAATAAATCTATATAATAGCCTAAACTTTACTAAAAAGCCCGGTTAACACCCCTGACGAGGATATAATAATCCTCTAATTATTATATTATTATATTCTCAGAGTATAACCCTTATCGATAATGAAGAGATTTCGCAGGTTAGTCGTAAGTCATTCTACAACCATTTCTTAGTTGTAAATATTTCTACAACCGCTTAGTCGTAGTCTTTCTACAACCACTCTTTAGTTGTAAGTCTTTCTACGACCACTTAGTTATAAGTCTTTTTATGATCACTTAGTCGTAAGTCTTTGTACAACTAAATAACTTGTGAGCTCTCCTGCAACCACCTCATAGTCGCAGACCCTCCTGTGACCAATCCATCTCCAACTGGCTTGTCTGCGATTACTTACTACATCGTGGGCCTGTCTGATAAGGCGATTAGAACGTGCGCTTAATCCTAATAACTGCACATGATTTCTCTCTGACAATCGCCGCACAACGAACGGGCCACCACGTCTCTCTGACAATAACTTTCGCCAGATGGTTATCTCTTGAAGCGTTGAGACGTCTTTTGGCACAGGACAACGGCCGTTGCTTCATCAACTATATAAATGTTAACGCCCGAGAGAAAGAGATCGAACCATATCAAATCAGGAGATAGTGTTAGGTATTTTGCATTACTCTTAGTTGTAATCAATTTCTCTAAACAATAGTCACACAGGAAGCATGGTTATTATTCTCCCAAGAGAAGGTCCAAACCTGTATAAAAATTCCCGTGTTTCCTCTCTGCATGACCATAGTCTAGTCTTCTAAGAGATTTTTTGAATCCAATAAATCATACGTAAGATCGGTATTAAAACACCGATAGTTGGCACCATCCGTGGGGATAAATTCTTCAAGGACTCCAGTAATTTCCTTGTCGGCAAATTCTCTTCCTTCTGATGTCCTCATGGTAGGAGAACGGAATGAGGAGAACTGGTTCGGCCTAGTTGATTATGCAGATCTCGACATGGATGCCTGCTATGACTTCGAGCAGATAATGCTTGCTTCTGACGGTGAGGTTGTCCTTGGAGATCCATCCTAGGATCTCAGAGACCGCACCACAGGAAAGGCCGATGAAGGATCCATATCTCCCGCAGCAGTATGCCAGACGAAGGAACCAGTTCCCCGGGCAGCAAGGGTCAATCTAACCAGATGGAAGAACACGACAATGGGCCTACCCCCAAGTGTTCGAGTCCCTTAGCGACCGCTCGAGCAATTTTAGTGAGTCCTGAATTTATCATTTTGGGAATTCATCGCCAACTGGTGGTCGTAACTCTCCGATGGAACCTGCAAAGAGAGTGGGTAGGCTCGCTATGAGTTCGCACATACATTCGCCGAGTGCAGGTCCAACAGGAGAGAGTTATTACCCGGAATTCCCCTACATGGCGTGGTTTACTCCAGGCCGTGATGCGCTCTCGCTAGATGATTCTTCAAGCGAGGGACCCTCCATTGGAAGTGGAGATTCCAGACAGGAGGTCTTTGCCCTCCCCGCAGATTCTAATCGCTCTCTCGGAAGAAGGCCTGAGGATGCTCCCCCCTGATCACACACTACCACCCCTTGTGAGGATGGAGAGGAGATCATCAATGATGAATCAGGTTAATTCTCTGATGAGCATGGGAGAAATCCTAGAAATAATCGCTCTCAAATAAGGTGGTCACAACCAGCCTTAAAGATTGAGGATCCCGAGACAGCCCAACAGAGACGACTTGCTGCTTAGAGGTCTTTGCCTGGGCATGCCTAGTACCAGTCTAAAGAGGCTTGAGAGCTTGAACGCATCAATGACCTGCTTGAGAACCCGATTCAAGGGCTTGCTCGAGTGCAGGCTGCGACAACTTCATCGAAGGGTCAGGCTCCGCAGCATGATGGACAGATTCGAGTAGCCTCATCGGCATAACTCTAGGAGTCGAACAGGTACGACTACGTCTAGTTGTTCACAAAACTCACCTTGTGGGATTTGACATGATGATAGGTCGTGACGGTCTCCTAACCATAACTCAGGCGAAGGAGAGTTTCTCGATGACTCCAGATTGGCGAGTTTACCGAGGAGGCAATAGGAATCTATAGCAGTAGATGGAGTACGAGGAGTACTACCCTTGTATGGATAAGGCCTACTATAGGTCGGGTCCATCCACTGTCGGGCATCGTTGGGTATGATCACCTGGTGACACCAATTACCCTTTCCCGCAAAGGAGGCATCAGGAGCTCATTACTGGATGTCGGGCATTCATCCCTGAACTCTGAGTAGTGCACTGGCCACTGCGGTTTCACCCAGTAAACATGGAGAAATTCTATGGGTCCTAGAATCCCATCGAGTTTCTTCAAATTTACACGACCGCGGTTCAGGCAGTAGGAGGAAACGAGCACATTATGGCAAACTATCTTCTGGTGGTGCTCGAAGGATCTACTCAGTCATGGTTGCGCAACCAATCATTTAAGTCGATTTATTCGTTGCAACACTTTTGCAATCTTCTATTGGCCAACTTCCAAGGCACATACAATCGTCCTGTGAAAGAGGATGACCTACACTGAATGCGGTAGAATAGCAATGAGACCCTGTGACAATTCATTTGTAATTCAATTCTAAAGGTCTCTGATGCTTCTGTCATTAGGGCATTCAAGCAGGGGTCCGCAATCGGAGGTTCACAGAGGATATCGCCTTGAATCCTCTGACCACTGTCGCTGAGCTCTTTGAGATGGCTGTTCGCTACACGATTGCTGTTGATGCAGTCGAATGGACTAATGCCATTGATCAGGTCAATTGGAATTCCAAAGAGGAAGGTGAAGGTAGTAAAAGGAAGGAGAAGGCCAAGAAACCCAAGAATAAGACCAACGGTTGGAAGCCTCGAGCCGAAAGTTTGAAGGAAGTCTTGGCTGTCGGCGATAAAGAGCCACACAAGCAATACTCTGATGGGGCAAAGGCAAAGCACCCGCCGGAAGGACAACAATCCTAGTGGTGTCCACTTCACAAAGAGGGACACGACCTTCGCAACTGCCGAGTTTTCCAACGAAAACTCAAGGAAATCTCCAATCTTTTCTTGCCATATTGGGTGCTTCCTTGATCCAAACTTCACAGCACAGCTTGAAGAATTCCATGCCAACTTTCACTTTGATGGAGGAATATTTGGACATCTATGGACATTATAGGGATAAGAAGTCACATTGAGTTTCGAAAACAAGTTCTCAGAGGAGACAAGGAGCAAGAATCCTAAGAATGAGGTAAGAATAAACAATTACTAGTCAATCATTTGGTTGATTTGATTTAGAAAATAAATTTTGAAATCTTGACTAATTCGACCATTCTAACTAGGGCTCCGTCCTACAGTCGATATAGCTCTGATACCATCTCTGTAGAGACCCGAATATACAAATCCGGACTCTCCTGTGTATTCTGCACTAGTCCAGGATCACGCTAGTGCACACAGTGTGAACAAAGATAAATATCATCCATATCACGATATTCTAAGGAAAAACCAAATTATATTGATAATCATCAGAGTACGACCTTATGGTCAAGCTTACAATAGACTAGCCCGAAGGGCTTAACAAAAACTAGCAGCGGAAATCCAAAAGAAAGCGCAGCAGCCAATCGACACGCCCACAGGCTATCGAGTGGAGAACGAAGCCTAATCCGCGAAGACGTCGAAGTACTCTCCTTCTGGAACCTCCTGCTGGTGATACTCCTCCTCCTCAACTGAGCAACAGGGGCATAAAGCCGTGAGTACATTGGTACTCAGCAAGCCGTTTGTAACAAATGAATGCAATATAATATGCAAGGCTTACCAATGGAAGGCTAAAAGGTTAATTTGCATAAAACGGCATTTGAAAATACAATAAATAGATTGAAGGCGCATTTGAAGTAAAACAATAATAAACAATAATCAAAGGAATTGAAGTAACCACTTATGAATCTCCCATCCATAAGCTAAACCAACCACTCATGGACCTCCCATCCACAAGTTAAACCAACAGTGAATTAACCATCCACTGTCCAAAACTTTTTAGAAATAACTATACCTCGTGTGAAATCACCGAGCATTGTCCATGACCGAGGACGCGGCTATTCGAATAGTTTTACACTCTGCAGAGGTTGCACAACTGTACCCACACGATGTGATTAGCCTCGCGCTAAGGAAATCACAACAAGGCTTTTACAATGATCCATCTCCACCTGATCCCACTCGCTAAGGTTTCGCCGTCGAGTAGGGTAACCCCCTAGTCGATAATTGCCCCCTCTTGCGCCACAACAACATCGGTAGTAAAACCAAAGTGGAGACTTCACAAATTATTATGCCAGGTCTATCCCATACTAGACATGTGGTTTGCACGGTAAGACTCAGATCAATGGCGCACAAAGTTAAGTCCTTAAGAATTACCCGGGCGAAACATCCACATCCCATGTGCCTCTCGCACCCCCTTTACTGCACGATCAATCGCCCAAGTGAAAAACAATTTTGTATAACCAACACCAATGACACTACCCATGCCATGGCAACAAGTTTTATAACCGTGGTTAACCACCACATTCAAGTATATCATTAAGTCAAGATTAATTAACCACATGTGATGATAAACCCAACGTGCTAGTGATAAGCATGGCTAAGCAATTAAACGCACAACCCATGTGACAGCTAATATTGCATCACTAAGTAATTTCCCATTCTATGGTGACAATGGAATCAGGGCATTCAAATTATCAAGGAGGAATAATCAATTAGGTCATTAACTACCAATACAAGGGTTTTATAATAAAATAGCAATGCATGATAATTTAAAGCAAAGTAATACATAATAGATTTGAAAACTGGGTTCAACATGATCAAAGGACACGACTTGCCGTGGCCTGGCTCAGTTGAGGGCTCTTGATCTTCAAATCCAACTTCCCCTCCTTCGAAAACGTGATCTAACGAGAGAGAAAACGCATCGAAAAGACAAAAAGAAATCAAATAAAATTCAAATAAACTCCAAAAACTGCAAAACCAGAACCAAAAGAAAGAGCTCAATTTTAGATGAATTTAGGAAGAAGAATCGGGTCAATCGGAGCTAGGACGAGGGAGAACGGGCTCTTGGAAAATTGGATCTAAAGAAAATCGGGAAATTGGAAAAATGTACTGTGCTGTGGACCGGGCGCACGGGAGAACGGGTCTACGGTGAACCCGGCGCACGAAACAGTGCGGCTGACTGGGCTGCTGGCGCAGGCGACGGAGCTGACGTGGCGACCACGTGGCAGGACACGTGTGCGCACGAGCTGACGTGGCGGCTGACTGGGCTCGGCTGACGTGGCACAAAGGCGCACGGGTCTACGGGGCTTACGGCTGACAGGCGGGCCCCGCGTGTAAGCGGATCGGCGCACGGTGGACCCGATCCACGGGAAGGTGAGGGGTCGCGGCTGACGCCAGCGCTGACGGGGCGGCGCGGGGACCGAGGGGACGCGGGGCGCGGCCGAGGCGGCGGCGAGGCGCGTCCGCGGCGATGGCCGGGCGGCGGGGCTGCGGCGGACGGCTGACCGGCGACGAGGGGTTCAGGCGGCGGGGTATGGGATCTGGCTGGCGGGGCTCACATGCGGCAACCGACGACGGCGAACGACGGCGGCGACGTGCGGCGGCTTCGGCGGAGGCGAACGACGTCGGCGAGGGCGGCGTCTTCGGGTTCCGGCGGCGAGGCGCACGGCGGCAGAAGCGGCGGCGGCGACGGCGGCTGCGGGACGAGGAAGTTGAGGGGGCGGCCTCCGTATTTATACACGGCCGTCGAGGTGTCCGGATGGAAGACGGCGGAGGTGTCCTGGGCGGAGACGGCGAGGCGGCGGCGGAGTCGTGCCGGATACGGAGACGGGAGTCCCGGCCGGGGACGATACGCCTGACAGGTGGGCCCCACCTGTCAGCGGCTCGGACGGGCGAGCGGCGAGGATGGCGCACGGGCGTGAGCGGGCGGCCGGGATGGCGACACGCGTCGACCATCGGCAGGGGCAAGGCGGGCGCGGGCGTGGCACCGATGTGCGACGCGTGGCACGGCGGGGCGGTGCGGGCTGGCGGCCTGCTGGGCTGGGCCGGCTGGTGGGTTTCGGCCCACTGGCCGGTTGGGATTTTCTTTTCTTTTTCTTTTTTCAGAAATTCAAATAAATACTTTTGAGCTCTAGAAAATAGCAAATAAATCCAGAAAAAATCCAATAAAATTCCAGAAAATTCCTTGAGGCTCAAGGAACTCAAATAAAATAATTCTGGCAAATGTTAATGTTTAAATTAATCACATTAAACCCTTTTAATTGATAAAATTCCAATTAAGCTTTAATTAATTCCAGAAAAATCCAAATGGTGAATTTTATTTTAAAAGCTTCAAAAAGGCTCTGAAAATCAGGATGTTACAGTATCCCTCAGAAGGATAACTTTGTCGCGGACCAGTTGGCTCAACTAGCTTCTTCCCGATCATAAGTTCCACCAGGAGCCTTCTTAGAGCAACTTCAGAAGCTGTCTCTGGTCGAAGAACTAGAGACAACTCCTAATGAGGCAGCCTCTCTAGAGTACGAAGATACCTGGATGGCTCCCATCTACTATTATGTTGAGAAGGGTTCAGTACCCGATGACAATCTTGAAGCAGATCATCTATCCCGCAAGGCCAAAATGTATACTTTGGTCGATGGGGCACTCTAAAGATGGAGTACTCAAGGGGTTCTCATGTGATGCATATCGCTGAAAGAAGGATTACAACTCCTTAATGACATACATGGGAGTATCTGTGAAGCACATGCTTTTTACAGAACGTTGGTCAGAAAAGCCTTTCGACAAGGTCTCTATTGGCCAACCGCCCTCAATGATGCTAAAGAGCTAGTCAGGAAGTGTGTACAATGTCAGTTTCATAGTAGGCAAATACACCAACCGGCTCAGGCTCTTCGGACAATGCCTCTATCTTGGCCTTTTGTGACCTGGGGCTTAGACATCCTAGGACCGTTACTAAGAGCACCAGAGGGCTTCGAGTTTCTTTTCATGGCTATTGACATGTTCACAAAATGGATCAAGGCCGAACCTATGACTGGGATAACAACGGAAGCCACAAAAAGGTTCATGATGAGAAGCATGATTACTCGATTTTGAGCTCCAAGTCGAATAATTATTGATAATGGTAAGAAATTTTTTAGTGCAAAATTTCATGAATTTTGTAATGAATTAGGTACCAAACTTTGTTTTGTCTCCATCGCCCATCCCCAAAGCAATGGGGTAGTTGAGCGTGCGAATAGCCAGATAATGCAAGGAATTAAGACTCGAGTCTTCGACCAGTTTGTAGAGTGCTCGGGGGCTTGGGTACAAGAATTACCTTCAGTATTATGGATAATTCACACGACTTTTAGTCGAGCAACAGGAGAGACTCCATTTTTCCTTGTTTTTGGGGCCAAAGCCATGCTTCCCCATAACTAAAGATCCGGTCGACAAGGGTCAAGAATGTCAGCGGCTCCAACCAAGAGAAACTTTGAGCAGATGACATCAACCTGCTTGAAGAGAAGTGGAATCAAGCCTTGATCTGATCAAAAGTCTATTAGCAAGCCATGCGTAAGTACTACGATCGTAAGGTCTAACCTCGCAGCCTTGCTGTAGGTGACTTGGTATTGAGGGAAATATAATCCCAGTCTAATTAGAACAAGCTTGCCCCCAAGTAGGAAGGTCCTTGCACCGTGGTTGTAGTCACACGACTAGGCTCGGTACGACTTGCTATGGAGGACGGCCAGATTCTCTCAAACTCTTGGAACATCGACCAACTGTGTGAATTTTACGTGTAACATTTCTACTCTTTCAATAAAGCTTTCAGTCTTTTTTCAAATCTTTATTGTCGTATGTTTAGTAGAGCTTCTTTTATGTTTGTTTGACCACTTCTAGTACATCCAACTTATTTAACTAGTTGGAGAAGGGGACACCACTAGTTGAAGTCCCTTCTTTCTGCACGTGGTCCTACCTACTAAAAGGAGCTTCCTAGTGTCGATCCATTCCTGAGTCTTGCTATCAGCATAAAACAATTGAGTTGTCAACGAAAACATTGAATAGAAATAAGGGAAAAAATTCTAACTGTTTATCATCTTATCATTTAAGACTTCGATTTCATTAACCTGGTTGAAGTGAGGCAACACCACTAGTCAAAGTCTCTCCTCTCTGCACGTGGTCCTACCCACTAGAAGGAGTTTCCTAGTGACGACTCGTTTCTCACTTTTGCTGCTAGAAACATGACAAATCAAATCTGACCATGATATACAGATGATCTCTAGGTGTTTACCCTATCATCATTTATATCTTCAATTCGATTAACCTGGTCGGAGAAAGGAACATCACCTAGTTGAAGTCTCTTTTCTCTACACGTGGTCCAACCCATTAGAAGGAGCTTCCTAGTGTCAACTCGTTCCTAACTTTTGCTAACAGAACATGACAACGAAAATGACAACGACAGTCGGATAAACTGCTCTATACTCTACATACGTTATTTTGTATTATTTGCTTAGTTTATTCATATAAACTAAGTATTATTGATATAACTTTATTTCTTAGTCATAAATTCTCTCTTTTATTTCTTTTTTCATCTTACAAGTACTAACTACTCAACAAGATGAATTGCAAGAAAAAGAAGTTTTCATTATCCATAGGTAAGTCTTTACAAAGTTATGATTTATAAACTACTCTGAAGAAGGGGAGTCGAGTTGCATCTCCTCTATGACTCTTCGACCAGCCAGCTCTAGTTCTTCGATCAGACAGGCTGCCTCTGCTTTACTGTAGCTAAAGTCATGATTGATTGGATGAAAGTTAAGGTTCTAATCGCATGTCTTGAGTTTTGTCAAGGCATACCTTACAACGCCTTTAACTGCCTCCCGAATCGACTTGGCCTGGTTAGTCTTCAGAGTAGATAAATGCTTCTCTAGTGCTCCAACTTGTAGCCCGATCATACTCGCATGAGCGGTTATGGTATCCTCAGAAGGACTCATTTTCTCCGTACCAAACCCACCGAGTAGATTGTTGAGAAGTACAATGTTGTCATGAAGAATTGCCTTCGTCAACTTCGTTTCTTCTTGACTACAAGTCAAGGCTTCTAAGAAATGCTTTATTTTGACCACGGCCTCTGCAAATAGGTTTAGAGTGGTCAGAGCAATGCTTATCAAAAAACTAGTTATGAAGAACTAGTCGAAGGTAAAGCTTTCCGTACATGCCAGTCGAGCATCAAGCTTATCGACTTTAGCTTTGTGCTGTTCTTCTAACAACTTTGTCCTCTGGTTGCACTCTTTATTGATACGAGTAAGTTTTCTGATCACCTTGGTTTTCTCTTCGACCTCAGTGTGGAGCTTACTCATTTCATCCTTTTCGCTTGTCAAAAGAAAAGAGTTAGAGAAACACTAGAGAGACAACTAGATAAACAGTCTTAAGTCTAGAACTTACTGTTTAATTTTCTCTGCAATGTGTTGATTGCAGAGTTGGCTTTCAGAAAACTTATTTGTAAGTCGACGTTTTCTTTCTTTAGCCTCTATGTATCAACTTTCTTGTGGTCGAGTGCAGTAGCCAAAAACTTTGCATCACTCTTAAACCTGAAAAGGTTAAAGAGGGATATGAAAAGCTAAACAAGTGATTAAAAGAGAGTTCGACTATATAAACCAGTGACTTACCATTCCTCTACGTTCATGGAGATTTCGGCATTTTGTTGTCATAGGAGTGTGAGTTGTTTTTGGTACTTAGCCACAGTTGCCATGTCTTCTAATGCTCTCTAAACAAAGAAGGATGGTGAGGGATAAGAAAAGACCAAGTATGAATGTCTATGTGCTTGATACTTACATTCATGCTCCCACGAGCAAACTTGGCGAGTACCCGCTTGTAGTCTTCTAGTTGATTGAGCTCGTTGACCTTGTTCCACCACACCTTTTCGAGACATTTATCGTCAAAAATATTCCCTTTGTTGGGAAGATCTTTATGGTGTGGAACTTGGCTCAGAACACGATCAGTGGAAGATCCCACTACAAATGCATCGTTAAAGAATGAAGAGAAAAAGTTAAGTTGTTCCTCTTCTTTTCCTTCTCCGGCTGTACCTTCTTGGAGACGAAGAGGAGCCTCCTTGATGTCTTCCTCCTTGACACGACAGTCGGAAGGACTTCCAACTTTTTGACCTGGTATTTCTACCGTGTCTTTAGCCACTTGTATTTCTGTTGCTATGGCCACTTCTATGGTCGTAGTCTTTGCAGCTTCAACAACAGCTTCTATTGCTGCGATTGTCATCCCTTAGACCACCATGTCCACCGTGTCTTTGACCATGGGCAGAGATGCATGGGGCTTCTCAGCAGAAGCACCTCGAGCAGTGGAGAAGCCGAGCTGCAATCATGAAAAGTAAGTTGGCATTGAAGAAGACATAGAGGTAAAATACTATGTTTATACTTATAGTTTTCATACCATGCTTTCGCACCCTTTATCTTGAATTTAGAAGAAACTTTTCTAGAGATTAGTTTCTTCGACTTCATCTCTTCAACCATGTTTGGTCGTACGAGAACATCTTCGAACATGTCCGGCCAAAGATTTAGAGCAAAAGCTACTGCTCCTTGTCCCTCTTGCCCCTCCTGGTAGTTGAAGCCAGTCTTGACCACTTGGAGGGTGGTCTCCTTTGCGATCATAGGTTCTGCTGCTGCATCAGTCTTCTTCACAAAGGATACAAAATTTTTCTAGTTTTCCTTTTTGAGTTGCTTAATAAAGCCTCGAAAAGCGCCTACTGAGTGAGTTTCGGTATTGTAATAGAAGGGTACCTTCAGTCTAGGAGTAGTCACATCCGCAAAGAACTACTGGATGGGGTCGGTCGGAGTAGCAAGAGGAAGGATGGTAAGAGAAACAACAGTACTCATGCTCCCCTTCTTGTCAATAGCTTTTGTTAGTTGACGCCTCTTGGTTGGAGGAGCTTTAGCGTTCTCTGCCTTTTCTCCAAAAACTATTAGTTTGACCCCTTAGTTGTCCTCACGGTTAATCATGCCTACATTCTGCGAGAAAGAAGAATGCTATTCAGTCGTTCTCTATGACTACGTAGTCCTAAGGATGAAATCGATTTTTCAATTACCTTTAGGCATTCTTCTCTTTCTTCGATGGATACATCCACCAGAATACAAGAAGCCTCAACTTCGAGTGGTGGAGTCTTCTCGTAGATGAGCTTGACCTAGGATTCAATATCCCCCAAATCAAGATTTGTTCATGTATATGATGTGGTTAGTGCATAGCGCTCAAAATCTAATTATGAGAATGAGTACAATAGCTACTTACTATTCTTGTAGTCCCTGGTCGTGTCGGTAGCTCTCAAGTACACCCACATGGGGTGTGCTCATCGCTTTAGGGGCTGATGAGATGCGTGATGAAATCCTTCACCACATGCCAACCGGTGAGTCCCTTGTCCCTCAGTTCTTTGATGGCTGAGATGTATGGTGCTATCCGAGTAAGGTCCTTAGGGACCGAATTCCAAGAGGTTGTCTTCTCCGCAGCCTTCCCCACCAAAGAAAGGATGTCTTCCTTGGTCATCTCCCAATAGAACCACTTCATCTTCCAGGTTGGCCATGAAGACCAAGTGAACATCTGTATATACAGCTCTATTTTGCCATCATGGAGCTTCAAACCGTAGCTCCCAACAATTCTAGTATGTCAGCTCATTTCATAGTAATACCGAAAGAGCTCGAGGTCCAGCGAAATACCCAGATACGCCTCATACAAATATACGAATACACTAGGCATGGTAATCAAATTGGGAACCAAGTTCACCAATTCAACTCTCAAGTATTCGAGTATGACGGTGAGGAATGGATAAGCAAGGAGATGAAGGTCGCACTCATAGTACGCCTGGAACATTGAAATTTCTCTAATCTGTCCTGATTGCTAGTGTTGTCCGGTAACTTCGATACACTTGATGAGTCTCTGCAGAGAAATCTTCTCAGCATCCTCAAATGCCTTCAATTTTGCATCATTCATCTCCGATACCGACCAATTTGACAAAGACTTAGTCTTTTTTTTTCTCGAGTGGATGGATGGGATTTGGAAGAGATTGAGGACGACCTAGTTGGCGGCAGAAAGCTCAAAGCGGATTGGAGAAGAAGGGGAAGTAATAAGACTAAAAGTTACCTCACGGCAAGCTTTTATAACCATGTGAATCAGTTACTTATCTCAGGAACCAAACGGTTATCTCGAGAATCACTTCGGCGGACAGGATGGTTGAAATTGATTGGAATTCTTTTGTTTGAAGTCTGTTTGTCTTCACAACTCAAGCGAAATTACCTTATTGACCAAACTCGCTTCTTGTCAATGAAAATAAAAAAAGGCTTTACTTTCGACTATCTCCCATCTACAACCTCACTTTCTCAAGTTATTTTCACTTGAAGTTGGGGGCTAGGTGATGAGGATATAATAATCTTCTAATTATTACGTCATTATATTCTCCGAGTATACCCCTTATCGGTAAGGGAAAAATTTCACAGGGTAATTGTAAATCTTTCTATGACCATTTAGTCGTAAGTCTTTCTACGATCACTTCTTAGTCGTAAGTCTTTCTACGACCACTTAGTCGTAAGCCCTTCTAAAACTATATAACTCGTGAGTTCTCTTGCGACCACTTCGTGGTCGTAGACCCCCCTATGACCAATCCATCTCCAACTGACTTGTCTACGGCTTACTACATCATGGGTCTATCTGATAATGCGGTTAAAACATGCGCTTAATCCTAATAACTGCATATGATCTCTCTCTGACAACAACTGCCGCACGACGAACGGGCCACCACATCTCTCTGATAATAACTTCCACCAGACGATTATCTCCCAAGTGTTGAGACATCTTTTGGTGCAGGACAATGGATATAAGATTGGTATTAAAACACCAACAACCCCAAACTATGAAAGCAGACATCTAACCCATCAAACTTTGCAATCCGGTTCAAATAACACCCTAACCCAGTTTCGTATGGTGGTATTGCTTGCATGGCGGATGAGTGGACAGTTTTACCACGTATGATGACATGTTGACCAAGTTAGGTCAATGACATGTGGGGCCCACAAGAGCCTCTCCTCCACCGAGCTCCCAGCCGTGCTTCCATGGTCACTGCCCCTGTAGTTCCCACTCTCTGTTTCGATTTGGGAGAGAAGGTCCTATAGGCCCCACATGTCATTCACCTAAACTTGACCAACGTATCATCCTATGTAGTAAAACCGCCTGCTCATTGTGCCACACGAGCAATACCACTATTCGAAACCAGGTCAGAGTGTTATTTGAACTGGATTGCAAAGCTCGGGGATCAAATGTCTGGTTTCATAGTTCAGAGTGCTAGACGGACTTTCAGGAAAAGTTGGGGATGTTATATGAACTTTTTCCTATGCATTGTGATTTATGTACCAGCGCTCACTTTTACTCTTGTACCCAAGGGAGATGGTTGTTCCATCTTTATAATCTTCCCCTGTTCTGATGTAGCATTCAGCCCTTTGGCAGGGTTGTACTTATTTAATTACCTTAGTACCAATGAAATGCAAAAAATGGGGCCGACCCCTCGTCCTCCAACCGCCATTGCCTCCGTTCTTCCTCTCCAGTAAGATCTTGCCGCCGCTACCTCCCCTCCTTATCTCCGACGGTGTCGCTGTATTGTCACCACCTACCACAGCCTCTTAACTAGTAACCACTCTAGTAGTCTGCCCGCCCCCCACACGGACCCCACCCACTGCCCTCCTCCTTGCCTGCGTCCGGCAGCACCACCGTCGCCTTGACACACCAGCGTCGCCGCCCCCTAGCCTCCCTCTCAACCCGAGGGGCACCAGTGAATCCGAACTCTAACGGGTAAACCCTAACCCTAATCCATTAGCAGCTGCCACCACCGTCGCCATGCGCCGGAGAGGAGGAAGATGACCTCGCCTGTAATTTTGTAAAATTTCAAGCACAAGTGAAATAGCAAATCCGAATATATGACTGGATCCGTAAACAAGCTCCTCCACGAAGAAAAATTCAGTGGACAGCTAATAATTGAGCACAGCAAAGAAGCAAAATAGACACCGTCATGAACTGGTGAAAGCCACTGAAGCCTGCGCTTAAAAAGTGGAGCTATAGTTTTCTCTTTTTGACTCCTGGTGCATATTGCTTTGCAAGACAAGGACCTGCGAATGAACAGGAGCCAGAAGATACCTCAGGATGTTATGCTTATCGTGGGAGGATTAATAAGGTAATAATATTGCTGTTTCAAACCAATAAAGTCGGCTAGGATAACATTAAAAAGGGTAGGTAATTGCAATGCCAGCATGAACTTCTTGTGGACTTGTAGAGACGAAATTTACTCCCTGTCAAAATTTTCTTTTGGACGAACCCCCTGTCAAGATCTTAAGAGTGATTATTGGTTTTACTTGATATTGAAATTGAGGTGGGCTTTTATCGTATGCTTGGATCAAAGAAAACTATGCATATCCAAATGCCCAATGTTGCAAAATAATTCTGTGCAAATCGGTTTGTTTGCAAGTTCCATTACGATGTTTTTTTCCTCGAGAATACACAAAAGAATATTTACATTAGGATGTAGTAACACCATAAGATTTTCTTAAAAAAACCAAGCAAACAGGTGATACTTCAAAAAAGGGCACACTTGCGGCCGAGCGCTTGCTTGGTTGGTGGTAGCAGCCACTGGGAACAGGTGATACTTCAAAAAAGGGCACACTTGCGGCCGAGCACTTGCTTGGTTGGTGGTGGCAGCAAGTGGGCGCCACACCCGCCCGGCTTTGAGCCGTAGCGCCACATATTTTCGGGGGCACTATTCATGTGAACAGTGCCCCTTCGGCACTGTTCTCATGAATAGTGTCCTCAAAGTACACGTGTGCACGTGGGTATGTTCAGTGGTCAAATCGTGTGTCTGTGCTCTTGGAGATTTTAGGTCTCCGTCTCTGGTCTCAAGCGTATGCATTAGACACATCTATATGGGTATGTGTAGGTATATGTGGTGTTGAATATGTACGTACGTAAGTACGTTTTTATTGTACCCATGATCTTAGAAAAAAAGGGGCACACTTAATTTTCTCATCGCTTGCATGCTCCCACGTCAATTTATTGACTGATGATTGACTTGCAGAGTACATGCACGGACAAACGTTACATTTGCTTTCCACGGCACACACAACACACGAACACTTGCGCTGCTAGGTGCATCCTGCATGCTTCAAGCTTGACGAAAGCTAGTACTACTTAACCAGTACTTAGTACCCCCCCCCCCCCTCCCTCCATTCACCTTAAACTCTGATGGAGAAAGAGCCCATTTGCGTCTTGGCCACGGGGTTGGTGGACGAACTAGGCGTTGCTCCGGAAGGAGCCGTACCCCCTGGCACTGGCGCGGAGGACGATCTGGTGGTACAGCGCCGCGATCGCCGCGCCGATGAACGGCCCCACCCAGAAGATCCACTGCGTCACATGTGAACAATGCGATGTCAGCTTAGGCCAACTGACGAAATCATGCAACTTCGACACTAACGTGCACGATCACAGTGTGTATGTACCTGATCGCTCCAGGCCTTGTTGTTGTTGTACACCACGGCGGCGCCGAGGCTCCTCGCCGGGTTGATCCCCGTCCCGGTGATCGGGATCGTCGCCAGGTGCACCATGAACACCGCGAACCCGATCGGCAGCGGAGCCAACACCTTCATGGATCACAAAGAGAGGCAATGAGCACAAGTTCTTGGGATTTTGCGCATTGTGAATTTTTTGATATATCTCCGATGCTTACTGGAACATGGGAGTCGCGAGCATTGCGCTTGGGGTCGGTCGCGGAGAAGACGGTGTAGACGAGCACGAAGGTGCCGATGATCTCGGCGGCGAGACCGGTTCCGGTGGAGTACCCGGCGCTGACCTCGTTGGCGCCGCCTCCGTAGCTGGCGTAGAACGCGCTCTGGAACCCCTTGACGAGCGCGACGCCGCAGATGGCGCCGAAGCACTGCGCGACCATGTAGAGCAGAGCGCGCACCAGGGAGACCTTGCGCGCAAGGAACAGGCCGAACGTGACCGCCGGGTTGATGTGGCCGCCGGAGATGCCGGCGGTGCAGTAGACCAGGATGAAGATCATGCCGCCGAACGCCCACGCAATGCCGAGGATGCCCACGCCGCCGCAAGCCGCGTCGGCGCCGGAGGCCGACGCGTCCGTCTGGTGCTTGTACCCGATGACTGTGGCCACCGTGACATAGAGGAAGAGCAGCGTGGACACGAACTCGGCGATCACGGCACGGTACAGGGACCACTTGCTGAGCTCATCGATGTCGACGAGCGGCGCCGGCGGTGGGTCCGTGTAGTCCCTGGCGCCGCCGGCCTCGAGAGCTCCCACGTCGACCTCCTTGCCCATTGCACCTGTGGCTAGCTTGCTAAGTGAGAACTTGCTTGCTTAATTTGATACTAGAACTCTAGAATGGGAGGACTGCTTGAGTAGTTGTTGTAGTGTTTGTGTTGTGAGCTTTGTGGTTGTGATGGGTGGTATTTATAGGGCTTAAGGTTAGCAAGGAAAAGAGAAGGGGTTCTTCTAAGGTTTATAAGTTGAAATGCATTTCCTCATTTTTGGGTATTTTTGTGATCATAGCTGTATACATTTGAGAGAGATTGTTTCCTTGTTTGGCTTTGCTATGTGTTACCACTAGACTTTTTGTGGGTGGCCCGAGCTCGGGCCTGAGCAGTTTAGGCCTGGCCTGAAGCCTGAAAAAATAATTCAATAACAAAAATAGTATTTTATTTTAAAAATATTTAATTCGAAAAACCAAAAAAATTGAGCTTTTTCATGCTTAGGGCTGGCCCATGCTTTTCCCGGTCCGATCGTGCCTAACCTTTGAATAGGACTAGTGTTGATCCTGGCATGGTAGGACACTCGGCATTAGACCGTGCTCAGGCCAGCATAGCCCGAAAATCCCGGCGCTGCACAGTGGCACGCAAGGATAGCGGCAGCACGCAGCAATGTCGGTGACTCAACGTCAGCGGCCACGACATGGGGAGAGGAGCAACAGGGGGGACGGGGACAGAGGCATCTCGCCGTGGTCGTCATTGCCATGCCGCTACCTTCATAGCCGTCATGGAGAGGGGAGGGAAATCATGCCACCCATGTTGTCATGGTCGTCACTGGCTCAGATTTGGGCCAAGGCCGCTACTAGTGGGGGATGAGGAGAGGGAAGGGGAATAGGGGAGGGAGACAGAGGCACCTCGCCATGGTCATTGTCGTCATGCCTCCACCTTCATCACCATCAAGGAGAGGGTAGGTAGATAGAGGCCGTAGACGTCGTCATCATGTTGTTCCGCCTCCGAAGTCACCGTCGACCAAAGGGGAGGAAAACCACGCCAGCCTTGTCGTTATGGTCATTGCCAGCTTAGATTTGGGCCTAGGCCACTACTAGCAGGGGATGAGGGAGGCACGGATCTGAGCCAGCCTAGGTGTCGCCACGTCAGGGAGAACCGAAGAAGGAGAGAGGGAGAGAGAAGAGAACCAGAGAGGGTGAGTGAGAGGAAGACTGATAGAGTAAGAGGGAAAGCATGAGAGTAAAGAGAGAACTGGGTGGATGGCCTGACCAACGAACGACGAGGGTAACAAGGAACGACTCTACGTCAGCTCTGCACATGGCAACAGACAGTGAGTGCTATGAGAAATGGGCAAAAGAGCTTGAGAGCTCATGAGGCAACAGTCATGGAGGAGGCAAAGAGTAAGCAAGGAGCCAAGGAGCAACGGTCCTCTTTGTCCATGCCTACAAAACCGACCCCTCATCCCATATTTGCACAACTCAACACCAGCAACTCACCAAGCTCTTTGTTCTCTACCCTCTCCATTCTCTCCATCTCTTGATATGTTTAGAAAGAAGGAGGCAATAATGGGGCCAAGGAGAAAGCAAGCACACCCTCACACTCCCCCTAGTCCTCCTTCCTGGCAGGACGATGCTCACATCGATGCTCATAAACTCTCCCTAGGTATGGGAGACTATGGTATGGATGACCATCATGTGGATGGTATGGAGGGCTAAGAGGATGTCACCTGCGAGAACTTCTCACTCCCATTGTCACACAGTGGGATTACAGGATCATCACCAACCTCCTATCCACCGACGGAAGGTTGGAGTGCTAGAAGCACATGACCAAGAGAATCGACATTGTAGATGGCCAAAGGTAGGTAACTACAATATGTAATTATTGCAAAAATGAGTTGATTACATGTTCAGATGGAGGGACGAGACATCTGAACCGGCACTACAAAGCATGCCTGCAAAAGATGGGGGCAGACCCATGGAGGAGGTGTGCAAACATAGCTAAACTCTTCAGCCGACAACACTGTAATTATGTGGATGTACAAACCCCAAGTAGCTTGCAATGAAATAGCACTCTTTATAGTGTCGAAAGATCTACCTATTAGGATGGGTGAGAGCTATAATTTTGAAAGAATGATCCAATACGGCTTCTGCCCGCAATACCAACATATGAGTAGGAAAACCACCAAATCTGATATTATAGCAGTCTACAATAGGGAGCTAGCTGCACTGAAAGAAAATTTTCAAAAAGGTAGCATTTCTTTTGCTTTAACTTTTGATATTTGGACTTTCTCTCACCAGAGAACTTGCTATCTTAGTGTTGTTGCACATTACTTAGATGATAAGTACAACCAAAACAAGAGAGCTGTAGGGTTTTTGTTAATTGATGAGGCACACCCGGGGAGGCCATTACCGACTGCATAATTGAGGTAATTCACGGGAGGCCATTACCGACTGCATAATTGAGGTAATTCACAATTTTAAGATAGATAATAGGATTCTTTCTATCACTCTTGATAATGCTTCCACGAATACAATATCCATGGAGATCCTCACCCCATGCCGTGGTCGTATATACATGGATATGTTCTCTGCATATGTCACATCATCAACCTCATTGTCCAAGATGGTATGGAGGTAATTGGTAGATATGTAGATATTTGAATAATATTCATACCGCTGTTCATTTCCTCTCAAGTAAAGCACAAGTGGCTGCTAGGTTCAAGGAATATTGCAGGGTAAATGATATTACCCTAAAAATTTTTGGTCTTGACATGAGAGTGAGGTGGAACTTAACGTACATCACGCTAAAGAAGTTAGAAGGGTATGAAAAGATTATAACTGTCTTTGTCAATGCTAACACTCAACATAATGCTTTCATACTTACTAACTCAAATTGGACCGTTGTTACTCGTTTTCAACATTTTTATACTCTTTCTACAAAGCAACTAAGAAGTTATCTGGTGTTTACTACCTAACCTCATGCTTAGTGATCAATTATATTTGGCTAATTGCAGAGTCATTTGCTAAATATAGACATGATGCACTTTTATGCCCTGTTGTTGCACCGATGGAGATAAAATTTCTCAAATATTTTGGATCTATGTCGCATATCTATTGTTTTGCTACCATTTTATTTATCCACATAAGAAGTTGGACAGTTTGAAAACTACTATGAAGGGAATAGGTGAGGCACTCGATCGGGATAACTCCTAATCTTTCAACCATGTGAAAGTACAAGTGGAATACTCGAAAGAGTTCAACTTTCAACCATGTGAAAGATGAACTCTTTTGAGTATTCCACTTGTACTATG
The DNA here is from genome assembly GCA_017311315.1 of Dendrocalamus latiflorus. Taxonomy (NCBI): domain Eukaryota; kingdom Viridiplantae; phylum Streptophyta; class Magnoliopsida; order Poales; family Poaceae; genus Dendrocalamus; species Dendrocalamus latiflorus. The sequence continues at coordinate 19,136,738 of CM029630.1, forward strand.
ACAAGTATGGTGCTAATGAGACGGGTCGTATGCTTTAGAGCAAGCGACATGACTATCCATGGGAAGTGTGATGGCCCACCTGTGGAAGAGGATGAAGGGCTCAATCACAACCTCGCCCACAACTTTGCAGCCACAATCCTACCCTTTCGTTCAGGAAGGTCAAGCTCCTTGAATGGTGGAGAGACAACCATCGCATATTTTATGTATTGTGCCATTTTACACGGGATATTCTACTCATTCTGGTGTCAACTGTCTCTTCTGAGACGACATTCATATGGTTAGGAGAATAATTGAAGAAAGGAGATCGTCTCTCACACCCGAGACAGTGGAGACCCTAAACTGCCTCAAGGACTGGGAGAACACAGATGAGCGGCAACAACACAGGATCCCGAGATCGCACATGTGTTAGCCAATCTCAACATTAAGGAGTATTTGATATGTATGCAAGTATGTAGTTATTATACCCTATTCCTTACCAAGGAATCCCATACAAGGATGTAAGGTTTTTAACGGGGTAATAATAATATATCTGTAAAATATTAATAAAATTTTACTTTTTTCCTCAAATATTTATGTGTCTATAATTTTACACAATTACCTAAATTTAACCATTTTCCTTCTTTTTCCCCTCTTCTTTTTTCTTTTTCCCCATCATCTCTTTTTCTTTTTTCCACTTCTCTCACATGTAGCCTTTCCTTTTATTTTCTCTTTTCCCTACCTCCTTTTTTGCTTCTGTGCCCGCCAAACCACCCTACATAGGCATAGCCTCACCGCTCGATTCTGCCTCCCGCTCCCCTTCCATCCCGCGCTCATTGATTCTGCCCCTTGCGAGGCCGTCTCTCTCCCCGCCTTCCTCACTCAGGTTGGCTTCTCTCTAGCCTCATGCCTTGATGGCGATGGCTGTGCACACAGTGGCAGTCAATCCTAGTAGAGGCAGGCAAGTGTGCGACAACAGCTAAGGCGGGGAACCACGGCGGGCGGAGGAGGGCAAGCATGTGGCGGCGGCGGCGGTAGACAAGCGCAATAGTGATGGCGTTTGATGTTGTGTAGCGGGCAAGCGCGTTGCCGGCGGTGGCCAAGGTATGCATCTAGCTCTAATACAAACGTTGTGTACCGTGACCATGCCGACACGGCCTGACGGCGGCCTGGCGTGCCATTGTGTTGTGCCTAACCTCGCTAGCGGCCAGCCATGTCAGCACGGTATGGCCCTTGCTAGGCTGCTACGACCCGCTGCAGCCTGGGCCCATCATGCCCTTTTTGTGCTTAAAAGGCCTGCATTTTTTTTTCTGAAGTGTTGCATTTCTAAATTGACTGCAACTTGCATAAACTAGAGTCGATTCTAGCCACCATACACATTCTCCTACTTTCTTGACCTGCTAGTATATTATTTAAGAATATCGTACGGTATGCCCACGTCTAGCTCTCTCGTTTTCTTGTAATTCCACTATGGATTAGGTTATGGCACTCGAGTAGAGAACCAATTACAATGGAGCTAGGTTGTCCCTAACTAACCCCATGATTGGGTTTGGAGGGCCGTCCAACACCGACTTAATGCTCACGATAACATCATCTCTCCATCCTGCTCCCGGGCCCACCACCAGCATCAATTTTTCAGATAATCCTGTGGCCAATATGAGCTAATGCTCAATTAGGTTAGCTAGGCCACCCTTAAGAATTAACAAAGACAGAAAAGCTTAACCACAATACGGATGGGTCAGAGTGGTAGTGTTGTGCTGTCAGGCTGAGCCGGAGGTTCAATTCCGTCCACAGAGCAGGCATCTCGTCACCACTTGGGCTGGTTCCTCGTTCTTTTTTTACGTACCATTTCGTGTCAGCAATGTTGGCCTAATTTGATCCAATCTCACCTGTTTGGTGTAGTGCATGTATATGCATGGATGAGAGAAAAAAAAGACGTGGCTGCATGCGTGCGCCGACCAAAGAATCTAAAGCAAATTCACATGACCAAAAAGGTTGTATTCTATACCTATGTATTTACCCCATTGTATAAGGGGTTTTCTGCATATATGCCACCTGTACATGTATATATATTGGCCCTTTGGCCACATGAGGAATACAAGCGTTATTCCAACATGGTATCAGAGCGCGGGTTTTCATACCTAGGGTTTCGTTATATCTAGGGTTTTACCTGGTTTGCCGCTTGCTTACTCTTTTCCACCGCCGCTTGCTTTCCACCGTTAGCCGTTGCTGTCGTTTGTCCAGATCGGGGTCGCCGCTGATCTCCCGTTGAAGACGCCGCTCGGGAGCTCGTCTTCGTGCTTCTTCCCGCACCAGATCTGGCCGCCGCCGGCCCTCATTGCCGTCAGTGAAGATCGGTGCTCCTGTTCGCGATTGTCGCTGTCGTCGAGGCCAGGGATCGCCGTCGCACCGTCAAGATCGGGGCCCCTCTGCCCCGCCTGAGGCCGTCGCCGCTGGTGAAGAATCGCCGCCAAGATCGGGGCCGCTCTGCCCCGCCTGAGATCGCCGCCGCCGGTGTCGCGGGTCGCCGCCGCCCCTGCTTCGCTCGAAGCCGCCGTTGCCGGCGTCGCCTCCGCCCGAGGTGCCGGCATCGCAGGTCGCCGCCGCCGGCGTCGCCTCCGCCCGAGGCCGCTCTGGTCTCCAAAACCGACTTTGCCTCGGTCGGTTTCCAAAACGGACTGCCTTTTGGACTGTCGGCCGGTTGTTTTGACCGGATAAAAGGAAAAAAAGCAAAGCAAAAAAGAAAAGAAAAAAAGGCAAAAATAAACAAAAAGATGTCTTCTTCTGCAGGATCCGTTTATGTTCCTCGTTGCCCAGTGATGTTCGATGGTCTCAATTATCGGGACTGGTTTCAGCACATGCGCATCCACATGCGTGGTCAGCGCCTTTGGGAGTTTCTTATGGGTGAGTTGCCTTGCCCATCTCGTCCTACTCCACCTGTTGAGCCTGTACTCCCGAAGGATGCCTCCGAAGATGCTCGTACAAAGGCTTCTGAGGTTTTTGAGGATGCCATAGAGACTTTTCAGACTCAGTATGCTGCTTACATGACATGGATTGATGAAGATGCTCGTGCCTCTGCTATTTTAGTTGCTAGCATGGAGGTGCATCTCACTGGTGATATTGTTGGACTGGCTTCCGCACATGCGATGTGGACGCATCTACGCAGCTGCTACGAGCCATCTGGTGATTCCTTGTACCTTGCTGTTGTGCGACAGGAGCAGTCGCTGCAGCAGGGAGATGCCACTGTGGATGAGTTCTACGCTCAGTTGTCTGCGATATGGCGTCAGATCGACTCTTTGGAGCCAGTTGTTTGCCACACCTGTCAGTGTTGTCAGCGTCAGCAGTCTTATATGGAGCTTCGCCGCATCTACGATTTTTTGACACGTCTCCGGTCTAAGTTTGAGCAGACTCGTGCTCAGTTGCTGGCTCGTCATCCACGTGTTACTTTGTTGGAGGCCCTTGCAGCTGTTCGTACTGAGGAGATTCGATTTCGTGGAGCGGGTCTGCTTTCATCATCATCACTTCCTTCAGTTTTGGTGGCTTCTTCGGCTTCTACACCCGCTGTGGCTTTGCCTCCACCAGCTGTGTCTCCACCAGTGACAGCTGCTGTTGGTAAGGGCCTTCACTGCACCTATTGCAACAAGAATGGACATGTGGAACAGTTTTTCTACAAGAAGAAGAAGGATCTTCGTCGTGGTGCTCGTCCTCCGCGGGGCACTGGCGGCTCCTCCTCTCAGCAGAGTTCTGGTACTTCTGACACTCAGCAGCTTCTCACATTGCTAGGCCGCATGGTTGCTTCTGCATCGTCTGGTTCTGCTGCTCAGTCTTCCGGTGAGAGACCACCTTCTACTTCTCCTTTCTCAGGTACATCACCTTGGATTCTTGATTCTGGTGCTTCTTTTCATATGACATCTGATTCCACCTGTCTTACTTCAATTAGTCCTTTAGCTGCTCCTATCACTGTACATACAGCAGATGGTACCTCTCTTTCTGTCACAGGACGAGGCACTCTTTCAAATTCCTCTTTTCATGTTCCTGCTGTTTCTCATGTTCCAAAACTAACCATGCAGCTCATATCTGCTGGCCAGCTCACTGATCATGGTTGTCGTGTTATTTTCGATTATGATTCTTGTTGTGTTCAGGATCGTCGCACGGGGACTCTGGTTGTACTGGCCCTCGCCGCCGTGACTCCCAACAGCTCTGGGAGCTTGACTGGCTTCGCCTTCCTTCCGCTGCCCTAGTCAGTCTTCTCGCCTCCACTACTGCCTCTACAGCTGTTGCAGCCTCCACCGCATCGTTTGCTCAGTGGCATCATCGCTTAGGACATCTTTGTGGTTCTCGTATGTCTTCCTTACTTCGTCGAGGTCTTTTAGGGTCTGTGTCTGGTGATGCTTCTCTAAATTATCAGGGTTGTAAGCTTGGCAAACAGATTCAACTCCCTTATTCTTCTAGTGAGTCAATGTCTCGGCGCCCTTTTGATCTTGTTCATTCTGATGTATGGGGACTAGCTCCTTTTGTTTGGAAAGGAGGTCATCGATATTATATCATTTTTATTGATGATTTTTCTCGACATACATGGATACACTTTATGTCATCTTGTAGTAAGGTTTTATCTATCTACAAGACTTTTGCCACCATGATTCGCACTCAGTTTGACTCTTCTATTCGTGTTTTTCGCGCTGATTCCACTGGAGAGTACTTGTCGAGAGTCCTTCGTGGTTTTCTTGCCGAGCAGGGCACTCTCTCTCAGTTTTCTTGTCCAGGTGCCCATGCTCAGAATGGTGTGGCTGAGCGCAAGCATCGTCATCTTCTTGAGACAGCTCGTGCTCCCATGATTGCTTCTGCTGTTCCACCACATTTTTGGGCTGAGGCTGTTTCTACTGCCACTTTCTTGATCAACATTCAGCCCTCCTCTGCTCTGCAGGGTGGGATCCCAGTTGAGCGTCTCTGTGGCAGACTCCTGATTACTCCAGACTTCGCCTTTTTGGGTGTGTGTGCTATGTCCTTTTTGCACCTCGTGAGCGCACCAAACAGACCGCTCAGTCAGTTGAGTGCGTTTTTCTGGGCTACAGTGCTGAACACAAGGGATATCGCTGTTGGGATCCTGTTGGCCGACGGATGCGGATTTCTTGGGATGTTACTTTTGATGAGTCTCGTCCCTTCTATCCTCGTCCTTCTCCTTCCTCCACTTCAGCATCTGTTGTTGAGCCGCTTTCATTTTTGACTTTTCCTTCCAGTCCTATAGTCACAACTCCACCACAGCCTTTGGTCTCTCCGGTTACCATCGGCATCCTCTTCCGAGGCTGTTCCTGATCTTGTTCCTTCTTATCCTCTTTACTATACTCGTCGCCCGCGAGTTGAGGATCCTTCTGATATGTCCTCCCCTTCTAACGGGTCATCCCCTTCGGCCACTCCTCGTTATGCTCTTCGCGATCGCTAGTCTATTCGGCCTCCTGAGTGTTTTGGTTTTGCTGCTGCTACTCTTGCCGAACTGACTTCTTATCGTGATGCTGTTGTTCATCAGGAGTGGCAGCATGCGATGGCGGAGGAGATCGCTGCCCTTGAGCGTACTGGCATGTGGGATCTTGTTCCTCTTCCTGCGCGTGTTACCCCTATCACGTGCAAGTGGGTCTATAAGGTTAAGACTCGTTCTGATGGTTCTCTTGAGCGTTACAAGGCTCATCTTGTAGCGCGTGGTTGCTCCTGTCGCTCACATGACCACCGTTCGCACTCTTCTTGCTGTGGCCTCTGTTCGACAATGGTCTATCTCTCAGTTGGACGTTAAGAATGCCTTTCTCAATGGCGAGTTGCGTGAGGAGGTCTACATGCAGCCACCCCTTGGGTATTCTGTTCCTGAGGGTATGGTTTGTCGTCTTCGCCGATCTCTCTATGGCCTCAAGCAAGCTCCTCGTGCCTAGTTTGATCGTTTCTCCTCTGTTGTCACTGCAGCTGATTTTTCGGCGAGTGCTCATGATCCTGCTCTTTTTATCCACACTTCATCTCGTGGTCGGACGCTTCTCTTTTTGTATGTTGATGATATGATCATTACTGGAGATGATCCTCAGTATATCACTTTTGTCAAGGAGCGGCTTCATGAGTAGTTTCTTATGTCTGATCTAGGTCCTCTTCGCTACTTTCTTGGGATTGAGGTTATTTCTACTTCTGAGGGTTTCTATTTGTCCCAAGAAAAGTATATTCAGGATCTTCTTGATCATGCCTCTCTTACTGATCAGCGGACAGCTGAGACTCCCATGGAGCTTAATGTTCATCTTCGTCCCACGGATGGTGAGCCTCTTGCTGATCCTCTCGCTATCGTCATCTTGTTGGGAGCCTTGTTTATCTTGGTGTCACTCGCCCTGACATTTCGTACCCTGTGCATATCTTGAGTCAATTTGTTTCCGCTCCCACTCAGCTCCACTATAGTCATCTTCTTCGTGTTCTACGATATCTTCGTGGAACTATCTCTCGTCGTCTCTTTTTCCCTCGCTCCAGCTCTTTACAGCTCCAGGCATATTCTGATGCCACCTGGGCTAGTGATCTCTCTGATCGCCGGTCTCTCTCTGCTTATTGCGTTTTCTTGATGGTTCTCTCATTGCTTGGAAGACTAAGAAGCAGACAACAGTTTCTCGTTTGAGTGCTGAGGCTGAGTTGCGAGCTATGGCTTTGTTGACTACGGAGGTTACTTGGCTACGGTGGCTACTTGAGGACTTTGGTGTTTCTGTTTCTGCACCGACTCCTCTTTTGTCTGACAGTACAGGAGCTATTAGCATTGCTAAAGATCCATTGAAGCATGAGCTTACAAAGCATATTGGTGTTGATGCTTCCTATATGCGGACACAGGTGCAAGACCAAATTGTTGCTCTTCAGTATGTGCCTTCCGAGCTTCAGTTGGCAGATTTCTTCACAAATGCACAAACCAAGGCTCAGCACAGTTTTCATCTCTCCAAACTTCATGTTGTTGATCCACCATAAGTTTGAGGGGGGTGTTAGATGTGTATTCTATACCTGTGTATTTACCCCATTGTATAAGGGGTTTTCTGCATATATACCACCTATACATGTATATATATTGGCCCTTTGGCCACATGAGGAATACAAGCGTTATTCCAATAGCAATTAGGGTTCGTTGGATACAACTTCATTAGCCTGCGGTTTCCACTTCTCACTAATTAATTGACGGGGTCGGGAGGAGTTACCTGCTCTTGTCCTGGTCCTAGCTGGATGCTGGATTGATTGCTCCATGTATGTATGTCTGCGTGGCAACGGTTCCTTATACCTACGGTTTTTATTGATAAGTTGTCTCAAATTGGTCGTGTACGTTTCATATGACTTATGATTTTTTCTAAACAAATAAACAGGACGATTTCTCTGTCAAATTTTTAAAATAGCTTATCGAAATAGTTTTTTTAAAGCGGATTATTGACATGTGATTCGTTCGTACAAACACTTATGTTAGATAAATTATATTATCCAATGATTGTCATCTCACATTTCATCTTATATGTTTGGGAGCACAATAGTACATTTCTTTGCTACTTGATTAACAAAAAAGGCAGTTAGCAAAACAACAAGATATCGAAAAACGGCTCAACTAAACGAGAGTACGAGACTATCGCAATCCACCGTAATAACAAACATAGCCTTATCGCCACCAATTTGTGCGAGTACGAAACACAGGAGCCACCGCACCACCATTGTAGCCTCTCTTTTCTCCCCTCTTTTGAGATCCGCAACAAGTGGTATCAGAGCAGGCGGTCCGGGACCGTCAGGATTAAGAGGAGTCTTTGAGGCGCTAAGGGGAGATTCTGCTGGTGCACAGTCTAGGACTGTGAAGCTCGTTGGTCTGGGACTAAGGCTTACTTTACGCCGAGCGTTAGTCACCATGGCGGATCTTGTTGGCGCAAGCAGTGGGATAAAGAAGCTTAATAGTCGCAACTATGGCTATTGATAGACTTGCATGGAATCCTACCTAGATGGTCAGGATCTATGGGAGGTTGTTGCAGGCACCGAGATAGCTCCTCCACCAAAGGAGAATGTTGAAACCTCACTGAAGTGGCGCATCAAAGCCGGCAAGGCTCTATTTGTGCTCAAGACAACAATTAAGGAGGATCTACTGGAGCACATTCGTGAAGAAAAGACACCACAGTCGGCTTGGGAGACTTTGACAAAATTGTTTTCGAAGAAGAATGAGGCGCGTCTTCAGCTCCTTGAAAATGAGCTTGCAGGTATCTCACAAGGCACTCTAAGTATTAGTCAGTATTTTATAAAGGTGAAAAATATTTGTCGTGAGATATCTCAACTTGAGCCTAAGGAGAAAATTAGTGAGGCAAGGATGAAAAGAATCATTATCCATGGAATAAGACCCGAGTACAACGGGTTTATGGCCGCAGTAAGAGGATGGCCGTCGCAGCCGTCATTGGTGGAGTTGGAGAATTTATTGGCTAATCAAGAAGAGTTAGCTAAGCAGATGGGGAGTATTACTGTAAAGGAAGAAGAGGAGGCACTCTTCACTAACAAGAAGAAAGGTCCGCCTAGGGGACCATGGAGGCCCAAAACAAGGTGGACAGAAGGTGGCAAACAATATCCAAAAGAGAGAAGCAACTCTTCAGGGGAGCTCAATGAGGAAGGCAAGATCAACAACAAAAGAAGAATGAGAAGAAACAATATGGTGGATGTTTCAATTGTGGTAAGAATGGTCACTTTGCTCGAGATTGTCGATACCCAAGAAGGCGATTCGAAGGAAACTTGATTACTACAAAGGAGGAGGAGATCACTTTATAAGCATCTGTAAGTGAAGAAGAGTGGGACGCTGAAGTTGGATTTTCTCAATAAGTTGAAGAAGAGGAGCTTGAAGAGGACATAGAAGCACCAGCTTTTGTAGCAACGATAGATCCAGAGATAAATTATAAAGAAGATTGGATTGTTGATTCTGGTTGCTCCAATCATATAACTAGTGATGACAAGAAGCTACAAAATATGACTGAGTATGAGGGAAGGAGAGTGGTGTTAACAGCCAATAACTCCAAGCTACCCATCTCTCATATCGGGAACACGGTTGTTCCAAGGTATGGTCCTCAACAACTCCATCTTGAGAAGGTCTATCATGTCCCAAGCTTGACAAAGAATCTGTTGTCAGTACCTCAATTGATAGCAGAAGGGAACTATGTACTCTTCGGCTCTGAAGAAGTTACTATTTTTAGAAAAGTAAAGGTGATCGGCACACCTATCATGGAAGGAAGAAGAAAACAATCTGTTTATGTGCTCTCTGCAGAGTCAGCATACGTGGATAAGATTCGAAAGAATGAAACATATGATCTTTGGCATGCACGACTTGGACATGTTAGCTACATCAAATTGAAGGGAATGATGGAGAAGCAAGTGTTGAGAGGACTTCCTCGTTTGGACATCCGGACGGACGTAGTCTGTGCTGGCTGTCAGTATGGCAAAGCTCACCAATTGCCATACAATGAGTCAGAATATCGGTCCAAAATACATTTGGAGCTCATACACTCAGATATGTTTGGCCCAGTTAAGCAAATATCACTTAGAGGCATGAGGTACATGGTGACATTTATCGATGACTTCTCAAGGTATGTTTGGGTTTACTTTATGAAAGAGAAATCTGAAACTTTTATGAAGTTCAAGGAGTTTAAGAAGAAAATAGAGAGTGAATTTGACAAAAAGATTCAATGCTTACGTACTGACAATGGGAGAGAATATTTATCCAATAAGTTCACTATCTATCTCAAGGAGCATAAGATAAAAAACGATTAACTTAACCCAATACTCCATAACAAAATGGAGTAGCGCAGCGCAAGAATCGATGTTACATGCTAAGAATGTACCAGGAAGATTCTGGGCCGAGTGTATGTGTCGGGACCCCGGATTTCCGAACCCGGACCCTCTGTGTATTACTGCACTAGTCCCAGATCAAAGCTAGTGCACACAGTTAAACATAAATGAATACATCACCAGCATCGTGTTATTACAATAATTGAGAGTACTGACCGAAAGGTCTCATTATTACAATTGAGGTTTCAAGACCTCGCACACATGAAATAAAGCGGAAGCAAAAGATAAACTTGATGAAGACCCATCAACAAGCCACAGGCAATTGACTGGGGAAGCGCGACCTAGAACTCCGAGAATCCTTCATCAAATCCACCAGCGAAGTAGTCGAAGTCACCTTCTTGAGCTTCGTATTCCTCTGGTTATTATTTTTTAGTGTAGCATGTGAGTACATAAAGTACTCCGCAAGTCTTGGAAAAAATGCAATAGATGCAAGGCTTTAACAAAGGAAGGCTATATGGTTCTTTAGCACAAAGCAATGTTTTAATTCCAATTACTACTAATTATTTTCGAAGGCATCAATTTAATAAAGTAAATGTTTAACATAACTATCTTTAATTCTATAGTGAAGGTTCCATCCACCAACACTAGTTTAATCAAGTCTAACTGACCAAGTTTAAAACTGCGGGTTCCATCCACCCTCTCTGGCTCCAACTGCCAGGATACCCTTCCAAGAGTTCCCTCCACTCTCGGAATACCAAAACTTTGATTTTAAAACCAAAACCAAAAATCTACCATGTGAATGCATTCCTTGCCCGCCCTTGACCGTGGGCACGGCTATTCGAATAGTTTGACACTCTGCAGAGGTTGTACAACTTTACCCCCAAGAGATAAATTATCTTAACAGTCACCACGCTTCCTTTGGCATGAGACACAGATAAAATATCACAAAGCCTTTACCTCACTCTAGACTAGCTAGACACCACCCGTTGAGGTTTCACCGCAGAAGGGTTAAATCTGCCCAATCCGAAGCCCCCTCTGGCGCCATATGAGTACAGTAAATCCCTGTCCCTCACTGTAAATAACCAGTAAATCCCTGGCACCCACTTTCCACTGGTGGCACCTAAACTAGACTATTATGAGTTAATCAGCTAGGTCGTACCCATATAGACTTAGGGTTGTACGGTAGTGCTCAGTCTGGACAAACACAAGCGTCAGTCCTTAATTGACTAGGGTGGAACATACACTTTTCAAGATCTCGTGCTAACTGCACCAACCCAAACCAACCATCCACCCTAATCTAAACCAACTTTCACATTTTAGTTTATTTTAAAAGAACAGTGGTAACTCCAATTACCACTAAATTTATAAACACAAGGGTATTACAATAAATCATAATTTTCCATTTTCAAGATTCCAAAGGTATTAAATAGCGTGACTAAGCATCATACTACCATTCTACTATTCACAAATATTAATAATAATCTCATTATTGAGACAAAGGAAATTTCTAGGGTTACAAAGGTACATGGCATTCAATTCCAATCGAGGGCATAACAAGGTTGGATTAGCTACTACCTTAAAATTTGAACTAATCTTGTATGTAAATAGCAATGCACATAATTTAAAATAATTAAAACATTTCAAAATCATAGGTTCAAGATGATCAAAGGAGACTTGCCTTCTTGCACACTCTTGGGTCTTCTTGCTGCGGAGTGGAGAGGTCTTCAACAACGTTGGATTCTACGCGAGAAAAGCCAAAGCAACAAAACAAATAAATAAAAATAAAATTCAAATAAAATCCAAAATTCAAATAGAGACCATATTTGGATAGATTATGATTTCAGACGAATTTAGGAGAAAGATTCAGCGGATTTGGGGTTCACACGAGGGAGAACGAATATCTGGAAGATCGGTTGGGAAAAGAAATTATTGAGACAATAATTGGACCAAGGAAAAATAGAATAGATTTTATGGAGATTTGGCAAGATTTGAATTTGAATTTTGAAAGTGCATAGAAAATTTGGAATGGAACTGAGGCTTTGAAATTAAACTGGGCATTGGAATTTGAAATTTAAATTTTGAAATATCAAATAAATTTCAAATATTTGAAAGGATGGAAGAAATGGATAGTTTGGAATTTTTGATGAATTTATAAATTTGAATGGGCTCAAACGGAGTTAAAATGAAGGAGAACGGGCTCCGGGAAGTTTAAAAAGAGAGAAAATGGAAAAACTGGATTTTTGGGAATTATTTTCCTAAAGGAAAATCTGAATTATTGCGTCAGCAGGGAATTTGATTTCGGCTGATTTATTTTTCAACGGAAAAATGGGATTTACTGCGTCAGCATTGCATCAGCAAGGGGGTGGGCCGGTTGACAGTGGGCCCTTGGTTCATGAACCAAGTCCACGGGCAGAAGGGAGTGCCGAGGTGGCACGGGCGCGAGGTGGCGCTGACCGGGCAAGGAGGGGCCGACGCGGCGCGGACGTGGCGTGCCACGCTGGCGGCTGACGTGGACAGGGTGGCCGGGGTGGTGCACGGGGGTGGCGGCGGTGCTCCGGCGGGCGGCGGCCAGTGGCGAGGGCGGAAATGGAGAGAGGGGGCCGAGGGGAGTGCGACGGTGGGGCGGGGGTTACCGGAGGTGGCCGGAGTAGGGTTGGCGGCGAGGAAGACGGCGGTGCGGCTCGGGTTCAACGGCGCGGCGACGCTCCGGTGGCCAGGGAGCACGGCGGAGAGGTGGAGGGGCTTTACGGCGAGGCGAGGAAGCCGAGGGAGGCGCCGGCGTGGCGCGGGAAGGCTGGAGACGGCGGCGATTGCTCGCCGTTGCTTTCGCCGGCGCTCGGGGAGATGCCGCACGGCGCGGGCGCTCTCGGGTGGCGGAGGAGGAACGGGAAGCGGAGGGGGAAGTGGAGCGAGGAGAGGCGGAGCCGGGGAGAGGTTTAAATAGGGGTCGGGGAGGGGGAGCTGGCGGGGATTCCTCGCCGGAGATGGCGGGCGGCGGAAAGGAAAGGGAGGGGAACGAAGGAAAGGGGCGCAGGGATTGGGGGAGGAGGCGGGTGCGCGACTTGCGGGGGAAGAAAGGAAGGGAATCGGCGCTGCGCGGGAGAAGGAAAGAGGCGGGAGAAGCGGCGTTGATGGCGGAGGCGGCCGAGCGGGAGGAGGAAGAAGGGGGCGGGGAGGAAGAAGGAGCGGCTGACAAGCGGGCCCGGACGGCAGCGGGAGAGGGAGGAAGGGGCGACTGACGGGCGGGGCCCGCGGGTAGAGAGACGAAGGCGGAGGGGAGGCGCGCTGACAGGTGGGCCGGGTTGAGGAGAGAGAGGAGCGGAGGCGCGGGTGGCAGGGATTTGGCCGCGTGGCCAAGGGCAGGATCGGGCGGCCATGGGGAGAGGGGGATGGACGGCCGAGATGAGTCGGCCGCACAAGGCGGGCCATCTGGGCCGGACAAGTGGCAAGCGGGGAGGAGGGGGAGGCAGGATCGGCCGGGAGACGTGGCCGGCATCTGGCCATCCACGTGGCGGCCGGAGGGGAGGGGAGGGGATTTTAATTTTTGATTTTTGATTTCAGATTTTCAGAAATTGCCAGAAAATTCAATAAAGCTCAGAAAAATATGAAATAAATTCCAAAAATTCCAGAACAATTCACAGAAGTTCCTGGATAAGTTTTGGACTTAATAAAAATACTTCCAACTAATGTTGGTATTTAATTTTCATACTTGAATTACTTTTAAAATTTGAAAAATAGGTTTTAAACTCCAGAAAATCCAGAAAATCAAAATAAAAGCCAAGTAAAATCCAATTACTTTAAAATAATAAATTTGAATTTAAAGTTTTCAGAAAGCAAATTTTTGGGATGTTACAGTATGATAACTGTAGCCTATGTGATTAATAGGCTACCACAAGTAAGACTGGGATTCAAATCACCACATGAGAAGTTGTGGAAGATAAAGCCAGTTGTCAATCACTTTAAAGTATTTGGCTGTGTATGTTATGTCTTTGTGCCAGATCACTTGAGGAGCAAATTTGACAGGAAGGCAATTCGGTGCATCTTCATTGGCTATGATGATGTCCGAAAAGGTTGGAGGTGTTGTGATCCGACCACAGGCAAGTGTCACACTTCAAGAAATGTTGTGTTTGATGAAGCCTCTTCATGGTGGACTCCCAAGAAGATCAAGATTTCTGAACCCCAAGATTTGGATGAGATTCTAGAAGAAGATAAGTCAGAAGTTGAGGAGCAAACATCAGCTCCAAGTGAAGTTGAAAGGAGCTCACCCAGTAAGGCCAAGAGTTCATGGAAGACTGGTGAACATCAGCGTGTACTCGAGGAACATCATCCATATTAAGTGGAAGTTGAAGATCCTGTACACGAACTGTGAAGATCTACAAGAAAGCGGAATCCCAATCCTAGGTATGCTAATGCTGCCCATATTGATGAAGCTATACTTATTGAGCCATCTTTTTATGAGGAAGCAGCACAATGCCCCTGAGTGGCAAAAGGCTATGGGGGAAGAGGTTAAGGCACTAAAAGAAAATCAAACATGGGACTTAGTGCCAATACCAAAGGATGTGAAGCCAACATCCTGTAAATGGGTTTATAAAATCAAGACTCGTCCAGATGGATCAATAGAAAGATATAAAGCTCGACTTGTTGCTCGGGGATTTTCTCAACAATATGGGTTGGACTACGAAGAAACATTTAGTCCAGTGGAAAAGATCACAACTGTTCAAGTCTTGCTTGCTTTGGCTGCTAGCAAGTCTTGGAAGTTATGTCAGATGGATGTCAAGAACGCCTTTCTATATGGAGAGCTTGACAAGGATATATATATGGAACAACTAAAAGGTTTTGAGAGTAAGACTCAACCAGAGTATGTCTGCAAATTAAAGAAGGCACTCTATGGTTTGAAGCGGGCTCCAAGAGCTTGGTACGAAAAAATTGGTGAGTTTCTTGTACAAAGTGGATTTAAAGTTGCTCCATCAGATTCTAATTTGTTTGTGAAGGCCAAAGAAGGTAGACTAACAATAGTTCTAGTCTACGTTGATGATTTAATCATCACAGGAGATAATTACGAGGAGATACAAAGGACAAAAGAAAATCTCTCGATTAGATTTCAAATGAAAGAGCTTGGAGAGTTGAAGCAGTTTCTTGGACTTGAGGTGGAGCATACAAAGGAAGGGATATTTTTAGGTCAACAAAAATATGCAAAGGACCTTCTTCAAAGGTATGGGATGCTTGATTGTAAGCCTATTTCTACTCTTATCGATCCTAATACGAAGCTACAAGAAGAAGGAAAGGATCTAGAGGATGTGACCATGTATCAGCAGCTGGTCGGGAGTCTTATTTATCTCACACTTAGTCGATTAGATATTTCCTATGCTGTTGGAATAGTTAGTCGATATATGACCAAGCCAAAGAAGCCTCACCTCAGTGTAATTAGACACATTCTTAGGTATGTCAAAGGCATCATTAATTATGGCATTTTATACAATAAAACAAAAGGATGCCAAGTGACTGGCTACTGTGACGCTGACTATGCTGGAGATTGCGACACACGTCGATCAACAACCGTATATTTCTTTAATCTTGGATCAGAAGCTGTATCTTGGTGCAGTAAGAGGCAGCCTACCGTGGCATTATCAAGCACTGAAGTAGAATATCGATCAGCAGCAACAGCAGCACAAGAAAGCACCTAGCTTAAGCAATTGATGAAGGATCTCTACCAACCAACAGATTATCAAGTTAGGCTTCTCTGTGATAATTTATTATCTATACGTTTGGCAGAGAATCCAGTTTTTCATGCGAGGACTAAACATATAGAAGTACACTATCATTACATAAGAGAAAAAGTTCTTGGAGGAGATATTGAGATGGTGCCAACAAATACAGATGAACAAGCTGCAGATATTCTCACAAAGAGTCTTAATAAAGCAAAATTCCAAAAATTTCAAGAGGCTCTCGGAATAATCTGCAAGACAACTTTAAAAGCAAATATGCATTGAGGGGGGTGTTAAAAATGAGTAATGCATATTTGAAGCTTTAAGAATTATTAAGTACTTGCCGTGTAAGCCAAGCAAAATAGATGATTCAAGAAGCGGCAGGATTTCCTGGCTTAAGTCGGTTTAAACCATCAGGTGCATGTATGTAGTCTTACTAGCATCACATGCACACTGCATGAAGTCACTAGAAACTCTTCATGCACAGTCTGGAAGGAGCAACCGTATAAGCCAAGATATGTTGCCTTGATCAGTACAGGAGGCTCCAGAAGTGCTACTAGACTAGTTATTTTATTTGCTAGCTGTGCTGAGTTGTATGTGTTAAGTCGGTTCCCTTCTCCCTATAAATAGACCATATATATAATCCTCTATGTATTGTGTGAGCTATGAGGAGTAATATGAATGCATGAAGGAATGTAGAAGTAAGTCTTCTGTGTATCTAATGCTGTAGCTTTCTCCTTCACACTGCTGTCCAATATTTACCTTTGTCTCTAGCTTGCTTCCCATCACCTTGCCACCTGTGTGTTCCAACCGCAGTGATACTGGTCCTCGTTAAGGCGACCCATAGTGCTCTATGCCCAAGAGAGTTAGTGGCTACTGCACGGCTCATGGCCCTTGAGCGGTGGCGGGTAGCAACGGTGACATGCAGTGACAATAGAAGGTGTTAAAATTTTGATCTAGGAGAAAACACACACATCACAAAATAAATAGAGAGAACATAGAAGAATTTCTGAATTTTTCTATTTTCTTATTTGCTCCCCTCTTTCTTTGCTTTTCTTCTCTTCTTACAAAATTGGCTACAAGCCTTCTCAATATATAGCCTAATAATCTCCTATTAGCATACGTATTCAGACTTCAAGTCAGGGTTAAATATCTCGGTCGCAGAATTCTTTCGCCGGTCCCCGAAAGAAACGAAATGATGAAATTTCGCCCATTTCGTTCAAAATTCGGACGAAAATTTCAAATTATTTGATGAAATTTAATCAAAATTTGGATGAAATTCAGACAAAAATTAAATAGGGATAATTTCGGCCAAAATTTGACCGAATTCCTGCTCTTTCGGGAGGCAACGAAAGGAACGAAATTTCGCCATTTCGGCGAAATTTCGGACGAAATCCGTAACCCTGCTTCAAGTTGGACATAACTTCAACTTGAGTTACACACGGAAACAAACTCTACTACGTCGACTCAAAGTCAAGATTATTTTTAACAGAAGGGATGGTTAGGGAAGTTCATTTTGCACCCACATTAAACTGCTCACTGACGACATTAGTATTTTTCGTAACTTCGGGCTTTTGTGATGGTACTAGCCAGTCGAGGATGACTGGAATGATATTTTATTAAACATCACTCTTATAAGATATATGCTAACCTGATTTTTCTTTGAAGCTTTTATGTTTCCATCACTTTCATAAGAATCAGTTTAAATTGTGCATCCTCACTAATGGGACAAGGTGTTAGTTGCTAAATCACCTTTTTTTCAGTAATTTTAATTGATCTAGTAGATACATGATTAATTTGCACCATCTTAATCAGGCTCAGGGGCGGACCCAAAGAGGGGGGAGTGAGGGACCAGGCCGTCACTCAATTCGCAGGAACCCAAGTATATAGCCCAAGATTTAATACTAGTGCCCTCACTCAGCCCAACTAAAAGGCCCTCACTCATGCTAAAATTATGAATGAGAACAATTCAGCATACTATGTGTATTGTTGTGCCCCCTCTCGAATTTTGTCCTGGGTCCGCCCCTGATCAGGCTCCACAAATTTTACGGTGCAAATTTTCACTTGACTAACGAAAGAATTTCTAGAGCCTTTTAGTTTTCCTTGGAGATTTCTATCTCTTAAAGAAAATGATATACCTTAATTTAGTCTCATCGACTCTTTATACTGGTATGATTAAAATTTACAAAGCTACATGTAGTTTGTCAAAACTATTACAAAACTACATATTTAAATTTTCATTTCCGCGTGAAGTATCTAGGCCCCAATAATTTTCATGTTTTGGTGGTCAATGACCACCGGATTATTTGGGCTAACACGAATATCAATATTGTTCATGGTTTAGGTCCACATGATGGTATTTGAGTGTCTTCTATTTGATGGCATGGTTTCGTGTATGAAAATTTCAGTGTAATAATATAAATGAAGATTAAGGATGTTTTCTGACGTGTTTACTCATTAGGCTGTATTGTTAATATAGGGCTTATTTTTCTTTTAGCTGTACTATTCAGAGAAGATGGAATTGAGAGAGGATAGAACTGAGATGGAACAAGTACACGAGGGGTTATTTACGAAATGTGCGGCTCGCTTATGGGCGTTTGTTTGTTTGTTTTTTTTTTTTGCAAATGTGCCTTCAGGATGTGGGGGGTGATCCTGGAGGTTGGTACTTGATCGGACGGCTGAGATTTGAATTTCCAAAATTTCAGCATTCGATCCATTTTCACCTGATACGCTCCAAGTTCCAGTAGTTGACTTATTCGTTGACTTTAGAGCTGAAACTAGGAGAGTACAAACACAGACAAGTTACATTTGCCTTTCAAGCTCACACGCGAACACTTCAAAGGATCGAATTCGCTTTTCGTGATCTGAAAGAAAATTCGTATGGGACAGGGCCTCGTGCCCTTCGCCACTGTTAGATCAAGATAATGATCTTGATCCAATGGCTGAGGAAGAGAGACCTCACGTGAGGCTCCCCCCCATAAAAAACCCTTTCCATGATCTGCTGCAGACCTGCAGGCTTCCCACTTACTGAAGCTACTATTAATTAGCCAGTGCTCTCTCCATTCACCTTAAACTCTGAAGGAGAAAGATCCCATTTGCGTCTTGGCCACGGAGGTCGATGGACGAACTAGGCGTTGCTCCGGGAGGAGCCGTACCGCCTGGCACTGGCGCGGAGGACGATCTGGTGGTACAGCGCCGCGATCGCCGCGCCGATGAACGGCCCCACCCAGAAGATCCACTGCGTCACATGTGAACAATGCGATGTCAGCTTAGGCCAACTGACGAAATCATGCAACTTCGACACTAACGTGCACGATCACAGCGTGTATGTACCTGATCGCTCCAGGCCTTGTTGTTGTTGTACACCACGGCGGCGCCGAGGCTCCTCGCCGGGTTGATCCCCGTCCCGGTGATCGGGATCGTCGCCAGGTGCACCATGAACACCGCGAACCCGATCGGCAGCGGAGCCAACACCTTCATAGATCACAAAGAGAGGCAATGAGCACAAGTTCTTGAGATTTTGCGCATTGTGAATTTTTGATATATCTCCGATGCTTACTGGAACGTGGGAGTCGCGAGCATTGCGCTTGGGGTCGGTCGCGGAGAAGACGGTGTAGACGAGCACGAAGGTGCCGATGATCTCGGCGGCGAGACCGGTTCCGGTGGAGTACCCGGCGCTGACCTCGTTGGCGCCGCCTCCGTAGCTGGCGTAGAACGCGCTCTGGAATCCCTTGACGAGCGCGACGCCGCAGATGGCGCCGAGGCACTGCGCGACCATGTAGAGCAGAGCGCGCACCAGGGAGACCTTGCGCGCAAGGAACAGGCCGAACGTGACCGCCGGGTTGATGTGGCCGCCGGAGATGCCGGCCGTGCAGTAGACGAGGATGAAGATCATGCCGCCGAATGCCCACGCAATGCCGAGGATGCCCACGCCGCCGCATGCCGCGTCGGCGCCGGAGGCCGACGCGTCCGTCTGGTGCTTGTACCCGATGACCGTGGCCACCGTGATGTAGAGGAAGAGCAGCGTGGCCACGAACTCGGCGATCACGGCACGGTACAGGGACCACTTGCCGAGCTCATCGATGTCGACGAGCGGTGCCGGCGGTGGGTCCGTGTAGTCCCTGGCGCCGCCGGCCTCGAGAGCTCCCACGTCGACCTCCTTGCCCATTGTACTTGTGGCTAGCTTGCTAACTGAGAACTTGCTTGCTTAATTTATACTAGAACTCTAGAATGGGAGGACTGCTTGAGTAGTTGTTGTAGTGTTTGTGTTGTGCGCTTTGTGTTTGTGATGGGTGGTATTTATAGGGCTTAAGGTTAGCAAGGAAAAGAGAAGGGGTTCTTCTAAGGTTTATAAGTTGAAATTCATTTCCTCATTTCTGGGAATTTTTGTGATCATAGCTGTATACATTTGAGAGAGATTGTTTCCTTGTTTGGCTTTGCTATGTGTTACCACTAGACTTTTCCTGGGTGGCCGAGCTCGGGCCTGAGCAGTTTAGGCCTGGTCCGGAGCCTGAAAAAAAAATCAATAACAAAAATAATATTTTATTTTATTTCAAAAATATTTATTTCGAAAAACCAAAGAAAAAAAATAGCTTTTTCATACTTAGGGCTGGCCTGTGCTTTTCCCGGTCCAATCGTGCCTAACATTTGAACAGGACTAGTGTTGATCCCGGCACGGTAGGGCACTCGGCATTAGGCCGTCCTTAGGCCAGCATGCCCCGAAAAGCCTGGCGCTGCATGGTGGCACACAAGGACGGTGGTAGCATGCGGCAATGTTGGCGACTAGATGTCAGCTGCCACGACATGGGGAGGGGAGCATGGGAGGGAGACACAGGCATCTCACCATGGTCATCATTGCTGTGCTACTACCTTCATCGCCGTCGAGGAGAGGGGAGGGAAATCATGCCACCCACAACGTCATGGTTGTCAATGGTTCAGATCTAGGCCAAGGCCACCGCTGATGGGGGATGAGGAGAGGGAAGGGGAACAGGGGAGGGAGATAGAGGCACCTCGCCGTGGTTGTTGTCGTCATGCCTCCACCTTCATCACCATCAAGAAGAGGGGAGGGAGATAGAGGCTATGGACGTCATCGTCGCCCTGTGCCACCCCCGAAGTCCCCGTCGACCAGAGGGGAGGAAAACCACACCAACCTCGTCATTATGGTCATTGCCAGTTTAGATCTGGGCCTTGGCCTTTGCTAGCAGGGGATGAGAGAGGCACAGATCTGATCCAACCTATGTGTCGCCATGTTGGGGAGAACCGAAGAGGGATAGAGGGAGAGAAAAGAACCAGAGAGGGCAAGTGAGAGGAAGACTGATAGAGTAAGATGGAAAGCATGAGAGTAAGAGGAAGAGAACTGGGTGTATGGCCTAACCAACAGACGACGAGGGTAACAAGGAACAACTCTGCGTCGGCTCTACCCATGGCAACGGACTGTGAGTGCTATGAGAAATGGGCAAAAGAGCTTGAAAGCTCATGAGGCAACAGTCATGGAGGAGGCAAAGAGTAAGCAAGGAGCCAAGGAGCAACGGTCCTCTTCGTCCATGCCTACAACACTGACCCCTCATCCCATATTTGCACAACTCAACACCAGGATTTGGTTGTGCCCCGGGCTCAGTGGTGAAATGATCATGACTATCTGGGCTAGACCATGAAAATGTTACCCAGGCTGGACTGAATTTACCCAGGCTGGATTGAATTACCTGGGCTGTACACTAGATACTTTTCCACACCTCGAGTTAAAGCCTACCCTGCCCGGGGTGTGGTTCCGCCCCTGCCAGCAACTCACCAAGCTCTTTGTTATCTACTCTTTCCATTCTCTCCCTATCTTGACATGTTTAGCAAGAAGAAGGCAATAGTGGGGCCGAGGAGAAAGCAAGCACACCCCTCTACTACAAAAGAGGCTATACTGGACGGCTACATCACAGACGGTTTCGTATGAACCGTCTGTGATTAAACTATCACAAACGGTTTATACTGGCAACCGTCTGTGATATTTTCACAGACGGTTATTAACAAGAACCATCTGTGATAATTGAGACATCACAGACGGTTCGTATTTAAGAACCGTCTGTGAGCTTTCACAGATGGTTCTTAATATGAACCATCTGTGATAATCTGGACAACACAGACGGTTCGTGTTAATAACCGTCTGTGAAACTATCACAGACAGTTCTCAATACGAACCGTTGGTGGTAAACTTGACAGACCGTTGTCGTATGAACTACAGAAGCTAAACTGAGACGAGAGTCAAATTCAAGGCAATTTTATTACAAAAGTGCAAAAAAAAGGGATTCTCAGATTTGAATCTTCTGGGCTTCATATGCTTCTTCGTCGACTTCTGGAGTTGGAGGATCAGCCGCTGTGTTCTCAAATGCCGTCAAGATTGTCCTTGCCCTCTCCACTTCCTCCTCAAGCCTGGACAAATCATTAGCATGTTCTATAATCTCAAACAGGATGCCATGATAAGCTTCCTCAGAATCGGCCGATTCTGCTTGATCGGCAAGGTTATCCATGTGTGTATGCACTACCGCATGATCTTCCTCCGTTTTGCGCACATTGTAGAGAAGAACGAGGCTGAGGGCGGTTTCCTTATCTTGAGCGGCAACGAGACACCTCCGTCGGCGGCGGATGATGAGGTCCAGCTGACGGATGGAAGCGAGTCGAGGAAGGAGAGCAGGGCGTGAGCGGAGGAGCTGCTCCAGACGTAAATTGTTGGCCGCCTGTGTAAGGTTGCGTCCGAACAACTCATGATGGATAGATGAGAGGAAGGAGATCAAAAGAATTTTAGATGTCATTATTTAGAAATGTGGTGATGAAGAAAATGAGGAGAGGACGTACAGTGTGTAGAAGAGCAGGATTAGGGCGTGCATATTTAAGCATTAACACAGACGGTTCATATTCCAAACGGTCTCTGATATTAATATCACAGACGCTTCGTATTCCAAACCGTCTCTGATATTAATACCACAGACGGTTCGTATTCCAAACCGTCTCTGATCTATCACAGACGGTTGGTATTACAAATCGTCTGTGATATTATGGCATCACTGACGGTTCGTGTTAATAACTGTCTGTGATGATTACATGTCACCGATAATTGGCGTGTACCCAGGATTTCGATCTCACCCGTCCATTCTCTCCGCATCGAATGGCAGGCAGCAGTTCCTCCCACGGCTTGTCCCTTATTAATAACCCCATCTACCTTTTCAGCGGTACTAGTCACGTGTGAGTTCATCCACTTGCTAGCTTCCTTCATGCATCTCCCCTCCGCTATGAGCTAGCGCATCCGTCGCGGCACGGCGGGAGTCTGGACAACACACTCTTGCCGTAAGTGTCGTAAGTGTGTCTTGTTAAGGCTCACCATCGTGCCATGAAGGGTTCGTTAGCTTGTTATCCTATAATAGATCTGAATGTGTTGTTGTGCTTGCCTTTGTATTTGCTTGTTCCTCCACAACGCCGACTACTGCCGTGAGCTAGCGCCTTCGTTGTTGCATGGCGGTATACTAGGCAACACACTCTTGCCGTAAGTGAAAAAAATTTAATTTCTTGAGGCTAGCCAAAAAAACTGAAAAAATTCGACTTATAGAGTGATCTATCACAGACGGCTTGTGGTATGAACCGTCTGTGAAGGTCTATCACAGACGGTTCTATTTACGAACCGTCTGTGATAAGCACAACCACAAACGGTTAGTAACACGAACCGTCTGTGCTAGTATGCATCACAGACGGTTCGTATTAATAACCATCTGTGATAAGCAAATGTTACCAATAATTGGCGTATACCTAGGATAAGCAGTGGGAGGAACTACTGCTTGCCATTCGATGCTAGCCAAAAAAACTGAAAAAATTTGACGTATAGAGTGAACTATTACAGACGGTTTGTGGTATGAACCGTCTGTGAAGGGCTATCACAGACGGTTTTATATAAGAACCGTCTGTGATACGCACCAATCACAGATGGGTGGTATTACGAACCGTCTATGATATTATAGACATCACAGATGGTTCGTGTTAATAACCGTCTGTGATAATGTAGATTATCACAGACGGTTATTAATACGAACCGTCTGTGATACGCATAAATCACAGACGGTTGGTATTACAAACCGTCTGTGATATTGTGGACATCACAGACGGTTCGTATTAATAACCGTCTGTGATATTGGCAACTCAGCGCAGATCGAGGCTCACTTGATTCGAAGGGGTTTTAGAAAAGGGTACAA
Source organism: Dendrocalamus latiflorus (assembly GCA_017311315.1). Classification (NCBI taxonomy): domain Eukaryota; kingdom Viridiplantae; phylum Streptophyta; class Magnoliopsida; order Poales; family Poaceae; genus Dendrocalamus; species Dendrocalamus latiflorus. The sequence continues at coordinate 19,160,436 of CM029630.1, forward strand.
ATGTTGGACCAGTCACGGTGAAGAGAAGAGTACACAAGAAGGTAGTTATGACATAGTTGAGGGAGACAACGATATGCCAGATGTGGACTGTTCTTTCGATCATGAGGATAGGTCGCAGGATGACAATCTGGATCAGATGTTACGTGATGCAAAAGGGAACTATAGTGAGAGAGAGTTTGGTAAATTCGAGGGCTTGATGGAGGACTCGGAGAAACCTTTGTTCCCAGGCTGCAAGCCGTAATACACGAGGTTGTCATCAGTTCTAGAACTGCTGAAATTGAAGGCAAGCAATGGTTGGTCCGACAAGAGTTTCACGGCATTGTTAGGTCTCCTAGCGGGCATACTTCCAACGGGAAATGTGTTGCCGAGAACCACCTACCAAGCCAAGAAAATTCTTTGTCCATTAGGAATGGAAGTAGAAAGAATACATACATGTCCGAATGATTGTATCCTGTACCGTAAAGAGTATGCTAGCTTACATGTTTGTCCGGTGTGCAAAGCATCTCGATACAAGCGTAAAAATGACTCTAATGATGGGAAGGGCATCGAGGTGAAGCAAGGACCTCCTGCTAAGGTGATGTGGTATCTTCCTGTAATCCCCCGTTTGAAGCATTTATTTGTAAACCGCAAGGATGCAAGATTGATGCGTTGGCACTAGGAGCAGCATAAGAAAGACGGAATGATAAGACATGTTGCTGATTCTGCCCAGTGGAGGAACATCGATAGGATATTTGTAGATTTTGGTGTGGAACCGAGAAATATAAGGTTTGGGTTGAGTACAGATGGAATGAATCCTTTTGGTAACATGAGCAGCCGACATAGCACCTGGCCCGTGACTCTGTGCATGTACAACCTTCCTCCTTGGCTGTGTATGAAGCGGAAGTATATTTTGATGTCACTACTTCTGCACCATTGGTATAAGCGGAAGCAACCTGGCAACGATATTGATGTGTTCTTAGCACCATTGGTAGAAGATCTTGCAATACTGTGGAACAAAGAGGTACATGTATGGGATGCGGACAAACGAGAGAACTTCACTCTACGCGTCATGTTGTTCTGCACCATTAATGATTTTCCTGCCCTTGGTAACCTGTCAGGTTGAGTACAAAAGGAGCCAAAGCGTGTCCTCACTGCTTAGATTATACCGAGAGTATGTGGTTGAACAACTCGCGCAAAACTGTGTACATGCGTCACTGTAAGTTCCTTCCAAAGTATCACCCATATCGCAAGATGAAGCAACAATTTGACGGAAAAAAGTGGATGACTCAGTACCAAAACCTTTTAGTGGGAAAGAGGTGTATGATATGGTCAAGGATATAAACATTGTGCTTGGAAATGGACATAAATTGAGGAAGAAAATGTGGAAAAAGAGGTCAATATTTTGGGATTTGCCTTATTGGGAGCACTTAGAAGTTCGCAATTGCATCAATGTCATGCATGTAGAGAAAAATGTATGTGACAGTTTGATTGGTCTCTTACTGAACATTCCTGATAAAACAAAGGATGGTGTTAACGCAAGGTGTGACTTGGTCGCTATGAACATCAGGACCGAGTTAGCACCGATAGAGACCGATAAAGGCCGGACGTACCTTCCCCCAGCTTGCTACACTTTGTCTAAGTCCGAGAGAACTGCACTGTGTCAGTCCTTACATGGTGTGAAAGTTCCATCTGGTCACTCCACCAGCATGAAGAAACTTGTTTCCATGGAACATTTGAAATTAATTGGCATGAAGTCTCACGACTGTCATGTGCTAATGACACAAATGCTACCTGTTGCAATTAGAAGTATTTTGCCGAACAAGGTTCGAGTGATAATCATAAGGCTATGTTATTTCTTCAACGCAATTGCTCAGAAGGTCATTGATCCTGATGGACTAGATGCTCTGCAAATCGAGGTGGTGACAACTCTATGTCATCTAGAGATGTATTTTCCTCCATCATTTTTTGATATCATGGTCCATCTCATTGTACACCTTGTGAAAGAGATAAAAATATGCAGCCCCGTATTTTTACGTCATATGTACCCTTTCGAGAGGTACTTGGGAATTCTGAAGTCCTATGTACGCAATCGATCTCGACCGGAGGGTAGCATTATCGAAGGTTATACAACAGAAGAGGTCATTGAATTCTGCATCGGCTACATGGCTCAGGTCGAGCCGATAGGTGTACCTCTATCTCGTCACGAGGGGAGGCTATAGGGTATCGGGACTATCGAAAGGAAAGCAATAACTCCGGATCAAAATACGTATGCTCAAGCCCATTTCATGGTTTTACAACACATGACTGAAGTGACCCCATATATTGAAGGGCACAAGGACATGCTACATCAGGAGAATGCAGGCTAGTCAGAAGTTTGGATCACGAGACAACACAATCGTCAGTTCAACGAATGGTTGAAGGCGCAATTGACTGGGAGGTCGTCAATTGAAACACTACAATGGTTAGCAAAAGGGCCAAAATTTACAATTGTGACATGGCAAGGATACGATATTAATGGCTACACATTTTATACAACGGATCAGGGTAGAAAGAGCACGGTGAAGAACTCAGGTGTCCGCATAGATGCCTATGATGCGCACGTCGGTACCGCTGGCCGAAACTCATACTACGGGCTTGTAGAGGAGATTTGGGAGGTTGACTATGTAATTTTCAAGATTCCTCTATTTTGGTGCCGTTGGGTCCAACTCCCACGGGGTGTAAAGGTCGACAAGTACGGCGTCACTACCGTGGACCTCGAATGTGTAGGATACAAAGACGAACCATTCGTACTCGCAAGGCAAGTTGTTCAAGTATTTTATGTAACCGATCTGGCAAATAAGAAGCGCCATGTAGTTCTTCAGGGAAAAAGAAGGATTGTCGGGGTTGAGAATGTTGTGAATGAGGAAGAGTACAATCAATTTGATGATTTGCCTCCATCGGTGATGGTATCAGGCTCGAGGAAGAACAAGGCGATGAAGCAAGCTATATGCGTGTCGATCATCGTGAAGGGCTTTATTTAAAATGAAATAGCCAAGTGTAATAAATGTAACTATGAAATATTTATATTTATGGTTATGCTCACGTTTTTCATAAATGTAACAATGTTCCATTGTAATTGTAAAATGACTCAGGAACTAAGAAATAGTTATATTTATGGTTATGCTTGCATTTTTCATAAATGTATCTATGTTCCATTGTAATTGTAAAATGACATAGGAACCTAGCTAGCTGCTGGTATTTATATTGAACTATTACAGGCGGTTTATTGAAAGAAACCGTCTGTGATAACACATCACAAACGGTTCTATAAATAGAACCGTTTGTGATAATATGATATCACCGACGGTTTTATACATATAACCGTCTGTGATAATATGCATATCATAGACGGTTATATAATTAGCACCGTCTGTGATAATATGAATATCACAGACGGTTATATTTATAGAACCGTCTGTGATATAACTATCACAGATGGTTCATTTACGGAACCGTCTGTGATACTTTCCCTATAAATACCCGCGGAGTAATCTCTAGTCTCCACTGTCCAGCGCCCCTGCTAACTAGGTTTTGGTCCCTCCTGCTGCCGTTCCCTCCCGACACCGCCGCCGGTTCCTCCCGACGCCCCTCGCTCCCACCGCCGGTCCCTCCCGACGCCTCTCGCTCCCACCACCGATCCCTCCCGACGCCGCTCCCTACCGACGCCGCCGGTCCCTGCCGACGCCGGTCCCTCCCGACACCGCTCCCTACCGACGCCGCCGCTCCCTCCCGACGCCGCCGGTCCCTCCCGACGCTGCTCCCTCCCGAGAAGTATTTTATGATATATTCTTGCATTTTAGCTTTATGATATATGCTTGACATGTATTTTACAATATATGCTTGACATGTTAGCTTTATGATATATGCTTTACATGTATTCTATGATATATGCTTGACATGTATTTTATGTTGTATGCTTCACATGTTAGCTTTATGATATATGCTTCACATGTATTCTATGATATATGCTTGACTTGTATTTTAGGTTTTATGCTTCACATGTTAGCTTTATGATATATGCTTCACATGTATTCTATGATATATGCTTGACATGTATTTTATGTTGTATGCTTCACATGTTAGCTTTATGTTATATGCTTCACATGTATTCTATGATATATGCTTGACATGTATTTTATGTTGTATGCTTCACATGTTAGCTTTATGTTATATGCTTGACATGTTAGCTTTATGATATATGCTTTATTAGTACTTTATGATATATGCTTCACATGTTAGCTTGCTAAATTGTAGCATATAATATATGCTGCACTTGTTTAGCTCACTGCAGTGATGCAGTCACTTCAGTTAGTCAATCGTTAGAACTTTGTCAAAGGGCATGAAGCAAGTGACACACTCTAGTGTATCCTGTTCAATGAACTTGATACATTGGTTTGTGTCATTTGCTTCATAGAACTTTGTTTAGGCCCATACCTCACTGCGTCCACACAGTCGTCCAAAATTTTTTAATATATGCCACATAGACCTTCAAGGGCATGAAGCAAGTAACACATTCCAAAGTATCCGGTTCAATGAACTTGATACACTGGTTTGTGTCATTTGCTTCATAGAACTTTGTTTATTAGCTACAAAGTCTATTTCGAAGGCCCATAGCTCACGGCAGTTAGTTTTTTCTTAGAAGAGAGATGGCATCCACACAGTCTTCGTCGTCGTCATCTGGGTCTCACGCTCCCAAGATTGCGAAAACTAAGCGTGGCTGAGGAGTATCAAAATGGCCAGAGGGCCGAGTGACCATCACGGTGGTCTCTCCGAATGGGGTCCCTCTGGAACTGATGAAAACAGCGTCATCATTTCGGACTACCTGCGGGATAATAGGAAGGCAACGGGTCCCCATCACCATAGCAAGCTGGAAAGATTTGACAAAGGATCACAAAAATCAGCTATGGGAGGAAATTACAAATTCGTTTAAGATCCCAGCAGAAGTACAGGGACTCGTGCAATGGCAGGCGCTCCTCGCAATGGGAAAAGCATGGAAGAATTTTAAGAGCAATCTTGTGACGCATTACGTGGCCAATGATGTCACGCCCATCACGAAGTATCCTTTCGTGTCACCGGAAACATGGGAGGCCTTTGTGGCAGATGAAGACAACGACCGAATTTCAAGAACAAAGTGCGGCGCACAAGGCTCTCCAGTCACAAAACACTCACCCTCACAGGCTCGGCACCGCTGGGTACGCGGGTAAAATCCCGCAGTGGAGGATGCAGGACGAGGCTGCAATCCAATCGGAGGCCTCCCCACCATTTGCCGGGATCGCAAATAAGCGCGCTCGAAACTGGTTGAGAGCGAGGTCATCAACCACATCTTCGGGTGTCTCTTTCAAAACCCCCGCAGATGAGGAAGTGTCCCAACGCCTGGTAAAATATGTTAAACTACATAGTTGTTAACACCTCTTGAACTTCATGGGTTCAAAAATAACATGATTAATTGTCTCTTGCAGCAATCATTGACTACCGAATCTTCTCGTGGCTCATTTGAAGAATATAGGGAGAGAGATTTACTATCACAGGCCTTGGGAAACAAAGAGCACCCAGGTCGCACACGAGGCATGGGGGTTTATGTATCTTGGAGGCACGGATTTCCAGATTACTCCGAGACATATAGGAGTAGGAAGAGATCCAAGGCGTATCGCAACGAACAAATAAAATAGGAGCTTCGTGCTCAACTTGAGGAACAACTATCTGCTTCACTTCAAGAGCAGACTGCCTCACTTCGAGGAGAAATAGATTCATTGAGGAAAGAACTGAGACAAGTCCGCAACCAATCGCAACCCACCCCTACTACTACGGTACCCAGTCCCTCTCAATGTCGCAGTAGCTGTGCGTCCACACCAATTACTGAACATAGCGACGCCCGCTTACCTATCGATGACATTCAGGTAATGTACCTCTTTAGAATGGTGCATAGATCTCTCTGGTGGACGCCTTAACTCATCTTGTATCGTTATGTAGGAGCTCATGCCTTGCATTCTCAGAGTCAGGCTTGTTGGCTCTATTCCCGTTGACGCTGGGCGCGGCATGGCGTATCCATTGCTGCCAGGGACGCTGGTGCACGGTGTACAAGTAGACACCGGTTTCATAAAGGTCCAGGTGGACATGATTAATGATATTTTTAAAACCGTCCCTCTTGAGAAGCCCCCAAATGAAGAGATTAAGACATTAGGGGATGCCGTTCACACATTCATTCAGTGGCCCAAGAGGGACATCGCCCTCGACTTGCCTGTGCCACAATCTCCACATCCAGTGGCCCAAGAGGGACGTCACCCTGGACCTGTCACATCGGCTCCGGTGGCTCCACCTCCACCTCCAAATTCAGCGAAGTCTGTTGCATCGGCTCCCGCCGAGACGCCACTGAAAACGTATCATAAGCGAGGCTCCAAGGCCTCCAAGGCTAATGCGAAGAAAATTAAGCCGCGTCCTGAGCCATGGAAGGTCATTCTAGGAGTGGCGTTGGTGCCCGATTCACAATTATCCCGGCTTGGTTTGGTTTGCAATACATTGCATGTCTGGTACATGGAGAAGTCCAACATGAAGCCAAACCGGCAGAGTGCATTCATTCTGAAATATAAGGAGACGCATTTCCTCCGCGACTCGGGCTACATCGTTGTGACATTCGAAGACTTATTCTTACTATTCAATCTCGATGAACTCGACGCCTCACTTCTAAGATGCTGGACACTGTAAGTGTATTGTACAATGAAGTTCTACATTCACATTATACAGATAAATGTCATTACTCTTTCTTTATGTATAGATACATGATCCAAGAAGTCCAGCGATCACGACAACCAGTGGGTTTCCTCGACCCTCACTTGGTCTCCGAGCAATCTATCAACCAAGATGCATCCTTCGTGCAAGGTTACATAACAAGGGGATTGATTGCTCACAGCGACAAGGAGTACGTCATGGTACCCTTCAACCAAGGGTAAGTACTTTTCACTAGTTGCCACACATATGTTTCATTTGTACTTTACATGCAGCATGACCTTAGGATTAATCACTATGGCGACACACATGACTAGGCATCACTGGATTTTGATTGTGATTGTACCAAAGTGGAGCAAGGTAATATACCTTGATTCCCTACTTAGGAGCAACCATGACTTCAGTCGTGTGCAAGAAGTAATTAACAGGTAAACTCATTTCCTCCATACATAACTATTGTAATATTTCCTTCGTTTGCAACGGCCTTAGCTAACATTTTTTGAATCACGTAGGTCGTTTGCCACTTATGTTGCCCTAGGAGGAAGACACGACAAATCCAGTGACACGCTGCGAAACAACACGCGATTTCCGGTACCCGCTACGACACAACAATCCTATATCACACTTTGTTATAATGCCTCTAGAATTGACAATACCTATGTATGTAATTATATTTTTGCAGTGCTACCAGCAGCTACAGGGTAACGTATGTGGATTCTACATTTGCCGCCATATGAAGGAAATCATGGATACTAAGATCAATGATCCAGAGGTTTGTCAGGTCTTTCTAATACTTATTATTTTCTGATTATATATATGTATATATATTTATACACACATGCTAATTAATGACTTAACATTGCTCCTAGCGACAGCGGGTGGACTTCGACGAAAGTACATATGATCTTGACCAACTCATAGAAATTCGTAGAAACCTCGCCGAATTCTTAGTAGCAGAGGTCATAAACAAGGCTGGAGAGTTCCACCCCAACAATGGTGAAAATTAGATGTTGAAACATTGGATTCAATTGTACAAGTCAAACAATTCCTTCAATTTAATCATTTGTCAGATCTGTGTAACGATTTTCATTCTATATATGTATGTGATCTGCTGGCCATTTGTTACAATCATCTGTGTAGCGAATTTTGTTGTAATTTACTTTGAGTTGCAATAAACTTATCTGTCATTTATCTGTAATCTGCTTGCTTGCTTGCTTTCAGAGGGCATGGCTAGCATATCCTGAGGCTAGCCAAAAAAGGCAAATAAAATGGCTTATGCACTTGCTATCACAGACGGTTCGTTGTTAAAATCCGTCTGTGATATTGTATCACAGACGGTTTCAAAGACTGCTGTCTGTGATATGAATGATATCACAGACGGCCTTTGTTACTAACCATCTGTGATATACACAATATCACAGACGGTTTTTATTTCGAACCGTCTGTGATATGATTATATCACAGACGGTTAGTAACAAAAACCGTCTGTGATATTGTGTATATCACAGATGGTTTTGTATAAAAAACCGTCTGTGATAGTCGAGTATCACAGACGGTTTGTTATAAAAAAACTGTCTGTGATTGTCTCGTATCACAGACGGTTTTTTATAACAAACCGTCTGTGAAACTCGACTATCACAGACGATTTTTTATACAAAACCGTCTGTAATGTGAGTTGTCACAGACGGCTTGGGAGCCGTCTGTGATAACCACCTATTATTACTGACACCTAAACACTGACGGTTCAGGAACCGTCTGTGATAACGGTTCCGAACCATCTGTGATAGGTCTGTCTGTAGCAGTACCCCTAATCCTCCTCCTTGGCAATACCCCTCGCAATAACCCTAATCCTTGTTGTCACAGACGGCTTGGGGTCCGTCCGAACCCTCGCAATACCCCTAATCCTCCTCCTTGGCAGGATGATGCTCACATCGATGCTCGCAAACTCTCCCAGGTATGGAAGACTACGGCATGGATGACCATCATGTGGATGGTATGGAGGGCTAAGAGGATGTCACCTGCGAGAACTTTTCGCCCCATTGTCACATAGTGGGATCAGAGGATCATCACCAGCCCCCTGTCCACCAACAGAAGGTTGGAGTGCTAGAAGCACATAACCAAGCGAATCGACATTGTAGATGGCCAAAGCTAGGTAACTACAGTATGTAATTATTGCAAAAATGAGTTTACTACAGGTTCGAATCAAGGGACGGGACATTTGAACTGGCATTACAAAGCATGCTTGCAAAAGATGGGGAAGACCCATGGAGGAGGTATGTAGACACAGCTAAACTTTTCGGCTGACAACACTATAAGTACGTGGACGTACAAACCCGAAGCAACTTATAATGAAATAGCACTCTTTATAGTGATCCAAAGCGACTTCTGCCTGCAATACCAACATATGAGTAGAAAAATCACGAAATCTGATATTATAGCGGTCTACAATAGGGAGCTAGCTGCACTGAAAGAAAATTTTCAAAACATTAGCTTTTCTTTTTCTTTAACTTCTAATATTTGGACTTTCTCTCACCAGAGAACTTGCTATCTTAGTATTGTTGCACATTACTTAGATGATAAGTACAACCTAAACAAGAGAGTTATAGGGTTTCGGTTAATCAATGAGGCACACACCAGGGAGGCCATTACCGATTGCATACTTGAGGTAATTCACACTTTTAAGATGGATAATATAATTCTTTCTATCACTCTTGATAATGCTTCCACGAATACGATAGCCATGGAGATCCTCACCCCCTAACTGTGGTCGTATATACATGGATATGTTCTCTGCTTACGTCACATCATCAACCTCATTGTCCAAGATGGAATAGAGGTAATTGGTAGATATTTGAATAATATTTGTGCCTCTGTTCATTTCCTCTCAAGTAAAGCACAAGTGGCTGCTAGGTTCAGGGAATATTGCAGGGTAAATGATATTACCCTAAAAAATTTTGGTCTTGACATGAAGGTGAGGTGGAACTCAACGTACATCACACTAAAGAAGTTAGAAGGGTATGAAAAGATTATAACTATCTTTGTCAATGCTAACACTCAACATAATGCTTTCATACTTACTGATTCAGATTGTACCGTTGTTACTTATTTTCAACATTTTTTATACTCTTTCTACAAAGCAACTAAGAAGTTATCCAGTGTTTACTACTGTACCTCATGCTTAGTGATCAATTATATTTGGCTAATTGCAAAGTCATTTGCTAAATATAGACATGATGCACTTTTATGCCCTATTGTTGCACCGTTGGAGATAAAATTTCTCAAATATTTGGATCTGTGTCACATATCTATTGTTTTGCTACCATTTTTATGCACATAAGAAATTGGACAGTTTGAAAACTACTATGGAGGGTATAGGTGAGGCACTCGATCTGGATAACTCCTAATCTTTCAACCATGTGAAAGACGAACTCTGTAATAGTTTGTGTGTGGTCGGGTACAACCAGCTTTTGTAACAGTCGGTGGTAGCATACAGTGGCCACTGTTCCAGTCACACAGCGGACTACACGGTGTGGGCAGCAGTCATGGTAGGAAAGCTCTATAGCAGTCGTCAGTGTACTACGTGGTGTGGGTAGTCGGCGGGGTAGTTGAGGCCAAAGAAGCCTGGTCTCAGTGAGTCTAGAATCTGTACAAAAGTCGATGTGTAAGTTGAAGAATAATACAACGAAAAAAGTTGCCCCAAACACTCTCTCCACTCGAGCTCTGCAACTATGTTCCTTCTTGCTCTCTATATTCAGCTATTCATCATTCGATGACAGTGTATCTTGCGATTGATTCGGGCATGTTGGTGCAGGTTCCTCCTAACATTTGGTATCAGAGCACGGTGCATGCCCAATACATACGGCTCAAGTTGATGGCAACCAGCGCACAACACACGGCGAATGAGAGCGACGGTATGCCCTTTTACTACCCGATGCTAACATCCTCCATCTACACCATGTGGGCGATCAAGATGAAGGCATTGATGGATGCCCAGGGGATCTGGGAGGCCATCGAACCAGTGACTGGAGTGGTCATGGAGGCAAAGAAGGATAAGTCAGCCTAGGCTTTCATCTTCCAAGCCATACCCGAAGACATTCTTCTGCAGATGGCTAAGAAGAAAACAACTAAAGAGGTATGGATTCTCTAAAAACCAGATATCTCGGGGCTGATCGGGTGCAAAAGGCGCGTCTGCAAATACTGCAAAATGAGTTTGCAGCACTGTGCATGAAGGAGGGAGAGTCCATCGATGATTTTGCTGGAAAGCTGAGGGGGATGGCAAGCAAGTACAGTATGCTTGGCTCAACCCTTGAGGTTTCAGTTCTCATGAAGAAGCACATCAACTCAACACCCGACAAATTCCTCCTGAAGCTCGCCTTAATTGAGTAGTACTCTGACCTGGAGTCGATGCCATTCGAGGAGGCCATAGGGCACCTGAAGGCCTATGAGGAAAGAATCCGACATCTCGCTGGAAATGCCAGCACTGATGGATAGCTCCTCCTCACTCACACTGAGTGGTTGGCACGGCAAAAGAGCGGTAGCGGGGAGTCATCGGCAACCAACAAAGGGCGAGGCGCTAGAAACTCAGATGGACATGGCCGGAACAGAGGTCGTGGTCGAGGACATGGCCGTAGGCACGGTAGAGGATGTGTCGGAACCCGGAGCAACGACTCCTGGATCCTCTGTGTAAATCGCACTAGTCCAGGATCAGCTAGTGCACACAGCGTACAACAAAGATAAATATCAACCATAATGGCATTTATTAACTGAATATGGGCATGAATGCCAAAGTTTACATCAACGGCGCATAAGCCAAAATTAATTAATAAGCAGCGGAAGAAAAACCGAAGCGGAAGAAGCCCACTGAGCATGCCCACAGGCAAACGACAGTAAGACGCGGCCTATTCGTCCAGATCTTCACTGTAGTTGACATCTTCCTTCTCTGTGTGGAAAAAGCAACGTGAGTACAAACTTGTACTCCGCAAGTCACCCGGGAAAATGCAACATAATGATAAAGGCTTCAATGGAAGGCTTATAGGGTTAGTTTGCATAAAACAGCATTTAAGAAATACAATAAGTAGATTGAAATTGCTGAATTTAATACAATACGTAAAGACAGTACTTGTAATTGAAAATATTACCGTCAGTGCAGGCTCCGACCAAACACCAACCTATCCACGGGCATCCCACCCGGACCATCTTTTCCAAAAGATCACGTATGGATTCCATCCATCCACACGCTTTCACTGCGCAACTCTGATGAATTCCATCCATTCACCAGATTTCAAACTCTCACGGATTCCATCCATCCGTAAGGTTTTCATCTCTCGTGGATTCCATCCATCCACAAGGTTTTTGAAAACGTTTTTGAGAAACAAAGTCTAATCCATGAAAAACTTTTACTCAGCATGCCCATGACCGTGGGCACGGCTATCCAGGATAGGTTATACACTCTGCAGAGGTTGTACAGCTTTACCCACAAGACACGATCATCCCATATTGCCACCGGGTTACACACTTCCTTAGGTGTGCGGCGAGGAGTCGTGACAAGGCCTTTACAATGCAAAGCCTTCAACCTGGTCGAGCCAACTCTAAGGTTTCACCCCAGTAAGGAATCCACCAAACCGGGACCCCCTCTTGAGCCGAGTGAGACTTCTCATGGCCTACGCCACGCTCACTTTCATCCTACAACATGACCCAGGTTGGGACTCGCAAATTATTCAGCCAGGACTGTCCCATACCAGCCTTGTGGTAGTACGATAGGGCTTTGCAACAGTAGCTCACAGACCGGTCCTTAATCTGACTTAGGCCCAACCACATACCCCCTGTGCCCGACAATCAACACTGTGCCTCCGAACAACAGTGCATGCCTGCACCCACCACTCTAACCAATTGCCTAAGTCTAAACCAGTTTTATATTTGTTTTCACAATAATTTCATAACACTCCTTGACTCACCAAAGTCAAGAGTACATATCATTTTATGTAAAAAGGGATCATCATTTTATGCGAAAAGGTAACCCAAAACAAATATTATATCTAAACAGTCTAAGCATTTGATATAAATTCCTCTAGCTAACACTAATGTATTAACTAGAGTTTGAATCTAGGGTGACAAGGTGTTGAGGAATTCAAATTCAATGGAGGGATTAACAAGTAGGCAATAACTAAATTTAAAACTGAATTGAAATACATTGAATAGAAATACGCATGCAATATAATTTAAATCAACATAATTTTATTTGCAATTCTGGGATCAACATGATCAAGGAGGGTGACTTGCCTTGCCATTCAAATTGGTTTGAATCTTCGTCGAAGAAATCTCCCGAATCGTCGAAGTCTACACGTCAAAATAACCCACCAAATTCAAATAAATTCAAATTGACTTCAAATATTTTAATTTAGGCTAGAAATGGATAGAGGGGAATTTTTGATGAATTTAGAAATTTGAATGGGCTCAATCGGAGTTAAAACGAGGGAGAACGGGCCCCGGGAAGTTTGAATTCAGATAAAATGGAAAAGAGGGAATTTCTGGAATTATTTTCCTAAAGGAAAATCTGAATTATTGCGTCAGAGAGGAATTTCTTTTCCAGCCGAATTGTTTTTCAACTGGAAAATCAATTTACTGCGTCAGCATGACATCAGCACCTTCGGGCAAAGGCTGACAGGTGGGCCCCGGGTCTATGGGCCGGGTCCACGGGCTCATGGGGAGGCTGAGGTGGCGGGGTGGTGCTGACCGGGCAAGGAGCGCCGAGGTGGCGCCGACGTGGCGCCATGTCAGCAGCCACGCAAGCACGGGGCGCTGACGTGGGAGGCCGGCCGGAGGGCGCACGGGGGAGCGACGGCGGCGGCGCTCCGGCAAGCGGCGACTGGCGGCGAAGGGCAGAGAGGGGAGAGGAGGACGCGGGGGATTCGGGGGATGCGCGGGCTCACCGAGGGTGGCCGGTGGCGGCCGGCAGCGAGGAAGACGGCGGTGCGGTTCGGGTTCAACGGCGCGGCGGAGCTCCGGTGACGCTCGAGCCAGGCGGAGGGGCGGGGGAGCTGCGCACGGGCACGGGGAGGCCAAGGGAAGCGACGGTGGGGCGCGAGGGCGACGGAGGCGGCTGCAATTCCTCGCCGGAGGAGCTCCGGCGCTCGGAGGCTTGGGCGCACGGCGCGAGGGCGACGGAGGCGCTCAGGAGAGAGGGAGGAGTGCAGGGGGAGGTGGTGCGAGGAGAAACGGAGCCAGGGAGGGGCCTTTTATAGGGCAGAGGGAAGCGGGGCGGCACGGATTTCTCGCCGGTGATGGCGGCGGCGGAAAGGAAAGAGGGGGGAAAAAGCAAAGGGCGGCGCGGAAGGAAAGTAGAGCGCGGAAATGGCGGGGGAAGACGGGTGCCCGACTTGCGGGGGAAGAAAGGGGGTGGGCCGCGCGCGGGAGAGCGGGACGGCGGGCTAGGGCGGAGGAACGGTTGCGGGCGGCGGCGGCGCGAGGAGGAAGACAACGCGCGGGGAAGACGGAGGCCCTGACGGGCGGGCCCGGCCTGTCAGCGGGGCCGAGAGGGGGAACGGAGCCGACGGCTCCGATGGCGCCACGCTGAGGGGCACGGATCGGGCGGCCAAGCGGGGAGAGGGGGTGCGGACGGTCGATGGGCCGTGGCGGGGTGGCGTGGCGCGGATCCGAGCCTGCCAGGTGGCGGGCGCGGAAGAGGGGAGGGCGGGATCCGGCGGGCGACGTGGCCGGCAATCTAGCCGTCCACGTGGCGGCCAGAGGGGAGGGGTTGGAATTTATTTTTTTGGAAATTGATTTTGGAATTTCAGAAAATCCCAGAAAATCCATTTAGCCTTAGAAAAATACCAAATGACCTCCAAAAATTCCAGCAAAATTCCTAGAATCTCCTGGGGACATTTTAGACTTAATAAAAATATTTCCAACTAATGATGGTATTTAATTTTCATACTTTAAAATACTTTTTAATTTCAAAATACATTTTTGAACTCCAGAAAATCCAGGAACCCAAATAAAAGCCAAATAACTCCACATAATTAATTTGACATAAAATTTTTTATAGAAGATCAAAATATCATTTTATTTAATAATAATTTTAGGTTTTCTTAAAATGCTTTTCAAATCCAGCTTTTCAAAAACAGAAATTCAGGGCAAATCCAAATTTAAACTTTATGCAACAAAAACACTTATTTTAATTTAGGTTTTTATTTTAATTGATTTTTATTTATTTATTTGTTTTATTTTAATAAAAACCTGGGCTGTTACAGGATGTTCCACCAGTCCTAGCGGGACAAAAAAGGATGGCACTGGAGGTGGTAGGCTCAAAAGCCACATTTGGTGCTTCGACTGTGACAACAAGGGGCACTACGTCTCTGAATGTCGTAGTAAGCACCGAGAGGAGGTGAACCTAACGCAAGGCAAAGAGGAAGAACCAGCCTTGATGCTGACACAATGTGCGGAGGAGCCGTGCAATCCGGTACTCCTAAACCAGCAGCATGTCCTACCGGACTTGTGTGAAGAAGGCGACCAACAAGTCGTAACTCAGGAATGGCAAACATCCGGAATGTGGTATCTGGACAACGGGCCAGTAACCACATGACCGGACAACACTCATTCTTCGCCGAGCTCGATGAAAGCATCATAAGGAGAGTGAGTTTTGGTGAAGGATCAACAGTACAGATCAAGGGGAAAGGTTCAATCCTGTTCGAGTGCAAGAACGGGGAGTAGTGATTGTTGACAAAGGTATACTACATTCCTAGCCTCTGCAATAATATCATGAGTTTGGAACAATTGATAGAGGATGGCACCAAGATTGTGCTCCTAGACAACCTGCTTCAGATGTACGACCGACCTGGGAAACTCATGATGGGTGGAATGCTCGGCAAATAGATTGTACAAGGTGTTACCGCACACCTGTGCACCAATCTGTCTTGCGGTGTGTATGGCCAAACCAGAGTGGTTATGGCATGCTCGATTGGGGCATCTCAATTTTTAGGCAATGAAGCTGATGGTCAACAAGAATATGGTTGAGTACCTAGGCTTGAACATCCTACACAAATTTGTGAGGATTGTTTGCTAGCTAAGCAAAGCTGATTGCTGTTTCCAAGACAAGTTGTGCATCGAGCAACGCAGCCACTAGAACTCATACATGCGGATTTGTGTGGCCCAGTCACACCTCAGACACAAGTTGGGAGCTAGTACTTCTTATAGATCGTTGATGATTTCAGCTGAATGATGTGGCTGTACACACTGAAGTCGAAGAGTGAAGCAGTCGAAGCCTTTAGGAAGTTTAAGGCATTGGTTGAAAAGGAGTCTGGATATGATCTAAAAATTCTCAGAACGGACCGAGGGGTGAGTTCATGTCGAACCAGTTTATCCAGCTGTGTGATGAAGCAGGAGTCCACCAGCACTTGACCGCACCCTACTCACCACAGTAGAACAGTGTGGTGGAGCAATGGAATTGAATCATGTTGGCAACGACCAGAAGTCTCTTGAAGACCATGGCAGTGCGAAGCATAATGTGGGGAGAAGCAGCACGCCATGCCATCTACATGCTAAACCGGATTCCGACCAAGGCCCTGGTTGGGGTCACTTCACATGAAGCCTGTACAGAGAGGAAGCCAAACCTGGCACATGTGAGGATCTTTGGGTGTACTGCACATGCAAAAATACCAGCCGTCCACTTGAAGAAACTAGACAACAGAAGCAAGGCCTTGGTTCATCTTGGTGTTGAAGAAGGAAGCAAGGCGTACCATCTCTATGATCCTCGAAACAAGAAGATTGTTGTGAACCGGGATGTGGTTTTTGAAGAAGACAGGAAGTGGAATTGGGAGATTCCAACCAAAGGTGAGATCAGCGAGGCTGCTGAGTTCACTGTGGCGGAACCTACAATAGAAACTAACATGCAACCGCCTCAGCAGTGGAAAACTCGTCAGTACCTAGGCAAAGGACTGGGTATCCATCTCACTGGCAACGTCAGATGGTCAATTAGCCTCGGCAGCAGATTCAAGCCCCTCAAGCCCTTCCTCTACAACAACAGAGGAACGATTCACAAGGTACTAAGCACTCTCTGAGGTTTACATAGGAACACAACTGGTCGAACTCGATGCAGAGTTACTGTTACTAGCAACTGAAGAACCACAGTGCTATTAAGAGGTTGCAAATTCATCTGAGTGGTAGGATGCCATGAAGAAGAAGATAGAGGCGATAGAGAAGAACAAGACATAGTCTCTCACTGAGTTGCCAGCTGATCACAAAACAATTGGTCTTAGGTGGATATTCAAATTGAAAAAGACTCAAATGGAAACCTTATCAAGCACAAAGCATGTCTTGTCGCAAATGGGTACGTGCAGAGACAAGGAATAGATTATGAAGAGGTGTTTGCACCGGTGGCGAGGATGGAAACAGTGAGGTTACTATTGGCACTAGCAGCTTAAGAGAGTTGGGAGGTTCACCATCTTGATGTCAAGTCAGCATTTCTGAATGGGAGACTCCAAGAGGAGGTTTATGTGAAGCAACCCGAGGGCTTCTCTGTTGAGAATCAGGAGCACCTTGTGTACAGATTGTCTAAGGCACTCTATGGTTTGCAACAAACTCCAAGGGCATGGAACATCCAATTGGATAGTACTCTGAAGGAACTCGGCTTTCAAAAATGCCCCCAAGACCGCTCTCTACAAAAGAAACATTGGCTCTGAGATGTTGGTGGTGGGAGTATATGTAGATGATCTAATTGTTATCGGCATAAGCAAAGACCAGATACAGTCGTTCAAGCAACAAATGATGAAAGAATATGAGATGAATGATCTTGGACTCCTCTCATACTACCTGACAATAGAGGTAGAACAGAAGATAGGGCATATTATCCTAAAGCAGTCAACGTATGCCAAGAAGGTGTTGCAAGTGGTCGGTATGTGGGAGTGCAATTCGGAGAAGGTCCCTATGGAACCAAAATTACATTTGAGCAAAGATGAGGAGGGAGTATCAGTAGATACCATTGACTACCACCGCGTAATTCGGAGTTTGAGGTATCTCACACACACACGGCCGGATTTGTCTTACTTAGTGGGGATGTTGAGCAGGTTTATGCAAGCACCCAAGGAATCGCACCTCCAGGCAGTCAAGAAAGTCCTGAGGTATGTAAAGGGCACCATCAATTCTGGTTTGGAGTATATGAGAGGAGATGAAGGATCCTTGAAAGGCTATAGTGACAATGATCTCGCTGGGGATGTAGAAGACAGGAAGAGCATGAGTGGTTTTGCCTTTTACCACTCCGGAAGCCTGATCGCATGGAGCTCACTGAAATAGAGGACAGTTTCCCTCTCCTCGTGTGAGGCCGAGTTCACGGTTGCAACAGGCACAGCTTGTCAGGCGATCTGGCTTAGAAATTTGTTGAGTGAGATCACCAGGAGGAAGCCCAAACCAGTGACCATGTACGTGGACAACAAGTCAGCAATCGCACTCATGAAGAACTCGGTGTTCCATGGAAAAAGCAAGCACATTGACACATGTTTTCATTTCATTAGGAATGTGTGGAACAAGGACAAATAAATGTGAAGCACATCAGCATAGAGGAGCAGCGAGCCGACATCCTTACGAAGGCACTTCCCAGAATCAAGTTTAGTGAATTGCGAGAACTAATCAGAGTGACCTCACAACCTGAGTTAGGTTTAGGGGGTGAATGTGGTCCAATAAACCTGACTAGCTACAGGTTGTGTGTGGTCGTCACGACCAGGTTATGCGTGGTTGGTCACGACTAGGTTGTGCGTGGTCGTTATGGCCAGGTTATGCCTGGTCGGTTATGGCCAGGTTGTGCGTGGTCGGTTATGACTAGCTTGTGTGTGGTCAGTTATGACCAGTCTGTGAGTGGTCGGTACAATCAATGTGTGGTCATGGACGACCAATTTGTGGTTGGGTACAACCAGCTTTTGTAACAGTCAGTGGCCACTGTAGCATACGGTAGTCACTGTTCCAGTCGCGTGGTGGACTACGCGGTATGGGCAGCAGTCGTGGTAGGAAAGCTCTGTAGCAGCCGTCAGCATACTACGTGGTGTGGGCAGTCGGCGGGGTAGTTGAGGTCAGAAAAGCCAAGTCTCAGTGAGTCTAGAGTCTGTACAAAAGTCAATGTGTAAGTTGAAGAAAAATACAATGAACAAAGTTGCCCCAAACACTCTCCCACTCAAGCTCTGCATCTCTGTTTCTTCTTGCTCTCTGTATTCTGTTGTTTGTTGTTCAACAACAGTGTATCTTCCGTTTGATTCAAGCGTGTTGATCTGGGTTCCTCCCAATAGTGCTTGGGGTCGGTCATGGAGAAGATGGTGTAGACGAGAACGAAGGTGCCGATGATCTCCACGGTGAGCCCGGTGCTAGTGGAGTAGCTGGTGCTAACCTCATTGGCGCCGCCGCCATAGCGCGTGTACAACCCGCTCTGGAACCCCTTGACGAGTGCGATGCCGTAGATGGCATTGAGGCACTGATCGCCATATAGAGAAGTGTGCACACCAGGGACACCTTGCGTGCCAGGAGGAGGCCGAAGGTGACGGCCGGGTTGATGTGGCCACCCGAGATGTCGGCGGTGCAATAGACAAGGATGAAGATCATGTCATTGAATGCGAACGCAATACCGAGGATGCCAACGCATCGCACTCTGCATTGATGCTTGAGGCCAACGCGCCCGTCTAATGCTTGTACCCAATGACCGTGGCCATGAACTCGGTGATCACGGCGCAGTACAAGGACCACTTGCTGAGCTCATCGATGTCGACGAGCAGTGCCGACAGTGGGTCTGTGTAGTCCCTGGTGGCACCAGCCTCGAGAGCTCCCACGTCGACCTCCTTGCCCATTGTGTGGCTAACTTCCTTGATTTGTTAATAGAAATCTAGTTGAGAGCAAGATCTACTTGACAAGTTGCAATGTTTAGATTCACTGGGTTCCATGTGTTTCCTTACCCAACTGTTGTTTTGGTTCCATGGGATACTTAGTCGGAATGCACTCAGCCATCCTGAACTGTAACAACACCTTTGCATAGACTGTTTGTGTAACATCCCAAATTTTCTTTGGAAAAAAATATTAAAGATTAAAAAGTATTTTAAAGGAAAGCCAAAATAAAAATTTAATGGAGAGATTGTGTTGAAATATTTTATTTGGGTTCCAAAACTTATTCAGAAGCTTTTGTGAATTTTTCTGAATTTTTTGGGATTTATTTCATATTTTTCTGAGCTTTATTGAATTATTTGGGCCTTTCTGAAAATCAAAAACAATTTTAAAATTTAAAACCCCCTCCTCCCTCCTTCGGCCGCCACGTGGATGGCCAGATGCCGCCACGTCACCCGCTCCGCCCCGCCTACCCCTCTCCTGCGCTTGCCACCTGGCCGGCCCAGATCGCCCGCCTTGCCGCCATTCGGCCCATCCGGCCATCCACCCCTCCCTTCCCCCTCGCCCTCCGATCGCCATCCGACGCCCGCGCGTCCTCATCCCTCTCTCTCTCCCACTGTCACCCAGCCCCACTTGTCGGCGCCGCTTTCCCCCTCTTCCTCCGTCTCTCCGCCCTGCGGGCCCCGCCCGTCAGCTACTCCCCGCCTCCCTCTCTCGCTGACCTCCCGGACCCACTTGTCAGGTGCGTCTCCCTCCCCTCCCCACGCCACCTTCCTTCTTCTCCCCTCCCCTTTCCTTCTTTGCTCCGGCCGACCGAATCCGCGCTGAATCCGGCCCTTCCCTCGCTGCTTCTCTTACGTTTTGGAAGCCACATGCACCGCCGGACCCAATTCCCCAACCCCCGCGCTCTCCTTCCTTCTCTGCTTTCCCCTTTCTTTTTTCCCTCCACGCCAGTCAAGAAATCCAGCGAGCAATCCTCGCTGATTGCCCTCTCCCCAACCCTATAAAAGGGCCTCATCAGCCTCCCCTCCCCCTCGCACCACAACCCTCCGCCCTCCTCTCGCCCTCTTGGGTTTCGGAGCACCCCCATGCCATCTCCCTCTCGCCCCGAGCGCCGCCCAGTCTCCGGCGAGCAATCGCCACCGCCTCCGACCATCTCACGCCTCGCCGACGCCACCCACCCCTTCCCCGACTCCCGGAGATCACCTTGCGCCCCTCGGCCGAGCCTTAGGACCACTGGAGCACGATCGCCGACGACGCCCGAGCACACGCCACCGCCTCCCTCGCCGCCGACCATCTTCCGGTCCTCCCCAGTGAGCCTTCAGTGCATCAATAGATTCCCCGTGCCCTCCTCTTCGCAATGTGCCCCTTGCCGATCGCCGCCGTCCGCCGGAGCGCCGGCGACCCTCGGTCACCGTGCGCGGCCACCGGCCAGCGACCCTCAGTCACCGTGCGCGGCCACCGGCCGGCGTGCCACGATGGATGGTCAGCCGAGGTGGCAGGCCAGCTGGCAGGCCACGCCAGCGCGTAGCAGCCACGCGGGTGCCTCGTAAGCAGCCGGCTGCTGTGTCAGCAGGTCTGGCCAGGTGGCAGCCACGTTGGCCCATGAGGTGAGTTGGCAGCCACGTGGTGAGGCATGTCAGCAAAAAGGGCCAAGTCATCAGCCACGTCACACCCTCCACCACCTCAGCCCCTCACTGTTTCATGGGCTTGGTTCATGTGGACCAGGGCCCACTGTCAGTCTCTCTGGATCAGGGCTGACGCCATAAATCTAATTTTCTATTAGGAAAATAATTCCATTAATTCCTGCTGACATCATAAATCCCTTTTTCAGTATAAAAATAATTCCAGAAATTCCTCTTTTTCTTTTTCCCTGAATTTAAACTTCCCGGAGCGCGTTCTTCTTCATCCTAACTCCGATTTAGCCCATTCAAATTTCTAAATTCATCAAAAATTCCCCTCTATCCATTTCTGGCCTCAATTCAAATATTTGAAGTCAATTTGAATTTATTTGAATTTTATTTGGATTTTATTTGAGTTATTTTCACGTGTAGACTGCGACGATTCCGGAGAATTCTTCGACGACGATTCACACCCACTTGAGGAGCAAGGAAAGTCACACTCCTTGATCATGTTGATCCCAGATTTCAAAATAAAATTATGTTGTTTTAAATTATTCTGCATACATATTTTTATTCAACGTATTTCAATTCAGCTTTAAATTTAGTTATTGCCTACTTGTTAATTCCTCCATTGATATTGAATTCCTCGATACCTTGTCACCCTAGAATAAAACTCTAGTTAATACACTAGTGTTGGCTAGAGAGTTTAAATCAAATGCTTAGACCTGCTTAGTTATAATATTTGGGTTGGGATACCTTTTCACATAAAATGATGAGCTTTTCGCATGAAATGATAAGTTTCCTAAATGTACTCTTGACTTTGGTGAGTCAAGGAGATTTATAAAATATTGTGAAAACAAAATATAAAAACCGGTTTAGACTTAGGCAATTGGTTAGATTGGTGGGTGCAGGCATGCTCTGTAGGTTGTAGCCACAGGGTTGATTGTCGTGCACAAGGGTATGTGGTTGGGCCTAAGTCAATTAAGGACCGGTCTGTGAGCTACTGTTGCAAGGCCCTAACGTACTACCGCAAGGCTGGTTT
This sequence comes from Dendrocalamus latiflorus, assembly GCA_017311315.1. NCBI lineage: Eukaryota > Viridiplantae > Streptophyta > Magnoliopsida > Poales > Poaceae > Dendrocalamus > Dendrocalamus latiflorus. The sequence continues at coordinate 19,182,693 of CM029630.1, forward strand.
GGGACATCCCTGACTGAATAATTTGCGGGTCCCAACATGGGTCATGTCGTAGGATGAAAGTGAGCGTGGCATAGGCCATGAGAAGTCTCACTCGGCTCAAGAGGGGGTCCCGGTCTGGTGGATTCCTTACTGGGGTGAAATCTTAGAGTTGGCTTGGCCAGGTTGAAGGCTTTGCATTGTAAAGGCCTTGTCACGACTCCTAACCGCACACCTAAGGAAGTGTGTAATCTAGTGGTAAAACGGGATGATCGTGTCTTGTGGGTAAAGCTGTACAACCTCTGCAGAGTGTATAATCTATCCTAGATAGCCGTGCCCACGGTTATGGGCATGCTGAGTAAAGTTTTTCATGGATTAGACTTTGGTTTTAAAATAATTTATGAAACAGTGTGGTCGGAGCCACATGAAATCTTTTGGAAAAGATGGACCGGGTGGGATGCCCGAGAATAGGTTAGTGTTTGGTAGCCTGCACTAACGGTATTAATTTTAACTACAGTTATTGTTTTTACTTATTGTATTAAATTCAGCGGTTTCAATCTAATTATTGTATTCTTTTAAATGCTGCTTTCTGCACAACTAACCCTATATGCCTTCTCTTGTGGCCTTAATCATTATAATGCATTTTTCCGTGTGGCTTGCGGAGTACAAGTTTGTACTCACTCTTGCTATCTCATCACAGAGGAGGACTACGACAACTACGGTGAGGATCAGGACAAGTAGGACACGTCTTGCCGTCGTTTGCCTGTGGGAATATTTGGGCTTCACTTTTCCAGCTTGCTTCCGCAGTTTCTTTTGCTATTAATAAATTTTGCCAATGTGCGATGATGTAAACGCTGGCCATAAGGTCGTACTCTTTTAAGTGGAATAATAACGTCATATTGCTTGATATTTTATCTTTGTTATCCGCTGTGTGCACTAACTGATCCTGGACTAGTGCGATTTACACAGAGGATCCTGGAGTTGTCGCTCCGGGTTCCGACAGTTTGTCTTAGCATGATAAAATTCCTTTTTTTGGTCTACTTTTATTCCCAGGTAGTATGAGTGCAGTCCAAGGTTGCTCATTTCAAACTGAAAGACCAAAGATGGCATCAGAGCGGGGTGAATGGTGCCTTGAAAGTTTCCCCCAAATATTCAAAAATCATTCACTTCAATAGCTACAGGCCTATGAAGACTAGAATGGAAGACCAACACAAAAAACAGCGATTAGAAACACTGAAAACCTAAGAAAAATCAGCAAAAACAGAACTACCATAGTTAAATTTGCTATTCTTCTGCTTGCTACAGTACTGCGGAACTACTGCTACAGTAGCTGAGATACTTCTGCTGTTATAGTAAAATTAGGATGAACAGTGTTTTCAGCACGGTTTCAAAATCCAAAATTAAGAGAACTTTTGATCCGTAGATCCAAATGACATGAAAATTTGCAAAAATCTAGTCCATGATGTTAGGAACCTATTCCAATAAACGATTATGGAAATCATGATCGAAGTTGAGACATTTTTTAGTTTGTTAGAAAGTTGCGCCAAAACCGAGCCAAAACCCTAAATGGTGAATACAACTTGCTCGTGGGTACATGATGGTCAAGATGGCTCTAAATGTATTCCCACATATCACAGCAAGCTTGAACACCAAAAATCCCAGCCAAAAACCCTCGGATCAAGAGATGGACCAAATAGGCAAAAATCAAGCAAAATCGAGTTTTCTTGTAAATCTTGCTATCAAAGTGCTTAGATGGATGGAGACGTATTCCCAAGGATTATATCTGTCTCTTATATGTTCTTGGTACAGCAAGATCGCAAGAGAGAAAGAAGAGAGATCAAACCCAACCAAAAGTTAAGCACATCAAGCAAAAACAAGAGATACATAAGAGATGCAAAACGGTTGATGTATTGCTTACTTGAGAAGATATGTTTTATAACCACTCCATCTTGGAGGACAAAGAGCACACAAGACATTCACTCTCAAACCCTAACCCTAGATATGGGAGTATGAGAGATGGGTTGGATGGTTAACCCTACATATCTCCATCCCAACCTTTTTTTATAGGTAGGCAACCAGCCACCTACACCTCTTAATGGATCCTATCCACTATTAAAATGGGGGAAACCCGTTAACCTCATACACACGAGTTTTACTCTCACAAGTTCACTAATGCACGCTTTTAAAGCGTATAAGTGTGCATCCGTTAAACCCTTAGCCTTGATCCAACCGGCTCCACCTTGACCTAAACTACTCTCCAATGCATCGCCCATGCACCGCGGTTTTGATCCAATATGGTTTCCGGTATTTTGGTCAAACTACCAAAATATCCTTTTTTGACCCAGTCATCACCAACCACTGCAAGCAATCACTATGCTTACCATGTGTAGGTGCATCACTAGCCTGCCACACATCACCAAGTCTCTCCCATCCCAGTTCCACCGAACCATGGCTCACTTGGCCCGTGCAAGCTATATGGTGCCATCCCGCCATTCGAGCTCAACTTCAATATTCCTGTCTTTCTCATGCCATGCTTCAGCTCACCGTCTCACTTGGCATCCTCGATCGTTCTAGGCATCAACTCCTTCATGAGCTTAGCCCCAATCCTCGCTGTTGACCACGGTTGACTTCAAGCAACCCTGCACATCCAAGACAAAGAAATCATTTTCAGACATAAGTTCTTCACAACTTGACCTACATTAGCCAAGACATGCATCATGCACACTTAATCGAATGACCCAGGTCAAACCAACTTAATCCATGGTTCAATTCCCCAAAATCCTATTTTTTTAGGAAGATCGGAAGTACTGCACTTACCATGCTGGTACTTCCGCTCTGTGGTACTACCGCTCCCCAAAGTGGTACTTCTGCACGTTGAAAACTTTACTTGGACCTCTCTGGAAAAAACGTACCGCAACTCAACCCGGTACTTCCGTCGAGTGGTACTACCGCATTATACCTGCGGTACTTCCGATTTTCTTGACACTTCTAGAAAACAGTCCAAATCAAATGTAATCTTTGCAAAATCGGTTGACCACTCCACAAACATTGTAATGGTTCATCACAACACTATCATGAACCTTCTCACATGGTCCTTCACAAACTCATTCATCATTTGTTGTTTGAATACCTTGATCTCATCCACGCTTGTGCTAATGACTATCAAATCGTTGACGTACACTGTAAGATAACTACATCAAACCCATTACTTCTTGTGTACACCACCTGTTCTTGTGAGCATCTTGTGAACTCGAGACCTTTTAAAGTCCTATCCATACGCATGTTTCACACCCTTGGTGCTTGGCGAATGCCATAGAGGGCTTTGGACAGCTTGTATACATTGTGCTCTTGGTTCATCATGATGTAACATTTGGGTTTAGTGACATATACTTCCTCTTGGACATCACCATTTAGGAATGCCATCTTGACATTCAAATGGTGCACCTCCCATCCACACTGAGCTGAGAGAGCTAAGAGCAGCTTGACAGTGTCGAGCCTTGCCATTGGTATGAAAACCTCCTCAAAATCAACTCCTTAGTGTTGAACATATCCCTTTGCCATAAGTCGAGCTTTGTGCTTGAGGATGTTACCTTTGTTGTCTTTCTTCAGTTTGTACACCCATTTAATCCAATGGGTTTGTGACTGGGTGGTAGCTTGGTGAGCACCCATGTCTTGTTCTTGTTGAAGGCCTCTAGTTCCCTTTTCATGGCTTCCTATCATAGCTTCTCTCCAGTAGCCTCGCGGTACATTGCTAGCTCTTCAATAGTTAGCAGCAGCTCTTTAGGGTCCAAAGTGACTGGCTCACTCTCTCCATATATGTTAGCAAGTGGACGAAGTTTCCTAGGCCCATCATTCGCAACCGATGAATTCAAACTCCTCGTTGATGTAAATGAAACCGGTGGGCTCATAGGTGTAATTGGTGATGTAGAACGCGGGCTTGTTCGTGCTACTGCTCCATGCAGTACCGATAGGAAAACTCTCCGAATTCTTGATGGCCGAGGTCATTCACCTGAAGGAAGAGTTTAACTCTGACGATGATGATTAGAAGTTCAAACATTTGATTCAATTGTAATTCATTCAATTGTGCTTAATGAAACAATTCATTCAATTATACTTCATTCAATTGTTTAATTCATTTATGAGATCTGTGTAATGATTGTCCTGTGTTCTATATGTGATATGCTTGCTTGTTTTCAGAGGGCGTGACTAATACTTCTTGAGGCAAGCTGAAAAAAAGTAAATAATTTATCTATTCAAATAGCTATCATAGACGGTTTGTGACACCAAACCATCTGTGATATGTAAGATATCATATACGGTTATCGGAATTGGTCATCTGTGATATATCAGATATCACAGAAGGCTATATTTAAGAGCCGTATGTGATATATGATATATCATATATGGTTCTTGGTATTAGCCGTCTATGATATGTCAGATATTATAGACAGCTATGTTTAAAAACTGTCTGTGATATTTGACATATCGCAGACGTTTTTTTAAAAAAACCCGTCTTTGTTGTAACTTATTACAAACGGTTTTATAGCCATCTATGATAACCACCTGATATCACAGACGTATAAATTTAGACGATTCAAAAACCATCTATAATGATGGTTTTGAACCGTCTATGACGACCCTTTGTGTGGTAGTGATGAACCGTGCTCTGATACCAAATGTTGGATTCAAAGCATGGATCGTAGCTCACCCCCTAATCAAAACCAAAACACGCAAGTAGTAGAGAAAGACAAGTAGTTTTAGGGGTAATTTTCTTTTTTTGTGTTTCTCAACTCAAAAACCAATACAATAGATTGACTTAACAGCTAGCTAGATATAACAAACTCCATCCAATAGCTACTTGCTTGATCTAATTCTCACGCACACACGCACGTATGCAGTTGCCTACAATCAGGCACGCACGCGAGCATTGACTTAGCCTAAACACCACCTAGGCAAATGACCAAGTCACAGATTATTTCTCACAAAAGAGGATTGCACTTCATCCAGATTAATTCCAATTGCTAAAATACCTTAGAGAGAAAGGAAAATTCATTTAGTTATGAATTTAAATATTCAAATGTTACAAGTAAGTTCTTAAAAGTAATCGCAGAAAACATGCTTAACATTTTACAAAAATATGCATGTTTCAATTTACGTATACCTCGATCAGTAAATTTTTTCTTTCTTTCAGAATTTACTTCAATAGACTTCCCATTGTAATATTGCAATTGCAGCTCTAAACAATATTGTTCAAGTGAAGACATAATCATATATAGTAATCCAGCAAAATTTTTGTGAATGCTCCAATACTTTATTTGACATGGTGTTATTGAAAAATATCACATAGTATGTTCCATGTCTATCTCCATCTCCTGGCCTGTTTTGTTATAATTTTCATGGTGGATAAGGTTTTGGTAACTCCGAGAGAACCATGATTGCCGGTTGGTTTGGAGGACCGTCCAACACCGACTTGATCCTAATTAATTTCCTAAAGCTGACATCATCCCCATCGTGCTCCCGTGGCCACCACCGTCACTATTTCGGCTCATCCTGTGGCTAAGAATTAACCACAACTAACTGTGCCACTCAGCTAATGAAATAGATTATAGTACTTCACTCTCAAGAATTAACAATGACAAAGAAAAGCTTACCCACAATACAGATGTACTAGTACCAGTACCAGTGTGGTCATGCTAGTGTTATGCTGAGCCGGAGGTTCAATTCCATCCACACGGGAAGAAAGTGAGCACCGGAAATTCTTCTGTTATCTTATGGGCTACCATTCCTTGTCAGGAATGTTGGCCTAGCTAAGCTTGATCCAATCTTATCGGCGTTGGCGTTCGTGTTGTGTACTACTATCTGCTATGCATCAATATGTGAGAAAAAAAGGCAGGCATGCACGCATTTATGCGCCGACCAAAGAATGAGAATCAAAGGCAAATTCACACATGTTTGACCAACAAGGTTGCAATGGAAGTTGGTTGGATCCAACAAGTGCTTAGGGTTGGTTTCCAAGTCTAACCAATGGGAATTGCATGGGAGTTTCTTGCCCTTGTCCTGGTCCTAGATGCTGGAGGCTTGATGGTTGCTAGCAATGCTTATCTACGAGGAGAATGTTCTTACTTAGCATATGTTCTGTTGACTGTTGGCAACAGGTAGACCATAACTTACACCGTGAACATTCACGAAAAAAAAACCGGCAAGCGCAAGACCCCTCTCCCCAATACAGTCAGGTCCATAATAGCAAAGTACTAACTAAACACTATTATTTTCCGGTTCTAATACTTGCATAAAGCAAGGAAAAAGGGTACACATAAACAATACTGTTCTAATAATCTCACTATCTTTCTGTTATATGTAAGCACACCACTGAGACGTTTGTTCTACACTACTATAAAAGAGGTTATACTGGACGGCTACATCACAGATGGTTCATACGCAACCACCTGTGCTTAAACTATCACAGACGGTTTATACTAGCAACCGTCTGTGATATTTTCACAGACGGTTATTAACACGAACCATCTGTGATGTCACAGACGGTTCGTGTTAATAACCGCCTGTGAAAGTTGCGGACATCACAGATGGTTCATATAAAAAATTGTCTCCGATATTGTGGATATCACAGACGGTTCTTATAACAAACCGTCTGTGATATTGCCGACATCACAGACAGTTTGTATGAATAACCGCCTGTGAATTATCACAGACGGTTATTAATACGAAGTCTGTGATAATGTTCGTATCACAGACCGTTTGTGGTTAGAACCATCTGGGATAATCTAAGCTATTAAATACCGGGCGTATGTGGTCTCGACACAGATCTATTTTCATTGCGCTGCATCGGTGGAGCGAGGCGGTCAGCTTTGGGGAGTTTGTTGAAAACATATCGCTTGTAGATCTATATATGTCTTCTTAGTGATCAGAGATTAGTACTCAATTGCTTCTAATAACTTATATGCCTTGTAATTGAAAGAGATGATAGCTAGATTTTTGTTTAGATCTAGCTAACTAGGTTTAGAAAGATAATGGTACTTTGCTCAATTTCAGAATGGGTAAGTACCCCTAGTTTATTTCAATATATTCTTACTTAATATTATTGTGTCATGAATACGTGGCTAGCTAGCTACCTACCTAATATAGATGTCATGTGTAATTAAATATAGCTAGTCTGATTTGCTATAGTAGCGCTAATAATCATTTTTGACACTCACATGTTACATATGTAGCGTAGATGGGCCAAAGTTGAATGTACATTGAGAACCGTGTGAGTAAAGAGTACATTAATGGCATGTCTGCTTTTAGAAGAGCGATCGAGTTGAATATATTCAAGAAGAGGATGGAATATATGTATAGTCCATGCATTGATTGTGATAATCTAAAGATGTTTAGCAACTCAGCGCAGATCGAAGCTCACTTGATTCGAAGGGGTTTCAGAAAGGGATACAAATGTTGGACCAGTCACGGTGAAGAGAAGATTACACAAGAAAGTAGTTATGATATCGTCGAGGGAGACAACGATATGCCGGTTGTGGACTGTGCTTTTGATCATGAGAATAGGTTGCAGGATGACAATCTGGATCAGATACTATGTGATGCAGAAGGGGACTATAGTGAGAGAGTTTGGTAAATTCGAGAGCTTGATAGAGGACTCGGAGAAACCTTTGATCTCAGGCTGCAAGCCGCAATACATGAGGTTATCATCAGTTCTAGAACTACTGAAATTGAAGGCAAGCAATGGTTGGTCCGACAAGAGTTTTATGGCATTGTTAGGTCTCCTAGCAAACATGCTTCCAAAGAAAAATGTGTTACCGAGAACCACCTACCAAACAAAAAATATTCTTTGTCCATTAGGAATAGAAGTAAAAAGAATACATGCATGTCCAAATGATTGTATCCTCTACCGTAAAGAGTATGCTAGCTTACATGTTTGTCCGGTGTATAAAGCATTCCGATACAAGTGTAAAAATGACTTCGATGATGGGAAGGGCATTGAGGTGAAGTAAGGACCTCCTACTAAGGTGTTGTAGTATCTTCCTGTAATTGTCCATTTGAAGTATTTATTTGCAAACCGCAAGGATGCAAGATTGATGCGTTGGCACTCGGAGCAGCGTAAGAAAGACGGAATGATATGACACACTGTTGATTCTACCTAGTAGAGGAATATCAATAGGATGTTTGTATACTTCGGTGTGGAACCGACGAATATAAGATTTGGGTTGAGTACAGATGGAATAAATCCTTTTGGTAACATGAGCAGCTGACAAAGCACCTGGCCTGTGGCTCTGTACATGTACAACCTTCCTTCTTGGCTATGTATGAAGCGGAAGAATATGTTAATGTCACTACTTATCCAAGGGCTGAAACAACCTGAGAATGATTTTGATGTGTACCTAGCATCATTGGTGGAAGATCTTGCAATACAGTGGAACGAAGGGATACATGTATAGGATGCGGACAAATGAAAGAACTTCACTCTACGCGCCATGTTGTACTGCACCATTAATGATTTTCCTGCCCTTGGTAACCTATTAGGGTTGAGTACAAAAGGAGCCAAAGCCTGTCTGCACTGCTTAGATTATACCGAGAGTGTGTGGTTGAACAACTCTCGCAAAACTGTGTGCATGCGTTATCGTAGGTTCCTTCCAAAGTATCACCCATACCGCAAGATGAAGAAACGATTTGACAAAAAAAGAATGACTCAGTACCAAGGCCTTTTAGCGGGAAAGAGTTATATGATATGGTCAAGGATATCGACGTTGTGCTTGGAAAGGGACGTAAATCGAGGACCTGTCGGAAGAACATGTGGAAGAAGAGGTCAATATTTTGGAACTTGCCTTATTGTGAGCACTTACAAGTTTGCAATTTCATCGATGTCATGCACATAGAGAAGAATGTATGTGACAGTTTGATTGATCTCTTACTGAACATTCCTAATAAAACAAAAGATAGTACCAATGCAAGGCGTGACTTGGTCGCTATGAACATCAGGACCAAGTTAGCACCGATAGAGACCGATAAAGGCCAAACGTACCTTCCCCCAGTTTGCTACACTCTGTCTAAGTCCAACAAAACTCAACTGTGCCAGTGCTTGCATGGTGTGAAAGTTCTGTCCGGTCACTCCGCCAGCATGGAGAAACTTGTTTCCATGGAACATTTGAAATTAATTGGCATGAAGTCTCGTGACTGTCATATACTAATGACACAAATACTACCTGTTGCAATTAGAAGTATTCTGTCGAACAAGGTTCGAGTGACAATCATAAGACTATGTTATTTCTTTAACGCAATTGCTCAGAAGGTCATCGATCCCGGTGGACTAGATGCTCTACAGACGAGGTGGTGACAACTCTATGTCATCTAGAGATGTATTTCCCTCCATCATTTTCTAATATCATTGTCTATCTCATTGTCCACCTAGTGAAAGAGATAAAGATATGTGGCCCCGTGTTTCTACGTCATATGTACCCGTTCGAGAGGTACATGGGAATTCTCAAGTCATATGTATGTAATCGATCTCGACCGGAGGGTAGCATCATCAAAGGTTATACAACTGAAGAGGTCATTGAATTCTGCATTGGCTACATGGCTCAGGTCGACCCGATAGGTGTACCTCTATCTCGTCACGAGAGAAGGCTATAGGGTATCAGGACTATCGGAAGGAAAGCAATAACTCCGGATCGAGATACGTATGATCAAGCCCATTTCACTGTTTTACAACACATGAGTGAAGTGACCCCATATATTGAAGAGCACAAGGACATGCTACACCAAGAGAATGCAGGAAAGTAAGAGGTTTGGATCATGAGACAACACAACCGTCAGTTCAACGAAGAGTTGAAGGTGCGATTGACTGGGAAGTCGTCAAGTGAAACACTACAATGGTTGGTAAAAGGGCCAAATTTACAATTGTGACATGGCAGGGATATGACATTAATGGCTACACATTTTATACAACAGATCAGGATAGAAAGAGCACAGTGCAGAACTCAGGTGTCCGCATAGATGCCTATGATGCACACATCAGTACCGCTAGCCCAAGCTCATACTATGAGCTTGTAGAGGAGATTTGAGAGCTTGACTACGTAATTTTCAAGATTTCTCTATTCCAGTGCCGTTAGGTCCAACTCCCACAGGGTGTAAAGGTCGACAAGTATGACATCACTACCGTGGACATCGAATGTGTAGGATATGAAGACGAACCATTCGTACTCATGAAGCATGTTGTTCAGTATTTTATGTAACCGACTCGGCAAATAAGAAGCGCCATGTAGTTTTTCATGGAAAAAGAAGGATTGTCGGAGTTGAGAATGTTGTGAATGAGGAAGAGTACAATCAATTTGATGAGTTGCCTCCATTTGAAGATGGCATTAGGCTCGAGGAAGAACAAGGCGATGAAGCAAACAATATGTGTGTCGATCATCGTGAAGAGCTTTATTTAAAAGGAAATAGCCAAGTGTAATAAATGATCCCATACATCCAACACCTATTTAGAAATTATTGTGATGTATTCATAATTAGGAAACTCGGCATGTAATTATGAAACTATATTCCATTGCAATTTTAATTGATTCAGTAACTAAGAAATAATTATATTTATAACTATGCTTGTGTTTTTCATATTGCATGGCAGCATGATTTTTTATGGCTAGATGGAGCGAACTATCACAGGCAGTTTATCGAAACAAACCGTCTATGATAATACTATCACAGCCTCTCCCTCCCGACGCCACCTCCCCCACCTGTCGTCGTCCGCCTCTCCCTCCCGACGCCGGCCATCTCTCCCTCATGACGCTGCCTCTCCCTCCCGTCGTTGTCCGCCTCTCCCTCCCGACACCGGCCGCCTCTCCCGCCTGACGCCAGCCGCCTCTCCCTCACGACACCGGCCACCTCTCCCTACCGACGGTGGCTGCCACTCCCTCACGCCGCCGCCTCTCCTTCCTGATGTCGTTCGCCTCTCCCTCATTTGTCAATCTTGTGGTCTGTCTCAATAGTTGGCTAATTTGTTTTGTGATCTTTAGTAGTTGTCTAATTTGTTTTATGACCTTTAATACTTTGTGATATATGCTTCACTTGTTAGCTACAAGATCTAATACTAAAATTGGATATTCAAGCTTGAGCTCTAAATTTTAACTATTACTGTCATTTGTCAATCTTGTGGTCTGTCTCAATAGTTGGCTACTTTGTTTTGTGATCTTCAGTATTTGGCTAATTTGTTTTATGACCTTTAGTACTTCATGATATATACTTCACTTGTTAGCTACAAGATCTATTTGGAATGACATGTTACTATTCCAAAGGGACCTTGTAGCAATAATATATGCCACATAGACCTTCAAAGGGCATGAAGCAAATTACACACTCCAGTGTGTCAGATTCAATGAATTTGAGACACTGGTGTGTGTAATTTGATTCATAGAACTTTGTTTACACTCATAACTCACTGCAATTAGTTTTTTCTTACAAGAGAGATGGCATCCACACAGTCATCGTCGTCATCTGAGTCTCACACTCCCAAGATTGGGATAACTAAGCGTGATCGAGGAGTATCGAAAAGGCCAGAAGGCTAAATGACCATTACTGTGGTCTCTCCGGATGGGGTCCCTCTGCAACTGAAGAAAGCAACAACAGCATTCCGGACTACCTGCGAGATAATTAGAAGGCAACGGGTCCCTATCACCATAGAAAGCTGGAAAGATTTGGTAAAGGATCAGATAAATCAGCTGTGGGAGGAAATAACAAATTTGTTCGAGATCCCAGCAGAAGTACAGGGACTCATGCAATGGCAGGCGCTCCTCGCAATGGGAAAAGTATAGAAGAACTTCAAGAGCACTCTTGTCACACAGTACGTGGCTAAGGATCTCACGCCCTTCACGAGGTATACTTTCATGTCGCCGGAAACATGGGAGGTCTTTGTGCATATGAAGACAACGACCAAATTTGAACAACAAAGTGCGGCACACAAGGCTCTCCAATCACAAAACACTCATCCTCACAGACTCAACACCGCTGGGTATGCGCGTAAAATCCTGTAGTTGAGGATGCAGGATGAGGTCGCAATCCGATTGGAGGCCTCCCCGCCATTTGTCAGGATCGCAAACGAGCACACCCAAAACTGGTTAAGAGCGAGGTCATCAACCACATCTTCGGGTGTCTCCTCTTTCAAAAAGTTCGCAAACGAGAAAGTGTCCCAATGCTTAGTAAGATATGTTTAACTATATAGTTGTTAATACCTCTTGAACTTCATGGGTTCGAAAATAACATGATTGCCTCTTGCAGCAATCATTGACTACCAAATCTTCCCGAGGCTCCTTTCAAGAATACAGGGAGAGAGATATACTATCACAGGCCCTGGGAAACAAGGAGCACCCAGGTCGTATGCGAGGCCTAGGGGTTTACGTATATTGGAGGCATGGATTCCCAAATGACTCCGAGAAATATAGGAGTATGAAGAGATCTAAGGCCTATCGCAACGAACAAATAAAATAAGAGCTTCGTGCACAACTTGAGAAACAGCTATCGCCTCACTTCAAGAGAAGATTGCCTCACTTCGAGGAGAGATAGATTCATTGAGGGAAGAACTGAGACAAGTCTGCAACCAAGTGCAACTCACCCCCATTAATGCGGTACCTAATCCCCTCGACGCCCACTTACCTATCGACTACATCCAGGTAATGTATCTCTTTAGAATGCTACATAGATATATCTCCCTGGTGGACGCCTTAGCTCATTGTGTATTGTTATGTAGGAGCCCACGCCTTGCATCCTCAGACTCAGGCTTGTTGGCTCCATTCCTATTGACGTTGGGCGGGGGATGGCGTATCCATAGCTGTCAGGGACGCCGGTGCATGGTATCCAAGTAGAGATCGGTTTCATGAAGGTTCAGGTGGACATGATTAATGATGTTTTCAGGATCATCCCTCTTGAGAAGCCCCCAAACGAAGAGATTACGACATTAAAGGATACCATCCACATATTCATCCAGTGGCCCAAGAGGGACATCACCCTCAACTCGTTCGTGCCACGATCTCCACATCCAGTGGCCCAAGAGGGACATCGCCCTTGACCTGTCACATCGGCTACGGTGGCTCCATCTCCAACTCCAGTTCTGAAGCCTGTTGCATCAACTCCCGTGGAGATGCCGCCGAAAATGTATTATAAGCGAGGCGCTAAGACCCAACCAAAGAAGTTTAAGACGCGTCCCGAGCAATGGAATTTCATTCTCAGAGTGTCGTTGGTCCCTAAGTCACAATAACCCCGACTTGGTCTGGTTTGCAATACATTACATACCTGGTACATGCAGAGCTCCAACATGAAGCCAAACTGGTACAATGGATTCACTGTGAGATACACGGAGGCATATTTCCTCCACACTCGGGCTATTTCGTTGTGACCTTCGAAGACTTATTCTTACTATTTAACCTCGATGAACTCGACGCCTCACTTCTACAATGCTGGACACTATAAGTGTACTATACAATGAAGTTCTACATTCACGTCATACTGACAAATGTAATTACTCTTTGCTTGTGTATAGGTACATGATCCAACAAGTCCGGTGACGGCGACAACCAGTGGGTTTCTCGACCAACTCTTGGTCTGTGAGCGATCCATCAACGAGAATGCATCCTTCATCCAAGATTACATAACAAAAGGATTGAGTGCTCACAGTGACAAGAAGTACATCATGGTACCCTTCAACCAAGGGTAAGTGCTTTACTAGTTGTCACACAAGTTTCATTTGTATTTTATACGCAACATGAACTTAGGATTAATCACTATGGCGACACACATGACTAGGTCTCACTGGACTCTAATTGTGATTGTACCAATGTGGAGCAAGGTAATATACCTTGATTCCCTACTTAGGAGCAACCACAACTTCACTCGTGTGCAACAAGTAATTGATAGGTAAACTCATTTCCTCCATACATAACTCTATTGTAATCTTTCCTTTGTTTGCAATGGCCGAGGCTAACTTTTTTGGAATCATGTAGGTTGTTTAGCTCTTATGTTTCCTAGGGAGCGAGACACAAGGAATCCAGCAATACACTGCGACACAGGACATGATTTTGGGTACCCCCTACAACGCAACAATCCTATATCGCACTTCGTTGTAACGCCTCTAGAATTGACAATACATATATATGTAATTATATTTTTGCAGTGCCACCAGCAACTACAGGGCAACGTATGTGGATTCTACATTTGCCGCCGTATGAAGGAAATCATGGACGCTAAGACGAATGATCCAGAGGTTTGTCAACCTTCCAGTAATTATTATTTTCTGATTATATATATGTATATATATACACACATGCTAATTAATGACTTAAAATTGCTCCTAGCGATAGCGGTAGACTTCGACGAAAGTGCAATTGATCTTGACAAACTCGTCAAAATTCGAGGAAACCTCACCCAATTCTTGCTAGCAGAGGTTACAAACAAGACTGGAGAGTTCCACCTCGGTAGTGGTGATTAAATATTGTTGAAATATTGGATTCAATTGTAATCACTCAATTGTGCTTATCAAATAATTCATTCAATTTAATTCATTTGTGAGATCTGTGTAACGATTGTCAAGCTATATATGTGATCTGCTTAATTATGTTGTTTCATTCATCTATGAGATTTATGTAGTGATTGTCCAGTGCTATATACGTGATCTGGCTTGTTTTCAGATGGCATGGATAGCATATCCTGAGGCTAACCGAAAAACAACAATCAACATCACTGTTGAAATGGCTATCACAGACAATTTGGAACGTCAAACCGTCTATGATATTCGACTATCACATACGATTTTTTGTATTAACCATCTGTGATATGCATGATATCACAAACGGATTTTGAGAAAAACCATCTGTGTTGTAAGTTATCACAGACGGTTTGGGAGCCGTCTGTGATAACCAGCTATTATCACTAACACATAAATACAGATGGTTCAGAAACCGTCTGTGATGATGGTTTTGAACCGTCTCTGATAACACCACACTAGCTATGCCCTATGGTGTGGATGCTGTCGTGTCCTGTGGTGAGGTACCTTAACTACCGCATTAGTGGTATCTTCTACAACTGAGAACTCCACCCAGTTTTGCACATCTTCGTTGTCGACTCCACTCCCACATCTTTTCTTCCTCAAACACAACATCCCTACTCACTTGGATCTGGTAGCAACTAGGGTCATATAGATGATGAGCCTTGCTGCATTCTTTGACACCGACATGCAACATTGGCTTACTGCGATCATCTAGCGTCTTTGTGTGCGGTTGTGCAACTTTCACATGTGCAGTGCATCCAAACACTCTTCTTACCAGTCTAGGCTTCAAATGGCATGTGCTCTCTCAGTGCCTTTGTCGGGGCAGTCGGTTGAGCAAGTACACCGCATGCCTGACCACTTCACCCCACATCTGCCTAGGTACATGCTTGCTCTTTGTATCAAATTCTATTTTTGTAATGCCACCAGTAGTTACAAAGCAGCGTATGTGGGTTCTACATTTGCCGCCATATGTAGGAAATCATGGATACTAAGATGAACTATTCAGAGGTTTGTCAACTTGCCAATTATTATTTCATGATTATCAATGCATATATATATACACACACACACACTAATAAGTTTACTACTCCTCGCGATAGGGCATGGAAATCTACTCAAGTGCATTCGATCTTGACAAACTCGTCAAAGTTCAAGGAAAACTCTTCGAATCCTTGATGGCAGAGGTCATTCACCCAGAGGGAGAGTTTAACCCCGACGATGATGATTAGATGTTCAAGCATTTGATTCAATTGTAATTCATTCAATTATGCTTAATTAAACAATTCATTCAATTATACTTCATTCAGTTGTTCAATTCATTTATGAGATCTGTGTAATGATTGTTGTGTTGATCTGCTTGCTTGTTTTCAGAGGGCGTGACTAGTATTTCTTGAAGCTAGCCGAAAAATAGAAAATAATTTAGCTATTCAAATAGCTATCATAGATGGTTTGTGACACCAAACCATCTATGATATGTAAGATATCATATACAGTTATTGGTATTGGCCATCTTTGATATATCATATATCACAGACGGCTATATTTAAGAGCCGTATGTAATATATGATATATCATATATGGTTCATGGTATAGCCGTCTGTGATATGTCAGATATCACAGACAGTCATGTTTAAGAACTGTCTGTGATATCTGACATATCACTGACAGTTTTTTTAAAAAATTATCGTTGTTGTAACTTATCATAAACTGTTTTATAGCCATCTGTGATAACCGCCTGATATTACAGACGTATAAATTCAGACGATTCAGAAAACCATCTATAATGACGATTTTGAAACCGTCTATGAGTTCTGATACCGAATGTTGGATTCAAAGCTTGGATCGTAGCTCACCCCCTAATCAAAACCAAAACACACAAGTAGTTTTAGGGGTAATTTTCTTTTTTGTGTTCTCAACTCAAAAACCAATACAATAGATTGACTTAACAGCTAGCTAGATATAACAAACTCCATCCAAAAAGACTCCTAGATCAGCAATACTTGCTTGATCTAATTCTCACGCACACACGCACGTATGCAGTTGCCTACAATCAGGCTCGCACGCGCGCATTGACTTAGCCTAAACACCACCTAGGCAAATGACCGAGTCACAGATTATTTCTCACAAAAGAGGATTGCACTTCATCCAGATTAATTCCAATTGCTAAAATACCTCAGAGAGAAAGGAAAATTCATCTAGTTTTGAATTTAAATATTGAAATGTTACAAGTAAGCTCTTAAAAGTAATTGCAGAGAACACGCTTAACATTTTACAAAAATATTCATATTTCTTACGTATACCTCGATCAGTAAATTTTTCTCTTTCTTTCAGAATTTACTTCAATAGACTTCCCATTGTAATATTGCAATTGCAGCTCTAAACTATATTGTTCAAGTGAAGACAAAATTTTTGTGAATGCTCCAATACTTTATTTGACATAGTATTATTGAAGAATATCACATAGTATGTTCCATGTCTATCTCCATCTCCTGGCCGGTTTTGTTATAATTTTCATGGTGGATAAGGGTTTTGGTAACTCCGGGAGAACCATGATTGCCAGTTGGTTTGGAGGGCCGTCCAACACCGACTTGATCCTAATTAATTTCCTAAAGCTGACATCATCCCCATCGTGCTCCCGTGGCCACCACCATCACTATTTCAGCTCTTCCTGTGGCTAAAAATTAACCACAACTAACTGTGCCACTCAGCTAATGAAATAGATTATAGTACTTCACTCTCAAGAATTAACAATGACAAAGAAAAGCTTACCCACAATACAGATGTACTAGTACCAGTACCAGTGTGGTCATGCTAGTGTTATGCTGAGCCGGAGGTTCAATTCCATCCACACGGGAAGAAAGTGAGCACCGGAAATTCTTCTGTTATCTTATGGGCTACCATTCCTTGTCAGGAATGTTGGCCTAGCTAAGCTTGATCCAATCTTATCGGCGTTGGCGTTCGTGTTGTGTACTACTATCTGCTATGCATCAATATGTGAGAAAAAAGGCAGGCATGCACGCATTTATGCGCCGACCAAAGAATGAGAATCAAAGGCAAATTCACACATGTTTGACCAACAAGGTTGCAATGGAAGTTGGTTGGATCCAACAAGTGCTTAGGGTTGGTTTCCAAGTCTAACCAATGGGAATTGCATGGGAGTTTCTTGCCCTTGTCCTGGTCCTAGATGCTGGATGCTTGATGGTTGCTAGCAATGCTTATCTACGAGGAGAATGTTCTTACTTAGCATATGTTCTGTTGACTGTTGGCAACAGGTAGACCATAACTTACACCGTGAACATTCATGAAAAAAACCCGGCAAGCGCAAGACCCCTCTCCCCAATACAGTCAGGTCCATAATAGCAAAGTACTAACTAAACACTATTATTTTCCGGTTCTAATACTTGCATAAAGCAAGGAAAAGGGTACACATAAACAATACTGTTCTAATAATCTCACTATCTTTCTGTTATGTGTAAGCACACCACTGAGACGTTTGTTCTACACTACTATAAAAGAGGCTATACTTGATGGCTACATCATAGATGGTTCATACGGAACCACCTGTTCTTAAACTATCACAGACGGTTTATACTAGCAACTGTCTGTGATATTTTCACAGATGGTTATTAACACGAACCGTCTGTGATAATTGAGACATCATAAATGGTTCGTGTTAATAACCGTCTGTGAAAGTTGCGGACATCACAGATGGTTCATATAAAAAATTGTCTCTGATATTGTGTATATTACAGACTGTTCTTATAACAAAGCGTTTGTGATATTGCGGACATCACAGACGGTTTGTATGAATAACTGCATGTGAATTATTACAGACGGTTATTGATACGAAGTCTGTGATAATGTTCGTATCACAGACCGTTTGTGGTTAGAACCGTCTGGGATAATCTGAGCTATTAAATACCGGGCGTGCGTGGTCTCGACACAGATCTGTTTTCATTGCGCTCGCTTGTAGATCTATATACGTCTTCTTAGTGATAAGAGATTAGTACTCAATTGCTTCTAATAACTTATATGCCTTGTAATTGAAAGAGATGATAGCTAGATTTTTGTTTAGATCTAGCTAACTAGCTAACCAGGTTTAGAAAATAATGGTACTTTGCTCAATTTTAGAATGGGTAAGTACTCCTAGTTTATTTCAATATATTCTTACTTAATATTATTGTGTCATGAATACGTGGCTAGCTACCTACCTAATATAGATGTCATGTGTAATTAAGTATAGCTAGTCTGATTTGCTATTGTAGCGCTAATAATCGTTTTTGACACCCATTTATTATATGTGTAGCATAGATGGACCGAAGCTGAATGTACATTGAGAACCGTGTGAGTAAAGAGTACATTAATGTCGTGTCTGCTTTTAGAAGAGCGGTCGAGTTGAATATGTTCAAGAAGGGGATGGAATATATGTTCAGTCTATGCATTGATTGTAATAATCTAAAGATATTTAGCAACTCAGCGTAGATCGAAGCTCACTTGATTCGAAGGGGTTTCAGAAAGGGGTACAAATGTTGGACCAGTCACGGTGAAGAGAAGATTACACAAGAAGGTAGTTATGACATCGTCGAGGGAGACAACGATATGCCGGTTGTGGACTGTGCTTTTGATCATGAGAATAGGTCGCAGGATTACAATCTGGATCAGATACTACGTGATGTAGAAGGGAACTATAGTGAGAGAGAGTTTGGTAAATTCGAGAGCTTGATGAAGGACTCGGAGAAACCTTTGTTCTCGGGCTGCAAGCCGCAATACATGAGGTTGTCATCAGTTCTAGAACTGCTGAAATTGAAGGCAAGCAATGGTTAGTCCGACAAGAGTTTTACGGCATTATTAGGTCTCCTAGCAGACATACTTCCAAAAGAAAATTTGTTGCCGAGAACCACCTACCAAGCTAAGAAGATTCTTTGTCCATTGGGAATAGAAGTAGAAAGAATACATGCATGTCCGAATGATTGTATCCTCTACCGTAAAGAGTATGCTAGCTTACATATTTGTCTGGTGTGCAAAGCATTCCGATACAAGTGTAAAAATGACTCTGATGATGGGAAGGGCATCGAGGTGAAGCAAGGACCTCCTACTAAGGTGTTGTGGTATCTTCCTGTAATTCTCCATTTGAAGCGTTTATTTGCAAACCGCAAGGATGCAAGATTGATGCATTGGCATTCGGAGCAGCGTAAGAAAGATGGAATAATATGACACTGTTGGACCGAAATGGCGACAGAGGGGGGTGAATGTCGATCTTTAAAAATCGCCCCCAACAAATATCCTCACTTAAGCTTCTTCTCCAATAGCTATGAGAGCTATGAAGATAGAAAATAAGCCCTCACTGGAAATCACAGAGACAAGGATAAACCAGATCCATAAAGAAGCAATCAAGAAAAACAAATTCAGTGCAAGTCTGCCTGCAAGCGGTAGTACCGCTGTGACAAGCGGTAGTACCACTGGGCGGTAGTACCGCTATGCCGAGCGGTAGTACCTCTTGCCGGAGACGTTCGGACCGTCTGAACGTTTCATCGCTGCCGATCGGACTGGTCCGAACATGGGCGGTAAGTACCGCTGAGCCGAGCGGTAGTACCTCTCCAGGAGCGGTAGTACCTCTCGAGAAAAACAGCAAACAGGATTTTTAGAAATATGAGAAATTCGCAAGGATTCTTGGATTCTTGGCTTGGGAAGCTTTGAGGATAGCTAGGGAACACTTCCAGAAGAATAAGCCAAGAGCCAATTTCAAGAATCCACTGAAAAACAAAAGAATTTCAGATTCATGCCCAAATACTGAAAATATTCAGAGAGCTGCGCAAAAACTCAAATTCCCCGTCGAATCTTTGATCCTTTGGCAATGGAACTTTGAGGATAGCTACTTAATAGCCTCTGGATTCTAGATGCTAAGTTTCAAGCCATCTCAAAGAGAGAAACGAGATATACTCTAAAACCCTAGAAGCCAAACTAAGAACAGAGCAAGCCCAATAACCAAATCTGAGATTAAATGCGATTTGCTCATGGGAAAAGTCGATCAAATGATCTTGAGGCATCATCCCATCATAGAGCAATATATTTTACACCTTCCCAGCAAGAAAGCACTCGAAAATCAAAAAGCTCAGAAATCACTTAAGAGGAGCAACGAAGAACAGAACAAGAGCTCGAAGGCTAAAACTCAGATTTTCCATTTCCAAAGCAAAGAGAGGATCACAGAGGAGTCCCCATACGCATGTACATTAGAACAAGAGGAATGATTACAAGATTCTCCACTCAATCCTCTAGAACACCAAGAGCTACACATGCATCTTGGGAGGAAACACCAACACACAGAGGTCTCAAGAAACCATCGAAGGGGACACAGAGAGAACACAACTCTGCCTCCACCAACAACTCTCAACCACTAAAGCCTAAAGCCAAAACAAACTCTAAAGCCTATTTTAACTAAAGGAAACCCTAAAATCCCTTGAAGTGTTCAAGTGGGCATGCAGCCCCTCCAACCTATTTATAGCCCACGGCTAACGGGTCTCCACCCCGTTACGCCCGTTAAATCCAACGGAGCCCGCTCCCGCTTGTGCAGCCTTGCGAAATTCCCGTTTCGTCCCTCCTGCACCTTCCGGGAAGCTTCCGTGCTCCTTGTCTCGCACACCTCGCAACCACCTCGAGTCCACGTCGTCTTCGACACATCCCGACCATTCTGACCTCAGCGCCACCTGCGCCTAGTCCGGTCCACCGTGTCTCGCCACGACTCCGCCCGATGTCTTGCAGCCACACAGACAAGAAACACATCAAATAGCACCGCTCAATACATGAAAGCGTAAATGGTATAAACACGCCATACTTACACACACTGAAGTCCAAACCTGTCGAAACATCGGAATAAGTATCCTAATCCCATACGACAAGTCTGACCAAGTCCGACCAAGCCCGTTGCACCATGCAACGTCAAGTCCAAACCACCCAAACCAAACTCGACTTACCTAAAGCGATGTCAATTACTCATCATAAACACGGGATGACCTCCACATGGTCTCTCAGACATACTGCTGATTCTACCTAGTAGAGGAATATCAATAGGATGTTTGTAGACTTCGGTGTGAAACCGAGGAATATAAGGTTTGAGTTGAGTACAGATGGAATAAATCCATTTGGTAACATGAGCAGCCGACATAGCTCCTGGCCTGTGGTTCTTTACATGTACAACCTTCCTTCTTGGCTATGTATGAAGCAGAAGAATATGTTGATGTCACTACTTATCTAAGGGCCGAAGCAACCTGAGAATGATATTGATGTGTACCTAGCACCATTGGTGGAAGATCTTGCAATATTGTGGAACGAAGGGGTACATGTATAGGATGCGGACAAATAAGAGAACTTCGCTCTTCGCGCCATGTTGTAGTGCACCATTAATGATTTTCCTGCTCTTGGTAACCTGTTAGGGTTGAGTACAAAAGGAGCCAAAGTCTGTCCGCACTGCTTAGATTATACCGAGAGTGTGTGGTTGAACAACTCTCGCAAAACTGTGTGCATGCATCATTGTAGGTTCCTTCCAAAGTATCACCCATACCGCAAGATGAAGAAACAATTTGACGATAAAAAAGAGGATGACTTATTACCAAGGCCTTTTAGCGGGAAAGAGGTCTATGATATGGTCAAGGATATCAACGTTGTGCTTGAAAAGGGATGTAAATTGAGGACCTGTCAGAAGAACATGTGGAAGAAGAGGTCAATATTTTGGGACTTGCCTTATTGGGAGTACTTAGAAGTTTGCAATTGCATCGATGTCATACACATAGAGAAGAATGTATGTGACAGTTTGATTGGTCTCTTACTGAACATTCCTGATAAAACAAAGGATAGTGTCAATTCAAGGCGTGACTTGGTCGCTGTGAACATCAGGACCAAGTTAGCACCGATAGAGACCGATAAAGGCCAGATGTACCTTCCTCCAGTTTGCTACACTCTGTCTAAGTCCAAGAGAACTCAACTGTACCAGTGCTTACATGGTGTGAAAGTTCTGTCCGGTCACTCCACCAATATGAAGAAACTTGTTTTCATGGAATATTTGAAATTAATTGGCATGAAGTCTCATGACTGTCGTATACTAATGACACAAATGCTACCTGTTGCAATTAGAAGTATTTTGTCGAACAAGGTTCGAGTGACAATCATAAGGCTATGTTATTTTTTAACGCAATTGCTCAGAAGGTCATCGATCCCAATAGACTAGATGCTCTACAGACCGAGGTGGTGACAACTCTATGTCATCTAGAGATGTATTTCCCTCCATCATTTTCTAATATCGTTGTCCATCTTATTGTCCACCTTGTGAAAGAGATAAAGATATGTGGCCCCGTGTTTCTACATCATATGTACCCGTTCGAGAGGTACATGGGAATTCTCAAGTCTTATGTACGTAATCGATCTCGACCGGAGGGTAGCATCATCGAAGGTTATACAACCGAAGAGGTCATTGAATTCTGCATCAGTTACATGGCTAAGGTCGAACCGATAGGTGTACCTTTATCTCGTCACGAGAGGAGGCTAGAGAGTATCAGGACTATCGTAAGGAAAGCAATAACTCCAAATCGAGATACGTATGATCAAGCTCATTTCACTGTTTTACAACACATGACTGAGGTGACCCCATATATTGAAGAGCACAAGGACATGCTACACCAAGAGAATGCTGGTAAGTCAGAGGTTTGGATCACGAGACAACATAACCGTCAGTTCAACGAATAGTTGAAGGTGCGATTGACTGGGAAGTCGTCAAGTGAAACACTACAATGGTTGGCAAAAGGGCCAAATTTACAATTGTGACATGGTAAGGATACGACATTAATGGCTACTGATGGACCATGTGGTGGTGACCCCGTGTGTGTGATGAGAAATTGACATCAGTTTTAGGAAAGTCGAGTTTGGTTTGGATGGTTTGGACCATGTCGTTGCATGGTGCATTTGGTCTTGGTCAAACTTGGTCGAAGCGATTATGATGCTTATTTTCTTGATTCGACAGGTTTGGGCTCTCTCATGCGTAAGTATGATTCATTGATGCTATTTATGCTTACATGTATCGAGCGGTGCTATGTGATGTGTTTCTTGTCTGTGATGGCTGCAAGACGTTGAGGCGGAGTCATGGCAAGGCACGGGTGACCGGACTAGGCACAGGTTGTGTCGAGGTCAGAATGGTCGGATGTGTCGAAGACCGGCGGAGACTCAAGGTGGTTGCGAGGCTTGGATGACAAGGAACACGAAAGCTTCCCGGAAGGTGCAGGAAGGGCGTTTTGGTAAAAACGCAAAGCTGTACGAGTGGAGGTCGGTTCCGTTCGGGACTTAGCGGGCATAACGGGTTGGAGACCCGTTAGCCAAAGGCTATAAATAGGAGAGGATGTCTTCTTGTGGTTGTATGCATTCCATGGATTCAAGGGGTTGTTAGGGTTTGCTTTAGTCAGATGGCCTTAGGAGAGGTTATTTTGCTTTTAGGCTTTAGTGGTTGAGAGAGACAGAGGGCTGTTAGTTCATGTCTCCTTCGTTGTCTCCTCTGTGTGTGTGCATGTGAGTTCTTCGTGTTCTTGAGATTGGAGAGAGGGAAGGGTTGATTCCTCATGTAATCATTCCTCTGATTGTAATAGCGTATCGGGACTCCTTCGTGATCCTTGTGCTTATGGAATGATTTTATTTCAGTTGAGATGTTCCTGCCTCGTGTGTTTTCCTTCGATGCTCTCTATGCTTGATTTTTGAGTTTTTTGTGTTTTGGCTCGATTCTTGCTGAAGAGTGGCAAAATGGGTGCTCTATGATGGAATTGCATTTCTAGACCCTTTGGTCATCTAGTTCCAAGAGCAATTTGATTGATTTGCAAGAATCACCTTTTCTCTCCTCTTTGTGTTCTTGAGTTCTCTGTTTTTCTTTTCTAGGGTTTTGTTGTGGATCTTGTTTCCCTTCATGAGATGGCATGAAACTTGAGATTTGATATCCTGAGATTATTGCTAACTTGATTGCAAAATCTCGTGTGCAAAGGACTTGAGAATCTTGAGTAATTTGGGTTTTGGTCTATCTTTTGCAAAAGTTTCAAGTTTTTGTCAAGAATCTTGTTTCATTGCTTTTCAGTTGAAATCTCTGCTTTCCAAAGGTCTCAGGGCTATTTGGAACATGTTCTTGTGCTTATGGTCTGAGAAGAGCCTTTAACTTTCTCAAATTTCTTTGAAATCTGCTTATTTCTTCCTGTCAGGCTCTTCAGTCTCAGGGCTGCCAGAAAAATTAGAGTTAACCGGTCAGACCGGTTGTAAAGGGGCGGTCAGACCGGCGGTCTTATGGCGATCAGACCGGCAATTGCTTGGCGTCAGACCGACCCTTCCATGGCGGTCTGACCGGCCATAGCAGAGAGGTCTGACGGCCCTTTTTGCAGGCTCTGTTGCTTTTAGGTTTTTAGGGTTTGCCTTCCAGGTTTTCATCTTATTGCCTTGGTTCACTGTTCTTCTTGTCTTTCCAGTAAGCACTTGACTTCACATATGATCCTCTTTTCATAGCTCCGAATAGCTATTGGAAAGAATTTGGTTGTGAGCACACATCTTTGCATGGGTCAGGATACCTTGAGTATTTGATGCCCTCTTCGTAGCTCTGTAGCTACTGGAGAGAAGTCTCATTCAGGTTTCTTTTTGGGGGCAAGTTTTTAAAGTCGACATTCACCCCCCTCTGTCGCCGATATCGATCCAACAATTGGTATCAGAGCCGGTTAGCTCTTCTCGATAGATCTTAACCGGTCTCTAGAGCCATGGCGACAGACAAGTACTCGACCAAGCCCCCGGTCTTCGATGGGATCGACTATCCCTTCTAGAAGAGCCGGATGGAGACCTACATTCAGGCTCAGGGCTACGCCATCTGGCGTAAGGTCAAAGTACGGTATGTTGTTCATGCCGATGAGAACATCAACGCTGGAAACATGCTTGATGTTGAGGCGAATGCGAAGGCAAGGAACATCATAATCCAGGCGTTGAGCAGAAGCGAATTCGATCGCATCTCTCATCTGTCGTCAGCCTTCGACATCTAGGAGACCCTCGATGCATACCATGAGGGCACCACCCAGATTAAGACGGTTCGACAGGACCAGTTCAAGCGAGATTACAACAAGTTTGAAATGCTCGCTGGTGAGTCCTTGGATGAGTGTTTTGCGTGTTTTCACAAGATTCTGAGCAATCTCCGAGCGGTCGGTCTCACATACCCCGACTTGGACAATGCTCAACAGATGCTCGCAGCTCTTGAATTGCGTGTTTGGGAGATGAAGGTGACCCACGATTAAAGACACGACCGACCTCTCGACCCTGACTCTTGATGCGTTGTACTCACGCCTCAAGACTCACAAGATTGGCATAGTCTCTCATAGGTCGAAGTCACAGTCGATGGCCTTAGTCACCGATCCCGGCTCTGCTTCTGGTTCTTCCGACCTTTCTTCTGGATTTCTCTCTTACTGCTCTCTGTGACATAACTGATGATCAGTTTAGAGCAGCTTGCGGATGACCAGCTAGCCCTCCTAGCCAGAAAATTTTCCCATGCTTACAAGAGAAGGAGAGACAGAAAGAGAGAAGGACCCGTGATTTGCTTCGAGTGTGGTGGCCCCAACCACATTCGGGCAAACTGCCCCAAGCTGGAGAAGGGCAAGGGCGACTATGGCGGCGTGAGCAAGAATGACTACATCGATAAGAACCGCAACAAGAAGCCCTCAGCTCATGCCCAAGGCAAGAAGAAGTTCCGCGACCTTGGCGAAGCCAAGAAGCTCTTCCATCGCACCCTCACCGCCTTCGACGACCTCGACCTCAGCGAGGTGGAGGGGTGGAGCGACGACGATGGGACGGACGAGCAAGATCCCAAGGGCGGCGACGACTTCTCCGGCATGTGCTTCATGGCCCTTGAGGGCGAGATCAGCGACAGCGAGCTGTACTCCGACTCCGACGAGGTATACCCCTTCATACGACCAGCTTAATGATGCTTTTCTTAAGCTAGAGAAATTCCATGCTAGATCTAGAGCTAGGGGTTAGCGAGTTGGAGAAGGAAGTAGAGAGCTTGTCATAGGAGCTTACTTCACTTAGATCTGCTCCCTCCCGTGACGATTGTGATGTATGCACTGCTTTGCTTGATGACATGGAGAAGCTAAGGACCTTGCATGATAGTGTGTCCTCTGAGTTAGATATGGTTAAGGTGGAGAATGTTAGTCTTTTGGCTAAACTAGAGATGAGTAGGATTGTTACTCCTTCATCTACTGTTGTTGAGACTACATCTTGTACCTCATGTGAGGATAAGGACAATGCATTAGAGATCTTTATACCATGCTTCTTGATCTGCCCGAGTCTTGTGAAAATTGCAATAATTTGAAGTTGAACTTAAACGGGCAGACATAAAATTGCTGAGTTGCATGCTTCTCTACTTGAGCCGATTGTGTCTTGCACCAACTGTCCAAAGTTAACACTTGAGCTTGAGTCTGTTTCTAAGCAATTCCAAGAGATGGTTGATCATAACAACAAATTGGCCTCAGTATGCTTCTAAGGACCCTGTTAGCTCACCATGCAAAAATTGTGATAAACTAAAATCTGACTTGATTGCTTTGGAGGAAAAATGTGTGAAGCTAACTAAGGATTTACTAGAGAAGCCATAATTCTTGTTGTGATGTGATTGCTGATGTGGGGGAGAAGCCCAAGGGTAAGGTAGAGACGCTTAGCGACGTGAACCACTTGACTAGCAGTAGGACTGTCCCTTCTGAGTCAGCTATGCGTGCACAAGCCATTCACTCTTCTGCTACTAGTTCTTCTTTCTGCTCCCTTACCTTCTGCTGTCTCTTCTTCTCCTTGCTCTTCTTGCACCTCTCTCATTCGTGAGTGTCAGTACCTTATGAACACTCTCGAGAGATTTGTAGGCGGCAAGAAGAAGCTTAATTTTATTCTAGATCAGTCCAAGATTTGTAAGTTCAATCAAGGTCTAGGATATGATTTTCTTGAGGATGTTAGGAAGCATCCACCTGCTGTGCTTAGACCCATAGCCGCAGGTGTGATCGAGGTCAAGCCCAGCACTGAGAAAGTTCAATTCAAGTCAGCGGGCTTTGTCCAAGGGATTGTTGACAGCAAGGTGAGGTCCACCTGTTGCTTCGGCCTCTCGGAAGGCGAAGCCGCTTCGTGCTACTTCTACCTCTCAAAAGGTGAAGTATCATTGCACCTTCTGTCAGAAGGATGGACACTTGATCGGGCGATGCTTCAGGCGCGCCAGATCGCGCGTAGAGACCGTGTTGCAGCTCTTAGGCGTATTCAGGGTCAGCCCTAGACTTGAGTGCACCTAAGACCAAATCGAGGTCTAGGTTTGCTTCAGGTGTTTCTGATCGGTTTGGGCAGCATCGAGGACTTGGTTCTTCTAAGTTTTCTGGTTTTCATCCTCATGCTCCTTTTGGTCGTGACTTCCGTCGTTCTGAGGGTAGATCTCGTTTCCCCCGTCGAGATGGCTACCCGCGGCGTGATCAGCATGTTCCTGGTGCTCTGACTCGCTCTCCAGTAGCAGTCGGACCCAACAACAGCTCCAGGTCTGCTCGTGGACCTTCTGCCTCTTTGAGCGACGGAGAGCATAGGGTAGATAGAGGTCAGTCGTGTGTGGCTACTTCTTCTACTCGACGTGTTACTCGGTATTGGGTACCAAAATCACTCTTGATTTACCCCAGTACTAAGACTTTACTCTCTCGTTGACTCAGGTTCACCGGGCAGGGAAGAGAGAGGTTTGGCTCGTTGACTCCGGGTGTTCTCGACACATGATTGGAGACTCTTGTTGGTTCTCCTCCCTAGCTCGTGCTCCAGGTGATGAGACGATCACCTTCGGAGATGCTTCGTCTGGGCGCGTCATCGCCAAAGGTACAGTGCGCGTTAATGAGTTTTTTATTTTAAAAGATGTTTGCCTTGGTTAGTAAGCTGCAGTATAATTTGCTTTCTGTTTCTCAGCTTACCGATGACGGCTATGAGGTGAGCTTTAAGAAAAACGCTTGCAAAATTCTTGATTCTTCGGGTAATCTGGTTTGCAGGATTTCTCGTTATGGGAGGATCTTTCGTGCTGATTTTTCTGAGTCTTCTGGTGATCCGCTCCGGTGTTGGTTGCTTCTGAGTCCCGTGACCTTTCCTTCTTGCATAGGAGACTTGGTCATATTTGATTTGACCATTTGACCCGAGTTAGCGGCCACAATCTCATTCGTGGTCTGCCGAAACTCAAGATGGTCAAAGATCTAGTTTGTGCTCCTTGCCGGCACGGCAAGATGGTTGCCGCTTCTCATCCTCCGGTCACAGTGACTACGACTGATGCACCAGGACAGCTACTTCATATGGACACAGTTGGACCAGCCCGAGTGCAGTCAGCAGGAGGGAAGTGGTATATTTTTGTCGTGGTCGATGACTTCTCGAGGTACTCTGGGTGTTTTTCTTAGCCTCGAAGGATGAGACATTTACACATTTCTGAGTTCTTTTCGGTAGGCTTTCTGTTGAGCTTCCGGGTGCCTTACGAGCGATCCGTAGTGACAATGGCACGGAGTTTAAGAATTCCTACTTTGAGAGATTCTGTGATGAGACAGGTGTAGAGCATCAGTTCTCTTCTCCGCAGTCCCACAGCAGAATGGCATCGTGGAGAGGAAGAACTGTACCTTGGTCGAGATAGCCAGGACGATGCTTGATGAGTATTCTACACCTAGGAAGTTTTGGGCTGAGGCTATAGCGACCGCGTGTCATGTTTCGAACAGAGTTTTTCTTGGGCACACTTGCATCGCACTTCTTATGAGTTGAGATATGGGCGAAAGCTCAGTGTCTCTGCATTTTCGTGTATTTGGTTGCAAGTGTTTGATTCTGAAGTTTGGGAACCTAGATAAGTTCGAGTCACGTTCCTATTATGGTATCTTTCTAGGCTACTCGGCTTCTTCGCGGGCATATGGGTTTGAAACTGCGAGTCTAATAAGTTGGTAGAGACCTGTAAGGTGACCTTCGACGAGGCCAATCCGGGACTAGGCCTGATATCTCAGGTTCCTTAGAGCAGTCCGAGCCCATCTTTGTGGATGATGAGGACGATGGAGATGAGGGTGTCTACCCGATCCAGTTCCTCATCCTCCCTTGAGGTGCCTTCTTCCACTGCACCTCCAGGTGATCAGCCCATGCCTTCTGCTTCCTCTGGAGCTAGTGGCTCTGTTCCTACTCTTCAGCTCATGAGGTAGAGGCCACTTCTTCTTCTCATCCTGGACCTCCCGACATATCCAGAAAGACCATCCTTCCGAGCAGATGATTGGAGACCTCTTTGAGCGAGTCACTCGCTCAAAGCTGGCATGTCTTTTCTATCTCCATTCTGCCTTTGTTGCCACCTTTGAGCCCAAGGATGTTAGTCATGCTCTTTCTGATGAGTCTTGGGTCAATGCCATGCATGAGGAGTTAGAAAATTTCGAGAGAAACAAGGTCTGGTCGCTTGTTGAGCCCCTCGAGGTCACAATGTCATTGGGACTAAGTGGGTGTTCAAGAACAAGCAGAGTGAGGATGGGGTGTTATTCGAAAAGGCTAGACTGGTAGCTCAGGGCTTCTCCAGGTTGAGGGTCTAGATTTTGAGGAGACCTTTGCCCCTGTAGCTAGACTTGAGGCCATTAGAATCCTGCTTGCTTTGCAGCTTCTAAGGGTTTCAAGCTTTACCAGATGGATGTCAAGAGTGCCTTCCTCAATGGGTTTATTGAGGAAGAAGTCTATGTGAGACAGCCTCCAGGTTTCGAGAACCCAAATACCCAAACCATGTCTACAAGCTTTCCAAAGCCTTGTATGGACTTAAGCAGGCCCCTAGAGCTTGGTATGAGAGGCTTAAGTCCTATTTGTTGAGTCATGGTTTTGAGATGGGTAAGGTGGATAAGACCTTGTTCATTCACCGGCATGGCGCTGACCTTCTGCTCGTCCAGATTTATGTGGATGACATCATCTTTGGCGGCTCTTCTCATACTCTTGTTCACAGTTCTCGGATGTCATGAGCACCGAGTTTGAGATGAGTATGATGGGTGAGTTGACCTTCTTCCTTGGCTTCCAGATCAAGCAGACTCGGGAGGGTACTTTTTGCATCAAGGCAAGTACACTCGTGACCTCCTGAGACGCTTCGACATGAGTGATGGTAAGCCCGTGTCAACTCCCATGGCATCCACAGCTCACTTGACCCAGATGAGGACGGCGAGCCAGTTGATCAGAAGGAGTATCGCAGCATGATTGGCTCCCTCTTGTACCTCACTGCCTCGAGACCGGACATACACTTCTCTGTGTCTTTGTGCTCGGTTTCAGGCTTCTCCTCGCATGTCTCACCGCCAGGCGGTGAAGCGCATTCTTCGGTACCTTCGAGCTACCATTGACTATGGTATCTGGTACTCTTCCTTGTCCTGTCTTTCCTTGAGAGCCTCGGATGCAGACTTTGCTGGCTGTAGGATAGATAGGAAGAGCACTTCTGGCACCTGCCAATTCATTGGCACTTCTCTTGTTTCTGGTCTTCGAGGAAGCAGTCCGGTGTTGCACAGTCCACCGCAGAGGCCGAGTACGTTGCTGTAGCCAGGTGCTTTGGATGGTCTCGACCCTGCGGGACTTTGGGTTAGTTATCGACAGTGTTCCACTCTTTTGATAACACTTCTGCGATTAACATTGCTAAGAACCCAGTGCAGCATTCTCGGACCAAGCACATTGATATCCGATATCACTTCCTTCGAGACCATGTGGAGAAGGGTGACATAGTGCTCCAGTTTGTGGAGAGTGACCACCAGTTGGCTGATATCTTTACCAAGCCTTTGGATAGCTCTAGGTTTTCAGCTCTGCGGGGAGAGCTTGGGTGGTTTGTCCTTATGGACTGTTGTGAGGGGGAGCTTTGTGCTTACTGCTTTTATTTTATTGATTATGCTCTTACTCCTTTCTGTTGCATTGCATGTGGGTGCATTGGGTAGTCCTTCTAGCATAGGTTAGAGTGTTCTCTTGCTAGTCTTAGACTTCTTCTCTCATCTTGTGATTCTAGGATGCTGCTTATTAGCTGTTTCTCTTCTCACTAGGTTGAGCTCACTCACTTCTTATAGGTTCTAGCGAGGGTTGGGCCACCCTCGGGTAGACGGGTACGTGTTTGCTCCTAGTGTGTTAGTTATCAGCTGATAGTCCTAGAGTCATATGGGGTAGATGAGAGTCAGTCTGAGCCATAGTATCCTCTATATCTTATCTATGCTTTAAGGACTGCCTTTTCGGTTTTTCTTGCCAGCTTCTCGATCTTATTGCTTTGGTTCAGGGAGTTCATTTGGGAGCTTCTAGATCTTAATGTTGACATAACTCACTTGAACTAAAAGTTGCATCACATGTTGAGGGGGAGCTGGATTTTCTGCATTTCATTCTGCATTGTAATATAACTACATGGAGCCTTGATTATTATCCGTTATGACATGTTTCAATGCATTACATCTTGCCATGACTTGAGCTTACTTGCTAGATATATCATGACTTTATATGTGTAGTCAAGTCTTTGCCATGAGAGTTGATTAAAATGCTCAACTTGAACTAATTCATGTCATGTTAGCTTTTGACTAGTCTTTCTTTAGTTATCTCTTTATGATTCATGCCATGTCAAATAGGCTGAGTTGAGTCTTGAATCTATATTGAGCTTTAGATTGAGCTATGTTAGTTCCATGATGAAACATGAGTTAGTACAACCTTTTAAGAAAGCAAAAAGATCTCTTTGTGTGCGAAAAAAACTGATCTCACCAATTCTTTCTCATGAGACGGCTTGCCATTGCACTAGGCATGAACTCAGGGGGAGTTTTGGATGACCAAGACTATCTTCTTAAGCTTCTTGCTTGGAGTGGTCGCATAAGGCTTGAGATCTAGCACATGACTAAACAAAAATCTGGTTGGAAACAATCATGAGATTTCTAAAAAAAAATGTCAATTGTGCTCAATTTGCTAAAATTACAAGATCAAGTACTTGAACAAATGTCTCATTCTTGAACTTGTAGCACTCTAAATTGACTCAATACTAGCTTCTTGGTTCCACTTAGCTTATTGACATGGCCTGCATCATCTTGGATACCTTAGCTAGACTAGAATCATGGTTGACTTGACATGCTAAGAAATTCGACTAAATTTTCAGATTATGACTTATTTGGCTTAGCTTGATTATACATGTTTGTCATGATCTTGATAGCATTCTTATTGTTATGGCTTGATGTAATTCCATAGTCATTTTGGATAATCTTCATGGCTCTAAATGCTTAGATAAAACAACTTCAGCCATTTCATCCATCTTACTTATTCTCTTTTGCATCCTTGATGTGTTTATTGCCAAAAGGGGGAGAATGGAGAAAAAGCCTTTGGGTTCTGGAGCTTTGAGGAAAACTTGCTCTTTCTTTTGCTCTTCTTGTCGACATGGTCATAGCTTCTTTCTTTTCTCTTTGGACCATGTTTGACTCTCTTTCTCAAACTCAAACTCTTTGTGCTTTTTCTGGGTTTGTCAATATACTCATCAAGGGGGAGATTGAGAGACCATGTGGTGGAGTGACCCATGTGTGATGAGTAATTGACAGGTTTAGGAAAGTCGAGTTTGGTTTGTGTGGTTCGGACCATGACGTTGCGTGGTGCAATCGGCTCGGTCGGACTTGGTCAAACCTGGTCAAAGTGATTAGGATGCATATTCTGTTGATTTGACAGGTTTGGGCTCTTCATGCTTAATGTGTCTTCATTGATGCTATTTATGCTTACATGTATCGAGCGGTGCTATGTGATGTGTTTCTTGTCTGTGATGGCTGCAGGACGTCGAGGGGAGTCGTGGCGAGACACGAGGTGACCGGACTAGGCACAGGCGGTGTCGAGGTCAGAACGGTCGGATGTGTCGAAGACGGCGGAGACTCGAGGTGGTTGCGAGGCTTGGACGACAAGGAACGCGGAAGCTTCCCGGAAGGTGCAGGAGGGGCGTTTCGGTAAAAGCGCAAAGCTGCACAGGTGGAAGCGGTTCCGTTGGATTTAGCGGGCATAACGGGTTGGAGACCCGTTAGCAAAGGCTATAAATAGGAGAGGGATTCTCAAGTGCAGCATGTCTTGTGAGAGGGAGTGCATGGCTTTTAGGGTTTTGCTTTAGTCAAAATGGCCTTTGGAGAGGTTGTTTTGCTTTAGGCTTTAGTGGTTGATGAGTTGGTGAGAAGTGCAGAGTTTGTCTCCCTCGTTCTCTTCTCCCTGTGTGTTCTTGATTTTGAGAGAAGGAGAGGTTGGAGATGAGTTGAGGCACTATGTAATCATTCCTTTGTACTCAATCGCGTATGGGGACTCCTTGTAATCCTTGATTGATTAGGAATGAAAGGTCTGAAGTTGATTTCTTGTTCGTGCCCTGTTTTCCTTCGATGCTCTTTTTGGCTTGATTTCTTAGATTTCAGTTTTTGGCTCGATTCTTACTGAGGAGTGGCAAAATGGGTTGCTCTATGATGGAATTGCATTTCTAGACCCGTTGGTCATCTAGTTCCAAGAGCAATTTGATCAATTTGCAAGATTCTCAATTTTAGCCTTCCTGTGTTCATACTCTTTTCTAGGGTTTTGGTGTGGATCTTGATTCCTTCATGAGATGGCATGAAACTTGGTTTCTTAAGTCCTAAGGTTATTAATTAGCTATCCTCAAAGTTTCATGGTCAAAGGATCAGAGATTAAATGGGAATCTGAGTTTTTGTTGCTGCTCCCTGTATTTTTCAGTTTGTAGCTCAAATCTTGTTTTGCCCTCTCTTTTGGTTGATTTCCTAGAGTCTTCAGGGGCTGTGGCTATTTGCTTTATAGTCTCCTTCTTTTGGCTCAAGAAGTTTAGCCGAATCTTTCCAATTTGTCTTGTGTTTAGAGATTCCAGGAAGTGATGTCTGAAAATCAGGATTTCAGGCTGCTGTGCCCGAGGGCCGGTCTGACCGGAACCTCAATGGCGATCAGACTGAGCTTAGAGGGGCGGTCAGACCGGTGTGGCACGGCGGTCTGACCGTCGGCCAGGGAGCGGTCAGACCGGCCTGATGCCTGCGGTCTGACTGGCCACCTCTTTTCAGCCTGTGGATTTTCTTGATTATTTCGCTATGTGTTGTCTCGTTTTTCTTTCTTGTTTGATCTAGGTTCCAGAGAACATGTTTTCCAGTGAGCTTGTTTTCTTCTTCATAGTTTTATAGTTATAGGAGGAGAATATTTTTAAGTGGGTTCTTTTGAGGCGTGTTTTTTGAAAGTCGACATTCACCCCCCTTCTGTCGCCAACTTCGATCCAACACAAGTTTTTAAAGTCGACATTCACCCCCCCCCTCTGTCGCCGATATCGATCCAACAGCTACACATTTTATACAATAGATCAGGATAGAAAGAGCACAGTGCAGAACTCAGGTGTCCGCATAGATGCCTATCATGCGCACATCAGTACCGCTAGCCCAAGCTTGTACTACGGGCTTGTAGAGGAGATTTGAGAGCTTGACTACGTAATTTTCAAGATTCCTCTATTCCAGTGCCGTTAGATCCAACTCCCACGGGTGTAAAGGTCGACAGGTACGACATCACTACCGTGGACATCGAATGTGTAGGACACGAAGACGAACCATTCGTACTCATGAGGCAAGTTGTTCAGTATTTTATTAACCAACACCGGAAAATAAGAAGCGCCATGTAGTTTTTCATGCAAAAATAAGGATTGTCGGAGTTGAGAATGTTGTGAATGAGGAAGAGTACAATCAATTTTATGAGTTGCCTCCATTCGGAGACGGCATCAGGCTCGAGGAAGAACAAGGCGATGAAGCAAGATATATGTGTGTCGATCATCGTGAAGAGCTTTATTTAAAACGCAATAGCCAAGTGTAATAAATGATCCCATACAGCCAGAACCTATTTAGAAATTATTGTGATGTAATCATAATTAGAAAACTCGGCATGTAATTATGGAAGTATATTCCATTGTAATTGATTCAGTAACTAAGAAATAGTTATATTTATGATTATGCTTGCGTTTTTCATATTGCATGGCCAGCATGATTTTTTTAGTGGCCCAGATGGAGCGAACTATCACAAGCAGTTTATCGAAACAAACCGTCTGTGATAATACTATCACAAGCCTCCCTCCCGACGCCACCTCCCCCACCTGTCCACCGTCCGCCTCTCCCTCCCGACGCCGGCCATCTCTCCCTCACGATGTTGCCTCTCCCTCCCGATGCTACTTCTCCCTCCCGTCGCCGTCCACCTCTCCCTCCCCAACATAGTCCGCCTCTCCCCTCCCGACGCCGGTCGCCTCTCCATCACGCCGCCGGCCGCCTCTCCCTCTCAACGCTGGCCGCCCTCTCCCTCACGCCGCCGCCTCTCCTTCCCGATGTCGTTTGCCTCTCCCTCATTTGTCAATCTTGTGGTCTGTCTCAATAGTTGGCTAATTTGTTTTGTGATCTTCAGTAGTTGGCTAATTTGTTTTATGACCTTTAGTACTTCGGGATATATGCTTCACTTGTTAGGTACAAGATCTAATACTAAAATTGGATATTCAAGCTTGAGCTCTAAATGTTTACTATTGCTGTCATTTGTCAATCTTGTGGTCTGTCTCAATAGTTGGCTAATTTATTTTGTGATCTTTAGTATTTGGCTAATTTGTTTTGTGACCTTTAGTACTTCATGATATATGCTTCACTTGTTAGGTACAAGATCTATTTGGAATGGCATGTTACTATTCCAAAGGGACCTTGTAGCAATAATATATGCCACATAGACCTTCAAAGGGCATGAAGCAAGTTACACACTCCAGTGTGTCAGGTTCAATGAATTTGAGACACTGGTGTGTGTAATTTGATTCATAGAACTTTGTTTACGCTCATAGCTCACTGCAATTAGTTTTTTCTTACAAGAGATGGCATCCACACAGTCGTCGTCGTCGTCATCTTGAGTCTCACACTCCCAAGATTGGGATAACTAAGCGTGACCGAGGAGTATCGAAAAGGCCAAAAGGCCGAAGGACCATTATGGTGGTCTCTCCGGATGGGGTCCCTCTGCAACCGAAGAAAGCAGCGACAGCATTCCAGACTACCTGCGAGATAATTAGAAGGCAACAGGTCCCCATCACCATAGAAAGCTGGAAAGATTTGGCAAAGGATCAGAAAAATCAGCTGTGGGAGGAAATAACAAATTTGTTCGAGATCCTAGCAGAAGTACAGGGACTCGTGCAATGGCAAGCACTCCTCGCAATGGGAAAAGCATAGAAGAACTTCAAGAGCACTCTTTTCACGCAGTATGTGGCCAAGGATCTCACGCCCTTCACGAGGTATCCTTTCGTGTCGCCAGAAACATGGGAGGCCTTTGTGCATATGAAGATAATGACCAAATTTGAACAAAAAAGTGCGGCGCACAAGGCTCTCCAATCACAAAACACTCATCTTCACAGACTCGGCACCGCTGGGTATGCGGGTAAAATCCCGCAGTTGAGGATGCAGGATGAGATCGCAATCCGATTGGAGGCCTCCCGCCATTTGTCAGGATCGCAAATGAGCGCGCCCGAAACTGGTTAAGAGCGAGGTCATCAACCACATCTTCGGGTGTCTCCTCTTTCAAAAACTCCACAGAAGAGAAAGTGTCCCAATGCTTGGTAAGTATGTTTAACTACATAGTTGTTAATACCTCTTGAACTTCATGGGTTCGAAAATAACATGATTGCCTCTTATAGCAATCATTGACTACCAAATCTTCCCGAGGCTCCTTTCAAGAATACGGGAGAGAGATATACTATCACAGGCCCTGATAAACAAGGAGCACCCAGGTCACATGCGAGGCCTAGGGGTTTACGTATCTTGGTGGTACGGATTCCCAAATGACTCCGAGACATATAGGAGTAGAAAGAGATCCAAGGCCTATCACAACGAACAAATAAAACAGGAGCTTCGTGCACAACTTGAGGAACAACTATCGCCTCACTTCAAGAGAAGGTTGCCTCACTTCGAGGAGAGATAGATTCACTGAGGGAAGAACTGAGACAAGTCTGCAACCAAGTGCAACTCACCCCCGTTAAGGTGGTACCTAGTCCCCCTCAACGTCGGAGTAGCTATGCATCCACACCAATTAGTGACCATAGCGACGCCCACTTACCTATCGACAACATCCAGGTAATGTATCTCTTTGGAATGCTACAAAAATATATCTCCCTGGTGGACGCCATAGCTCATCGTGTATTATTATGTAGGAGCCCACGCCTTGCGTCCTCAGACTCAGGCTTGTTGGCTCCATTCCTATTGACATTGGGCGGGGGATAGCGTATCCATAGCTGTCAGGGACGCTGGTGCATGGTATCCAAGTAGA
Source organism: Dendrocalamus latiflorus (assembly GCA_017311315.1). Classification (NCBI taxonomy): domain Eukaryota; kingdom Viridiplantae; phylum Streptophyta; class Magnoliopsida; order Poales; family Poaceae; genus Dendrocalamus; species Dendrocalamus latiflorus. The sequence goes on from CM029630.1 coordinate 19,220,518, forward strand.
GACCGGTTTCGTGAAGGTTCAGGTGGACATGATTAATGATGTTTTCAGGACCGTCCCTCTTGAGAAGCCCCCAAATGAAGAGATTACGACATTAGAGGATGTCATCCACACATTCATCCGGTGGCCCAAGAGGGACATCACCCTCAACTCGTCTGTGCCACGATCTCCACATCCAGTGGCCCAAGAGGGACATCGCCCTGGACCTGTCACATCGGCTCCGGTGGCTCCACCTCCAGCTCCGGTTCTGAAGCCTGTTGCATCGGCTCCTGTGGAGATGCCGCCGAAAATGTATCATAAGCGAGGCACTAAGACCCAACCAAAGAAGATTAAGGTGCGTCCCGAGCAATGTAAGTTCATTCTCGGAGTGTCGTTGGTCCCTAAGTCACAATTACCCCAGCTTGGTCTGGTTTGCAATACATTGCATACCTAGTACATGCAGAGGTCCAACATGAAGCCAAACTGGTACAGTGGATTCACTATGAGATACACGGAGGCACATTTCCTCCACGACTCGGGCTACTTCGTCGTGACCTTCGAAGACTTATTGTTACTATTTAACCTCGACGAACTCGACGCCTCGTTTCTACAATGCTGGACGCTGTAAGTGTACTATACAATGAAGTTCTACATTCACGTCATACTAACAAATGTAATTACTCTTTGCTTATGTATAGATACATGATCCAACAAGTCCGGTGACGGCGACAACCGGTGGGTTTCTCGACCCACACTTGGTCTCTGAGCAATCCATCAACGAGAATGCATCCTTCATCCAAGTTACATAACAAACGGATTAAGTGCTCACAGTGACAAGGAGTACATCATGGTACCCTTCAACCAAGGGTAAGTGCTTCACTAGTTGTCACACAAGTTTCATTTGTACTTTATACGCAACATGAACTTAGGATTAATCACTATAGCGACACACATGACTAGATCTCACTAGATTCTAATTGTGATTATACCAATGTGGAGCAAGGTAATATACCTTGATTCCCTACTTAGGAGCAACCACAACTTCACTCGTGTGCAACAAGTAATTGATAGGTAAACTCATTTCCTCCATACATAACTTTATTATAATCTTTCTTTTGTTTGCATGGCCGAGGCTAACTTTTTTGGAATCACGTAAGTTGTTTAGCTCTTATGTTGCCCAGGGAGCGAGACACAAGGAATCCAGCAATACACTGCGACACAGGACGCGATTTCTGGTACCCCCTACAACACAACAATCCTATATCGCACTTCGTTGTAATGCCTCTAGAATTGACAATACATATGTATGTAATTCTATTTTTGCAGTGCCACCAGCAACTACAGGGCAACGTATGTGGATTCTACATTTGCCACCATATGAAGGAAATCATGGACGTTAAGACGAATGATCCAGAGGTTTGTCAACCTTCCAATAATTATTATTTTCTGATTATATATATGTGTATATATACACACATGCTAATTAATGACTTAAAATTGCTCCTAGCGACAACGGGTAGACTTCGACGAAAGTGCAATTGATCTTGACAAACTCGTCGAAATTCGACGAAACCTCACCCAATTCTTGCTAGCAAAGGTCATAAACAAAACTAGAGAGTTCCACCTCGGCAGTGGTGATTAGGCATTGTTGAAACATTGGATTCAATTGTAATCACTCAATTGTGCTTAATCAAACAATTCATTCAATTTAATTCATTTGTGAGATCTGTGTAATGATTGTCATGCTATATATGTGATCTGCTTAATTATGTTGTTTCATTCATCTGTGAGATTTATGTAGTGATTGTCCAATGCTATATACGTGATCTTGCTTGTTTTCAGATGGCATGGCTAGCATATCCTGAGGCTAACCGAAAAACAGCAATCAACATCACTGTTGAAATAGCTATCACAGACAATTTGGAACATCAAACCGTCTGTGATATTCAACTATCACAGACGGTTTTGAGAAAAACCGTCTGTGTTTAAGTTATCACAGACGGTTTGGAAGCCGTTTGTGATAACTAGCTATTATCACTGACATATAAATACAGACGGTTCAAAAACCGTCTGTGATGATGGTTTTGAACCATCTCTGATAACACCGCACTAGCTATGCCCTATGGTGTGGATGCTGCCGTGTCCTGTGGTGAGGTACCTAAAGTACCGCACTAGTGGTATCTTCTACAACTGAGAACTCCACTCAGTTTTGCACATCTTCATTGCCGACTCCACTCCACTCCCACATCTTTTCTTCCTCAAACACATCCCTACTCACTTGGATCTTGCTACAACTAGGGTCATATAGACGATGAGCCTTGCTACATTCTTTGACACCGACATGTAACATTGGCTTACTGCAATCATCTAGCGTCTTTGTGTGCGGTTGTGCAACTTTCACATGTGCAGTGCATCCAAACACTCTTAGGTGTTCTAGGTTTGGCTTCTTACCAGTCTAGGCTTCAAATAGCATGTGCTCTCTCAGTGCCTTGTCGGGGCAGTCGGTTGAGCAAGTACACCGCATGCCTGACCACTTCACCCCACATCTTCCCAAGTACATGCTTGCTCTTTGTATGTAATTCTATTTTTATAATGCCACCAGCAGTTACAAAGCAACATATGTGGATTCTACGTTTGTCGCTATATGTAGGAAATCATGGATACTAAGACAAATGATTCAGAGGTTTGTCAACTTGCCAATTATTATTTCATGATTATCAATACACACACACAAACAAACTAGTAAGTTTACTACTCCTAGCGATAGGGCATGGAAATCGACTCAAGTGCATTCAATCTTGATAAACTCGTCAAAGTTCAAGGAAAACTCTTCGAATCCTTGATGGTGGAGGTCATTCACCCAGAGGGAGAGTTTAACCCCGACGATGGTGATTAGATGTTCAAACATTTGATTCAATTGTAATTCATTCAACTATGCTTAATTAAACAATTCATTCAATTATACTTCATTCAGTTGTTCAATTCATTTATGAAATCTGTGTAATGATTGTTGTGTGTTGTATATGTGATCTGCTTGCTTGTTTTCAGAGGGCATAACTAATATTTCTTGAGGCTAGCCGAAAAATAGAAAATAATTTAGCTATTCAAATAGCTATCATAGACGGTTTGTGACACTAAACCATCTGTGATATGTAAGATATCATATACAGTTATTGGTATTGGCCATCTGTGATATATCAAATATCACAGATGGCTATATTTAAGAACCGTATGTGATATATGATACATCATATATGGTTCTTCGTATTAGTCATCTATGATATGTCAGATATCATAGACAATCATGTTTAAGAACTGTCTGTGATATCTGACTATCACAGACAATTTTTTTAAAAAATTATCTTTGTCGTAACTTATCATAAACGATTTTATAGCCATCTGTGATAACCGTCTGATATCACAGACGTATAAATTCAGACTATTCAAAAACCATCTATAATGACGGTTTTAAACCGTCTATGAGCTGTGATACCAAATGTTGGATTCAAAGCTTGGATCGTAGCTCACCCCCTAATCAAAACCAAAACACACAAGCAGTAGAGAAAGGAACACAAGTAGTTTTAGGGGTAATTTTCTTTTTTGTGTTTCTCAACTCAAAAACCAATACAATAGATTGACTTAACAGCTAGCTAGATATAACAAACTCCATCCAAAAAGACTCCTAGATCAGCAATACTTGCTTGATCTAATTCTCACGCACACACGCACGTATGCAGTTGCCTACAATCAGGCTCGCACGCGCGCATTGACTTAGCCTAAACACCACCTAGGCAAATGACCAAGTCACAGATTATTTCTCACAAAGGAGGATTGCACTTCATCCAGATTAATTCTAATTGCTAAAATACCTCAGAGAGAAAGGAAAATTCATCTAGTTTTGAATTTAAATATTGAAATGTTACAAGTAAGCTCTTAAAAGTAATTGCAGAAAACATGCATGCTTAACATTTTACAAAAATATGCATGTTTCTTACGTATACCTCGATCAGTAAAAAAAAATTCTTTCAGAATTTACTTCAATAGACTTCCCATTGTAATATTGCAATTGCAGCTCTAAACAATATTGTTCAAGTGAAGACAAATTTTTTGTGAATGCTCCAATACTTTATTTGACATGGTATTATTGAAGAATATCACATAGTATGTTCCATGTCTATCTCCATCTCCTGGCCGGTTTTGTTATAATTTTCATGGTGGATAAGGGTTTTGGAACTCCGGGAGAACCATGATTGCCGGTTGGTTTGGAGGGCCGTCCAACACCGACTTGATCCGAATTATTTTCCTAATGCTGACATCATCCCCATCGTGCTCCCGTGGCCACCACCATCACTATTTCGGCTCATCCTGTGGCTAAGAATTAACCACAACTAACTGTGCCACTCAGCTAATGAAATAGGTTATAGTACGTACTTCACTCTCAAGAATTAACAATGACAAAGAAAAGATTAACCACAATACAGATGTACTATAGTACCAGTACCAGTGTGGTCATGCTAGTGTTATGCTGAGCCGGAGGTTCAATTCCATCCACACGGGAAGAAAGTGAGCACCGGAAATTTTTGACACCACTTCATCAGCTGGGAATTCTTCTGTTATCTTATGGGCTACCATTCCTTGTCAGGAATGTTGGCCTAGCTAAGCTTGATCCAATCTTATCGGCGTTGGCGTTCGTGTTGTGTACTACTATCTGCTATGCATCAATATGTGAGAAAAAAGGCAGGCATGCACGCATTTATGCGCCGACCAAAGAATGAGAATCAAAGGCAAATTCACACATGTTTGACCAACAAGGTTGCAATGGAAGTTGGTTGGATCCAACAAGTGCTTAGGGTTGGTTTCCAAGTCTAACCAATGGGAATTGCATGGGAGTTTCTTGCCCTTGTCCTGGTCCTAGATGCTGGATGCTTGATGGTTGCTAGCAATGCTTATCTACGAGGAGAATGTTCTTACTTAGCATATGTTCTGTTGACTGTTGGCAACAGGTAGACCATAACTTACACCGTGAACATTCATGAAAAAAAACCCGGCAAGCGCAAGACCCCTCTCCCCAATACAGTCAGGTCCATAATAGCAAAGTACTAACTAAACACTAACCGTATATGATATCTCCCCAATGCTTATCTACGGGTTTTTTAAAAAAACCATCTGTGATATGTAAGATATCATATACGGTTATTGGTATTGGCCATCTGTGATATATCAGATATCACAGAAGGCTATATTTAAGAGCCGTATGTGATATATGATATATCATATATGGTTCTTGGTATTAGCCGTCTATGATATGTCAGATATTACAGACAGCTATGTTTAAAAACTATATGCGATATCTGGCATATCGCAGATGGTCTTTTTAAAAAACCCGTCTTTGTTGTAACTTATTACAAACGGTTTTATAGCCATCTGTGATAACCGCCTGATATCACAGACGTGTAAATTCAAACGATTCAAAAACCATCTAGAATGATTGTTTTGAATCGTCAATGATGACCCTTTGTGTGGTAGTGATGAATGGTGCTCTGATACCAAATGTTGGATTCAAAGCATGGATCGTAGCTCACCCCCTACTCAAAACCAAAACACGCAAGCAGTACAGAAAGGAACACAAGTAGTTTTAGGGGTAATTTTCTTTTTTTGTGTTTCTCAACTCAAAAACCAATACAATAGATTGACTTAACAGCTAGCTAGATATAACAAACTCCATCCAAAAAGACTCCTAGATCAGCAATACTTGCTTGATCTAATTCTCACGCACACACGCACGTATGCAGTTGCCTACAATCAGGCACGCACGCGCGCATTGACTTAGCCTAAACACCACCTTGGCAAATGACCAAGTCACAGATTATTTCTCACAAAAGAGGATTGAACTTCATCCAGATTAATTCCAATTGCTAAAATACCTTAGAGAGAAAGGAAAATTCATTTAGTTTTGAATTTAAATATTGAAATGTTACAAGTAAGCTCTTAAAAGTAATTGCAGAAAACATGCATGCTTAACATTTTACAAAAATATGCATGTTTCAATTTACGTATACCTCGATCATCAGTAAATTTTTTCTTTCTTTCAGAATTTACTTCAATAGACTTCCCATTGTAATATTGCAATTGCAGCTCTAAACAATATTGTTCAAGTGAAGACATAATCATATATAGTAATCCAGCAAAAGTTTTGTGAATGCTCCAATACTTTATTTGACATGGTGTTATTGAAGAATATCACATAGTATGTTCCATGTCTATCTCCATCTCCTGGCCAGTTTGTTATAATTTTCATGGTGGATAAGGGTTTTGGTAACTCCGGGAGAACCATGATTGTCAGTTGGTTTGGAGGGCCGTCCAACACCGACTTGATCCTAATTAATTTTCTAAAGCTGACATCATCCCCATCGTGCTCCCGTGGCCACCACCATCACTATTTCAGCTCATCCTGTGGCTAAAAATTAACCACAACTAACTGTGCCACTCAGCTAATGAAATAGATTATAGTACTTCACTCTCAAGAATTAACAATGACAAAGAAAAGCTTACCCACAATACAGATGTACTAGTACCAGTACCAGTGTGGTCATGCTAGTGTTATGCTGAGCCGGAGGTTCAATTCCATCCACACGGGAAGAAAGTGAGCACCGGAAATTCTTCTGTTATCTTATGGGCTACCATTCCTTGTCAGGAATGTTGGCCTAGCTAAGCTTGATCCAATCTTATCGGCGTTGGCGTTCGTGTTGTGTACTACTATCTGCTATGCATCAATATGTGAGAAAAAAGGCAGGCATGCACGCATTTATGCGCCGACCAAAGAATGAGAATCAAAGGCAAATTCACACATGTTTGACCAAGGTTGCAATGAGAGTTGCGCCTCACTCATTCGGCTTGAGGTTCTAGCTTTTAACTTATTTTTCACTATTTATAAATTTTATCTTTTTCTGTCTTTTTGGTTTTTTGAGCTTTTTTGCCGTTTCTTTTTTTCCGTATTTGTTTGCCTTGTACGAGATGGGCTAACATGTTTTTTCTATTTTTACATTTTTTAAATTTAATTATGCTAAATAAGTCACCATCAATTACAGCGCAAAATAAGCCATCTATAGTAAAAATAAGCCATAAGTCATACTTATTTAGCCCAAATGAGCATCCATTGGATCCAACAAGTGCTTAGGTTGGTTTCCAAGTCTAACCAATAGGAGTTGCATGGAAGTTTCTTGCCCTTGTCCTGGTTCTAGATGCTGGATGCTTGATGGTTGCTAGCAATGCTTATCTACGAGGAGCATGTTCTTACTTGGCATATGTTCTGTTGACTGCTGGCAACAGGTAGACCATAACTTACACCATGAACATTCATGGTGAAAAAACAACCCGGCAAGCGCAAGACCCATCCCCCCAATACAGTCTGGTCCATAATAGCAAAGTACTAACTAAACACTAATATTTTCCGGATCTAATACTTGCATAAAGCAAGGAAAAAGTGTACACATAAACAATACTGTTCTAATAATCTAACTATCTTCCTGTTATATGTAAGCAGGGGCGGATCTACAGTGGGTCATAGGTGTTCAGCTGAACACCCAAATTTTTTGACAAAAAATCTAGTATATGTAAGGTATAATACATATATACATATATATAAGGGTAAAAAAATACTGATTTTAGCCTCCTTCGGGCTTCAGCCGGCCCGAGCTTCGCGGTTGGCCCATGCAGCCAGCTCGCGGCCTTGCTCCTGCGTGTGGCCCATGCAGTATTGCGACCGCCAGCCCATTTACGGCGACACGGCGTAGAAGCCTCCTGCCCGAGCGCGCGACGGCGTAGAACCCTAGCGCTAGCGCCGCGCCTCCAAAGCTCGTGCCGGCCCTCCAAAGCTCGCCTCCTCGCCGCACCGGGCGCCGGCCCTCCGCTCCGCCTCTGCGCCGGCCCTTCGCTCCGCTCCGGCCCTCCGCCGCCTACCGGCACCGCGCGCGACTGCCAGATCTGGGCCGCCCGGCCTCCGCTCCGGCCGCGGGCCGTCCGCTCCGCCCTCCGCCACACCGCGACCGCCCGGGTGCCAGATCTGGGCTCTCCGGCCTCCGCTCCGCCTCGCCGCCTCCGACCTCTGCCTCCCAGCGACGTCGCCTCTGCTCCGCCTCGCCGCCTCCGCCCTCCGCTCTGCCGACAACCGCCTCGCCGCCTCCACCTTCCGCTTCGCCTCACGGCCTCCGACCTCCACCTCCCCGCGACGCCGCCTCTGCTCTGCCTCGCCGCCTCCGCCCTCCGCCTCCGCTCCACAGATTTGGTTGAAAATTTGATGTTGAGGTTTGTTTTATAGTGTATTAGTTCTTTAGCATTTGCAATGCCACAGAACGATTCTTGGTGATTTATCATATTGTCTTCTTTTTGTATTCTGATAGCTCTTTGTCAGTTCTTCCTTGATAATTGTAGAAGTCTAGGATTAAAATTGTTAAAGAGCATAGGAAAGCATTATTATTTATCCTTTTTGTTGCACACCTTTAAATACATGCAGTTCGTATAGGTTATGCATCTTACTCTTCTTGCTATTAATCTATATTTGTATATTGTGATGAAGTATATTCCTGTTACACTATATTGACTATTGAGTTGACAACATGTATTCATACAGGCAAAGAATGTATGTATTCTTGTAAATTTAGGCTATTGCTCAAGTTATTTTCTCAAATTTGTATCAATGTCTAATTACTGAAAGTATATTAGGTTGGTGTTTTTGTAAAAGCATGCAAGGAACAGATAGATATCCTAAAGAACAGGATCCATGAAGAAGAGAAGAGTGGAAGTGCGAAGACATGGCTTGGCACAAGGGACGAGAGTTCCCGGTTGGACTTGATAGCTCACCAGCATGGTGTGGTTTGTCTATTATCCTTGCCATGGATCAATTACTGCCATGGTGTGGTTACTATATCAGAGAGGGTATTCTATGAATCATATGGTTTGCTATCATGGGATTGTTGTACAACTAGAAACTCCAGATTTATTAAAAGGATCAATTCTCTGTAATCACCATTTCAAGGTTTGCATCTCATCTATCTCAGTAGTCAGTATTATTCTTACCTAGCAACATTGTCAGAAACAACTTTTGAGATATTTAGAATTGTGCTATTTGTTATACATTTTGATATGAAACCTTCTTTTGCTGAACCAATACATAGGCCTTCACATATTTCATTATTTGGATAGGACCTAATGGAGTCTTCAACAGATTACTATTCTGGTTGTTGAATTGTTGCCAGAAATTTGATGGCATGAGTTCTGGATCAATTAGCAGTATGTATGAATTGATTTAACCCTCGTAAACTGATCATAAAATGTAGCTTCTAAAGAAAACACTATGATAAAACATATAGCACTACTACAAAAGAGGCTATACTGGACGCTACATTACAGACGGTTTATACGGAACCGTCTGTGATTAAACTTTCACAGACGGTTTATACTCGCAACCGTCTGTGATATTTTCACAGACGGTTATTAACACAAACCATCTGTGATAATTGAAACATCACAGACGGTTTGTATTAAGAACCGTCTATGAACTTTCACAGACGGTTCTTAATACGAACCGTCTGTGATAATCTGGACAACACAGACGGTTCGTGTTAATAACCGTCTCTAAAAATCACATGTCACCAATAATTGGCGAATACCCAGGATTTCTACCTCGACCGTCCGTTCTCTCCACATCGAATGGCAGGCAGCAGTTTCACCCACTACTCAGCCCTTATTAATAACCCCATCGACCTTTCCAGTGGTACTAGTCACGCGTGAGTTCATCCACTAGCTAGCTTCCCCTCCGCTATGAGCTAGCGCCTCCGTCACGGCACAGCTGGTGGCTGGACAACACACTCTTGCCGTAAATGTCGTAAGTGTGTCTTGTTCAGTCGCACCGTTGTGCCATGAAGGGTTCGTTAGCTTGTTATTCTGTAATAGATCGATCTGAATGTGTTGGTGTGCTTCCTTCATGCATCTCCCCTCCGCTATGAGCTAGCGCCTCCATCGCGGCACGGCGGGTGGTTGGACAACACACTCTTGCTGTAAGTGTCATAAGTGTGTCTTGTTCAACCGCACCGTCGTGACATGAAGGGCTCGTTAGCTTGTTATCCTGTAATAGATCTGAATGTGTTGTTATGCTTGTGTCTATATTTCTTGTTCCTCCACAACGCCGACTACTACCAACACACTCTTGCCGTAAGTGTGTCTTGTTCAGCTGCACCGTCTGTAGACGGCAAATCACAGACGGTTTTGTGAAACCGTCTGTAATGTAAACTATTACAGACGGTTTTAATTTGAAGGTCGTCTGTGGTATTTGTGGCGGGAAAAAGGAGTATCACAGACGGTTCTTATTGCTGAACCGTCTGTGATACTGGAATATCACAGACGGTTTTTATTAAAAACCGTCTGCGATAATCTGGGATTATCACAGACGGTTTTTTATTAAAAACCGTCTGTCTCGACTATCACAGCCGGTTGTTGTTAAGAACCGTCTGGGAATGTTCACAGACGGTTTTTCACAAGAATCGGCTGTGATGTCCCTTTGTCTGTCATATTCTAGATCAGAGGTTAATATATAAGTACACATTGCTTCTAATAACTTAACTACAGAACTACTGAGACAAGAGATCACAAATTAAAGGCAAATTTATTAATTTCAATTAGAGGCAAATTTATTACAAAAGTCGCACAGGTAAAGAGTTTCCCAGATTGTATTCTTTTGGGCTTCGTAAGCTTCTTCTTCAACTTGGGGACTTGGAGGATCAGCCGCTAAATTCTCGAACGCCGTTAAGATTGCCCTTGTCCTCAGCACTTCCTCCTGCAGCCTGGGCAAATGATCAGCAGCATCCATAATGTCGTAGAGGATAGCATGAAAAGATTCCTCAGAATCTGCCGTTTCTGCTTGATCGGCAAGGCTATCCATCAGTCTCTGCAATGCGTGTAGAGCTTCTTCCGCATTGCGCACATTGTGGAGAAGAACCAGGGTGAGGGTTGTTTCCCTTTCTTGAGCGGCAGCGAGACGCCTCCGTCGACGGCGGAGGATCAGGTCAAGCTGACGGATGCAAGAAAGTCGGGGAAGGAGAGCAGGGCGGGTGCGGAGAAGCTGCTCCAGATGCAAATTGCTGGCCGCCTGTGTAAGGTTCCGGCCGAACAATTCGTGATGAACAGATGAGAGGAAGGAGATGATCACAAGAACAGTAGTAGAAGCCATGTTGTATTGTATATTGTATTGTACGTACGTAGAAGCTAGAGACCTGGATTAGGAGCGCATATTTAACCTTTAGCACAAACGGTTCGTATACCCAAACATGAATGATATAGACGCTTCGTATAACGATCGAGAGACGTTTATTAGACGATCGAAACACGAAGCGTTCTGGCATCGAAACACGCGCGAAGCGTTCTGGTATGAAGCTTATCACAGACGGTTTTTAATAAAAAACCGTCTGTCATAACTGGTTATCACAGACGGTTTTTAATTAAAAACCGTCTGTGATAATGACTAAGGCATTTATTGCGCTGCTCAGACCGCATCTGTCTTCATTTCGATCCAGATCTAGCCACTGCTGCGCACTGTTTCACTCGGGAGGAAGCTAGGTGATTTCAGGCCAGTTAATTTGGTGGGAAGAGGCAGAGATTGAGCTTTGAATTAAGATTCAGACTTTCCTGGTTGCTGTAGATATGGTTAGTAATGAAATTTATTTTTTTTAATTGCATTACAATTTAGGTACTGTAAGTAATCCATGAGTGGTTATTGAAGATGGTTAATTTGCAAAATTGTTGGTTATATAATAGCTATTGTGTTTGTAATATGAATTGAGCTAGGAAATTAAGTCTCAATATAATAAATGTGGCCGGTATATATGTAGTTATAATTAGTTATTCTAGATTTTAATACTAAGTTGTTATATATGAACGTAACGTAGGACCGAAGCTGGATGTATGTCGCGAGCCGTGTGAGTGAAGAGTACATTAATGGCGTTTCTGCTTTTATAAGAGCCGCCGAGGAGGATATGTTGAATAAGGGGGTGGAATATATGTGCTGTCCATGCACTGACTGCGAGAATTTGAAGATGTTTAAGAACCGAGGGCAAATTGAAGCGCACTTGATTCGGAGAGGTTTCAAAAAGGATTATACGTGTTGGACCAGTCATGGCGAAGTGAATGATCATATGCCGCCGGACGACATCGCAGGTGAAGTGAATGACATGCCGCCGGCTGATGTCGATTATGGCTTGGATTCGGATAGGTTGCACGATGATAATCTGGATCAGATGCTTCGCGATGTAGAAGAGAACTATGATGAGAGAGAGTATGTTAAATTCCGTGGCTTGATGGAGGACTCAGAGAAACCTTTGTACACGGGCTGCAAGTACACGAGGTTGTCGGCCGTGCTTGAACTGTTGAAATTGAAGGCAAGCAACGGTTGGTCCGACAAGAGTTTCACGGCGCTGCTAGGTCTTTTAGCGGACATGCTTCCGGAGGGAAATGAATTGCCTAAAACTACGTATAAAGCCAAGAAGGTTCTTTGTCCGTTGGGAATGGAAGTAGAAAAAATACATGCATGCCCGAACGACTGTATCCTCTACCGTAAAGAGTATGTAAAAATGCATGTATGTCCGGTGTGCAACACATCCCGATACAAACGTAACAATCAATCAGATGATGGCGAGGGAACAGAGGCGAAGAAAGGACCTCCTGCTAAGGTGGCATGGTATTTTCCTATAATTCCCCGTTTGAAAAGGTTTTATGCAAATCCAAAGGAGGCAAAACTGCTGCGTTGGCACTCGGAGGAGCGCAAGAAGGATGGAATGCTAAGACACCTTGCTGATTTCGCGCAGTGGAGAAACATCGAGCAGAGTTCGGTGCAGAACCAAGGAATATAAGGTTTGGACTGAGTACAGATGGAATGAATCCATTCAGTAGCATGAGCAGCCGACATAGCACATGGCCCGTGACTCTCTGCATCTATAACCTTCCTCCTTGGTTGTGTATGAAGCGAAAGTACATTTTGCTGTCGATACTTATCCAAGGGCCAAAACAACCTGGGAATGATATCGATGTGTTCCTAGCACCGTTGGTGGAAGATCTAAAAGTACTGTGGAACGAAGGGGTACAGGTATGGGATGCATACAAACGAGAGAACTTCACTCTGCGCTCCTTATTGTTCTGCACCATAAATGATTATCCTGCTCTTGGTAACCTATCGGGCCATAGTATAAAAGGTGTCAAAGCTTGTATTCACTGTTTAGATGGTACCGAGAGTGTGTGGCTGAGACACTCACGCAAAACCGTCTACATGTGTCACCGCCGGTTCCATCGGAGGGCTCACCCATACCGCAAGATGAAGAAACAATTTGACGGAGAGAAGGAAGACGGTTCAGCTCCAAGGCAATTAAGGGGACACGAGGTTTATGATATGGTTAAGGATTTAGATGTTGTCCTCGGAAAGGGACGTAAATTGAGGGCTCATGAGAAGAACACCTGGAAGAAGAGATCAATATTTTGGGACTTACCTTATTGGGAGTACCTAGATGTTCGGCACTGCATCGACGTCATGCACGTAGAAAAGAATGTGTGCGACAGCTTGATTGGTCTCTTACTGAACATCCGTGATAAAACAAAGGACGGCGTCAACGCACGGCTTGACTTGGCTGATATGGACATCAGGCCTGAGTTAGCACCGGCGTGCACTGATAATGCACGAACGTACCTTCCCCCTGCGTGTTACACTCTGTCCAAGGCTGAGAAAACAGAACTGTGCCAGTGCTTGCATGGTGTCAAAGTTCCGTCTGGTTACTCCGGCAACGTGAAGAAACTTGTTTCGATGCAAGATTTGAAGTTAAATGGCATGAAGTCTCATGATTGTCATGTGCTGATGACACAGATGCTCCCTATTGCAATTAGAAATATTTTGCCGATCAAAGTCCGAGAGACAATCATGAGGCTATGTTATTTCTTTAACACAATTGCTCAGAAGGTCATCGATCCCGAAGGACTAGATGCTCTGCAGGACGAGGTGGTGATGACTCTATGTCACCTTGAAATGTATTTCCCTCCTTCGTTTTTCGATATCATGGTCCATCTCATTGTTCACGTTGTGTGGGAGATAAAAATGTGCGGGCCCGTATTCCTACGTAGCATGTACCCATTTAACTCAAAACCGTCTGTGATTATCAGCTATCACAGACGGTTTTTAACTCCCAACCGTCTGTGATTATCAGCTATCACAGACGGTTTTTAACTCAAAACCGTCTGTGATAGCTGATAATCACAGACGGTTCAAAAACCGTCTGTGATGACCTTCGATTATCACTGATCCATAAATACAGACGGTTCACAAAACCGTCTGTGATGACGATTTCGAACCGTCTGTGATGACCTTTTCTGTAGTAGTGCAGACAGGCTGGTTTGCAAGAAATTAAGCAAAACTGAACTCCATGGAATGTAAAAATCCACTAAATTTTGATCATGCCGATCTGTAGTGAACTTTTGCAATTGTTTTGTAATTTCTTTATATTATTTGACATGTTATTCTTAGTACGAACAATTATATGTTAACTATTATTACTGTAGATCTTATGTTTTATACTGAAAAATATTTTTACAACTTTGAACATCCATTCCAAAATTCCTGCGTCCGCCACTGTATGTAAACACACACTGAGACGTTTGTTCTAGATGTTACTAGAACGCATGCATGGTGTTGAATGGGAAGCGTCAACCATGCAATGGAGGCGTAAAATCAGGAAAAAAAGTTTCTGGCCCAGAAATGACCCTGGCTACGCTAGCTTCGTCTAAGAGGATCATTTTTGTAAAACATATACCATCAGAGCTATTTCTGCAAATAACTCCTGGCCGGACAAAAAAATTTCTAAAATCAGTGGCTGACACAACAGACGAGACGGTGGCCGTGGGCCCACACCCCAGTGTGGCGCATGGCATCCACGTCAGCTGTCACCGTCGACGGTCGGTGCATGCATAGTCACTGTCCTACCCCGCATTTTGTAATACGCCGTACTACACACCATTAGCACAGATCACAAGCACCCTGAAATGCTGCTCATCTCGTTCACTGCCACTCTGCCAGGCTGCCACTCCAGCCAGATTGGCATCTGTGATTCGAGGGATTTGAAAAAACGCGGATGTAAGAAAATTACAGAAATAGTAAAGACGTACGTACATAAAATAGGAAATTGGAAAACACAAAAAAATTTATAGGATTGAATGTTTGATTGGTAGAGAGAGAGAGACAGGATTTTAGGAGTGAATAATAATTTTATTTGATTTTAGCCTAACTGAGCACTAATTTTGGTGTATAGCAGTTTTTTTTTCACTTTTACAGCCATTGACAGGTGGACCAAGATTATTTGGGCTTCAGCTTCTGGCTTCCGGCTTATTTCATAAATTTCGTTTTTTTCTGAACTTTTGACTTTTTGTTGAGCTTTTCTGCCGGTTCTTTTTTTCCGTATGTATTTGTATTATACGTAATGGGCTAACATATTTTTTATATTTTTTAAATTTAATTATGCTAAATAAACATCTGTCAGCTACAGTGTTTTTTCAGCCAGCTATAGTGTTTTTAGCCATAAGCCACAAAAAAAGCCCAACTGATCACTCCCACAATCAGGGAAGAAACGAAGAACTTCATCTTTATCCCCTTCCCATCGATCTAATCCAGTCCAGTCCCCATCTCTGCACTATTCTCACTAACCACAAGTCCAAATTCCCAAATAGAATGAGCGGAACGGAAGAATTTTTCCGTAAAAATAGCATTCACTCAACAGGTTGTCGCGCAAATTAAAGAAAACGTAGAACAAAGATCAAGGGCTTTTCAGATTATCTCGTCAAGGGGTGTAGATCATTTTGGCTAGTTGTTGATATTTGCCTTTGTTCTGTTTTCTCTTTATTGGGCTAGATTTCTTTGCTTGGCCTTATTGTTTTATTGCTAAACCTCTCTCTTTAATGAAAGGCAGAGCTCCTGCCTGATTCTTACAAAAAAATTTCCAAATCGACGAGGCAGCAAGGTTTGTTCTTTTTTGCTGTGGCTTGTGACTTTTGGCTGCGGCTTATGACTTTTGAGCTGTTTGTATGAGAGATTACAGAGTAACAGAAACTCATGTGCAATTTGTGCCGATATAAATGAAGTCAATAAAATATGTACTATAATTAACTAGTAGATCCTATCTTAAAAAAATACTTCGTTTAAAAGTTAATTACTATAGAAAAATCAAAAAAGCAGCTTTTGAAAGCTGAAAAGAACAGGGCTGAGCGCTGCAGCGCCACCGCAACGCGAGCACTGGCTTCTTCCGTTTGCTCTTGGGACGTGCAACGAGGCAGCACATCGGCAAGCGGTGATCGCGTTACGCTACAGTGTCACAGATGTGGACTTGGAGCTGGGCTGCTGGGCTGGCTCCATGCCATGGTCCATTTGGCTAAGAAGAGTATCACTACAAAAAAAATCAACAGCATGAGGAAAGAAACGAATAGAACAGATCAGCCTTTGGCCTCCTTTCTCCGGACCTCTCTCTCGGTTTCCCATTCCCACCGGACTTCTTGACCCTAATTCCTTGCTAATCCCAGCCTAAGCTCTATCTAATTCCTCCTTTCTTGTATCCAAATTAGAAGTACTAGTTCTATTTGTATATAGGCACCGAATTTGCTCACAAGGAGATGAATGTTTGGCCCTCCACCAAGTGCAAGCAATATCTTAGTAGTATGATAAATGGGAAGCCTCATTGCAGTGTTCAAAGGATTTTTGCATAACTGGAAATCCACTCAATCTTTGCATCTTGTGCATCAAAGAACAATCCAACTGGCAAGTCATCAGAACATCTAATAATTGGAGCATGATTCGTGTCAAGAGATTGCAAGTGCCATGGGACCTTAGCGGATTGACATTGGCTTGGGGGCAAGCCAAATTTCAAGGAGTGAAGAGTGTTATGGATGTGGACCTTAGAGCTAGGATGGACAAGCCATTGGGCTGGCTCCATGCCATGGCCCATTCGGCTAAGAAGAGTATCACTGCATAAGAAGCAACAGCACGAGGAAAGGAACAAACAGAATAGATCAGCCTTTGGCCTGCTTCTTCCTCTAAAAACTCTCTCTTGGTTTCCCAATCCCTCCGATGTTCTTGCTATCTACCCCCAATTCCTTGCTAATCCTGGCCTAAACTCTGTCCAATTCCTCCTCTATTGTATCCAAATTATCCAAGTACTAGGGCTATTTGTATCTGAAAAATCAGGACCATGACATACGGCGAACCACAGCATGCTCGATGAGGCAGTACGGTGGCGGTGGCAGCGCAATCCAACAGACAAGGGCACGATGAAGCTCGATAAAGACTCTACGCACCTTCAATTCTCCTCAATCTTACGCGCCACGACCCACGAAGAAAAAAAAATGAGGTTGGAGTACATGCTAATTTTCAAACGAAATTTATTTGAAACCTTAGCGTATGAACAGCATTCCTGTGAAATTCCTATACTTCAATACTACGAATCAAACGGATGCTTCAATCCTACGAATCAAACTGATGTACAGTGTCCATTCAGTAGGAATCCAAAATCCTATAATTTTCCTGTGAAAATCCATTGAATCAAACGGGCCCTTTGAAAGGAATTACAGACGCTGGCAGGTATGAATTCAAAGGAAATTCCAGAGGAATGACCTGTTTCCTACAAAGATCATGTGATAATACTTTCAAGCGTGTCCTAAGATCTAGCAAATCGAGATTAAATGCAAAATGACACATCTAAGAGACTGTTCGGAACACAGACGGCTCAATTCTCGTATGAATATGCAAAACATGCAACCCACGTAAACACCATATGTGCACGGCCAATCTGAGCAGGAGATACTTCGTTTAATCACAAATCGTGCCTTGCAATTTTTTGCAATTTCAGGGCCTAATAACAATAATCTGTCACTGATATTATTCAACCAATTACTGGAGTAAATGAACAAGTTACAAACATTCAAGGATACCTCATCCATGCCAGTATATCATTGACAATTACTTTGTTATCTGCTGTAAAACACGAAGAATTAGTTTCCCCTACTTACCAAACAGAGGCCAAGTAAAGTTAAAACATTCGAAACAACCCCAATCACGCCCGAGTAAAAACGCCAGTATATCCGTGTACACTTGAAAACAAGTATTTCTTTGTATAATACTGGTGCCTTGTATTTGATCCCAGCTCGACATAGACAGAGACGAGCAAGAAGCCACGAGAAGGCCACAAATCGGTATGGATGTTTGCTATCCTTCACTGCTGCAAAAACTTGTTCAACGCCGTTATGTCCAATGCTGAAAATTCACTCACAGCAGCAAGCACCGCAAGCCCGAGCTTAATGGCATCATCCTTACTTGGTGCCTATATGCACATATTCACATGACAGTCAAATGATATATTGGTGCTTCCTAAGGGTTGAGTTGCGAGAAAGGGAATAGAGGCTTAACCTCAATGTTAAGAGGAAGAACTGGGTCATGGAGGGATAGCCTCAATAAAAACCAGCCACCATATCCAGAAACTCTAACCTGTGTAGGAATTTAGCATGAAATATCAATCAGAAAGCTCAGCTATCTTGCAGAAAAAAGAGTAGATATATCTAGATATATACTGCAGATTCCAAAAACAACAAAAGATTATTGACATACACTTTCATAATTCTTCGGAGCTTTGTGTAAATTTGGATCTTCACTGATCGCATTCTCCAAATGTTTCAAGACTGATTCTCCATAGTCACGGAAGGATCCGTCAATAGAAATTAAATCCATGCACTTTAGCAGTCTTTTAAGATAAAAAATACATCTCTATAGTTGAAGGTTGATCTTGTATGCTCCTTTGTGCCATCATGTAAATCAAATGGAGTATTTTTTTTTTTTGGAAAAAAACTAGGGGTATAAAGAGTAAGCTGATGACCCTACTTTGACATGAACTCATTTCCTTAAATGTGGAAGCTCCCGTAAGTCAGAAATGAAACTTTCACAACCAGAGCATTGCATGGATGTTCTGCCGGTGAACTCACAAGATTAACCCGCTCAGACATATGGTTATGCACAATATGGGCATAAGACAACTCGAATTCTCAATGCTAAGCAATAGTTCGATTATTCTATACTTCTATTTCTATCAATTTTGTTGTGGCAAATTCAACTGATATTTATGCATGAATGCTATCGTAACTCTTGTTTCATTTCCAGTGAATTTTGAGATGGGTAGTCGAGGCCACAGGTAGTAGCATTTTCCTTTAAAAAGAATTAAATGCCAGTTAGAAATAACATACCCTCCTTTCAAATCTGCATGATTCTGATCAATCTTCAACCTTATCTCCACTGTCACAGCAGCCTCCTCAAGGCCCTCAACCAAATTAGTCAAAACTTTACTACCAATGTTTGGATTCGATATTCTGGTGCCAGCAAGTTTATTCAAAAGTTTAACATGAGGCAGAAAAAGATAAATATGAAGGCGCATGCCCACAAAAGAGATGACAACTAAAAGATAAGCATGAAGGTAGTAAGGAAGATGAAGTTCCAGTTTTTCACCAGGTCAAATGAAATAAGGCACACCAGAAATTAAGATACTATCTTGTCTTGGAGTCATTCTAATGAGGAACTATCTTCAGAATAGGGATACACAGCTACGGTTTTGAAGCAGTAGCTAGGAACATAGCATAAAAGCTCAAAAGAATTTCTTTTTAGATAAAATGTAACCGGTGCATGAAAATATGATGGAATTTACCATCTTGACCAGGTAAATACAAAAGGCCACTTGCGTTATGCATGAAATCTGACATGATTATCCGGTTCCCATATAATAATATGGTTCAAAAAGTTCAATGAATGTAGCAGAACAAGCGCCCTTACCATAAGATATGCTCCATCATCGAGCCAGTGATTCTCTTTCAGTGCTCCATGGCCACTTGTTTCCATGGCCAAGTGCAACTCCTCACCAATAGAATTCTGAAACATTACCCATAATCTACATTTCATACTGCTAGGTAAAATGGAATAAATTTCAGGACTATCTGAATTACATGGAAAGAGCAAACTAACCAGACGAATAGCCTCATCTATTACATTCTTGTACCCTCACTTGAAACGGTGATGCTTCCCTCCTTAAGCATAAAACGATTAAGCAAATGGTCATTTTAATCAAAGAATGCATCAAGCTGTAACTAATACCTACCAATTTTCTTTTCAATAAATGCAGTCAGCCCATCTGAAGTCACACTATCTGTCACAATGGTAGTTCCTGGATGCTAGTAGCAGAGCAACGAATTAGTTAAGTGGCAAGCAATAGAATACTATGAAATGAAATTGTGGCTCCACAAAATCTTACCTCCTCAAGAACTATGGCAGACATCAATGCAATCAATCAGTTACGGTTCAACTCACGACCACTGGAATCAACAGCAGCAGACCTGCAAAAAGCGAGTTTTTAGTGCCAATGTATTACACATGCGGAACCTCAATGGCCAGCTATTATGTACCTGTAAAAATCAGTGTCAAATATGATGCCTAAGTCTGCCTTGTTATCAAGCACTGCTTGTGTAATGGCTTTCATTGCAGTTTTGTCCTCAGGGTTTGGAATATGATTGGGAAACAAGCCTAAATATGTAATTTATAAAATGAGAGAGAGGCCAAAAAGAACGTGCACGCACGCACTCCCACTTGCAATATATCACTTAAACGAACGTGTTATACCTCTTTATCATTTTTTGGTATACTTAAATACTAATACTAACATAGTCCAATGCGATTTGGTTAAAAAAAATTTATCGGAGTTCTTCATTTTTGATATATTCCCTTTTTCTATATATAAAAGGAGTATATACATAAATTATGCTATAAAAATGGATTTTGATGAAATTTTTCATATAACTAACTTTGAAGTATCTTATAATCATTATTAGAGTATACCTAAAAGGATTAAAAGGATAAAAAAGTGTGACAACATCATTTAAGCAGTATATAAGAAGTGGGAGTACGTACTCCCAAGAGTATGGAATGATTTTCCTATGTACGTACGTATGTAGCATGCATGCATGCGAGCGATCTAATATACACCTATTTGTGGAATATCTGCCATATGCTGATATGCATCTGTGCCCATTCGCAATAGCCATGTTGTTCAAGTTGCAACTGTTCATTTTTTATTTTTTGGAAATTAAGACTTCTTACGGTTTCCATTAATAGGATGTCACGTCTGGATCTCAGATTGTACGTGTGGCCTATAGGTCACTGAGAATTGGAAGTAGTCGGAGGAGCCGTGCTGTTACCAACGGTGATCGGATCGGCAGTAGAAGAGAGGTTGAACCGGAGATAGAAGGGAGGTCAGACCGGGAGCTAGGGTTTCCAGCGGTCAAACTGGAAGAGAGGAAGAAGAGTTGAGGTAATATCTTTTCTTGTTATTCTCCACCCTTTAGAAATCTGCTTCAAAGGCTCAAACATTACCAGCGCCTTTGCATTACCGAATCGCCAACATCGCTGAAACACCTCTCTCCACTTCAATTCCTATTGCTCCTGTTGGTTATCCTGTAACCACTATGTGACATTTCCTTTAGAACAAATTGCAGCACTTGTAAATACAAAATCATGATATTCTCACTAAGTGCTTTCCCATTCTAATGTCAAGTTATGTTCATGATCATTTACAATTAGCTATCATATCACTAATTTTATTATTTTTTATATGCAGATGACTGATCTCTACTCATCAGAAACATATTTATAAATTTTCGGGATGCGCTTTCTGTTACTAAGTAACTTTAGTTGTATTTCTCTCTTTTTTGCTTTACTTCTCTTCTATTCATGTATGATTTGAATTGAACAAGAATAAACTAATATGTTTTGACAATCTAGTTTAGCGTCTTAGTCTATCTTCGATTTTGTTCCTAGCTTCGCCACTACTTCTTATGGAGATTTTTATAAATTATTTGTAGAAGTTATTATACTGTATGCAGAGGACTTCACAATACAAAAATCTGTTGCTCCTCGGTCTCCTGCAGTCAGCCAAAAGTTTGAACATAGAGTCTCCTTGTGTCTCAAGCGAAGCCGAGGAAGTCCATCGGATTTTCAGCTGCGCTGGACGACAAACTGGACCCGGACGGCGCTGACTTCAAACTTGAGCGGCTGAAAGAAAAGAAATCGGTCGGGTAAAACAAGGTGGGGACTAAACAAAGAAATACCCTTGCCTTTTGCTTAGAGGATTGCTCATTCTAGTATTTGCAGCTACGCCCTCGCAAGCCACGAGAAACCGAAAGAGATATTATTTGTAGCTCTACTAAACTCTTTCAGGTAGGTTTAGTAAAACTACGGCTCTAAAAAGCATAGAGAGGATTGTAAGAATTCAATGACGAGTCACCACTGGTAAAAGGTACAGAATGCAAATTTGCGAGTGGACAACCCGTTTAGCTCTACGATAAGAAAAGCAAATATATAGTGATCCCATATGCCAGATAAAGAAACTGACGGTCAATTTCACTTGAAATCCAAACCTAATTTCATGTACACTTCAGCTAAACAATCTTACGAATTAGTTCCATAGTTTAGCAGAGCCCACATGGAATGTGAGCCAGCATTGACAGAAGATATAAAAACATCATACTACAAGGGTGTTAGAGCAAAACTACAAATCCCCTTACGGGTGCATCCTATATAACCAACCTAGGGAGCCCGGAGTGGCAGCACCATCGATCCAGAGTTCAGAAATTCGGATAGATTCGAAGACAGAGTCGTGCACCAAAAAACAGAGATCCCCAATTCTCAAAGGTGATTTTACTCCGCGAGAAGAAGAGCAGAGGAGATGGGAGAGATTGACTGGGTGAGCAAGAAGATCCACCTCTACAACGTCACCATGGGCCTATACATGCTCGATTGGTGGGAGCGATGCCTCTTCAGTATCCTTCGGTTTAATTTACCTCCTATTCAGCCGATTGTTTCTTCATCCTGTTCAGTTTGTTATCACTTTCCGTGGTAATTTCGTTCGTGTTCTGGCAGAACCATCTCATTTTACCTCGGGTTTTTGTTAGACACGCTTTTTTGTTTCCGTTCCAGCAAAGCAAGATTTAGGCCTGGGTGCCCAATTGGTTCTTTGATATTACCAGCATATATCCCTGATTGGTCGCGCATGGTTATTGATTTGGCGAGTCGCGTCAAATTTCTTTGAAGAAAAGTTGTTAATTTGTTTACAACAATCACGTCATTTGTTCGGCTAGTTTTCTTGGAATGTTTTTTTCCACCTTTAACTCAAGTAGACATATTGGTGCTGATCCTGCTCTGGTTCATCTGCTTCAATGGCTCTCGCTTCGCCACCGACGTCTATGAGAGGTACCCATCCCACTCTCTAATCTCCCATCTCTACTCTGTAATTCTCCAATCCAATTCCTGGACCTGTTGGGATCAGATAAAAATGGAGAAAGTTTTCGACCCCAATAAGTTGGAAATTTGCATACAAAGCCTAAGTATGTAATAAATTATGTATTACTAGCAAATAGGTGGATGGATACATGTCTCACAGGTCAAAAGTGATAAAAAGTTCCACGTCGGCGAAGAAGTTGAACATCTTTTGCCACCACAGTTCTCTTGAGAGAATACCAGTTCGTAGTCTATTCAATCCTGTTTCTAAAGCAAAACTTGTAGGGGAAGGTCTTACGTTAAATTGTAATTACATGTAAGGTGAAGTTATGTTCAGTGAGAGGAATAGAGAATTACAGCACAAAAAAAGAAAAAAAAGGATTAAAGATGAAAACCACCGATTACAAATGAACATTCTCTTACCATGCCACCATTTTAGCATGCTTAGGTCCTATTGCCCTGAGTGAAATTTAGGAATGAAGTCAGATAACCATGCTCTGAGATCGACGACATCACTGTCAGACAGCCCTGTTGCAATGCTTGTCTGTTGGAACTCGAACCGATTATGTTCCAGGTGTGTCCATGTCTGTCTGTTGTAGGTCAGTTTAATAGCTGATTTTTAATGCTAAGGGTGGGTTGTGGTGATTGAGTACAGTAGTGTTAGTCGGCAACCTACTTAATACCTTATTAGATGTGACTGTTCTGCAGTCTATTCGTTGTAAGTACAGGGTGATGCCAATTAATTTTATAAAAGCAGGATAGCTATTCCGAATATGGCAAACTTGTGGGTTAGCATTTCCTTCATGGTTGCCCATCTCTCAAGAACATATTGCTGGCAATTCATCTCATCAACAACTCATCGTTTTGTTTCCTCAAAAGAAAACTCATCCTCATTTTTTGGGCTAAATGACTTAAATCAATCACTCATCTAGTTTGCCATATAGGCCTATCAAAAATTCCATATTTTGTGTACCATATTACCACTTCTGCATCTAACATATCCGGTTGATAGTTAAAATCCGATCTTATTGTTAGTCCCTTTTTTTGACCTTTGAGTCATTTCATTCTAATGGTTTATCTATTCATACAAGGTACCCCTAAGCCTGCAGTGCTTATTAGTTTCTAATACACCTCTTTCAACCATATTGTTGGTTCCTAATTAATTTCTAATGAACTCTCTTTCAGCCATCTGAAGGATCGTATCATGCATGGTGGAAATTACGGCATGGGAATTGGCATGCCCTCATCCTAAGCCTGCCACAACAAACGGGGAAGAAGTGAAGTCTGCTGGTTCTCAAATCTGAGGGCAGTTCAACTTAGGGTCTGTTCTTTTGGGCTGCGGGCTTGTTATTTTTTGTGTCAGCTTATGGCTTTTGAATGTGGTTTATTAGTCTACTGAATAATGATTGTTGAGAGAAGCCAAAAGCCGCTACAAAGCCAAAAAGAACAGGGTATCTGCTTAAAGTTATGAGTGTTTGTTATTCTTGCACTATGTGCAGTCATACATTTGATTATATGAAGTCTTATTCTGAGTTTATATTGTAAACCATTTTGTCACTTTATGATAATCAGATCAGTGATCACTTGTCTTCCTCCCATCTTTCACCGCCCCTGGCTCGCAGTTGCAGAAATTGTGCAAAAGTGATCTCCGTGGAGTGCGTTCGTATCAGAATTCAGAACAGAAGCATGGAAACAGTTTTCACACATCTATTTATTTCGCAACTCCTTGGAGAAGTGATGCAAGTCATGCAACCCTTATCTGCGCCCTCCGCCTATTTCTTGCAAGACTGCAAGAGCGTGTTGAAGTAGCTAATCACCGTAAGATTATACCTCACAGTTGGCAAGTTATGTCACAAGTAAATTCTTCAGTTACCAGGAAAGTTAACTAAATAGCCTCCAGCCATTTCAGATATTTACAAAGACAAACTACAGTAAGGAAAATATAAGGTATGGTACCAAGTATCGGTGGCTGCCTGCCAAAGGCAATAACATGTGAAATTATTTTGAATAACTGGTATATAATGTTGTACCCCATGAATCAGAAAAGGCAACTGCCTGACTGCAACAGGGTGTCCAGTGCATTTTGGATCTAACTTTATCAATGGGAAATGGGAAAGAGAGGGGTGGTCTCAATACCCAGACCAGTGATCTTACTTCTCAGGTTCTATCTTTATGTGGCCATGCGTTTTCATAAGTCGTCTAGATCATTTTCCATGTCGGATCAACATAACACAGGCTCTAAATCGAGCCTCACAAAGATCAGCAGTACAAGACACCAATGCACTTATGCTGCTTCAACACCACACAGTAGTCACAAGCCAACAGTTAGACATGCAGGGAACATCTGCTCCAATTCAAGAAACAAATTTCGTTCAGATATGAGATTTTATTAAAGCAAGGAAATTCATAATCCAGGACTCCAAATATTACACTTGGCACACCATACATCCATGACTAGAAGGCAATAATATGTTGTACTCCTTAATCAGAAAAGGCAACTTCTTGATAAAAACAGGTTTGTCCAGTGCATTTGGATCGAACTTCACCAATGTGAAATTGACAAGAGTGATCTCAATACCCAGAACATTTCCATGACAGATCAACATAACACAGGATTGAGACACCACTGCAATTTGGTTGCTTGAACCACCACACAGTAGTCACACGCTGACACACATGCAAGGACCATCAAGATACTGCCGAAATTCAAGCAAATAAATTTCATTCTGATGTGAACTTTATTACAGCAAGGAATCCATAATCCAGGAGTCCAAATATTACACTTAGGACTCCATGACTAGCTAGCCTCAACGTTTCGCCACACACGAGTGTTTTCATCCATGTTTCTCCTATGAACTGCAGACTCAACTCAAGAAAACACCAATGCCTATGAACCAAAGTCAATCAAAAACAATTTTACACGAGCAGCAGCAGAGTCTCCAAACATAAGGCAGCTCACACAATTAAGGGCCAAAACTCAATTCATTTCTATTCCTTTTTACTGCTACAAACTCGGTAGTAAACGGGCTTTTGATTTTTGCAATGAGTGCGTTTTTCCGCATTTTTTTCTCATGCTTTACTTTGGCAATAGGTGCGTTTTTACGCTCCTTTTTTATGCTTTACTTACTCAAAAATCCCTTTATTTACTTAAACCTCGTTTAGGTTCAGCAAAAGAAATAGTGAACCTTGTTTCAGACATTCCTTAACAGCATTCACTGCCTAGGTTGGAGACTCTGCTATCACCCAAGTAAAATTGTAGATGCCTGACAGAGGTTCACAGAGCACTAGAATCTTCCTAAGCAAGCGCAGAAGCTAGAGAAACAGGAATTAAGCACTCAATGCATGGTTTAGAAAGCGTAAAAATCTTGCAAGGACATACTGAGTACTCAAGCAGGAATAGCAAACCTCCTTGATGCAGCAAGAAGAAGATTTTGCTTCGGACATTTGCAGCTGAGCTCCGGCAGTCCCCTCCGAGCGCGCAGCGAAGGAGCTGCTGGTTTGGAATTGGATGGGTGCAGCTGCGCTAGTGCAGTCGCCTTCAGGAGCGCATGAGCCATCGGAGCCACAGGGCTGGCGACCACACGGGAGGAGCCACCGAAGCGCCCATCAGCAGCTGCCGGGCGAGACATGGCCATCGGTTGCTTGCGGTGGTGGCAGGCGGCCTCCTCCTCCTCTGCCCGCTGGCGTCCACGGGCACGTGATGCAGCTCCATGATCAGAACGGGCATCAGTACGGGCATGGGCGGCGCACCAGGCACGGACGGGATCAGAACGGGCGGCACGCATGGCGGTGGCAGGATCAGTGCCCGCGGCGCACCAGGCGACCGCAAGATCAGCGCGGGCGGCGGCGGCAAGATCAGCGCGGGTGGCGGCGCGGGCGTGCGAGGCGCAGGACACCGCCGGGCGACCAACCCGCGCAAAGTCGGAGAGCAGCTCCGAGAGGTCGTCGTTGAGGCGGAGCTGACGGGCGGCGGCGGCGACCTCCATCTTGAGGCCGTCGTGGTCGAGGCGGCGCAGGAAGGCGGCGTCCCAGGCGGCGAGGGACTCCGGGGTCTCGCCGCTCGCCTCCGCCAGGGAGTGCTTGATCCAGAACTGGACGACCCTCTCGAGGGGGCGCGAGGACACCCCCGTCTCCAGCGGCCGGGCCTGGGCGGTCGGGCGCTTGTCCCACGTCGGCGCGACGAGCACCTTCCCCTCGGAGCTCCGGAGGAGGAGCACCTTCGCCATCGGAGCGAACTCGAAGGCGATCTCGATCCTGGGGAGGAGTTGATCTGGAGGCTGGAGGCGAGTGGGATGTTGGGGAGAGAGACGAATTGGAGGCGAATTGGCTGCTATTTATCGATCGGAATTCCAATCCGCATTGGAGTAGTATTCCGCTTCGGAGGTGGATTAGCCGCCAAGAACAGCAAGCTGGACGCGCAGGCACGCGGTTCCATTGCAGTTGTAACAGCGGGGCAGGCAACTCCGAAATGGCAGGGGGCAATTGGACGAATCGATGGCGCCATCCACTGTTAGAACAACAACCTGTGACAAAAGAATTCACCCAACCACACGCTCATGATCCCGTCTACCCGACCACCAAGTAGATGCGTCGTCGCTTTGGCCGATCACAAGGAAATACAAGAATGACGGGGAAGAACGTTCGATTCCCCTCTAGGTTGTAGTCATGTGCCAAACCCTAAGGAAAACAAGCGCATAGCTCTCTCTGAAAATAATAGGTTGATTTCTTGTGGTCTGAATATTACATGAGAGTATATAGGCCTAGGGGTGCAAACGGAGCGGATATGGACGGATATTGCTCATCTCGTATCCTTTTCCATATTTTTTGTTGGAGTCAGACACGGATAGTGCCGGATACGAATACGAATGCGGATATTCTCGGTCACGAATACGGAGCGAATACATGCCGCTCCAAGTACGGTTAGTTTCGGTCACGAATATTTAATCGGATAATGCGCGAACGCAAATTTCACATGGTGACATAGACAAATTAAGCAAACTGAGATCTAATACAAGTGTACCGATGTTGCAACGGCCACCGAAACAAGCAATCTTATATAAATAAATGATATTACATTTCAAGAAGAGTCAGAGATCCCACCTGGCCGGCGGAGAGGTCAGGTATCCGACTCCGTTTACGTATCCGGTAACTATCTGGTAACTATCCGGGTATCTATCCGGTAACTATCCGGAAAAATATCCGGATAGTTCCGTATCCGTCGGATAATGCTTGTTCCGAATCCGTTTCCGTATCCGGCAAAAAATATCCGGATCCGTTTCCGTATCCGACAAAACCTTCGGATATTCGAAAATTTGCTCTGAATTGTATCCGAATTAAAACGGACGGTCGTTCAGGAAATATCCGCTCTATTTACACCCCTATATAGGCCTATATATAGCCAGACTCAACAAACCAAAAATAATCGACTCGTCGGCCGAAAGAAACGGAGTCCGACTCGATGTCTCATCCGAGACCAACTCTCACGCACGCAATTGAAACCCAGTCAATGACTCATCTGAGACTAAAAAAAGAAACATGACCGAGTGGACTCATGCACACAACAAATAAGAAACAAAAGACATGGCGGAATGGTTCAGTCAAAAGAAGCCTTGACTTTGGAATCCCATCATGGCCGAATAGTTCAATCAAAAGAAGCCTGACTTTGGAATCCCATCTTGTAGTCTAGCTCATGCATGCATATATTTTGGTTTTTTTCTTTGTCTCGATTCACCTGCACATGCATGATTTTCTTGCTCGGCTGATTTTTTTCTAGCTTCGGCATCCCAACATCTTCTCATGCAAAAACCTGAGACCAATTAAAATACTAGCATTAGGTAGTAGCCAATTCCCATATAAATTAAAACCAAATTTAATCAGGAGCGAGTTCACCTGCTGATTAATCTTTTTAACCTGTGTTCACATAATCAGTCCGATTGGAATGTCCTCATTACCTTGTACACTTGAAGTGATGGACGATGCACTAGTGTCGACGAGACCTTCTAAACGCATCTTCACTTTAGACTTGTACAGATCGAGTATGAGCCTGTATATAATTAAATAAAATAGTACTAACTCTGTGTCTCTAAGTATAATAATTAAAGATCCAATTAAATTAGAGTTCACCTGATAATATTTAATGCGGCTTAATAATTCCTTCTAGTTAAATAATATATTTAACTGAGAAGTGCAAGATATGAGCGTATCCGCGTCATCCTCTCCTTCTTTAAGAGAAGCCGTCCTCGGCTTTTGATAACCTGAAAATGTACTAAACAAAGAATACAATGTGTATGCATGATAGACATATTTATCATCTACACTTCTCCTATTTAGCACATTATGCACATCTAAAGACGTAGTAAACAAAAAGAATAACAAATATACATGGTATA
Organism: Dendrocalamus latiflorus; assembly: GCA_017311315.1. Lineage (NCBI taxonomy): Eukaryota > Viridiplantae > Streptophyta > Magnoliopsida > Poales > Poaceae > Dendrocalamus > Dendrocalamus latiflorus. The sequence goes on from CM029630.1 coordinate 19,250,257, forward strand.
TGTATGAGTCAATGATTGTATTATTCTTGTTGTTTTGCACATACAATTTAGTATAATAGTAGTTATAGGATGTATGCATTGCAATACTGCCATTCACATTAATATCTCTGAGATCCTCCATATGGTTGGATATAGAAAGTGCATGGCCATCAGACCTATCCAAATGGGTGACACAAAATGAACTGGTACGAGCCCATTAGGCATGGCCCACTTAGCCCATCAGCCTAAACGGTCTATGTTGTGCCAGCCCGTGAGCCAAGGCGGCAACCCAGGCATGGCCTAGTGGGCATTTGTGCAGTGCTAACTAAAAGCAGACTCGGGAGAAATCATCAAGACATGAACGGTTAACACATCTCGTGTTGATATGGATAGCACTGCATATGTTAGCTTGTGCTCGTGCCACCATTCCAAAATATTGAAGTCCTCTGCATGGTGATACATGGGATCGCTATCCTAGGAAGACTGAGAGTTTTCCACAGGCGCTAGTACAGATTGCTCCAGCATTTGATGTTGTAGGGCTTGATCTTTCGGAGGATCCTGGCGCACCAAAGATCTTGCCCCATATATTTGCCTTCTTACCTGTGGTGGGTGCTGGTGGAGATTGTTGCAAGCGAACTCTCTGAAACTTTTGTTCGTACTTCTAATAAACTTCAAACAAATTAGTGTGAACATTTGAAAATAGTTAGAATAATCTATCCCTGCAGCATCACTTAGAAGAGAAAGAATATTAGTGAATCCTTCAATTTTAGCTCTTGGATCTAAAATAAATGCAAATACAAATAAATATGGAATCTCTTTCTAATATTTTAATCTTTAGTTTTCATAGTACACAGCCTCTCGTAATACTATGTCATTTTTATTAGCTTTCAAGTGACCCACAATTGCAAGAATATGCTACGCAATTAAATTAAGGAGATGTTGGGTTGTACACTCCGGATAAAGCAACAGTGGTTTCATAAAAGAGTTCTAAAAATGCTAGTAACTTCTCAGCAAACATACCAGTGTTACTCAGTCAATAGTGTATTGCCATCATGGCTGTGACAGTGCGTGTGGATAAAAATAGAAAATATGCTATTATAGGGTAAACTGTTCTGGAGCATGAGATAAGTTGAGTTCCACCTTACTGACGTATCCACACTGAACTTCCGTGGATGTATACTCCATCGCAATACAGAAGCTTTTATATGATGCAATTAGTTTGTTAGAATGATTTACAAAAAAAATTACATTGTGAAAAGCTTAAAGATATGGATCCAACCTCTTCAAACCACATTTAACTATAAGATTAATAATATGGCTGACACAACGTTGATATAGCAAGAGTGATTCATTGTATGTACTAAATAACAGAGTGAGAATAAATCTAGGGTTGCAAAAAAATTATTTGTAAGATCGAAATCTCCCACGACTTTAATAATGCATTCCGCTATATTCTCACTAGTATATGCTACGTCAATTAATTTAAAGGCTATTATTCTCCTTTCATTACCCAGTTATCATTCACATAATGAGTAACTACACTAAAGTAATCTTTCTTAGACCGACCACTCCATATGTCCGAGGTCAAGGTCATTGAAAATGTACATGTCTCAAAGAGTTCTTTTATTTTAGAACGACAATTATTGTAGTATTTAACTAAATCTCTAATTGTTGTCTATCTAGAAACTAAAGAAAATCAAGGATTATAAGCAATTCTAATGTATGTTTTAAAATCTTGTGGCTCACCAAAGTTTAAAGGTAGATCCTATGCAGCAATTAAACGTGCTAGAGATTCTTGAGCTACATCGGATTATAATCCCAGTTACGTATCATACCGTCGGGGTTGAACTACAGCTGTGTCTGCCTCATGACTATGCCTTGTTTTTTTTACATCTTTGACATGTCTATGCAAGTGCCTGGTTCCATATATAGACTTTGTAGATAATTTATGATGACAAATTTTACAAATAGTATATGTTACCTATGCTCAGGCCTCGTCTTGCTTCATTATCTCATCAAAATCTTGCCATTCATCTGACATGCTGGGGTCTAGACCTCTTTGCTCTGGTGCTTGCAGACGTAACAGCACTCGTAGAGCCGACGATGGTATAGCCAAGATCTGCTCTCCCATTTGAGGTGGAGGCAGAAGCAGAGACATTTCATTCCCGAAGGATGAAAGATCTTTCGGATCAATTACGTATTCACTCGTAACAAAATTACAAATTATCACAACAAAGAAATTAAGAACAACATAAATATATGAAATTAGTAATTGTTATCTCTTTGTTGACTGTAGCCAGATTTCGAATTTTCAGATATTTGGCAAAAATAGTATTGAATTTTGCCAAATTACCACAAAGTGTATCGAAATTTTCACAAGAGAATTTGGAGGAAAAGATTGTAGGTTTGAGTATGGATGAATGAGAGGGTATGCTGCCTATTTATAGAAAAATGGGATTTTTCTATTTTTTAGATTTTTCAAATCCCAAATGGCTAGAAATTTCAAAAATCCCGACCGTTCATATCGTGCTAAGCGGGCCACATTCATGCCAAACGGCCATGCCCACCGTGCTATGTGGGGGCCAACCATGCCTAACTGTCGGATTTTTGTGCCTAATGGGCTAACCGTGCTACTAGGCTAAACGTGTCTAACGGACAACCATGCTCGTGTCGGGCCGTGCTGGCTTGACACTATTTGTGCCATGCCAGCACGTTGGGCTAGGAAGGCGGCCTAGGCATGGTCCACCGCATTGTGTCATGCTAGCCCGGCACAACTGCATCGTGGGTTGTGCCATGCCTAGGTTGTACCTACAGTAGCAGGCTGTGGGCTAGCCCGAATGGTCATGCCACAAGTCGTCGAAGAGTAGACTACATGAAGTTATCCATCACTAGATTAGAAAAAGATTGAATAATCCATGCATGACATGTTTCTCACTTAGAGTTTGATTAGATATCGTGAGGTAAAAAGAGAACACGTAAATACGTTGATAGATATGACTAGATATGAACTGGTCATATGGAGATACTAACTGGCCGTGGGCTGGTTAAACATATCACAAACTGGTCTATGAAATGATCGTATGGGAATACAAACTAGTCATGACCATATACGATCTGGTCATACTGAGTTTATGAGCTAATAGTGAGTGACTAAGACCTGGTTACAGATCATATTGCATAAGGTTTGTCCATATTAATCTTTGTGTATATTTAGGGGTCGATATGTCCTACTATGGACCACTATCCGACCATTGATCGGAAAGGTGTTTCTATGTTACAACCAAGTATAACCTATAGGGTCACAAACTTAATGGGTTAGAATAGTAAAGGATTCAGATAATAGATTCCAAGTGAGATATGATCTGTACTCATACTGGATAAAGATTTGATCAGAGGCTTTCCAAGTGGGATACAATTTCTACTTGTATTGGATATGGATCCAGTCGGAGTCTCTATATAAAGGGTGCATTGGGCTACAGGTTGTGTGCATAGAGACACACTCACTGAAACCCTAGCTGCCTCCTTCCGAAAGCCCTACTTGCATGCTGGTACTAGCACATTGGCACACGAACGTTTCATCCCCGAACGTGTGGACTTTAGTAGAGGCACTGTTGTGACTACAACGCTGATTGGAACAATCATGAGGAGGGGATAGTTAGCTAGCGAAGATCGACTACTTTTACTACATCGACATCGCACTACGTTAAATCACGCTGTTTCAACCTCTTCATCTACTGCACTGCACGTTAATGGTAACAATCTATGATCTCTTACTCGCACGATTTTCAGATTTATGTGGTATAAATTTCAATTTACACTAGTGTAGCCTACCCCGTATCCCAACACCATTCATCCTCAGCACTAATGAGCAAGCAGTAGGTGGCGGCGATAGTGTGGATCAGCAGTAAACTCATTGCACCCCAAGGTACCAATTGTCCCAATCTTTTCTCCCACATTGTATTCACCCCTAAATCGCTGCTCCCTCTTTGCCTAAAGTAGTGCACGAACGAGCAAGCAGCACAGTGGAAAACCAATGGCAAGCACATCTAGTAGATGGATTGAGCCATGGTTGGAGGAAAACATGATATGGAACCATAAGATATAACAAAATGGTGAAGCTCTCTCAAGCTTGCTCTGGCGACTCCCATGGCGATCTCTCTAGCCCTGTGGTCTCCCTCCCCTGCTAGCTTTCGGGTTGCCCACCACCCCTCAAGGCTTCCCAGCGATTTTCATTCATGGCTAGTGAACTCTACTTGGACTGGGACTTCTCCCTGGGTAAGATATTTAAGAACACATTGGTTCAACGTATGGTTTCGGTGCTCATCCTTCCTCACCTGCAAGCACTGGTTTTCTGATGCTAGCTACTATCTCGCATTTCACTCTTTCGTCTTTTGAAGAATCAGTTGGTAAAATGCTTCAATGCTACCTAGGAGGTGAGCAACAGGGAATTTAGGTTAAAAGGGTTTTACGATTTTGTCTTTCATTTGTAGGTCATGTCCAAGTAAGTTGGACTGCTAATTTGTCGCCTTTAGAGCTGCTCCACAATGCACTTCTCTGTTCACTTCCATCTCTGGAGGGATGGAGGATGGGATTTCTGGAAAGAATATCGCTGGTTGTTATTGGAGCAATCACAATGAGTGGACGATTGTGTCGTCCCGCAAAAAGAACGCTCACAAGAGTTGCTCCAAAGTTCAAAGAGAGTCCTCATTTGCTGAAAAGCTTGATGGTTCACTTCTTGAATATCCCTTATTCAGTCAAAACTAGCTCAATTCTGGTGCAAATTCCTTCCCATCAGATTTCAAAGCCTATTTCTAGATGGTATTGGGTTCTTGCTCCACTCATCCTCTCCTACCCAAGCTGAATAGTTTGAATTTTCAATGGGAGCAAAAATTAATCTTGCTTGCTTTCAATGGGTGGTGACTTCAAGGTAATTTCCTTGCCTAGTGTTTGCGTCTGGGTCACTTAGTGGGTCTTGTTACAACCAGATTCACTGTTTGGGCTTGCCTCTAATTATGGCCATAAAGTCTCAGTTTGCTTATCCTCAAGGTTACCAGCTAATAAGAAGTGGGTTCCCACCGTTGCCTAAATAATGAGTTGTTGCCCAACAAAGAGGCGGAACACTCATGGCCCTAGGCTGGGAACAGGCGCACCTCCCAAAGCTCCCATAGGTTCATCTCCCCAGGCTTCTCCCTGCCCCATCTCCTCACCATCCGCAAACACCCCCCAACAAAGAACTGCTCCGGGCCCCTCCCCCTCCTATGATGGCCAACTTCCAAATGCATAACCCAGGATGTTTCCTCCCGGCAGGCCTTTTCATGAAGACAAAGGTCAATTCTGGCTACCGTGGGTGGACCTGATGCTGCAGGAGCCACCACAACCTCAACATGAGAACTATGCCATTGCATCCGTGGTCCCCCAAGAACAAGAGATAGCAGAAGCAGTGATGGATATTAGGGACTTCATTCAAGGTGCCCTAGAAATCAATGTGGTAACATGCTCTCCACATTCGCTTGATGTTGGTATCTTTCAACTTAATTCCCCAATTTAGTAGGACTTATTAATTTTTGGAAACCCCCAGCACTTGGACGATCAGCATGAAGTTAGATTCCTCAGACACAATGAAGCCTAAAACTGGAGGGGACCAATTTTACTCAAGTGAGTTGGATCTTGTTTATGGGGTTTCTGCTGGACCTTTTAAATCACCACTCCATCGCCCATGTGGTTTCCTCTTTCAGCAAGCTTTGGAGTGGCACTTGGGAGAAAGGATTAGGGGCAGAGTCCTAGTAAAAGTTCTCTACCCTTCAGTTGAGGCAGTCCCCAGGAATCTAGTTTTGGAAAAAAGTGGCGATTGGGGGTGTTGGTGAATCTTGGACTGTCTAGGTTTTCGTGCTTAATTCAGGCTTTCCAAATGCTGGACCAGGGGATGAGGATCTCCTAGAAAACTTGATCAATCCACAACCTGATGAAGCTAACAACCCACAGAATGAACCTCCAGCCCCCTCACAGCATGACCCTCCAGCCCTCCCACAAAACAATCAACAATGGGAACAATGGGAAAAACAACAACAAGCTCTAGGAAAATGGGATCACCTCCCAATTGATTAAGTCTTACAAGCCCAGGAGTCTACGTCAGTATCTTCAAATCCAATTGCCTTTGTAGAATTGTCAGACTCAGAAGCACAACAACTGTAACAAGTGCTTTCCCATTCTAATGTCAAGCTATGTTCATGATCATTTACAATTAGCTATCATATCACTAATTTTATTATTTTTTATATGCAGATGACTGATCTCTACTCATCAGAAGCATATTTATAAATTTTCGGGATGCGCTTTCTGTTACTAAGTTACTTTAGTTGTATTTCTCTCTTTTTTGCTTTACTTCTCTTCTATTTATGTATGATTTGAATTGAACAAGAATAAACTAATATGTTTTGACAATCTAGTTTAGCGTCTTAGTCTATCTTCGATTTTGTTCCTAGCTTCGCCACTACTTCTTATGGAGATTTTTATAAATTATTTGTACAAGTTATTTTACTGTACGCAGGACTTCACAATACAAAAATCTGTTGCACCTCGGTCTCCTGCAGTCAGCCAAAAGTTTGAACATAGAGTCTCCTTGTGTCTCAAGCGAAGCCGAGGAAGTCCATCGGATTTTCAGCTGCGCTGGACGACAAACTGGACCCGGACGGCGCTGACTTCAAACTTGAGCGGCTGAAAGAAAAGAAATCGGTCGGGTAAAACAAGGTGGGGACTAAACAAAGAAATACCCTTGCCTTTTGCTTAGAGGATTGCTCATTCTGGTATTTGCAGCTACGCCCTCGCAAGCCACGAGAAACCGAAAGAGATATTATTTGTAGCTCTACTAAACTCTTTCAGGTAGGTTTAGTAAAACTACGGCTCTAAAAAGCATAGAGAGGATTGTAAGAATTCAATGACGAGTCACCACTGGTAAAAGGTACAGAATGCAAATTTGCGAGTGGACAACCCGTTTAGCTCTACGATAAGAAAAGCAAATATATAGTGATCCCATATGCCAGATAAAGAAACTGACGGTCAATTTCACTTGAAATCCAAACCTAATTTCATGTACACTTCAGCTAAACAATCTTACGAATCAGTTCCATAGTTTAGTTCAGCCCACATGGAATGTGAGCCAGCATTGACAGAAGATATAAAAACATCATACTACAAGGGTGTTAGAGCAAAACTACAAATCCCCTTTCGGGTGCATCCTATATAACCAACCTAGGGAGCCCGGAGTGGCAGCACCATCGATCCAGAGTTCAGAAATTCGGATAGATTCGAAGACAGAGTCGTGCACCAAAAAACAGAGATCCCCAATTCTCAAAGGTGATTTTACTCCGCGAGAAGAAGAGCAGAGGAGATGGGAGAGATTGACTGGGTGAGCAAGAAGATCCACCTCTACAACGTCACCATGGGCCTATACATGCTCGATTGGTGGGAGCGATGCCTCTTCAGTATCCTTCGTTTAATTTACCTCCTATTCAGCCGATTGTTTCTTCATCCTGTTCAA